>CAWUFW010001442.1:707343-1414687 GCA_963921515.1 Calotriton arnoldi | reverse complement strand
CAATCTAGTCTAGTGTTTATTAAGAGGATAAATTGTAACACTATAAAAACAACGAAAGGAGTTGTATCAGCTCGTCGTCGAACCGGTCTTGGAATCCGCAATGATAGCAGCCTAGCCATGCTTCTAGTGATGTAGAGTAAGGCAGCTGATGCAAGGTGCCCGGTCCCAACATACATAGGAGCAGCTCTACTTTAAACTGCCTTAAAGTGTAGCAATGTCTTGGAAGTTGAATGGGTCCAAAGAGGTTGGACCTTCGTCTGTAGCAGTTGAGCCGTGCAGGAGGGTCACTCCAAGTCTTTGGATGATGCAGGTAGATAGATTGAGCTTTCTGATTCAAGTCTGAGCGAAGAGGCTGAGGTGCATCTAACCAGGTGCTGGGGTTTGGATTGGTGGCTTAAGTAAGGTAAGCCAGTAAGGTTCGAGAGGGGTTTTAAGGTCTAAATCTGAAAGAAACACATAGTGATAGATTCCTTACCTTAGAATATCCCCAGGCGTCAGACTGGATCCGGAAAGTTTTCGTCAGCAGTACTCCTGCGCGTCGGTAGGTGGCGTCGTGCGGCTCCGCATCCGTCGTTGGCGTCGTGGCCGCCGCGATGACGTCGCAGGCGCTACTTAGACGCCGCCCACGCGCGCTGACGTCAGTTCTTTCTTTTTCTGCGCCAGCAAGCGCAGATCCGGGAAGAGCAGAAACCCCTAGTCAATTTTTGACTGACTTTTTGAGGCTTTTGTCTCTATTTTTTCATCGAGTCTTCGACTCCTGGTGCAGTTAGGATGCCCGGTTTTAAGTCCTGCGGGGATTGTCACCGCATGATGTCGGTGACGGACCCGCACCGTGTGTGTCTTTTCTGCTTGTGGCGCGACCACGACCCCAAGTCGTGCCCCGACTGCCGGGCCATGGCGCCGAAGACTTTGCGGGAGCGGTCCCGAAAGTTGCTGGAAGCCCGGCAGTCGGCTCCGCGCCGTTCGAGGTCCCGGTCCCGTGGGAGGTCGAGGGACCGTGCGCGGAGTCATCACCACCGATCTTCGGGATCCAAGTCTTCGCACTCGGGGTCAGGTAAGACGAAGCACAAGAAGTCGAAGAAACGCCATCGTTCTCCGACTTCCCCTCGCCGGTCGCGCGGCGCGGCTGAGGGTGCGGGTGGTGCCTCTCCCGCGGCTCTGGTGGAGCCTACGCAGTCGCCGCCCGACTACCCGCCCTTCCCGGGGTCGTCGGCGACTCCGGCCCAAATACAGGAATTCCTGTCAGCCATGGTTCGCCCCTTTGGGCCGTCGGGTCCCGCTGGTGCGCCTTCGGGCCCCGCGGTCCCGGCTGGGTGTCCTCGCCTTTCCATGCCGGCGGCTCCGGCGTCACTGTCGGCTCCGACCTCGGCGCCGCAGGACACCCTTGGATCCAGGCCTGGATCCCGATCGACGCCGGTTGACCTTGTCACACCTCCACCGACGTCGACTCCACCGGCACCACTTCTGACACCGCCCGCTCCTCGGGACGACTTCGACCTCCGTTTCAGCCCCAAAGTGGACGCGGCGTCGGCCCGACGTCGATCGATGTCGTTCTCGACGTTGCTCAGGGATTGTTATCCCCATGTCCCTGCTCCTTATTTTAGACCTGTTGAACAGCCTGAGGAGCAAGGGGAGGACTGGGAGGGGTCTGAGGACCCTCTCGCAGCTGCTTGCGAGTCTGAACAAGAATGGGCTGAGGAATTGGGGGACGCCAGTGGTCTGGATACCTCACCAGACCTTGGCATGCTGTCTCCTCCTACCGTGGCTACGGAGGAAGGCGCTAGTTATGCTGTGGTGTTGCATAGGGCGGCAGAGGCCCTACACCTCGAGCTCCCTACTGTGGCCGTCAGGACTAACCTCCTGACAGAGGTGCTTCAGCCAGCAGCTACTTCTGCGGAGCAGCTGCTTCCATTCAATGAAGCCCTTTCTGATGTTCTTTTGGGCACTTGGTCCAGGCCCACCACAGGGGCTCCTGTGGATAGGAACGTGGCCCAACGCCATCGCCCGGCTTCGGGTGACCCCATTTTCCTCTCTCAACATCCCACCCCCGAGAGCTTGGTTGTCCAAGCCTCTGCTTCCCCAACCGCCTTCCCTTCCGCCCCACCGGATAGGGAATCCAAGAAGCTGGATCAATTTGGTAAAAAGATTTTTTCTTCCACAAGCTCTGCGCTGCGGTCCGTGAACACTGCATGCCTCTTGGGCCGTTATTCCCACTCTCTGTGGGATACGGTGGCAAACGTGCTGCCCCAGTGTCTGGAGGAGGCCCGGCCAGCTCTCTCCCAGGCTGTTGCAGAGGGGAGAGACGCAGCAAAGTTCATGATTCGTTGTGGCCTAGACACCGCCCACTCACTGGGCAGGTCGATTGCAACGACGGTGGCGGTTCGCCGTCACGCCTGGTTGAGGACCACTGGATTTTCGGGGGATGTCCAAAACACCCTTATGGACATGCCCTTTGATGGCCGTCGCCTCTTCGGCGACAAAGCGGACATCGCGTTGGAGAGGTTTAAGGACTCACGGGCTACGGCCAAGTCCTTGGGACTCTCGGCAGTCCGCCCTCCTCCGCCTTCCGCTTTTCGCTCCTTTCGTGGCACAGGAAGCGGCGTTCGCAACAGAGCCACAGGCCTGCGCAGCAACAGTCCCAGCGCGGACGCGGGTTCCGCCGTGGTGGGTCAAGGGGCCAGCGGGCGGGTCAGTCCACCACCACCCCGGCCACCACTGCCTCCAAACCTTCCTAGTCCAAACTTTCAGGCCCATCAAACGCCAGTGGGCGGCAGGCTTCGCCATCACCTCCCCCACTGGCGCACCATCACTTCGGACAGGTGGGTTTTAGACATAGTCCGGAGGGGCTACTCCCTCCCCTTCGAGACTACCCCTCCAGCCATGCCACCTCAGTACCACCGCATGTCGGGGGATCACTTGGCGCTTCTTCAGCAGGACGTTGCGGCCCTCTTGGCCAAGGGGGCCATCGAGCGCGTTCCGACGCCAGAAGTAGGTCGTGGTTGCTATTCCCACTACTTTCTGGTGCCCAAGAAGGACAAAAGCCTGCGTCCTATCTTAGACCTCCGGAACATCAATCGCTTCCTCCGCAAGGAGAAGTTCAAGATGCTCACTCTGGCTCAGGTCTTGTCTGCTCTCGATCCACAAGACTGGATGGTAGCGCTGGACTTGCAGGATGCCTATTTCCACATCCCCGTCCTGCGAGCCCACCGGCGTTATCTACGGTTCACGGTAGGCCACGAGCACTTTCAGTTAACCGTGCTCCCTTTTGGCCTTACCAGCGCCCCTCGGGTGTTCACCAAGGTGATGACGGTGGTCGCAGCTCATCTGCGCAGATCAGGGGTTTCAGTCTTCTCCTATCTGGACGACTGGTTGTTGAAGGCGGGCTCGCCTCAGGCAGTCGTCTCCCACCTCCAGACTACGGCCGACCTCCTGCATTTGCTGGGGTTCTCCATCAACGTGCCGAAGGCACACCTGATTCCCTCTCAGAAGTTCCTCTTTATCGGAGCGGTTCTGGACACGGCGCAGTTTCGGGTCTATCCTCCCGAACAGCGAGTCCGGGATATTCGGGCTCTGATTCCCATCTTTCAGCCCTTGTCCCGGGTTTCGGTCAGAGTGACTTTGAGGCTGCTGGGCCTCATGGCCTCCTGCATCCTGCTGATCGATCATGCCAGATGACATATGCGGGCTCTGCAGTGGGACCTGAAGTTCCAGTGGGCACAGCATCAGGGGAAACCTGTCTGATCACGTCCATATCTCGGAGGGCACTGCACAACAGTTGCAGTGGTGGCTTACGAACCGGCATTGGGTCGACGGCAGATTCCTCTCCCTTCCCCAACCGGAGTTTATAGTGGTGACGGATGCGTCCCTCCTGGGATGGGGCGGCCACATGGGAGAGGCGGAGATCAGAGGCTGTCATAGGGTTTCTGCACACACAGAGCTATGCACAGGATAATAGGTCCTCGGAATATAGTGGTGAGCCAAATATAAACCTTAGCACCTAAAAACCCCAACCCAACTAGCCTTAGCGTCCCATTAGCAACAATGTACCAATGATTGGACCACCCAGAACACGGTATCTCTCTCTCAGGACTCGCAGAAGCAAGAACACTCTTTCGTCACTCACTCGTACCTGTCCACAACGTGCGTAAGAAGAGACACAGTATAAGTTAAAATGTTTATTTCGACTTAAGTGCTCTAAGATGCAGTACACGTGTCAGCACTACTATCATAATGCATAGGAATAATATACTCCGCATAGTTACAACTCCATAAAATACAAACGGGGATAGCATCTCATAAAGCAGTGGATATAAGGCTAAATGACCTTACCACCCTCCCCGTTCTGAAAGCTAGTTTATTATAAAGATAGAAGACCTCTGGGCTTTGACAAGCGAACCCCCATACCTCAATCTCTAGATGCAAAACTACATCAGCAGACAATCACAGCTCTTCTCTCTGGAAAGGTTTTCTCCAAGTGCCATAGAGCGGACAATTCGCAATATTAAAAGCACCCAAAAATCTCTCTGGCAGCTGTCCATAGTGTTATGTCTAGCTGCGAGCGACTGGCCAAATCAACAAGACCAAAAATACGTTGTTATTCGACCTTGTACATGTTATGCAGACGGAGCCCAAAGTGAACAGGAGAAAAGGTGAAAGACAGAAAATGCAGACAGCGCTAAAATAACTTGGCAAGAGCAGAGGTCAATAGAACAACGTGCGCAAAAAAGCAACATGGCTCCCAGGCCCAAGACAACGCAGCAAGGCAGGCCAGGAGGCCATAAACCACAAGTCAGGCCTCTGGTCTCCGGCAGAGTCCCGGCTCCATATCAACCTTCTGGAGCTTCGGGCGATCTGGCTTGCACTGAAGGCATTCCTGCCCTCTGTCAAGGGGAGAGTAGTGCAGGTGTTCACAGTCAACACCACCGCCATGTAGTACTGCAACAAACAATGCGGGGTGGGGTCGTGGACCCCCTATCAGGAGGCTCTGCGTCTCTGGACATGGCTGGAACATCAGGGCATGTCCCTGGTGGTTCAACACCTGGCAGGTTCTCTGAACGCCAGGGCGGACGAACTCAGGCGCAGGTGCATGCTCGATCACGAATGGCGTCTTCACTCGGAGGTGGTGCAAGGTCTCTTTCAGCAGTGGGGAGAGACTTGGTTAGATCTATTCGCCACCGAAGAGAACGCGCAATGTCATCAGTTCTGCGCGTTGGAATTTCCAAGGCGGCACTTGCTCGGCGACGCTTTTCGTCGCGAGTGGAGTTGCGGTTTGTTGTACGCCTTTCCGCCTATACCACTTCTGCCCAGAGTGCTGAAGAAGATCAGGCGCGACCGGGCACAAGTCGTCCTTGTGGCTCCGGACTGGGCTCGAAGAGTATGGTATCCCGAGCTACTCAGTATGAGCATCGATCCTCCGATCAGACTGCCTCTTCGGGAGGATCTTCTGTCGCAGCAGCAGGGGATGGTCCTCCACCCGAACCTGTGCAGACTCCACCTCTTTGCGTGGAGATTGAGCGGCGGCAGTTGATTCCTTTCGACTTGCCTCCTGAGGTTTGTGATGTCATTCTGGCAGCCAGGCGTCCCTCCGCTAAGGTGGTATACGCCTGCAGGTGGAACAAGTTTGTGGCATGGTGCACTACAAAGGCTGTGAATCCCCTTTCTGCCCTCTTTCTGAGGTTCTTCTGTTCCGGCGGAGGTGTAGTTAGGTCAACCGGCGTCGATGGGGGTTGCGGCAGCACCGGAGCCGGGATCGAGGCCGGGGCCGGGACCGAGGCTGGTGTGACAGGCGGCGCCGGGACCGGAGTCGCCGGCGGCGCCGGGGAAACCCCATCAGGGCCCGCGGGGCCCGAAGGCGCACCGGGGGGACCTTGAGGCCCGAAGAGGCAGGCCATGGCCGACAGGAATTCCTGTATCTCGGCCGGAGTCGCCCCCAAACCCGGGAAGGACGGGTAATGCGTGGGCGGCTCCACAGGCACTCCCGGAGCCGCGGGGACGGTGCCGACAGGAGCCTCAGCCGAGTCGCGAGACCTGCGAGGCGAAGCCGTTGAGCGATGACGCTTCTTAGACTTTTTATGCTTCGACTTACCGGAGGAGTGCGAAGACTTGGACCCCGACGACCGATGAGGACTCCGCGACCGGCCCCTCGACCTCTCATAAATTACACCACATTTGCCACTTTCTTTCGATAGTTTCCTTAGAAATGTTGGTACAGTCTGATTGCACGTGGAGCAGCTTTTGTAAGCTTTTGTAAGATTTGTTTGTGCTACAAAGACCACTCATAAGAGGTGCCAGTTATGTCCCATGAAAGATTCTACCTGCTTTCGTAAATTTCCCAGTTTTTCACTTTCTTTTGGATGACTTGCTTCTCTAGGCACGGAGGCATGGTCTGCTGACTAAGCATCAGAACACGTGCACTATTTTAAAATAGTACTCCTTCTACCTACCAGTGCAGCTTCTGTACCAGGGAACTGCCATGTTACACAGTCTGTGTAGTTGGCACTCAAAGGTACCAAATACTCACAACTTGTAAGCCAACCACAGAAAGGCAGGCACCCCCGGGTCGTGTCTCAGATATGCCTGGAGAGGTAATGCAGGTTATCAGTCATATGAGGAATACTGCATGATGGTGTGCAGGGAAGCTCCAGATTCAGACATCTCTTCTAACGAAGTGACACGTAATGGTATTTTCCATAATTATAGCAGCTGATCTGATTTGATCTGCATGCAGAAATGTATTTCGGCACACAGACAACATATTAAAAGATAAAAACTAACTATCTTTTAGTCAAACTGGTGCTAAGGAGCTCGATGGTGTCTCGCTCAGAGACTACAACAGGGCTGAATCACTAATGACCAAGTTACTTACCTTCGGTAACGATATATCTGTAAGAAACATTAGTAGTGATAGATTCCTTACCTTAGATTATCCCCAGGCGTCAGACTGGATCCGGAAAGTTTTGGTCAGCAGTACCCCTTCGCGTCGGTAGGTGGCGTCGTGCGGCTCCGCGTCCGTCGTTGGCGTCGTGATCGCTGGGATGACGTTGCGGCAGCTACTTAGACGTCGCCCTCACGCGATGACGTCAGTTTTTCTTTTTCCGCGCCAGCAAGCGCAGATCCGGAGAGAGCGGTACCCCCAGTCTTTTTTGACTGAGTTTTTTGAGATTTTTTGTCTCACCTTTTTGAGTCGATACGACTCCTGGTGCAGTTAGGGATGCCCGGGTTTAAGTCTTGCGAGGACTGTCATCGGATGATGTCGGTGACGGACCCGCACCGCGTGTGTCTCTTCTGCCTGGGGCGCGACCACGACCCCAAGTCGTGCCCCGACTGTCGGTCCATGGCACCGAAGTCTTTGCGGGACCGGTCCCGAAAGCTGCTTGTAGCCCGGCAGTCGGCTCCGCGCTGCGAAAGGTCCCGGTCCAGAGGGAGGTCGAGGGACCGGTCGCGGAGACACCACCATCGGAAGTCGTCCGAATCGAAGTCATCGCACTCGGGGTCAGGTAAGGCGAAGCGCCAAAAGAAGTCAAAGAAACGTCATCGTTCCCCGACTTCCCCTCGCCCGACTTGGCTGAGGGTGCGGGTCGTGCCACCGGCAGAGCCTACGCAGTCGCCGGTGACCTACCAGCCCTTCCCGGGTTCATCGGCGACTCCGGCCCAGGTGCAGGAATTCCTGTCTGCTATGGCTCGCCTATTTGGGCTGTCGGCCCCCTCCGGTGCGCCTTCGGGCCCCGCAGGCCCGACTGGGAGTCCTCGCCCTTTGACGCCGGCGGCTCCGGCCCCGGCGTCGCCGTCGGCTCTGGCCTCGGCACCGCAGGACTCCCGTAGATCCCGTCGTGGATCCCAGTCGACGCCGGTTGACCTCGTGACGCCTCCACTGACGTCGACCCCACCGGCACCACGTTTCGCGTCGCCCAGCACGCCGGACGACGTCGTCCCCGGTTTCAGCCCCGAAGTGGAGACGGTGCCGGAACGGTGTTGATCGACGCCGATTCCGACGCCGTTTGGGAATCTGTTTCCCTATCTCCATCCTCCTCCTTTTAGTCCTGTACAACAGCATGAGGAGGAAGGGGACGACTGGTAAGGGTCTGAGGACCCTCTCACTGCGAGTATGACCCGGACTGGGCAGAGGAGTTGGGGATGCCAGTGGTCTGGACACCTCTCCAGACCTTGGCATGCTGTCTCCTCCTACCGTGGCTACGGAGGAGGGTGCTTCTTTTTCTGTGGTGTTGCGTAGGGCAGCCGGGGCTCTCCACCTCGAGCTACCTACTGTGGCTGTCAGGACTAACCACCTGACGGAAGTGCTTCAGCCAGCAGTTACCTCTGCGGAACCACTGCTGCCCTTTAATGACGCACTTTCGGACGTTCTTTTGGGCTCTTGGTCCAGGCCCAACACAGGGGCTCCTGTGGACAGGAACGTGCCCCGACGCCATCGCTTGGCCCCGGGCGACCCCCATCTTCCTCTCCCAACACCCCACCCCTGAGAGCTTGGTTGTCCAAGCCTCCGCTTCCCCAAGCGCATTCCCTACCGCACCCCCGAACAGGGAATCCAAGAGGCTGGAACAATTTGGGAAGAAGGTTTTTTCTTCCGCCAGTCTAGGGCTGCGGTCGGTGAACACTGCATGCCCTTTGGGCCGTTATTCTCACTCTCTGTGGGATACGGTGGCGCAGGTGCTGCCTTAGTGTCCGGAGGAGGCTCGGACACTACTCTCCCAGGCTATTGTTGAGGGGAGAGATGCAGCCAAGTTCACGATCCGTTGTGGCCTTGACACCGCCGAGTCGCTGGGCAGGGCGATTTCCACGAAGGTGGTGCTCCGCCGCCACGCATGGCTGAGAACAACTGGCTTCTCGGGGGATGTCCAAAACACTTTGATGGACATGCCCTTTGATGGCATTCGCCTCTTTGGCAACAAGGCAGACAGTGCTTTGGAGAGATTTAAGGACTCACGGGCTACGGCCAAGTCCTTGGGCCTTTCGGCCACACGGCCTCCTCAGCCTTCTGCCTTTTGCTCCTTTCGTGCTCGCAGAAGGGGCAACCCATCACGTTCGCAACAGAGCCACAGGCCGGCGCAACAGTCCACGCGCGGCCACGGCCGTGGGAACCGCCGCGGCGGTTCAGGGGGCCAGCGGGCGGGTCAGTCACCTCCCCCACTGGCGCACCATCACGTCGGACAGGTGGGTTTTACAGATAGTCCGAAGGGGCTACTCCCTCCCCTTCGAGACTACCCCTCCAGCCATGCCACCTCAATAACACGGCATGTCGGGGGATCACTTGGCACTTCTCCAGCAGGAAGTTGTAGCCCTCTTGGCCAAGGGGGCCATAGAGCGCGTTCCAACGCCAGAAGTAGGTCGTGGTTGTTATTCCCACTACTTTCTGATTCCAAAGAAGGACAAGGGCCTGCGTCCTATCTTGGATCTTCGGAACGTCAATCTCTTCCTCCGAAAGGAGAAGTTCAAGATGCTCACACTTGCTCAGGTCTTGTCTGCCCTAGACCCACAAGACTGGATGGTAGCGTTGGACTTGCAGGATGCTTACTTTCCTATCCCCGTCCTGCCGGCCCACAGTCGTTACCTGCGGTTCACGGTAGGCCACGAGCATTTTCAGTTCACCGTGCTTCCTTTCGGCCTTACCAGCGCCCCTCGGGTGTTCAGCAAAGTGATGGCGGTGGTCGCAGCTCATCTGCACAGATCAGAGGTTTCAGTCTTCCCCTATCTCGACGACTGGTTGTTGAAGGCGGGCTCGCCCAAGGCAGTCGTTTCCCACCTCCAGACTACGGCCGACCTCCTGCATTTGCTGGGGTTTTCCATCAACGTGCCGAAGTCGCACCTGATTCTCTTTCAGAAGCTCCTCTTCATCGGAGCAGTTCTGTACACAGCGCAGTTTCGGGTCTATCCTTCCGAACAGCGAGTCCGGGATATTCGGGCTATGATTCCAATCTTTCAGCCCTTGTCCTGGGTTTCGGTCAGGATGACCTTGAGGCTGCTGGGCCTCCTGCATCCTGCTGATCAATCATGCCAGATGGCATATTCGGGCTCTGCAGTGGGATCTGAAGTTCCAGTGGGCGCAGCATCAGGGGAATCTGTCCGATTACGTCCAAATCTCAGAGGGCACTGCAAGACAGTTGCAGTGGTGGCTCACGAACCAGCATTGGGTCAGCTGCAGATCCCTCTCCCTTCCCCAACCAGAGCACACAGTGGTGACGGACGCGTCCCTCCTGGGATGGGGCGGCCACATGAGAGAGGCGGAGATCAGAGGCCTCTGGTCTCCAGCGGAGTCCAAGCTCCATATCAACATTTTGGAGCTCCGGGCGATCCTACTTGCACTCAAAGCATTCCTTCCCTCTGTCAAGGGTAGAGTAGTGCAGGTGTTCACAGACAACACCACCGCCATGTAGTATTGCAACAAACAGGGCGGGGTGGGGTCGTGGACCCTATGTCAGGAGGCTCTGCGCCTCTGGACATGGCTGGAACATCAGGGCATTTCCCTGGTGTTTCAACACCTGGCAGGTTCACTGAACGCCAGGGCGGACGAACTCTGCCGCAGGTGCATGATGGATCACGAATGGCATCTTCACTCGGACGTGGCGCAAGGTCTCTTTCAACAGTGGGGAGAGCATTGGTTAGATCTATTCGCCACCGAAGAGAACGCGCAATGTCAGCAGTTCTGCGCGTTGGAATTTCCAAGCCGGCACTCGCTCGGCGACGCTTTTCGTCGCGAGTGGAGTTGCGGTCTATTGTACGCCTTTCCGCCTATACCACTTCTACCCAGAGTGCTGAAGAAGATCAGACGCGACCGGGCCCAAGTCATTCTTGTGGCTCAGGACTGGGCTCGAAGAGTTTGGTATCCCGAGCTACTCAATATGAGCGTGGATCCCCCGATCCGACTGCCTCTTCGGGAGGATCTTCTGTCGCAGCAGCAGGGGACGGTCCTCCACCCGAACCTCTCCAGCCTCCACCTCCTTGCGTGGAGATTGAGCGGCGACAGTTGATTCCATTTCACTTGCCTCCCGAAGTCTGTGATGTCATTCTGGCAGCCAGGCGTCCCTCCACTAAATCGGTATACGCCTGCAAGTGGAAATAATTTGTGGCATTGTGCACCGCAAAGGCTGTGGATCCCCTTTCTGCCCCTCTTTCTGAGGTCCTACTGTTCCTTCTCTCTTTAGCCCAGCAGGGCTCTGCTCTGTGCACTATCAAGGGCTACCTTTCTGCAATTTCAGCCTTTCTCAGGCTACCTGATCAGCCCTCTCTTTTCAAGTCCCCTGTTGTAAATAGATTTCTCAAAGGCATTACTCACCTTTTCCCTCCTATTCCGTTTGTGATGCCACAGTGGGACTTGAATCTGGTTCTTACTTATTTGATGTGCGCTCCCTTTGAGCCGCTTTACAACTGTCGTCTTCGTTTATTAACCTTGAAGACTGCTTTCCTGGTTGCCATCACCTCCGCTAGGTGCGTGAGTGAGCTCCAGGCTCTTTCATGTAAACCTCCTTTTCTGTCTGTTCATCCGGACAAGGTTGTGCTACGCACACGTCCATCCTTTTTGCCAAAGGTTGTTACTGCCTTCCATATCGGGCAAACTATCACCTTGCCCACTTTCTTTCCGCCTCCGCACCCTTCCAGAGAGGAAGAGAGGCTCCACCGTCTGGACCCAAAACGTGCGATCTCCTATCTGAAAGAGACACGTTAGTGACAGATTCCTTACCTTAGAATATCCCCAGGCGTCAGGCTGGATCCGGAAATTTTTTGCGTAGCAGTACACTTGCGCGTCGGTAGGCGGCGTCGTGCGGCTCCGCGTCCGTCGTCGGCGTCGTGATCGCCGGGATGACGTCGCGGGCAGTACTTAGACGCCGCCCCTGCGCGCTGACGTCAGTTCTTCTTTTTCCGCGCCAGTAAGCGCAGATCCGGGAAGAGCAGTGCCCTAGTCAATTTTTGACTAAATTTTTGGTGAATTTTTCACTGTTTCTTTTCGAGTCTTCTCGACTCTAAGGTGTCAGTAGGGATGCCCGGCTTCAAGCCATGCGACGCCTGTGGTCGAATGATGTCGATCACAGACCCGCACTTAGAGTGTCTCTACTGTCTCGGCCGAGACCACGACACAAAGTCGTGCCCTGACTGCCGGAAACTCCACCCAAAGGCTTTGCGAGAGCGGTCTCGAAAGCTCCTCGAGGTCCGGCAGTCGGCTCCGCGCCGCACCAAGCCCCGGTCCCGTGAGAGGTCGAGGGGCCGGTCGCGGAGCCCCCGCCGGTCGTCGGAGTCCAAGTCTTCGCACTCCTCGGGTAAGTCGAAGCACAAGAAGTCTAAAAAGCATCATTGCTCTAAGACTTCGCCTCGCCGGTCTCGCGACTCGGCTGAGGCCCCTGTCGGCACCGTCCCCGCCCCCGCGGCCCCGGACGTGCCTGTGGAGCCGCCCCCGCATTACCCATCCTTTCCGGGTTCGGGGGTGACTCCGGCCGAAATACAGGAATTCCTGTCGGCCATGGCCCGCCTCTTCGGGCCTCAAGGTCCCTCCGGTGCGCCTTCGGGCCCCGCGGGCCCTGATGGGGTTGCTCCGGCGTCGCCTGTCCCGCCAGCCCGGATCCCGGCCTCGGCTCCGGCCCCGGCCTCGATCCCGGCTCCGGTGGTACCGCAACCCCCATCGACGCCGGTGGACCTAACCACACCTCCGCCGGTGCCGATGTCCCCGGTGCCGTTCCTGACGCCGTCCGGGGCTCCGGACGGTGTCGTTCCCCGGCTCTCTCCGGCTCCGGACATGGAGCCGGACCGACGTCGCTCGACGCCGGCTCCGGCGCCGATGAGACCTTGGGTCCCAAATGTCCCTCCTCCTCCATATTTTGAACCAGAGGAGGACCAGGAGAGCTGGGAGGGGTCGGAAGACCCTCTCACACAGCAGTGTGAGTATGATCAGGACTGGGCAGAGGAACTTGGGGATGCCAGTGGTCTAGACACTTCCCCTGACACTGGCATGCTGTCTCCTCCCGTGGCTACGGAGGAGGGTGCAAATTTCGCAACGGTGTTGCGTAGAGCAGCTGGACCCTTACACCTCCAATTGCCTACTGTGGCTGTCAGGACTAATCTCCTGACGGAAGTGCTTCAGCCGGCAGCTTCCTCATCTGAGACTGTGCTGCCGTTTAATGATGCACTATCTGACGTTCTTTTGGGCACCTGGTCCAAGCCCACCACAGGGGCTCCTGTGGATAGGAACGTGGCCCGACGCCATCGCCCTGCTCCGGGCGACCCCTTGTTTCTCTCTCAACATCCCACCCCGAGAGCTTGGTTGTCCAAGCCTCTGCCTCCCAAACCGCCTTCCCTACCGCCCCTCCGGATAGGGAATCCAAACGCCTGGACCAATTTGGGAAGAAGGCTTTTTCTTCCGCCAGTGCTGGCTTGCGGTCCGTCAACACCGCTTGCCTTTTGGGCCGATATACCCACTCCCTGTGGGATTCGGTGGCGGCTGTTTTGCCCCAGTGTTCTGAGGAGGTCCAGACACTGCTTACCCGCGCCATTGCGGAAGGAAGGGATGCGCAAAGTACACCATACGTTGTGGCCTTGATACCGCCGACTCGCTGGGCAGATCGCTTGCAACGACGGTGGCGCTGCGTCGCCACGCCTGGCTGAGAACAACTGGTTTCTCGGGTGATGTCCAGAATACACTCATGGACATGCCCTTTGATGGAGTCGGTCTTTTTGGTTCCAAAGCAGACCATGCGCTGGAGCGTTTTAAGGACTCACGGGCTACTGCCAAGTCCCTGGGCCTTTCTGTTGTGCGCCCTCCGCTAACCTCTGCTTTTCGCCCCTTTCGTGGCCACGGAAGGGGCGCCCAGTCACGTCCACTGCCCAGCCACCGGCCCACGCAGCAAGCGTCTTCGCGTGGCCGAGGACGTGGATACCGCCGTGGCGGTTCGGGCAACCAGCGTGCGGGTCAGGCCACCAACCCCGCCCCGTCCGCCGCCTCCAAGCCCTCCTAGTCCTTCCTTTCAGGTGCACAGCACGCCAGTAGGGGGCAGGGTCCGCCATCACCTTCACTACTGGCGTCCCATCACCTCGGACAGGTGGGTCTTGGACATTGTCCGAAGGGGCTACTCCCTCCCCTTCGAGACCACCCCCCCAGCCATGCCACCTCAATTCCACCGCATGTCAGGGGATCACTTGGTGCTTCTGCAGAAGGAAGTCACGGCCCTCTTGGCCAAGAGGGCCATCGAGCATGTTCCGACCCCAGAAGTAGGACGTGGTTGCTACTCCCACTACTTTCTGGTGCCCAAAAAGGACAAGGAGGACATGCGTCCTATCTTGGACCTCCGGAACGTCAATCGCTTCCTCCGGAAGGAGAAGTTCAAGATGCTCACCCTAGCTCAGGTCTTGACTGCCCTCGACCCTGGAGACTGGTTGGTAGCGTTGGACCTGCAGGACGCTTATTTTCACATCCTCGTCCTGCCGGCCCACCGGCGTTACCTTCGGTTCACGGTAGGCCTCGAGCATTTTCAGTTCACCGTGCTCCCCTTTGGCCTTACAAGTGCCCCTCGGGTGTTCACGAAAGTGATGGCGGTGGTCGCAGCTCATCTGCGCCGGGCAGGGGTTCCAGTCTTCCCCTACCTCGACGACTGGCTGCTGAAGGCGGGCTCGTCCCAGGCAGTCGTCTCCCACCTCCAGACTACGGCCGAACTCCTGCACTCGCTGGGGTTCTCCATCAATGTGCCGAAGTCGCATCTGATTCCTTCTCCACAGCTCCTTTTCATCGGAGCAGTTCTGGACACGACGCAGTTTCGGGCCTATCCTCCCGAACGGCGAGTCCGGGATATTCAGGCTATGATTCCAATCTTTCAGCCTTTATCCTGGGTTTCGGTACGGATGACCCTGAGGCTGCTGGGCCTCATGGCCTCCTGCATCCTGCTGGTCGATCATGCCAGATGGCATATGCGGGCTCTGCAGTGGGACCTGAAGTTCCAGTGGGCGCAGCACCAGGGCAACCTGTCCTATCACGTCCAGATCTCGGAGGGGACTGCAAAACAGTTGCAGTGGTGGCTCTCGAACCGGCAATGGGTCATGGGCAGATCCCTCTCCCTTCCCCAGCCAGAGCACACAGTTGTGACGGACGCGTCCCTTCTGGGATGGGGCGGTCACATGGGAGAGGCGGAGATCAGAGGCCTCTGGTCTCCGGCGGAGTCCCGGCTCCATATCAACCTTCTGGAGCTCCAAGGCATTCCTTCCCTCTGTCAAAGGGAAGGTAGTGCAGGTGTTCACAGACAACACCACCGCCATGTGGTACTGCAACAAACAAGGCGGGGTGGGGTCGTGGACCCTCTGTCAGGAGGCTCTGTGCCTCTGGACATGGCTGGAACATCAGGGCATGTTCCTGATGGTTCAACACCTGGCAGGTTCCCTGAACGCCAGGGCGGACGAACTCAGCCGCAGGTGCATGATGGATCACGAATGGCGTCTTCACTCGGAAGTGGCGCAAGGACTCTTTCTACAGTGGGGAGAGCCTTGGTTAGATCTATTCGCCACTGAAGAGAACGCGCAATGTCATCAGTTCTGCGCATTGGAATTTCCAAGGCGGCACTCGCTCGGCGAAGCTTTTCGTCGCGAGTGGAGTTGCGGTCTGTTGTACGCCTTTCCGCCTATACCACTTCTACCCAGAGTGTTGAAGAAGATTCGGCGCGACCGGGCTCAAGTCATCCTTGTGGCTCCGGACTGGGCTCGAAGAGTTTGGTATCCCGAGCTACTCAGTATGAGCGTCGATCCCCGATCCGTCTGCCTCTTCGGGAGGATCTTCTGTCGCAGCAGCAGGGGACGGTCCTCCACCCGAACCTGTCTAGCCTCCACCTGCTTGCGTGGAGATTGAGCGGCGGCAGTTGATTCCTTTCGACTTGCCTCCCGAAGTTTGTGATGTGATTCTGGCAGCCAGGCGTCCCTCCACTAAGGTGGTATACGCCTGCAGGTGGAACAAGTTTGTGGCATGGTGCACAGCAAAGGCTGTGAACCCTCTCTCTGCCCCTCTTTCTGAGGTTCTTCTGTTCCTTCTTTCCCTGGCCCAACAGGGTTCTGCCCTGGGTACCATCAAGGGCTATCTTTGTGCCATCTCGGCCTTCCTCAGGCTTCCTGATCAGCCCTCCCTTTTCAAGTCCTCTGTTGTTAACAGGTTCCTAAAAGGCATTACACACCTCTTCCCTCCTGTTCCGTTTGTGATGCCTCAGTGGGACTTGAACTTGGTTCTTACCTTTCTCATGTGCGCTCCCTTTGAGCCTCTACATAACTGTCCTCTTCGTCTTCTGACTCTGAAGACAGCCTTTCTGGTGGCCATCACCTCCGCTCGGCGGGTGAGTGAGCTCCAGGCTCTATCATGCAAACCTCCCTTTCTGTCTGTCCATCCGGACAAGGTTGTTCTTAGGACGCGTCCGTCCTTCTTGCCAAAGGTGGTTACTGCCTTCCACATTGGGCAGACCATCACTTTGCCCACCTTCTTTCCGCCTCCGCATCCTTCCAGAGAGGAAGAGAGGCTCCACCGTCTGGACCCAAAACGTGCGCTTTCCTTTTATATCAACCGCACACAACACTTCCGGGTGGATGACCAGCTCTTTGTTGGCTACGTAGGCGCCAAAAAAGGTCGGGCGGTGCACAAGAGAACCATCTCCCGCTGGGTAACCTTGTGTATCAAAGCCTGCTATTCTTTGGCTAAGAAGGAGCCTCCTGTTGGGCTGCGTGCCCATTCCACTAGGGCAACGGCTGCTACCACGGCCTTAGGCCGCGGTGTTCCGCTGCAGGATATCTGTCAGGCAGCTACGTGGGCCTCGCTGCACACGTTTACCAAGCATTACTGCCTTGACAGTCAGGTCCGGAGGGACGGCTTCTTTGGCCGTTCTGTCCTCCGGGGGTCTGGAAGGATGCTTGTACACAGTCGGTTGGGCCACCCAAGGCCAGGAAGGCGTCGTGAGCTGAAGTGTCTTAGGCGTCGGTTTCCTTAGGCTGCGATGGTTTTCGGTCGGCGTCAGTCGGACAGACGCGGTCGGACTGCCTGGAGCGCTTCGGTCAAGGGAGCATTTTCTTACCGCCTTCGGTCGCGGTCAGGGGGACCCTTCAAGTAAAGGCTGCAGGTTTGGCGTTGAAGCTTGTGGGAGGTATGGGGTCACCGGATCCCAACTTAGGTTCGCCGGGGGACCTCTTTGGAGTATGGGGCCACTTGACCTTGGGCCGTGGCGACCGGGTGCAAAGTGATGCAGAATCGCGGAGTCCGGACTCTGATGGTTTAGTCTTTGGATTGAGCAAATCCGGTGCTCACGGGAGACAGAGTCTGTTAGTTGAGTGCAGGGCAGGTCCTCTGGGCTCTGGGGGTCTGCTGCTGCGGGACACGCCGGTTTCTTCGCTTTACTAATGTCGTGGTTGGGACAGGCCGGTAGGGCTGGGACCAAGTCAGTTGGTGTCCTCTGTTTCTTCCTGGGTCAGCACGGCTCTTCGGTCCTTCTTCTTTCTTCCTCAAATTTTAGGAGGCAAGGTTTGGGGTTGCCCCTAAATACTAAATTTAGGGGTGTTAAAAAGGTTTGTAGGTTGGGACCAATGGTACAAAGATGCCCTCTGAGTACATTTTACATTAAATCCCACACTGGCATCACTGTGGCTCTTTATGGCTTTACTACACTTAAAATGTCTATGAATGGACTTAGACACTGATTGGGTACAGGACTCATGCCTCTGTACCCTCACCTTAGCACTAGTGCACCCTCCTAGAGGGGTGACTTACCTAGGCCTTAGGCAGTAGATTGCAGGCATGGCACGCAGCGGTGTGTGCCTTGTCGACTCTTCACTTTTCTCTGCACCAAAACAGGCTGCCTGCTGTGGAAGAGTGTGTAGGTTAAGGTGCAGGGCCCCTACGGGTGGCACAATGGGTGCAGCAGCCCTCAGAGGCCTTCCTTGGTCACAGTGCCCTTGGTACCCATGGTACCTTTTACAAGGGTCTGGCCTGTGGCCAGGGATGTGCCAATTGTGGATACAAAGGTAAAATTTTGGGAAGGAACACAGGCCCTGGGAACCTGATTGGCAGGGAACCAGGGCACATCAAGTCGGGTTGCATCAGATGTCAGGCAAAAATGGGGTGTAACCATGCAAAGAAGCAGCACTTTCCTACAATAACGCTATGCGTTACTATTCTTGCCTCCCTATATTTTGGTGGTTTTTTTCTCTCTAGTATGCGTTTTTCTGGACATGATGGTGTTCATAACAATTACTCAGTCAGGAGTAGAGGAGTTAGCCTTCCAGTTTTACCACTTGTTGCTTCTTCTTGTTCTCTCAATCACATGCCTTTTCCTATGTGGGCAGTTCCTTTCTTTGCCCATCTCTTCTGCCAGGTAGTTGGGACTCGCATTTTTCTCTATGGTCCCTACATGTATATTTGTTTGTATATATACCTGTAACACATATGTATGTATGTGTTTGTGTGTGCATGTTCCTATATGTATATATATATACTATATATATATATATATATATATATATATATATATATATATATATATATGCTAATTATTTTGGTTCCAGATTTATTGCTATGAAATCCGTCTTGAGTTTCCAGCATCGGTCTGGGGATTTTTTCCTACATCTTTTATGGATGTTTCTTTTCACAACACTTGATGTCAGGTGCTACACCGCTTGAGGTCAGGCACTACCTCTTGGTATTGAGAGTTCCTTTTGGTTCATCCCTTTCCTCTTCTCCTGCTACCTTGTTTAATTGTGGTTTTCATGCATTTTACTCACTCTGTGGCTGGAATGGGTTTGTTTTTTCAATGTACTATACTGCTCCATGTCTCTATGTTGCCATATCAGTACTCTTTGACTTTATTTCCTGTCCTTCTTACATATATTTTCACTTTCTTGTGGTGGCGTAAGAATACTCTTACGTTCTTTCCTTTCCCATGGGGATATATGTTTATATATCTATATACCTATATTTATATCTTAATGATATTTCTATATCTGTTTTCCATATATATGTATATTTCAATGGATTTTCCTAGAGATCTTTTTTTGTCTCTAGCTCTCCCTTCTATTTAGGGCCGCTCCGATGCAGATAGTTGTCAAGGCCGTTTCGAATTCGCTAGCATGCCTCTTTCTGCGATATAAAGAGATTGCTCAGTGGCTTTTCAGAGGCTCTGTAATCCACAGGACATATTCAGTGTTCTGGTTTATTTCTACGATCACTTGTGGCCTTGATTAGGCCATTTATTAGCGTTTTCTTCTTGCCGTGGGTATTTTCTCCTCACACTGTTGGTGTTTATTTGTCTTCTTGTCATGGGTGTTTTCTCTTCACACTGTTGGTGTTACTTTGTCTATCCTGTGACTTAGTTCACAATTGTTGTCACATTATATAACTGGGTCAGATGCCGTTGAGGTTGAAACTTTCTTGTTTCCCCTGGTGCATTCTTTGACATTGTTGTGTCAGGTTGACTGGCATTCTGTTCCCATGGTTCTTAGGTGTACGATTCTTCTAACCCTGGTCCCTATGCGGGACTTATGTGGCTGAGTGTGATATATTTCCTCAGTCATTCTTTCTCTCCGCTCCCCTTGTCTCCTGGACCGGGTTTATTCTACTTCTACATTCTTTAGTAGTCTCAGTTCGCAGTCCCTCCTCCGGGGATGGTATGGCTTGGATATCTGATTCTTAGTAAGGAATTTGTGGCTAGATGTCTCTATCAGATGAACAAGTTACTTACATTTGGTAAAGCTGTATCTGGTGGTGCACTGTCTAAATATCGAGTTTAGAATATCGACCTACAGTAATATTGAGTTCCAAATATCGTAGGGACAGACTATCGAAATCAAGAATATCGACGACCAGAAGGTCGACCTGAAGGTAAGTAATATCGTTTTTGTTAATATCGAAGTTAGTAATATCGATAGCAAAAAATCGATGTTACTAATATCGATATTTATATTAGTGTTATGTATTTTATTATGTATTTTATATGTATGTGTTATATATTTTGTGTTAAGTATTGTACTGGTTTTTAAATATATGTATAAAATTTTTATAGGTTAGTAATATTTTTTAAAGTAAATTATGTGTTTTAGTACTGTAGCGAGTTGTGGGTTTATGGGGGATTGGGTGGGAAGTAATTTAATTATAGTAAATTCATTAATAATTTTTAGGAATTATTAATTAATTTTAATTAAATTTTATGTTTTAGTTCTGTAGCGGCTTGTGGGTTTATAGGGGAATAGGGTGGGAAGTATTTTAATTGTAATTAAGTAATTATTTCTTTTTATTTATTGGTATTAATTAATTTATTGTTAATTATTAATTGGTAATTAATTTTTATGAATTGATTAAATGATAATTATATTAGGTGTATTAATTTATTATTGGAGCGGGTTGTGAGTTTATAGGAAAATAGGGTGGGAAGTAATTTAATTCTAATTAAGTAATTAATTTTATTTTTGAGTATTGATAATTAAATTATTGTTAATAAATTATTCTTTTTTGGTAATTAATTTTAAATAAATATTATTTTTTGGTATTGTAAATTAATTTATTGTTTAATAATTATTAATTGGTCATTAATTTTTATTAATTATTATTTATTGGTATTTATCATTAATTTTTTGTTAATTATTAATTGGTAATTACTTTTTAATAATTATTTATTGGTATTGGAAAATAATTTATAGTTAATTAATTTTTATTTGGTAATTTATTTTTATAATTATTTATTGGTATTTATCATTAATTTGTTAATTAATTATTAGTTGGTAATTATTTTTTATTAATGTATTGGTATTGGTAATTAATTTATTGTTATTTAATAATTAAATCATTATTTATTTATAAAAATTAATTTAATTATAAGTATGTTCATTTTAACCCCTACGCTATCCAACATTTTCCCTACTGTTGCACTCACTGGAGTGGGAATAATAATTTTTACCCCTACGCTATCCAACACTTTCCCTACTGTTGCACTCACTGGAGTGGGAATAGTAATTTTTACCCCTCCGCTATCCAATACTTTCCCTACTGTTGCACTCACTGGAGTGGGAATAGTAATTTTTACCCCTACGCTATCCAACACTTTCCTTACTGTTGCACTCTCTGGAGTGGGAATAGTAAATTTTACCCCTACGCTATCCAACACTTTCCCTACTGTTGCACTCTTTGGAGTGGGAATAGTAATTTTTACCCCTACGCTATCCAACACTTTCCCTACTGTTGCACTCTTTGGAGTGGGAATAGTAATTTTTACCCCTACGCTATCCCACACTTTCCCTACTGTTGCACTCACTGGAGTGGGAATAGTAAATTTTACCCCTGCGCTATCCCACACTTTCCCTACTGTTGCACTCACTGGAGTGGGAATAGTAATTTTTACCCCTCCGCTATCCAATACTTTCTCTACTGTTGCACTCACTGGAGTGGGAATAGTAAATTTTACCCCTACGCTATCCCACACTTTCCCTACTGTTGCACTCACTGGAGTGGGAATAGTAATTTTTACCCCTACGCTATCCAACACTTTCCCTACTGTTGCACTCACTGGAGTGGGAATAGTAATTTGTACCCCTACGCTATCCAACACCTTCCCTACTGTTGCACTCATTGGAGTGGGAATAGTAATTTTAACACCTACGCTATCCAACATTTACCCTACTGTTGCACTGTTTGGAGTTGGAATAGTAATTTTATTCCCTCCACTATTTAATATTTTTGTATTTTAGCTAATGTAGTGTATAATTAATTTTAAAAATAATTTTAATTCTTTTAATTTGTTACATATATTTATTTAATTTTTATTTGTTATTGTTTAATGTGTATAGATGTATTTATAATTTATAAGATTTTCTTAATTTATAAGTTATTAAAATAATTATTAAAATATATTAAGAAGTAAGGGGCACATTACGATACCCGGCGTAAAAAAATCCGCCAGGCATGGAAGCGGCAAAAATCCACCCGCACACACCGTCTGAACACCGACCACGCCATTACGATTACACAAACCGAAACCGCCATCGGCGGAAAAACACACAAAATACCGCCCGCCAACGTCCGAGTCGGAATAAAACCGCCCGCCACGGACGGAAACACGCACGACAACACAAAACCGCCCGCCCTCACGGCCGACACACCGCACGTGAAATTACGATCGCACCGCCATGAGCGCGGAAAAACCACAAATATACCGCCCGCCAGCGCAAAGAACGCCGATGAGAATCGACACGGCAGAAGCCATGGCGCCCACGTACCTGCACAGAAACCATCCGCTCACAAAACCAATAGCACACAACATGGCCAACAAGTCCACACAGCAAGGCACGCACAAATACACAAGCACAGTACACATCCCGAAAACACCCCCCGGACAAACAAAAAATACAAAGGCCAGAACACCAGACACAACACACCTGAAAACAACAGACCATGAGGACACACCCACATAGGTGAGTACAAAAGCAGCACTCCCACAGACCACAACCCCTTGCTACATTGCAAACCAGAGAGGAGAGGAGAGGACACAGTGACACAGCAAGGACAGCAGCACACCACAGAAACGCACACATCACTACCACCACCACCAAACACCGGCACCACAAACCCCCTGCACATTACACAACACACACCGCACCAGCACCACAAACACCATGGCACCACAAAGAATGCCCAAGTACACGCCCATTGAGCTGACGGTCATGGTCGACGAGATCATCAAGGTGTACCCACAAATCTATGGGAACATGGTCCAGCACACACCACTAGCCACCAGAAACAGAATGTGGAACCGGATCGTAGACCAGGTCAATGCAGTCGGTACCCTGCCCAGGAACAGAGGTGAAATAAACAAACGTTGGAATGACGTAAAGAGCCTGGTCAAGAAGAAGGAGGGCAAAAACAGAGAGCTGGCTGCCGTCACTGGCGGAGGGAATCCCGCGCTCTTTAAGACCTTCAAAGCGTGGGAGGAGAAGGTGCGAGTCATAATACATCCGGAGATCCTCGCCGGATTAGCAGGGGAGTGGAGGCTGGTAAGTACAAACTAATGTATACCAGCACACCGCTATGTACTCACATGCACTACCACCATGCTACAGCTCCCAGGGACAAACACCCCCATGTCCAGCACACAATACACAACACATCACACACACATGCAACAGACACCACCACACACAGCCCAAACAGAACAACTGTAACATACGTGGGGACATGTGTACACTCAGCCAGCCACGTAACCACCAACAGGTCCCCAAATATGCCAGAAGCGCCACAACGAGCACCCACCACACCCATGTGTCCGCCACAGCTGCACTAACCGACAAGTAACAGGTAAGTGGCAGGAACACAAAGTGCAGTGGGTGGGAGGGTGGACAGCCCAAGTACAACACACACCAGGCCCCAGTCCCACAGCACAGCAAGGAGGAGCATCCCCCACACCCCACAGCCACGTGTCAGCCACCGCAGTGCACAACGACAGCCGAAAGGCAGACATCACGGTCCACAGCAATCGGTGTCAGTGGGTGTCCAGCCACCCCCACGACCCACAACATCCCCCCACCCCCACAGACCTGCAACATGGAGCACCCCCCGCTTAGAGCCATGTGGCATCCAGTACAGTGCACGCACGAACAACTTGCAGGTGGGAAACTGGACAGGGCTGGATTACTGGAGGCATGAGGACCATAACACGACCAACACATGGGACATGTCACGTAGCAGACGAACACGCAGCACCGCCCACCGTCACGAACAAGTGAACAATGTGCACACGGACATGAACAACAGACTCACACCCCACATGACCCATCACATACATAGCAACACCCAAGGAGCCACGTCTGCATGCACAAGCCACACTGAATATAGTACCACACGGCAGCCACTGTGCAACTCATCACACACAACCGAAACACCATTGAAGTCCTGTCCATGTAGCCCCTACTGCCTGTCAACCACACACCCCACAACTACGCCTATGTAAGACAAACAACACTAGACGCAACAGAGCGGAACAACATAAATGCACACGAACACCACTGAACCCATCAAACACACAGACACACCATGCACATACAACATACCATCCATCCCATCCGTCAGCCCCAGTCTCATGAAAGGCATGTCATCCTCACAGCTGCCACACATACAGCAGTCACGCTAAGATACATGCCCATGACCAACCATGTGCCAGAAGTCAATGAAGCGCACGACACACTGTGAGCAACAACACACAACATGGGCCACCCCCCCCCGAGCACTGCAGTGATGCACATGGCACAGGGCAGCACGCACACCAAGGAGATGGGACAACTGCAATACGTTTGCTGGCACACAACCATCACTCACTCATAACGATGCGTCCAATGCCATGTCCAGTAATCACAACAGACAGCAAATATGCAGGCCATGTCAAGCATGCACACACCTCAAACCATGCACTGTCATGCTGCCACAACACATGTCACGTTCGGCACCCATGGCTCACAGCATGTACCCCAAAAGCATATTCCCTCCCAAATGCGAATCTGGGGCATGGCCCCCATGTTGCCATATGCGTTCCTAAGCGTTCCATTTGAACCCCAAAAGCATATCCCCTCCCAAATGCGAATCTAGGGCATGGCCCCCATGTTGCCATATGCGTTCCTAAGCGTTCCATTTGAACCCCAAAAGCATATCCCCTCCCAAATGCGAATCTGGGGCATGGCCCCCATGTTGCCATATGCGTTCCTAAGCGTTCCATTTGAACCCCAAAAGCATATCCCCTCCCAAATGCGAATCTGGGGCATGGCCCCCATGTTGCCATATGCGTTCCTAAGCGTTCCATTTGAACACCAAAAGCATATTCCCTCCCAAATGCGAATCTGGGGCATGGCCCCCATGTTGCCATATGCGTTCCTAAGCGTTCCATTTGAACCCCAAAAGCATATCCCCTCCCAAATGCGAATCTAGGGCATGACCCCCATGTTGCCATATGCGTTCCTAAGCGTTCCATTTGAACCCCAAAAGCATATCCCCTCCCAAATGCGAATCTGGGGCATGGCCCCCATGTTGCCATATGCGTTCCTAAGCGTTCCATTTGAACACCAAAAGCAAAGTACAAACCAGACCCAGGATGGGCCAGGAGCCCGCATACACCAGAGTCACAATAAGTAGGGGCACAGCAACACACCCATCGGCATGGCCAATCCGTCCCATGCCACATGTGCACAGCACACAGTCCCATTGCCAAGCACACACAACTACAAATGCTACAGCCACACACACGCCTCCGGGAAACCCATGTACGAGATTGCACGAACTGTTAATGTCAGACGACAAATACATACTTCGCCAGGTGCAACACAATAACAAATCTCATTCTCTCCACAGGTGACGAACTGCTGGATGCTGGGGATGGAGCCAGCAGCCAGCACAGCCAGCCTACAAGCCCCCAACGAGGACACACGGATCTGGAGGATCTGTCCTCCTCTTCGGACACGGACCAGCAAGCAGGCCCATCTGGTGTGGCAGGGCCCAGCCGCTCCCCAGGACCCCTCCTACCCACCAACCCATCATCCAGGGCTGCTGAACATTCCCAGCCCCCTGCTGCCACTGTCGTTGCGGCCACACCCACGGTCATTGTGGCCACTACCACTGCCGCAACCGCCACCATCGCCGCACCGACCACCACCGCCGCCACCACCACCACGTCTTCGCTGGCACCAGCCCCAGCGCAGGTGGTGGCCCGGCCGACTGGATCCACCCTGGGAGCCACAGCGAGGACCGTGGTGAGCAATGTGGCTAGTGGGCAGGCCGGTGGCAGCAGGACTGGTAGGAGGAGCAGGGTCAGGGAAACGCCAGCCTCCCCTGGGAGCCATGCCCTGCCTCAAATGGCCAGAGTCCTTGGGGCCTATGAAGAGGCCCAAGGACAATGGGTCCGGTCTGCTTCAGACACGCGTGAGGTGCTGGGGGTGCTGAGGTCCATGGACGCCCGTATGGGCCAACTCGTGGACCTCATGGGCCAGCTGGTGGTGGCGGTGAGGTCACTGCCAGGGACAGCAGCTCCCCCTCCGCCACCACCTGCCGGGGCGCAGGGTGGAGCAGCAGTGTCCAGTTCCCCTGCGTCCACAGCCAGTGAGCACACCTCAACCACCAGCATGTCGCAAGCAGGCACCCCCCTCGCAAACGTGGAAGGGGCCGTCCGAAGTGGAAACAGATCTCCCGGGAGGACTTCGCACGCTCCAAACGCAAGTGAGGCAGCCAGCCAGCCTTCCGCCAGCCTTCCTTGACCAGCCACTGCATTGACTTGGACTACGATCCCACTCCACACAGCCATCTGGATGGCATGTGTGTGTTGGACTAGGGTCAGGGTGTACCAGTGGGTACACCCTGAGCATCACGCAGCCATGACCGACAGCTCATTGTCACTGCACGCACCACTTTTGTCATCACCTTACACACAATCACATGTCACAGTTTGTAATAAATGCACCTTTTTCACTAACTGCTGTTTGTGCCCTGTGTTTTATTTGTACGGAATACAACGGCCACCTTGGGCGGAAAGGCACCTGATGCGTGGCATGGCAATTGAATCCGGAGGGCCTGTAGGGACCTAGGGGTGGGAGACAGAACAGGAGCACATTCAATGAGTGTGTCACACACCCATCACACAGTACATGTCAACAACTACAAGCAATGTACACACATCGCACAGAGCAATAGGGCACAATGCCACAGCCACCAACAGTGGCATACTACCCTGGCCATGGAGCGTTGACACACAGCACGCAGTGAACAAACGGCCACCCTGACACAGCACACACACACCTGCACAGATACAGCCACATCAGCCGTCGTACATGGACACTCACCGTCAAGTGAAGTAGCGGGCGATGAGCTGCTGCCGCACATTACCAGCTTCCTCCTCTCTGCTGTCCTCCTCACTCGAGCTGTCCTGGTCTGCGGGCTGGGGCCCTGGTTGATCTCCGTCATCCACGATGAGGGGGATCTGCTTCCGAATGGCCAGATTGTGCAGCATGCAGCACGCCACCACTATCCGGCACACCTTCTGTGGGGAGTACGCCAGCGCACCCCCGGTGCGGTCCAGGCACCTGAACCTGGACTTGAGGAGGCCAAAGGTACGCTCGACCACACGTCTGGTCCTCCCATGTGCCTCATTGTAGCGATCGTCTGCTGGGGTGCGAGGATTCCTCAATGGACTGAGCAGCCATGCCCCATTCGGGTACGCAGAGTCACCTGGGTGTGAGGGACACAGAGAACCGTTGCAATTCCAACTGGACAGGGGACAGCATCGCACAACCAGCACGCTACACCACTCCACATACTCACCGACAATACAGGCACGATCCTGTTGCATATTGGACATCAGTCGTGGCAAGATGCTGTTGCGCATTATGTGTGCGTCATGGGCCGAGCCTGGGAACTTTGCACACACGTGGGTGATCACCATGTCCGCAAGGCACACCACTTGCACATTCAGGGAGTGCGTGTGCTTCCTGTTGCGGTACAGGTGCTCAGTGGCCTGTGGTGGAACAAGGCCGACATGTGTGCAGTCAATGGCTCCAACGACGTGTGGGATTCTGCCAAGGGCATAGAATGCACCCTTCACTGCCGCCAATTCACGAGCCCTGGGGAAGCGGATGTACCTGTTTCGGTACAGCATCATGGCTGCCAGTACATCCCTCAGCACCTTGCTGAACATGGGCTGGGACATCCCTCCTCCAATGCCCACTGTGTGCTGGAATGACCCAGTGGCGAAGAAATGCATGGCGGCCATCACCTTAGCCGTGGGGGTGACAGCAGTCGGATACACCCTGCGGGGACGGAGATGGGGTTCTAACATGGCACACAGTCGATGCAGGGTTGGCCTGTCCAGCCGAAACTTCCTAATAACCTCTGTATCGTCCATGTCCGCCAGCAATTGGTATGGGCGGTCAATGTTCGGTCTCCGCCTAGGGACAATGGCAGAGGACACATGTCAAAGCAACACGACACATAGCAATTTCGCATACACATCACTGACATGACTGAGCAAGCACATGAGCCACAGCCCAGCTGTCAAGCTGGGACGGCACGGCCACAATACACTTACACAGGTCTCCCAACAATGGCAATGGCTAGTGATACAAACCACTGCCATGTGCATGCACATGGGGATCTAGGCCCCAATGACTTGCGGGGCGTGCTGATGGGGACTGACTGCATATCCGTCAAGCGGCAACGCCACGGCAACATGAATGTCTGCTGAGCATGGAACTGCTTCCGCGGCTGGATGAGTATGGCACACGACGACGACGATGTGGGCACAGGCTGAGCGGCCAAAACAAGTGGGACCTGTGGCACGAGGGGACATGAGACAGTAGTAGGTGTCAGCACTGCACCCTATGTACAGCACTGTACGGATCACACCTCCCGAAACATTGACAGGTGTCCACATTGACAGCCCCATGCCAAGACGGCTGTGTGCTTGCAGTCACACGTCACAGGTGAGAGGTTACATTGCACGTGCCAGGTGGCAGACGTACATAGTGGGAGCTGGCATGTGTGTGCATGTGTCTCCTGTTCAGGATCCACCAGATGGGCGCTGACTCTGTACTGAGCATTGGACACAGCATGTTCCGTGGAAGGCTTGTGTGTGTGGGATGGTGGCACTGGATGTGCCTCCGTTGGGTGGGGGGCCATGCACAGGGCGGGTACGTCGATGATTGCGCATTGTTGGTCACGGTGGGTGCACCAACTAGGATGTGTTGCCCTGTGTTCAATTCCTATGTCCGCATGATGATGGACTGTAGATGTGGGCAGACTACACATTGGTCGATGTGCTGTCTATATGCATGTGCCTTCACACCAGGCACAGCTGCCCCTGCACATGTGACCCCTGCTGGACTCGCTGCTGGGTCTGTGGAGCTGATGCACCTTCTGCGCGTGGGGCGGACAGCTCTCCTCACTTCCCTCATTGCGCATGTCATGACTTTGCCGCAGGTGACATGGATCATGGAGGGCCCACATGTACGCGTGGGTAGGCTACACATGATTGTACACTGGTCGCCACCCCCAGTCAGTGTTTCGAATGGGAAGGTTGTCGTGCTGGTGGTATGTTCGATGTGGCGGATGGGCGGGCCTAGGTGCGGGCTTACATTCCGGACATGGGGGGTAGTTGGATTGGCGACTAGTTGCAGTACACACGGGACACGTCTCTTCCTTTCCACATCTGGGTCATCCCTTGTACTAACTGACAGTGATACAGTCATCTTCGCCCCAGCCCTCATGTCCTCCCCTCGCTCCCCCAATATGCATGCTCACCTGCGAGGCTAGCGCTTGCACAGGCAGCCCCAAGCTCGCACCAGAGAGGGCAAGGAGTGTATGTGTGGGTCCAGTTGCACGAGTGGGCTGTCTCAGGGTATGATGTGTTGCGGGACGCCGTCCACCTGCGTGGTGCCCCAAATGGAGACCCGGCCTGCATGGACAATGCATCACAGTCTTCGCCTTCCGGATCCGCCACCTGCGACACCCAGTGGCTGTGGCTGCCCTTGCGGCCATGCCGCGTCCGTCTGTGACTGATGGCCCACACATTCACTCTTTGGCCTCTCTGGGGAGGGCTCGGGGGTGGTGGCGCACGCGCTTGCACTTAGTCGCAATGGCATGTGGCGTGGTTGGTATGATGGGCAATGGATGGGATGGTGCGAGCCACCTCCCGTGACGTCAGTGCTGCTCGTGCTGTGGTGCGTCCCCCTACACTTCCATTTGACTTGTGCCATGCTAGACGTTGAGGTTCTATTGCCTGCGTGATATGACCAGGAGGAGCGCGAGGAGACCTCTCACACACCATGCTCCACTGCCATCCCGTGCCCTGTATCGCCTGTGCGGATTGACTATGTTGGGGTTACACCTGGTCGACTGGGGCTGTGTGTGCCTTGTCAAGGGGCATGGCGGGCGCACAACAGGATCCAGCTTGTCCACAGAGGGTGGGCTGAGGTGCGCCTGGTACCGCTTTGTACGTGTGCCCGGCTGCTGTGCACACACGTGTTCACTCCCCCCGACAGGTGTCCTCTCACAATGCCCAGGGAAGCGGTGGTGTACTGTTCATGACCCCTCCCAACACGGCGTGCTCCAACTTGGCATGTGCGCATCTACCCGTCGCACCCACCCACCTGAGCACTGCGTCCATACGACTTCACACGACACGTGTGTCTTCCACAGTAGTGCTACTCATTTGCGTTGACATCCAATACCAGTGGACTACATGGTCATGTCACGACTGCCGTGTACGTCACATACTCTCATCCTCTCTCATTCGTACTTGTGAAATGAGTCAGCGGAGACAGTTTTGGTTTCAAACATTATATTGAGTCTTCTGTCCTCTGTGATGCAGTATAGTGGACACTACTGGCAGCGGAATACATGTTGAGGATATACTGAGCATGATTGCAAATGGGATAGGGTGTGGGGTTACATGTGATTGGCTGTTGCATGTGGGATGTGGGCTTCAGAGTGACATCTGCTTGGCCAAGGCTGTGCTAATGTACATTTACGTATTGCTGCGGAGCTGCGGACTTTGACACAGACGGTATACATGTAGCCTACCAGACCGCTTGGCATCATGGGCACAGTCCATCTCAGTTCCATGTGACAGGTTTGCTGCGGTTGTTCCTCATACACGCGTGCATGTGAGATGACATCAGGGCATGTGCTTGCGTGCATGCAGCGGCGTGCCACTTGTTGTTGCACTGTGGTGGTTACTGGACATGTCACAGTCACTGGGGTCGTGTTGTTGTTGTATGCACTTGTCGTCCATGCAAAGGTCCTGGTATGGGATTCCCGGGGCGGGGGTGGGAGGGGTGCAGCACCCACAGACTCCAGGCGACCTATTCATGTCCACTGAGCGGTGTGTGTGTCCATGTGCGCTGGATCCATGTCGTGTCCTGGTTGTTCGTGCAGTTCCGTCCATGTGGGTGCGATACACAGAGCCCATGCCACTGCCTCCCACGATGCATGCGGTGTTCCTGGATGTGATGGGGAACAGTGTGCATGTCCCGGTCATATCCGATGTCATGGCGATGTCGTTGATGGTGTGGTTACAGTTGCCGGTCGTTTGGTATGGCTGTTGTGGTGGTGACTGGCCAGTCCGTGCGGAAGCTAAGCATGGGTGCGGGGTTGGACATCATAGGTCACTCGGGGAACCTGCGTTGTGGTCCGACGAATTGACAGGTTGTCAGGTATGCGATGCCGTCCAGCAGGGCTTCCATGTCATTGGTGGTGTACATGTTTGCCAGCCAATGTAGCGGATGGTGGCTGTCAAGGTGTTGTTCGTAAGTTGTCCCTTGGAGGACCATGATGGGGCATGCTGGGTGACATTCGATGTAGCTGTTCTCGATGATCCGTCGTGTGGAGGCACAGTGGTCCCATTTCAGTGCGGGTGCGATGTTGGCCACATACGCCATGCCCCCATAGGCAGAGCAGGCCCTGTCGTGTGCGTCCAGAGGGAGGAGTAGTGGTAGCAGGTCCGCCTTCAGACATGCCGGGTTGGAGAGGCATATCTCCACGGGATGCTGGTAGGGACACCTCCGACAGTAGAAGACGGGCATGACGCAGCTGAACAATGTGATGCGGTAAGTCAGTCGGTAACTTACGTTCAGCAGGGACAGGAGATCGCATCCCAATGTATGAAACAGGTTGGTTTTGTACAGCTTGAGCTGTTCGGCGTAGTTGGGTAGGTGTGTTGCGGTTGCCATTTCGCAGCGGTGCGTTGTGGTGGCGTGCTCCGGCTGTGTGTGCAGTCTGCAATGTGCACGCTCCGAGGTTGCTGTGAGCTCTGTGTAGTCGTGGGGAGACAGGACTTGTGTTCTGTTGGCTTGTTTGGAGGACACGGGCCCTCTTCCCACATGCTTCTCAGACAGTTCAAGGTCAGTGATGTGTGACTCCTTCCAATTAACTTGCATGTGGCCGACATGGGGGAGTGTTTTCTTCTTTCTTCCCCGTCCGTTGTGTGCTTCTGTGATATGCGCTATCTGCCCTGTGGTCGGTCTCCTCGGCATGCCTGTGTTGGTCTATTCTTGGACAATGGCTGTATTCACCGGCTTCTGTCGTAGGGCTGTGGTTTCGGAGTTGGAATGGAAGGTCATTCAGTGCTGTCTGCTCTCCCTTGTGTGGGCGGCAGGCTGCCTTTCCGCTCTGCGTTGGGCCTTGTGTGTGAATGTTATTCTTGGGCCACCTGTTGTCGGTCCCCGGGCTCTTTGGTGTTCCGTTTTATATGTCTTGTTCATATGTGCAGGGTGGTATGGGTGTTTCAGTGTGGTACTGGCGTTCCTCTTCCCGAAGGGGCCCTGCTTCTCCTAGTTGGTGTTGCCGCCGCTGTGTGCTACGCCATGTTTGTTACACTGGGGTGTGTCCTGCTGTTGCGTGTCTTCACTGACATGTGTGCGTCGGTTGTGTGGCATTGGGTGTTGTCCGTGAATTGGGCTTTGGGGACATGTCTGTGGCAGGCCTGTCACGTGTCATGTGCGTTCGGGGTGGGGCTGATGTGTGTGCTGCTTGGTTGTGTCCCTGTGTCTGTGTGCGACGCATGCATGGCGCTGCGGTTGGCCTCTGCGTTGTGCGCATGTGTGGCGAGCGTCATCGGCGCTTTGGGGCCGTGACGGGGTGGTTGGTTCCTAGTCCCAGGTGGTGTGTACACATGTGTTCCGCGATGTTACGATTTGGCCTGTGTGTCATATGTGGATGCAATGGTGGATGTGTAGTGTACACGCGCTGGTGGGGGTTGTCCGCTTTTCCGCCCTTGCACTGTGTGCGCTGTTTGCGTGCACTTGTTGTGTGTGTGCCTACCTGCGTCTCCGCGGTACGTTGCGTCCTTGGTGGTGCATCAGCAGGAGCATGGGGAGGGCCTGCAGTGCTGGATTCATGCTGGGGGAGCCGCTTCTTCGTTATCCGTGCTCGGCGTCCGTGTTACCGCTTCGGTTTGTCGTACGGTATCTCTTGGCCGTGGGAGCCGTTTGTTTGCGGCATCGTAATTTATGCGCCGGGCGGGACGTGTTTCGTCGGACGGTGTGTGTCAGTTGTGCTGCGCCGCTACGTGAACGGGCGCACTTTGATGGCGGACGGTGTTGCTGGCTTGCCGGCGGTGTTTGGCCTACTTTTCGCATCGTAATTGGGCGGGCGTGTGGACTGCTGCGTGCAGGCGGTAACTGGTGGTTTTTGCATCCGCCAGCACGGCGGTAGTGCTTCCGCCCGACATCGTAATGGGCCCCTAAGTGTATATATTATATATTATAAAAAACACAGGTTGCCCCAAATGAGGATGTCACACGTGAAGGGGTCTCGCACACAGCCACCGGCAGCAGAAACTTGTAGCCAGCCCTCAATTCCTCATAACGTGACTGCCAGACGCGTTTCGAGCAAGTAATGCTCTTGATCACTGGCTCTTTCAAACAAATGAGGGAAAGCGAATGAAAGCGGAAAACAGCCTTTATTGAAGTGAATAGTCCCGCCCACCTGGGCGTTAGCAGAACAAGGCAACATGGTCTTTGTAGTAGAGCCCATTGCAGCTTAGACACAGTTCCATCTAAACCCGGTTGGGTATCGCTTTCCCAGTTAGAAAGTTCACAAATGTCTTACCCCAGTGGGCATGAAGAATACAAGAGCCGCTTCCATTCCTACCAATGTAATTCCGGCGGCTAGGCCCCCTTCACTCCTGTCAGCGCTCGGCAAATCCGAACGCCATGGACCCGCAAAACAGCGGCGGGACCTCCTCGCGGCTAGGCTAGCCGCTAAACAAGAAACAATAAACAAGGTTGCCCCAAATTGGTAGGAATGGAAGCGGCTCTTGTTTTCTTCATGCCCACTGGGGTAAGACATTTGTGAACTTTCTAACTGGGAAAGCGATACCCAGCCGTTTTTATAGACCTTACACTGTGTAATCTGTCTAGGTGACGAACTAGAAATAGAGCCCTACCGCACCAGTAGGTAAAGAGAAAGCTTCGACAGCAAAACACGTGAAATGCTGTAGAAACCCGATGTGCCTAGAGAGACGCCCACCCCGTGGCCACTCTGTTAAACAGGCTCATATCTTGAAGCAACCCACACACGAAGAGTGCTTTAAAAATATCAAATATGTTGAAATTATAGGGTGTAGCAATTTTTGGGTTAACATCCCAACATGTGTGTTCTGTATATTTGTAAAGCACATACATGCCATGAAGCTGCAGAGCTCTCAGGTTTACCAACTCCATGCGACTTGCCCATCCTATCCATTTTTTTCCTTTTTATTCTGGGCCCGAAGTTCTGAATTTGTACTGAAATAAAACGGACAGTAAGTACTACTCGCTCATGGAATCAGACATTTTGAGAGTACCGAGAGCGATCCTTGTCTGGCCAGGGTTTGAAACAATGGCATGTCTAATATTTGGTTAAGATATTTATTTTAAACTCTTTAGGACACAGAAAATGGGCCTAAATGTTCCCAATTTCCAGAAACTGGTGTTCAACGGTAGTTAGTCATGTTAGTACATTATGTTTGAAAACTTAAGCCACGACTATCTTATTTATTTCTTAGTTACAATGTGTCTAGCGCGGTTGTATTTGGACCACCAGCATCCACTTTCCCCTTGTGTCGGCTTTATTCCCTTTTTTTTCAACTTTTACCTTAGTAATATTTGTATAAGACAAATACAAAGCCTTGTTAGGGACAACATGTTATAGCTTAGTCAAAATCTAACAACATGCAAAACCTATTTCTACATTATTAACCTCATCATTATTATTTAAACTTTTTCTTTGCCCCCTTTAGATGAATTTGTAAGATGTATCGTCTTCTATGGATGTACAGAGCTATAGTTTTTACTTCCTGAATGATAAATATTTACAGTCTCTTTTTTAGTTGTTATGGAAGAAAATGAGTCAATTTTTATAGTGCTCATCCACTGGTTGCAAATGACTGTTCTATTTGGTTTGCTCATGTGTTTTTATATTGCTTCTACTTCTAGTAGTTCAGTTTCCCCAGGGTTTGTTTTCCACGAATGTGCATTTCGGTGTGTGCAATATAGATGATATATAATGTGGGTCTTCAACCTCATATTTTGCCTTTGTTGAGCATGTATTCATTGTAGTTGCGGAACCTGGGTGAAAGTATAGCATCAGCATGCACAATTGCATTAAGTTGGTTGATTCTTTTTCCACCCCCAGGCCCCCAATCAGGAAGATTCTGCTATTTATAGCTGCACTGTCCCATGATGTCTGCCACAGTATTTCCAACTCCATGAGGAGCGGTGCAACTATCACGAGTTCAACAGAGCTCCTGTCAAATATCCAAAGATTCTGCTCAAAGTGAAAATAAACTTTGAGAGGCATGATCATACTTACGCTTTTTGCTCGCGCTTCTTGTCTTTCCCTCTCTCGGTTCAGTCTTTCTTCCCCTGCTATCTTCTTACTTTCTTTTTCATGTTGTAATTTTCGTCTCTTTCTCGCCTTACTTTTTGCGTCTGCGCCCTTTTCTCTTTTTCTCGTTCTGCCCTACTTTCTCTTTCAATTTAAATTTCGCCCCTCTGTTTATTTTTCTTTGCGCCTCTACTCTCTCTGCCCCTTCTCTCTCTCTTTGTATACCCTCCGTTGCTCTTGCCTCCCCTGTTCTCTCGTCCTCCCGTCTCTCCGCCCGCCAATCCGTCTTCTTTCGTGAACTGTGGCGTTTGTCTGAGACTCACCCGACCCCTCCCTCTCTCACCACCCTGTCTTGAAGAGAAAACTTTTTCATGCATTGCTGCGCCAGCTTGTCGTCTTCCTCCTCCTCTTTCGTAGCCAGGGGAAAGTCACTTCCTTACCCCTGCATTGTAAAGTATCCAGCCGTCGACGCAGATAGCTCGGTGGGTTATTTCACCTGGTGCAGGGATCTGCCTTTAAAGTGAGATGACAGGAGATATTTCTAAATGTGTCATTTTTACAAAACAATCTTTTTTCTTAAAAGGTGGATACTGATAAAGCAACAGTGGGATTTGAAAGTCTGGAAGAATGCTACCTATCGAAGATTATGGTCTCAGAAGGGACAAGAGAGAGGGATACCTCTTTCTCTCGCCTAGAATTCTGGCTGGGTGGCAATTACAGAGCAGTTATGTGGTGGTGGTTGTGACATTGAAGGCGTCGGACATGTCAGGTTTGGGACTGCTGTATAATACAGGGAACCTTTTATCACAGTGGGGATCAGGCTTTGACACTGCCTCAAATCCCTCTGTACCCCACTCCCCGCGCTCACTGCCTTATATCCCTCTGTACCCCACTCCCCGCGCTCACTGCCTAAAATCCCTCTGTACCCCACACCTCTCGCTCACTGCCTTATATCCCTCTGTACCCCACACCTCGCGCTCACTGCCACAACATATCCCTCTGTACCCCACACCTCACGCTCACTGCCACAACATATCCCTCTGTACCCCACACCTCGCTCTCACTGCCACATATCCCTCTGTATCCCACTCCTCACACTCACTGCCTGATCGCTCACTTTACCCTGCCATTCATCTTCTACGTGTTCTCTCCCCTTCCACTCGTTCTACCTCTGTTCACCCCCTTACTTCTTTTAGTACCTTACTCCTTTCTCAATACCTCTACTTCTTTTCCTCTTCAGTAACATCTCTCTGACACATCTCTGCACTTCCTTTATATCAACGCACCCCTCTACCTCACCTGTCTACCTCAGTCTTTATTATTCCCTCTTCCTCAGCTGTCTCTACCTGTCTCTGACACACCTCTCCCTCTCTCTACCTGGCCCTCTCTCGTTCTACGACTGCGTTATTCTCCCCTCTCCATCTTTCATTTACCTGTCTCTGCACCTGAATCTTTTTCTTCTACACCTCACTTCTTTGTCTACCCTTCACCCCTTGCTACCCTTCTGTTTGCCTCACTACGGTCTTTACCCGACCCACCTTTCAGTGCCTCTTCCCATTTCGCCTCCCTCCCTCACAGCGCTTTCCTAGCATGCATCTGTTTCTCACCTCACCACCATGCCTGCCTCTACCCCTCCTTACCTTTCTAACCACCCTAACATTCTACCTTCCTTGTTATTCCTGGTAGTGAACCTTTCATTTCACGCCTCCGGTTGTATTACCTACGCATTCAAATTGAGTAGATCATTGCTGTGCTCCCAACCCGACATCGAGACCCAGTCCCCTAGCCTCTCAACATGCCCAGATATAACAACAAGCATTGGCATAGCCAATAGGTCTCGCCTTTGGGACCTGCTGCATAACTAAATACTTATAAGGTCCCAAAGGCGAGACCTATTGGCTATGCCAATGCTTGTTGTACTTACCATAATGTAGATAGGATGTCGATATTCTTGACTTCGATATTCTTGCTGCGATATTTTTGTAGGTCGATATTCTGACCTTCGATATTCTGTCAGTGATTCGTATCTGGTAGGGATCGAGCCGCAGATTCCTTACGCCCTTCCCATCCTCCCCGCGCTGCGAACTATTTTCTTTTCTTTTTTTCTTTTTCTCATATTGAGCATGATAATGGGATATTCCTCCTTGAAGATATCCTTGTTGTGTTGCAGGTTCTTCCTGCTTCATATCTGCATACGCCTCTGTCCAGTATGGTTGTTTTCTCTGAGGTTGTCGGTCTCATTGGAGGATTATCAGGACATTGCTGTTCCTGCTTTCTGCCTTGAGTATTCTCTGGTCCCTTGCATTTGTTGGTTGTGTCGCCATGAATTTTGGATTCAGTAGATATGTGACACTTGGTTTCTGCGATCTTAGCATACTGTTCCAATAGGCAGTTTCTATATGTGGCTCCATGTTTGACCGTGGACACTAGTCACGGAAGAAACTGGTGTAAGGGCATCGACAAGGTAGTTATATGGACTCTGCTGACGTCAAATCCTGAGGACGACATTGCTGTGGAGTCGCTTGGCGCCCTCTGCCGGCACGCAGATGTACTGTGGGGAAAAAGTTTCCGGTTCCAGTCTGGAGCCTTGGGAGGATTCTAAGGGGTCGATTCCGATTCGGGCCGGAAATCTCTCCGACCGAGCCGGACCCGGAGAGATTTCCGACCGAATCGGACCCGTGCAGTCCGACCGAACGAGTACGATGCGCACGTATGCCATCGGACACGAGTCGGTCGGACTCCCATTGAAGTCAATGGGAGCCTGTCGTACAACGGCGTACGCGGGCTCCCATTGACTCCAATGGGTGCGAGGCGGACAAGGGCGCCCCCTACAGCGTGTACGCGGCGAAGCGATTCGCGCCGTACACGCACAGGTAGAGGGGACCCATGGGTCCCCCCTGTGTGCGACTCGCGGCGGCTACGCGTACAGGGGGTCCGACACGGACCCCCAAAGTACGGCTCCAACTGCTCTTTCGAGCCGGAGTGCGCGGCTCGGTCGGACTGCTCGCGGCGCGCATCGTACTTACCCGGCCGGGGAACGTCTCCATTGCGCGGTGCGAGTCGGAGTCCGAGCGAGTCGGTCGGTGCGGTTCGAGCCGGGAGCGAAGTCGGTCGGAGCGGTCGGGACGCCCGGGCGAGTCGGTTGGCGGCTCGCATCGTACTCGCTCGGCCGGACCCGCGTACGATTCGGTCGGGAAACAGGGCTCCGAATCGGATCCGGTAAAGCCGAATCCGATTCGGAGCCCTACCGGCCGAGATCGGAATCGGCCCCTCAGTAGGGAATCTTTAGCTAGATACTGTCTCTACCAGATACGTTGCCGAAAGTAAGTAACTTGTTCGTTATGTAGGCATGGCATTATGTAGAGAGATAACATCCTGAACGTTTGCAAAGAAAGTCGTTGTGGTTAAGGCATTTCTTGTGGAGTCCCTGGTTTCAAATTTCACACTACAGGCCACTTAGGCCCTTTGCCTCTTTTATCTGTGACTCAGTTAGGTGCTCTATAATAAGAGAGGGACTCTGATAAGTTATTTAGTTTAACACGAACTACGAGGTTGGCTGATTGATCATTGTTTCTCTTTCTTGTAACTTGGCAGGCTGCAACGATTGGCAAAGGAACTCTCCAAGCAGATCCTGACTCAAGATAGTGCTTCTGTGGCAAATAACAAGGTATCCGCGTTGGATCGGACTCTGGGAGAGATCACTCGTATTCTGGAGAAACAGGTACCAGAACAGTGGATGACAACATTGATTCATTTCTTGCTCAACATATCCTTATAATACTTGTAAAAGTATGACTCTCAGATGCCTCGTGTCTTTCAGCTCTTTTCTGATTGTTGCTACTAGTCTGTGTTTTAGTAATGACGTACATCTTCAGTAAGATCATAGAGCTTTCGTAGATTCCTAAAAAGGGATTTATTTGTAAACCAATCCTCATGTGCAGGTTAAATTCTGAACTCTGAATTCTTTGTGTGTTGTTAAAGCATATGGCTGTGCTTAGGAAACATAAGGAAGCACTGACAAGTGGGATTCGGGGGTTTTCAAAACCTACCTCTTGTGCAGCTTTACCACTTTTGTTGAAATGTATTCACCCTGAAACATAACATTTATCAGACTCAAGGTGATAAAATAACCTCCCCTCTCCATCAGTCCTTAGCATCTCTGCTTAGTCAACTTTATACCATTTTAAAGCAGAGATTTACCCCCATTCTCCATTATCATCATAAGCCTTTTGTAGTTCACTCCAGAGCTGTATTCCACTGCACCTTGAAACTAAAATCTGTTCGACATTATTGTTATTAATGTTTTTCAGTACTTTTCGAGTTATTTTGAAATAAAGAATTTATGTGTATTTCCGGAAAAACCTACATGAATTCTACAATAAAATAAAAGTATAAAAATAAAGAAATAAGAAAATATAGTCCTGCTGCTTTATGTAGAGTTATTCATACGTATATCTGATACATAATTGTTAACCTTATTAAATGGGCCAATGTCGCCATTGAGGGTCTGGTGACACTATAAACCACAAGGCAAAAGGCTGTGTGTTTTCTAATTGTGACCAGACTCCTGCTGTGTCATCAGAGGTCCATATTACACATTACCGCCTATGCGTTTATTTTGGAGTACGTAAAGTAGTACTCCTGTAGTGCTCTTTTACAGACTCTTACATGCCATTGTGAATTGGCCCCAAACATCTTCAATGGGAATATTCAGGGAGTATACATATAGGGAGTTGGGCGTTTCGGGGCAAAAACACCAAGGCATGTAAAAGTTTGTCAAATAGTACTCTTGTGATATTACAGCCCGTAATGTCCCATGGGACATGGAAATAGAGTCTGCATCAGATGTCTCTACAGCACTGACCAGGAACGTGTGTTTGGCAGTTGCTCCTAACCAGAGCTGGACACGGTTTCTTCGTGCAGGAAAGTGCTACTTTTAAGAAAAGCTGCTGATCCTGCTGAGAAAATGAAAGCAATGCGGTGTTCCTCAGAGCATCAACACTTGGCACTTGATAACCCATGCTGCCAGTCTCTTCTGTGAAAAGACCTTTCTGTGACTGTCCTAAAGATGACGCTCATTGTCTTCTCTCCCCATGTATGCAGGTGCCGTAGGAAGCAAGGACATACTGGCCTGTTCTGCTGCTTTTCTTACAACATGTTTTTCTGCAGTCTTACAGGAGAGGAGTAGCTACGTGTATCACGTTTCTGTCAGCATTGTCTTGTGTTTATGGCGCGGAGACATTAGCGTCGCCAGTTTAGATTTACGAATGAATCCATAATATTCAGTAGTGTGGAACACTTTACTGTGGCTCATGTTCTTTACAGACTAATGTTCGGTGGCTTTTCCCGCCAGTTTAGTATAGCTTACCAGTGTCTCGGAAGGCTATCAACATCCGGTCACACCACTTTCCGAACTCCATCACTGTGGGAGCGTACCCCATGTTGTTATTTTTAAGCAGCTACATCAGTTATTTTCCCTCAACATACTAGCGCTTTATCCCTAATATTTGCTAGTTATAATGAAATGCTGTGTTCCCCGGGTTACCTACATGTAGACTTGTTCTGACAGGAGTGCTGGTAACCTTCAGAGGGAAAGCTCCTCTGCCTTCCCCAGCCCTGCAGGGCCAGGTACTTGTACGAAGGACTACATCCTGCAGTCCTTTCTGTCAAGCGCTCTGTAACCCTGCTTGCCCAGTTTTAATGCCACTTTGTGGGTCACCCACATTTACATTTCATCAAGCACTTCTAAAATACTGGAGTTACGCATATATCTGAAAAAGTCTTATATCATCTGATTGTATTGCCATTTTTTTTAGTACTTCTTTCTGAGATTAATCGTTTCTCATATGGCCGTCTATTATATTGCTTTTTTTTAGGGCGAGACATTTCATATGGCTATTTTGTACGTACTAAGTATTTAATAGCAAAATCTTTGCGCGCAGTTAGTCTTGTCACTACCTTTCCAATTTGGGGTGACAAGTTCTTTCTGGTTCGAGACTGCATGTTTATTCATCACATCAACAATGAAAGGAAATCATCTTTATCCATTATTTGTCAGTAAAGACTCTATGAAATCATTACCAAATCATTTTCTATTACTCTTTCCCCCCAAAATAAATGTTAACTGCCTGGAAACCGCCTGAAACGTGCTGGCATCATGCCTAACTCCACACCAATTGCTGTGGTCAGACCCAAAATGCCTTTCCATATTTGTCATTCTAGGACAATAAAATCATTTAGTGATTTCTCACTGTTAACCTCCGCTTCCATCCTCCACGTTAGCTCTGCACAACCGTTTTGGAGCCACTTTTACATCTTAGGCCCTCATTTCTGTTGCTAATAATTTCAGCAATAAGACATTTTCAATATCATTAAAACTTTATCCTCACTCTCCTCTTTCCTCTTGCACTTTCTACGTGTATTTTCTGTGAGCCGCATTTATTTACAGTCATATCCAAATAGAGCTGTATTCTTCCTCTATATCTTGAATACACAATTTCCATTTCAAATCTATGCCTTCTGCCAAAAGAATGTATTGTTTTTTGTTTTAGCAGTTACTCTTTAACTTACATTCCTGACTTTTTTGTCTTCTTTTCACAGCAAATTTTATTGAATTTTTGTTTTGACATTACATGATGACCAACATGGCCTATCCAAATTTGCAGAGCAGTAACACCCCATCGCCCACCCCCAATGGTTCCTGCATTTATTACCGAAATCAGATCTACCATTTCTATCATGTACGACATTCTTATAGTCTCTGGGATATGTGGAGATGATAGGGGACTTGGATCCCCATGAACTGCCGTCAAATTGCTGTTTCTCTGTGTGGAGAAGGGAGTCTACTGAAGGGACCGGTGCCAAGACTATGCCCCTGTGGTGTGCCCACATCTGTCATATCTTTGCGTGTTTCTGCGGACACCCCCTAGCCCGATATACCGCTATTTCCATGCCCATACAGTGATCGATTCCTTTCTTCCATGTACCCACTGTGGGCGGCACAAATCCGTCCATAGCCGTGCAACATTGCTCTTAGCTAGGGTTAAGCCCAAGAAGAGTAGGTATCTTTTATATCTATTACCTCCAACTCCTTCCGTGCTATGAAGTAATATCTTTGGGTGAAAAGGGATCTCCCAGCACAGGACCTTCTCTAGGCAGGTAACTACCCAGCGCCAGATACTCTCAAGTGTTGTGCATTCCCATATTGTGTGTAGGAAGGTGTCCTCGGTCATCCCACATCTTAGGCAGACTGGCGAGGCAATGGCATGTGCCATAGGCGATATCTAGTAAAGTAGGCTCTAAAAAGATATTTCAATTAGATAAGGCGTAGTCTGAATGGTATTGCCGCTTCACGCAGCACCATCAGAGCCTCTGTCCAGTCGTCCTTGTCGAGTGTGGGTATGTTCTCCTGCCAGGTTTGTCTCAAAGTTAGAAGTGTGGATGTACTATGTGTCACTAGTGTCTGGTAAACCTGTCTGATTTTATGGGTACCCAAATCCCCAGTCAGTAGTTTGCCCTCCAGTGGGTTGAATTCTGGAAAGTCGTGGAGATCGAGTATGTAGGGGGTAAGGGCATGTCATACCTGGAGATATCTATAAAGTTGATATCTGAAAGAGACAATTAGTTATAGATTCCTTACCTGTAGAATTACCCCCAGGCGTCAGACTGGATCCGGAGAATTTTTTCGTCAGCAGTACCCCTGCACGTCGGAAGGTGGCATCGGTCGACTCCTCGTTCGTCGTTGGCATCGTGGTCGCCGGGATGACGTCGCGGTAGCTACTTAGACGCCGCCCTCGCGCGCTGTCAGTTCTTTCTTTTTCTGCGCCAGCCAGCGCAGATCCTGAGAGAGCGGTACCTCCAGGCACTTTTTGACTGACTTTTTGCCGACTTTTGTCGACACCGTTTTCGAGTCTTCGACTCCTGGTGCACGTCAGGGATGCCCGGTTTCAAGGCTTGCTGGTCCTGCTGAAAACTGATGGTGACGGATCCGCACAGCGTGTGCCTGTGGTGCTTGGAACGCGACCACGATCGTGTTCCGACTGCCGGACCATGAATCCGAAGTCTTTGCGGGAGCAGTCCCGAAAGCTTCTCGAGGCCCGGCAGTCCGCTCCGTTTGAGGTCCCGGTCGCGCGGGAGGTCGAGGGACCGGTCGCGGAGCCACCACCACCACCACCACTCGTCTTCGCACTCCTCAGGTAAGTCGAAGCACAAGAAGAAGTCGAACTTCTCCCCGTCTGTCAGCCGACGCGACGAGGGATGCGGGTGATGCCCCTCCCACGGCTCCGCGTACGGAGCCCGAAGGGTCGGCTCCGAGTTTCCCTCCCTTTCTGGGACCCGGAGTGACCTCTGCTCATCTTCGAATTTTTTACTAGGCGATGCATGCCATCTTTGGGCAGCCTGACTCTGCGGCGCGCCTTTGGGCCCCGCAGTCTCGGCTGGGGGCCCTGGGCCTTCGGCGGCTTCGGCCCCGGCACCGCGGGGTCCCCTTGGATCCAGGCCTGGATCCGGATCGGTGCCGGTCGACCTCATAACACCTCCACCGGCGTTGATTCAACCAGCACCACACCCGCAGCCGACGCCGGTTGTGCCCCCAGCCGGCATCGACCCTGGCCTCCACCCCGACGTGGACACGGAGCCGGACCGACGTCGACAGACGCCGGATCCGGCGCCGACGGGTACTTTTGTGCCCCTGTTCCACCCTGGTTCTTTCAGGCCAGATTGGCAACCAGAGGAGGGTGAGGAGGACTGGGAGGGGTCTGGAGACCCTTTAACTTGCCAGTTGGAGTATGATCCGGACTGGAGAGAGGAGTTGGGAGATGCCAGTGGTCTGGATACCTCCCCAGACCTTGGCATGTTGTCTCCTCCTACCGTGGCTACGGAGGAGGGAGCTTCTTACGCAGTGGTGTTGCGTAGGGCGGCCGAGGCTCTCAACCTCTAGCTACCTACGGTGGCGGTCAGGACTAACCTCCTGACAGAGGTTCTTCAACCAGCAGCGAGCTCTTCGGGCCCCTGCTGCCGTTTAATGAATCCCTAACTGATATCCTTTTGTGCACCTGGTCCAGGCCCAACACAGGGGCTCCAGTGGATAGGATGATTGCCCGACGCCACCGCCCGGCTTCGGGCGACCCCACTTTCCTCTCCCAACACCCCACCCCTGAGACCTTTGTGGTCCAAGCCTCCACGTCCAAAGGCGCATTCCCTGACGCTCCACCTGATAGGAAATCCAAAAAGCTGGACCATCTTGGGAAGAAGATGTTTTCTTCCTCCAGCTTGGGACTGCGGTCGGTAAACACTGCATGTCTGTTGGCCGTTACACCCACTCTGTGTGGGATACGGTAGCGCAGGTGCTGCCCCAGTGCCCGGAGGAGGCCCGGGACGTACTTTCCCATGCAGTTGCCAAGGGGAGAGACGCAGCCAAGTTTACCATACGATGTGGACTAGACACTGCCGATTCGTTAGGCAGAATGATTTCAACGTCGGTAGCCCTTCGACGTTAAGCCTGTCTGAAGTCGACTGGCTTTTCCAGGGATGTCCAAGCTACCCTAATGGACATGCCCTTTGATGGCCGTCGCCTGTTCGGCGACAAAGCAGACAACGCGCTAGAGCGCTTCAAGGACTCTCGGGCTACGGCCAAGTCCTTGGGCCTCTCCACCACCAACCCTGCGCAGTCTGCTTTTTGTCTCTTTCGTGGCTACGGAAGGGGTGCCCCACCACGTTCCACCCAGAGCCACAGGCTGGCGCAAGCTGTTCAGCCCCTGCGCGGCCGGGGATGTGGGACCCACCGCTGTGGGTTTGGGGGCCAGCGAGCGGGCCAGTCCACCACCGCCCCCTCTGCAGCAGCCTCCAAACCCTCCTAGTCTGACCTTTCAGGGCCACCAATCGCCATTGGGCGGCAGGTTTCGCCATCACCTCCCCCACTGGCGCACCATCACGTCGGACAGGTGGGTTTTGCAGATAGTCCGGGCTACTCCCTCCCCTTCGAGACTACCCCTCCATCCATGCCACCTCTGCACCATAGCATGTCGGAGGATCATCTGGCCTTTGTCCAACAGGAAGTTTCGGCTCTCTTGGCCAAGGGAGCTATCGAGCGAGTTCCTGCCCCAGAAGTAGGTCGTGGTTGCTATTCCCACTACTTTCTGGTGCCCAAGAAGGACAAAGGTCTGCGTCCTATCTTGGATCTCAGGAACGTCAACCGCTTCCTTCGGAAGGAGAAGTTCAAAATGTTGATGCTAGCTCAGGTCCTGTCTGCCTTCGACCCTGGAGACTGGATGGTAGCGTTGGACTTGCAGAATGCTTATTTTCACATTCCCGTCCTGCCGGCCCACCGGCGTTACCTGCGGTTCACAGTGGGCCACGAGCACTTTCAGTTTACCGTGCTCCCCTTTGGCATTTCCAGCGCCCCTCGGGTGTTCACGAAGGGGATGGCGGTGGTCGCAGCTCATCTGCGCAGATCAGGGGTTCCAGTCTTTCCCTATCTCGACGACTGGCTGTTGAAGGCGGGCTCGCCCCAGGCAGTCTTTTCCCACCTCCAGACTACGGCCGACCTCCTGCATTCGCTGGGGTTTTCCATCAATGTGCCGAAGTCACACCTGACCCCCTCTCAGAAGCTCCTCTTCATTGGAGCGGTTCTGGACACGGTGCAGTTTCGGGTTTATCTTCCCGAACAGCGAGTCTGGGATATTTGCGATATGATTCCGATCTTTCGGCCTCTATCCCGGGTTTCGGTCAGGATGACCCTGAGGCTGCTGGGCCTCATGGCCTCCTGCATCCTGCTGGTCAATCATGCCAGATGGCATATGCGGGCTCTGCAGTGGGACCTGAAGTTCCAGTGGGCGCAGCATCAGGGGAATCTGTCAGATTGTGTCCAGATCTCAGAGGGCACTGCACGACAATTGCAGTGGTGGCTCATGAACCAGGATTGGGTCAACGGCAGATCCCTCTCCCTTCCCCAACCAGAACACCGTGGTGACAGACGCGTCCCTTCTGGGATGGGGCGGCCACATGGGAGAGGCGGAGATCAGAGGCCTCTGGTCTCCGGCGGAGTCCGGGCTCCACATCAACATTCTGGAGCTGCGGGCGATCCGGCTTGCACTGAAAGCATTCCTTCCCTCTGTCCGGGGAAGAGTAGTGCAGGTGTTCACGGACAACACCACCGCCATGTGGTACTGCAACAAACAAGGCGGGGTGGGGTCGTAGACCCTGTGTCAAGAGGCCCTCCGCCTCTGGACATGGCTGGAACATCAGGGCATATCCCTGGTGGTTCAACACCTGGCAGGTTCCCTGAATGCCAGGGTGGACGAACTCAGCCGCAGGTGCATGATGGATCACAAATGGCGTCTTCACTCGGAGGTGGTGGAAGGTCTCTTTCAACAGTGGGGAGAGCCTTGGTTAGATCTACTCGCCACCGAAGAGAACGCACAATGTCAGCAATTCTGCGCGTTGGAATTTCCAAGGCGGCACTCGCTAGGCGACGCCTTTCGTCGCGAGTGGAGTTGCGGTCTGTTGTACGCCTTTCCGCCTATACCACTTCTGCCCAGAGTGCTGAAGAAGATCAAGCGCGACCGGGCCCAAGTCATTCTTGTGGCTCCGGATTGGGCCCGAAGAGTCTGGTATCCCGAGCTGCTCCACATGGCCATCGATCCTCCGATCCGACTGCCTCTTCGGGAGGATCTACTGTCGCAGCAGCAGGGGACGGTCCTCCACCCGAACCTGTCCAGCCTCCTCCTCCTTTCTTTGGCCCAGCAGGGCTCTGCTCTGGGCACTATAAAGGGCTATCTTTCGGCCATTTCTGCCTTTCTTCAGCTTCCTGATCAGCCTTCTCTCTTCAAGTCCCCGGTTGTTAATCGTTTCTTAAAAGGCATAACTCATCTTTTTCCTCCTATCCCCTTCATTATGCCTCAGTGGGACTTGAATCTGGTCTTGACCTATTTGATTTGCGCTCCCTTTGAGCAGCTTCACAACTGTCCTTTAAGACTTTTAACTCTTAAGACTGCATTCCTGGTGGCCATCACAAATGCCAGAAGAGTGAGTGATCTCCAGGCTCTTTCATCCAAACCTCCTTTTCTGGCTGTACATCCGGACAAGGTTGTCCTAAGAACTCGTCCATCCTTCCTTCCCAAGGTGGTCACCTCCTTTCATATTGGGCAGACCATCACTTTGCTCACCTTCTTTCCGCCTCCGTATCCTTCGAAAGAGGAAGAGAGGCTCCACCGTCTGGATCCAAAACGTGCGCTTTCCTTTTATCTGGATTGCACCAAACAGTTCCGCGTGGATGACCAGCTCTTTGTTGCCTACCTGGGCGCCAAGAAAGGTCGGGCTGTACACAAACGGATCATTTCTAGATGGGTCGTTTTGTGTATTAAAGCCTGCTATTCTTTAGCTAAAAAGGAGCCTCCAGTGGGTCTACGTGCCCATTCCACCAGGGCGACGGCAGCCACTACTGCTTTGGGACGTGGAGTTCCTCTGCATGACATTTGCCAGGCAGCGACGTGGGCATCCTTGCACACGTTCACTAAACACTATTGCCTGGACAGCCAAGTCCGGAGAGACGGCTTCTTTGGCCGTTCTGTTCTCCAGGACTTTCTGGTGTGAACTTGGTTCGCAGACCCACCTCCGGGGTTAGTATTGCTGGGGTATCTATTCTAAGGTAAGGAATCTATAACTAACTGTTTCTTTCAGATGAGCAAGTTACTTACCTTCGGTAACAATATATCTGTAAGAAACATAGGTTAGTTATAGATTCCTTACCGCCCCACCCATCCTCCCCGTTCTGCGTACTGACTTCTAGGGTTAAGGACATCCTTTCAGGGCCCTAGTTTTGTGCACCAGTTTTCAGTGTCTTGCATGGCTCTACGTTTCTGGCGCTGAAAGTCGTGTACAGAACTGACGTCAGCGCGCGAGGGCGGCGTCTAAGTAGCTACCACAACGTCATCCCCGTGACCATGACGCCAACGACGGACGCGAAGCCGACCGACGCCACCTTTCGACGCGCAGAGGTACTGCTGACGAAAAAACTTTCCGGATCCAGTCTGACGCCTGGGGGTAATTGTAAGGTAAGGAATCTATAACTAAACTATGTTTCTTACAGATATATCGTTACCGAAGGTAAGTAACTTGTTCTTTAATGCCATATTAATGTCCTTACTTCTTAATCAATGGCTTTCCTAGTCTCTCTTGATATATCTTGTTTGCTCCTCCCATGGAGCATAGTCTCGGTAACATCCTCTTTTATTGGCTGACTTGTGTCCTTCCATTACTCACTTTTAGGAAACTACTATTTTCTTTTTAGTTAAGCAATCCATAATAGTGCATATATTTTCCACCTATCTCCCTCATGTACTTCTCCCCTGTCCCTCAAGCTCTATGTTGCGCTGTTTCTCGTGTGGTTCTCTTCCCTCACCCCTGAGCTTTTCTTTACTCTTCCCTTCCTACTGTCTTCCATGTTGCTCCCTTCTGTGCTGCTTCTCCCACCATCTGTATTGCTTACTCCCTGATGAGATGCTTTTCCCCATTTCTTCTGCTTTTATTTTTACTTTACCCGCTTACCCCTAACGTCCTTGCCCTCCCCAGCCCACTTTTTCTCATTTCCTTTTTTATTTACCTATCTATCTCAGATCTGTAAAAAAAAAAGCAGCACCCACATCATTTCATAGGCGCCTTAGGACACACGTGTACCTACAAAATGATGCCGCCACTAGTGGCCATGTCATCCTTCTTTTTTCCCTTTTCACCATACTGCACAGTATAGCATCACCAAAAGGCTTTTGCTAAGCCAATAGTTCATGCTGGCGATACTTAGTGGTTTGCCATGCTTTTTAGTGTTTTGATAGTGTAGCTATCAAACATAACAATATACTTAGATTGGGTTTTGAGTCTGCCCCTTATAACCACTGGCTTTCTTCAACCAGCCTATTTTAGTCATTGACATGAGACTTTGTCAACCACTTCTTGACTCAGCCCACTGGAGTATTCTTCTCTTACCTAATGCTTTTGGATGTTTGGGTGTATCCTTTAGCCTCCACTTGAGTGCTTCATTGAACTTCATGAGGATTTACCACTATAGTCCTCACTGTCCTATGTTACTGGTTCCCTTCCATGTGTCTCTCTCTAATATGCGAATGCTCCATGTGTTAGTACATCACACCCAGACCTATTGCCTTTGCCACTGCTTGTTTTACATCAGCATTATCCTACCACCTTGAGTTATATTTGTCCCAAAAACTGTTTTATTGATCTGGTAGAGGATATCTCCCCATCACCAAATCCTCATGGGATTCCTTGTTTTTCATCCAATCCAGGCCACATGCCTTCACTTTTTTCAACCCTTTTTATACCATACTAATTGCTTCCCCCTCATAGGGAGTTTTATATTTAGGTAGGAGCTCTAGTTTTGCAGCTGCCAAGAGATCGCAACATATAAAGAATTGAAATAATTAGCTAATTCTTCCCTTGGGTGATTACTACACTGGCCAGTTTTCATGTGGTCAAACCATTTGCAACTAAATGTTAAAAACCTATTGTGCTAGAAGAGAGTCTATTTTTTAAAAAAGATATCAGGGATATGAATAGGAATCATTGAAAAATAATATAATAAAATGGGAGTAATCATCATCTTAATGGAGTCAAGACGACCCCACCAAGAGAGGAAAAGAGGATTCCAGGATGAAAAGAGTTTAGATATGCGATCTAGTGCAACATTCATATTTAATTTAACCGAGTCAGTAACAGAGTTGGAAAACCAGATCCCAAGATATTTGATTTTGGAGCTATTCCAATGAAAACCGGTGGATTCGAATTGTTGTTTAAGGCAAAATTTTGTAATTGGCAGAACTTCTGTTTTATCAGAGTTGATTTTATAACCGGAGACTGCTGTGAAATCGGAGATTTCTTGTAGTAACGAAGGTATAGAAGAGTCTGGATTGGAAATGAAAAGCAAAATATCATCAGCGTATGCAGATAGTTTCAGATGATGATCTCCATATGGAAATCCAGAGATAGAGGGATTTTGACGTATACGAGAAAGAAAAGGTTCAAGAGAGAGAATAAACAAGAGGGGGATAATGGGCAGCCTTGTCTAACCCCTCTATGAAGTGAGAAGTACTGCGACACTTGACCATTAACAATAGTAGAAGCAGAGGGAGTAGAATATAGGAGAGAGATAAGAGAGATAAATTTGGGACTGAAACCATGCCATGTAAGAGATTTAAACAAAAAGGACCAATCCACCCTATCGAAAGCTTTTTCCGCGTCAATGGAAATTGCTGCAAGCGGGAAAGATAAGGAGGGGCTTTATTGAGAACATTGAAAAAAGACGAGAATTATCGGAAGTCAGTCTACCCTTAACAAAACCACATTGTTCAGGGCCTATTAAATGAGGGAGGAAGGATTCAAGGCGTAGTGCTAAGAGTTTAGCGAAAATTTTATAATCTACATTTATCAAGGAAATGGGACGGTAATTTTTGCAGAATTTGGGATCTTTGCCTTCTTTGTGGATAATACAAATGGATGCTTCTAGAAAGGTACCACTTGCTGCCCCAGTAGAAGAAAAATGTTGGAAGAGGTTGAGAAGTTTTGGTAGTAATAAGTTGGAAAAATGATGGTAAAATTCTACAGAGAAGCCATCAGGGCCAGGGGATTTATTCTTCTTTAAAGAATTTAAGGAGAAGAAGATTTCCTGTAGAGAAAGATCTATGTCAAGAGAAGTGAAGTCAAGGTCGGAAGAATTTCTATGGAAGAATAAAAAGTCTAGAATCTCTTTATCTCATCTTAGAAAGCCGAAACTTGTGGGTGGAGTGAACTTTCCGAATTTTCGATTATATCATAAAGCTTTCAGCCTTAAGCAAGCTTCTCATTGGCTTATTACGGAATCTTCTCCTTTTACTCCTCTCTGGGTCACTGTCGAGCGATGTACGTTGGCTCCTTTCTCGACTAAGGAGGCTCTATCCTTTACTGCCAAGAATACCCTCACATCATCTCCCCTATTTAAACACACCTGCTCCCTATTAAAATCTCATTTCCAACCAAAATCAATTTCCAGAAATATTTTTCTCCTCTCTTCTCTGTGGCATAACTATCTTGTAACTATTAATAATAGATCTATATACTGGACCTCATGGAAAGCCAAGGGAATTTCTCGGGTTAAAGATCTGTTTGATGGTACATCTCCTTGTTCTTTCCCTGAGTTTCAGGCTACATTTAATTGCCCCGATCTTTTTACATAAATTTTCTCTACTTATGGAAGCACTTGTAACCACCTTTTATTCTCTCCCCTCTGACAATGTTCCCGTGACTCAAGATTCACTTCTTAAAATCTTAGCATTAAGTCCAAAAGCTTCCTTAATATATAAATTCTTTTCCAACACAAACCCAGAACGAGATAAGACTAAAGTGGAGCTTGCTTGGGAATCGGACTTGGGCTTTCAATGGAGTACTGATATATGGAATAAGATCTGGGCTCGCTCGCTGAGGATTTCAAGATCCGCTTCTACTACTCAATCTATGTTTTTTCTATATCACAGATTATATTTCACTCCTGTTTCCATAGCTACTTTCACACACACACACACAATATGAAATGCTGGTCCTGTGATTTTCCGTCAGCAGATCTCTCCCATCTTCTCTTTTCATGTCCTTCTGTTCTCTCTTTTTGGTCCCAAATTTGGGTTCGTTTATCAAAGATCTTCCATTTCCACACTCCACTATCCATTGTTCTTCTTTTTATGGGAAGTCTCTCCAGAATACATTCCTTTATCTTCCTATGGAAAAGGGCTGTTTGACCTGATGCTGGCTCTAGCATTTCAACAAATTACAACGAATTGGAAATGTTTGACTAAACTTTCAACTAAGGCATGGTGGAATACTGTATGTCAATATCATAGACTAGATGTAGCTTTTGCCTCCCAATGCAATTTACATGTAAATAGAGATGTTTTTTGGTTACCACTAACTAATTATTTGAATATAGTAACAACTAATAATGTTTCTCATCATCGTTCCGAAAATTTCCAACCCCCTTGAATTCCCTCCTCTTTGTGTTATCTTTCCCCTTCTTTTACTATCTGGTAATATATGTATTTCAACAATTATTTGCTCTTTATATTTTGAAGTTTTTATGAGCATAGGTTTGTAGTAGGTTTTAATGTTTTTGGATTATATAGACATCTTATACCCCATCTTCTTTTCCTCCCCTTCTTTCCTTTCCTTTAATTTCCCAAAAAATATAAATAGATTTATTTTTCTCTGTTTTATTGCCTACCTTATTTTAATTACATGTTATTCCATTATTGTTAATCTCTAGGCCTTTAATGTATGTTATTGACTTGTTATATTTAAATAAAGCTTCTTAAACATAAAAAAAAAACCTATTGTGCTGTTAAACGCAACAACCAGTAATATTTCATCCAAGTATCTTTGTTGATCTGGCTTTTGCTTTCAGACAAAATCTGTTTTGCAATCTATATCTTTTTTGCTTTAGTTTATCTGTCTCACATTGAGCATTATTTACTTGTCTTGCGTTACCTTCACCTATTTGGATTAACAATAGGCTTTTTCATGTAAAGTTTAGCTCTTTTGCCTTTCACAGTTACCCTTAGATTTTCAGTTACCAGTGAGCACAATAGTGATCTTGGCACTATGTCTACAATCAAAATATATTCCAAGATTCTGAGAGTTGCATTTCCCATCTCTTATCTCAGATTTTCACCATCATCCATATCCATTTAATTTCCTTTGCCATTTTCTATCTGATAGAGACTTCTAGCTGCAGATTCCTTACCTTTGAATTTCCCAGGCGTCAGGCTGGATCTGGAAACTTTGCTGAGCAATACCACTTGCGTGTGACGTCGGGTGGCTCCATTTGGCTCCGCGTGACGTCGTTGGCGTCGGTTATGACGTTGCGGTGTCTACATAGGCGCCACCCAGGTGAGCGGACGTCAGTTCTTTTCTTTCCGCGCCAGTTAAGCGGCGATCCGGGAAGAGCTACCCCTCTGCCACTTTTTGGCAGGCTTTCTTGACTTTTGTCGATATTTTTGAGTATGACTTTGTGTGAGGGATGTCTGGTAGGAAGACAGGTTTTAAACCATGCAGGACTTGTTCCCGCATGATGTCGGTTACCGATCCCCACCGCGTGTGTCTGTGGTGTCTTGAACGCGACCACGATTCGAAGTCGTGTTCAGACTGTTGGGCAATGGCCCCGAAGACCTTGAGGGAGCGGGCGATGAAGTTGCTCGTGGCCCGGCAGTCGACACCGTTAAGCGAGACTCCGAGGAGGTCACAGTCCCGTTCGAAGAAGAGGAGGTCACGGGACCGCTCACGGAGCCCTAAGTCCTCTTCCTCCCATTCAAGGTCATCTGGACACTCTGGGAACAGGCACAAGAAGAAGAAGAAGTCCAAGCGGACTTCGACTTCACCTCAACTGGCGTCCGACGTCGAGAGAGGTAAGGAGCACCGACGCTCTAGGCATTGTTCTGCGGAGCCGGAGCCTGAGCCGACTTCGTGCCTCCCACTCTTTCCGGGAGCCGGAGCTCAAATTAAAGATTTTTAGGAGGCCATGCGCTGCGTTTTTGAGCGGAACGACCCCGTTGGTGAGCCCTCGGGCCTGCGGGGTCGGATGGGGCCCCATCGGGTTCAACGCCGTCGGCTTCGGCACCGGTGGGGCCTCAGGGATCCGATTCCGGGTCAACCCCGGTCGTGTCAACACGACCTCCCCCGGCGTCGAACCCGAAGTCGGTGCCTGCGACGTCCCCAGTGCTTGTCGGCGGCGCAAGCCCCATCCTCATCCCCATAGACACGGAGCCGGAACGGCGTTGAGCGACGCCGATTCCGACGTCGACAGAACCCAGGGGTTCTATGTTGTCGCCTGAGCACTTTGTGGACGTGCTGGGCTCAGGAGAGGATTGGGAGGAGTCTGGAGACCCATTAGAGAACCAGGATGTCTCTGAGGAGACTATGGACTGGTATGGGGAACTTGGGGAAGCCAGTGGTCTGGATACTTCCCCAGACACTGGCATGCTCTCTCCTCCTACAGTGGCTACGGAGGAGGGGGCCTCCTATGCCATTGTGGTTAAAAGGGCAGCTGAGGTCCTTGAACTGGAGCTGCCCTCAGTGCCGGTCAGGACTAATCTCCTGAACGAAGTGCTTCAACCTGGATCTTCCACCTCTGAACCCCTATTCCCCTTTAATGAGGCACTCACGGACGTTCTTCTAGGAACTTGGTCCAAGCCTAGCACAGGGGCTCCTGTGAATAGGACGATTTGCACGCCGCCATCGCCCAGCTCCGGGTGATCCAAAGTTCCTCAGCCAACACCCCACCCCAGAAAGCTTGGTGGTGCAGGCATCTACTTCCCAGGGCGCTTTCCCTTCCGCCCCTCTGGATAGGGAATCCTAGAGACTGGACTTATTTGGGAAGAAGAGGTTTTCTTCCTCCAGTCTGGGGTTGTGGTCGGTGTATACCGCATGCTTATTGGGCCGTTTCTCCCACTCTCTTTGGGAGACGGTTGCGCAGGTGCTGCCACAAGCCCCGGAGGAGGCCTGGGCTGTGCTCTCCCAAGCTGTCAAGTACGGGAGAGATGCAGCAAAATTCGCCATACGGTGTGGTTTGGATACGACCAATTCGCTGGGCAGGCCACTTTCAACGACAGTGGCCTTGAGGTACCACGCCTGGCTTCGTACATCTGGCTTCTCAGGGGATGTCCAAGCCAATTTGATGGACATGCCCTTTGATGGAACCCGCCTTTTTGGGGAAAAGGCAGACTCGGCCCTGGTCAGGTTCAAGGACTCTCGAGCTACGGCCAGATCCTTGGGCCTCTCCTCCACTCCTCGTGGCCAGTCTTCCCTTCGCCCCTTTTGTGGCAGCGGAAGGGGTTTCCAGCCGCGTCAGCCCTATCCTAGCCACCGTCCCGCTCAGACTACTCAAGCCGTGCGTGGACGTGGACGCTGTACATTCTGTCCTCGGAATGGAGGTCAGAAGTCGTCTGCCACACTGCCCCCAGCAGCCGCAGCCTCCAAGCACTCCTAGGCTGATTCTGCAGGACCACACTACTCCAGTGGGTGGGAGAATTCGTCATCATCTCCCCCTCTGGAGATCTATAACAACAGACAAGTGGGTCTTGCAGATCATCCAGGAGGGCTATTCTCTTCCTTTCCTTTCTTTTCCTCCTCCTATTCCGACAATTCAGGAACGGCTGGCGGAGGATCATTTGAAGTTGCTCCAAGAGGAAGTTACAGCTCTTTTGGCCAAGGGAGCTATAGAAAGGGTCCCAGCTTCAGAAGTAGGTGGTGGCTGTTATTCCCGCTACTTTCTGATTCCGAAGAAGAACAAGGGACTTCAGCCCATTTTAGTTCTTTGGACCATCAATCTCTTCCTGAAAAAGGAGAAATTCAAAATGCTCACATTGGCTCAGGTCTTGTCTGCCCTAGACCAAGGAGACTGGATGGTGGCGTTGGACCTGCAGGATGCATATTTTCACATTCCCATCCTGCCGGACCACAGGCGTTACCTGCGGTTCAAGGTAGACCATGAGCACTTTCAGTTTACCGTGCTCCCCTTCGGTCTTACCAGTGCCCCTCGGGTGTTCACCAAGGTGATGGCTGCAGCTCATCTGCGCAGGTTGGGGGTTTCAGTATTCCCCTACCTAGACGACTGATTGTTGAAGGCGCCCTCGCCCCAGGCAGTCATCTCCCACCTTCAGACTACAGCGGACCGCCTGCATTCGCTGGGGTTCTCTATGAACGTGCCGAAGTCACACCCACTCCTTCTCAGACGCTCCCTTTCATCGGACCTGTTCTGGACACAGTGCAGTTTCGGGCTTATCCTCCCGAGCAGCGAGTTCAGGATATTCAGGTTATGATTCCGATATATCAGCCTCTATCTTGGAATTCGGTGAGGTTGACTCTGAGGCTGTTAGGTCTCGTGGCCTCCTGCATCCTGTTGGTAAGACACGCCAGGTGGCGTATGCGGGCTCTGCAGTGGGACTTGAAGTTCCAATGGGCACAGCATCGGGGAAATCTCACCGACGTGGTTCAGATCTAGGAAGGAACTGCGAAGGATCTGCAGTGGTGGTTAACGAACCGCGATTGGGTCAACGGCAGACCTCTCTCCCTTCCCCAACCAGATTTCACAGTTGTGACGGATGCGTCACTTCTGGGATGGGGCTGCCACATGGGAGAGGCGGAGATCAGGGGTCACTGGTCTCTGTGTAGACGGGGCTCCACATAAACTTGTTGGAGCTCCGAGCGATTCGGTTGGCATTAAAAGCATTTCTTCCCTCTGTCAAGGGGAAGTTAGTGCAGGTGTTCACGGACAACACCACCGCCATGTGGTACTGCAACAAGCAGGGCGGGGTGGGGTCGTGGACCCTTTGTTCAGTGGCCCTGCGTCTCTGGACATGGCTGGAACAGCAGGGCATAACCCTGGTGGTTCAACACCTGGCAGGTACTCTGAATGCCAGGGTGGACGATCTCAGCCGTCGATGCTTTCAGGAGCACGAATGGCGTCTCTAGTCAGAGGTGGCGCAAGGTCTCTTTCAGCAGTGGGGAGAACCTTGGTTAGATTTGTTCGCCTCCGAAGAGAACGTGCAATGTCAGCAGTACTGCGCGCTGGAGTTTCCAAGGCGACTATCGGTCGGCGACGCGTTTCGTCGCAAGTGGAGCTCAGGCCTGTTGCACGCTTTTCTGCCCATACCACTCCTGCCCAGGGTTCTGAGGAAGATCAGGAGCGACCGGGCCGAAGTCATCCTTGTGGCGCCGGACTGGGCAAGGAGAGTCTGGTATCCAGAGCTTCTGAGCATGAGTGTCGATCCTCCGATCAGGCTGCCCCTTCGGGAGGATCTTCTGTCGCAGCTGCAGGGGAGGGTTCTCCACCCGAACCTGTCAACTCTGCGCCTCCATGCGTGGAGATTGAGCAGCGGCAGTTGAGGGCTTTTGACCTTCCTCCCAAAGTCTGTAATGGTATTCTGGCGGCCAGGCGGCCCTCCACTATGTCAGTATACGCCTGCCGTTGGCGGAAGTTTGTATTATACTGTACAGAAAGGTCTATTGACCCCCTTTCTGCTCCTCTTTCTACTGTCCTTTTGTTCATTCTAACCCTGGCCCAGCAGGGCTCTGCTTTGGGAACTCTCAAGGGTTACCTTTCTGCTCTGTCTGCTTTTTTGCGGCTGCCAGACCAGCCTTCTCTCTTTATATCTCCTATTGTAAATAGATTTCTGAAAGGGTTGGTTCATTTTTTTCCACCTACACCCTTTGTTCTGCCACAATGGGACTTTAATTTGGTCCTCACTTACCTGATTTGCGCTCCTTTCGAGCCTTTGCACAATTGTCCCCTTCGGCTGTTGACCATCAAAACAGCCTTCTTGGTGACGATTACATCGGCCCGGAGGGTGAGTGAATTGAAGGCTTTATCCAGCTCCCCTCCTTATCTTATGTCCTTTCCGGACAAGGTGGTGCTTTGCACCAGGGCATCTTTTTTGCCAAAGGCTGTGACCCCATTCCATCTGGGTCAGTCCATTACTTTGCCCACCTTCTTTGCTCCCCCACATCCCTCTAAGGAAGAGGAACGTCTCCACTGTCTGGACCCAAAAAGAGCGTTGTCGTTCTACCTTGACGGCACTAAAGAGTTCCGGGTGGATGACCAACTCTTTGTGGGGTATGTGGGAGCAAAGAAGGGAAAGGCAGTGCAGAAAAGAACCATCTATCGCTGGGTTGTTCTCTGCATTAAAATCTGTTATGCTTTGGCGAAGAAGCAGCCCCCTGAGGGATTAAGGGCCCATTCCACCAGGGGAAAGGCTGCAACTACGGCCTTGGCACGGGGTGTCCCAGTCCAAGACATCTGTCAAGCAGCGACGTGGGCATCACTGCACACGTTCGTCAAACATTATTGTCTTGCTGGTCAAGTGCGCAGGGAGGGGCACTTTGCCCGCTCAGTCCTGCAGGACTTTTTAGTCTAGGTCATGAGTCTGCAACCCACCTACGGGATGGTATGGCTCGGGTATCTGATTCAAAGGTAAGGAATCTGCAGCTAGAAGTCTCTATCAGATGATCAAGTTACTTACCTTCTGTAACGCATTATCTGGTAGAGACTCTATCTAGCTGCAGATTCCTTACAGCCCCACCCATGCCTCCCTGCTTTGCAGACTGATGTGGTAGGATTAGGGTTGCTCCCCTTTAGGGCCCTAGTTTTACACACGTTTACGTCAGTCACTTCGTGGCTCTCCACTTCTGGCGTGGAAAAAACGAAAAGTACTGATGTCCGCGCGCCTGGGTGGTGCCTATGTAGGCACCGCAACGTCATAACCGACGCCGATGTCGTCACGCGGAGCCGAATGGAGCCACCCGAAGTTGCGCACAAGGGGTATTGCTCAGCAAAAGTTTCCGGATCCAGCCTGACGCTTGGGAAATTCAAAGGTAAGGAATCTGCAGCTAGATAGAGTCTCTACCAGATAATGCGTTACCGAAGGTAAGTAACTTGTTCGACTGGCCTATTAAATCTCCATATACCCCAAAATTAGATTCTCTCGAGCTGGGCAGTCCCAAGAAACCTGGCCCTTTAGCATAGATTTCTGGTTTGTCTCGAAGTAGAGAACTTAAATGCTCCCACCTATTATCTGACCAATTACTTTTAAATGTCTCTTGCCCAGTACCTCTCTCATGCCTCAGCCATATTGTTACATCCAGCACACATACATTACATTTAGGTCTAGCATTAGAGCACCATCAAATCCTGTGAGCAAGTTCTGGTGACCATAAATAGAAACCAGAGACAGGATCTTTACTCCTGTTTTATTCTCAGAGGCAGCACAAGTTCTTCTTCTCACTATAGACGAAGTGTTTTTGACTGTAGTCATGCTTGGAAGTTCCCTATTGACATCCATGCATTTTAAAGCACTACCTGGTTTGCGATGGATGTGTGTTTCTAAAAAGTTTCAGCACTCAGCTCTACCTCTTTTGTTACAGTGTGAGTTTGTTTCCACCTTTGGGAGGGTATTTAGGGTACTAGGAATCTCTCAGAGCCATTTGCAGAACAAATCCAAAGTGGACTAGTTCTTGTTTATTGAGACAAAGCTCTCTCATACTTCCAAGCATCACCGCTTTCATACCAAGCTCCCTTTTTTGACCATCTAGGCACTCATTGGATATCAAAGACAGGCACTCTTATACAGAGTGGAGTAAGCAGGTATCGAATGGACTCTAAGCTCACTAAGGAAAGGTGATAGAAAAAACATTTACACGTGCCTGGGAGAATCCGTTGTACACCTTTGTCCTTTGAACAAGACTCATTTGAACTAAAAGTAGTGGTCAGGTAGAATGGTTTAATTACTTTCCGACACTGGTAATTACTTTCGAGCCAATTTCAGTCTGTGGTTTTTAGGTCTCGCCTGGCGACGCAGCGCGAAAGCGCTGTCACTAGCGAGATCTATTGTTACTGACTTGCTTTGGAAGGGAGACAGGAGATGTGCACGCGCAGGACGGACTGGAAATGTGAACGCGCCCGTGAATACGCGCCAGCATACACTGCGAGGCGTTAGTTAACCTTCACTGTAGAAGATCTGCACGTGTACGCGAAAGCGCTGTCGCTAGTAGGGCTCTAATAGTTCATTTACATGCAACAATCTATGGCGTGTTGCAATTAACATACACCGGCAAACTAATCTCCCATCCATAAAACTACAATTCCCCAAAAATTCGTACGGCTCCCGGCGTTAGCACAACTCCTGCGCGCTTGCTCCCTCCCTCCCTGTTTCTATCAGTCCCCTTACATTGCAGAACATGAGTAATTTAAGGAACCCTTTCCCTGCCGTGGTTTCTATGCCTTGTGTGTCATATTTAGATGCCAAAAACTTTTAACACGTCTCTAATACTACGAGTGATGCATTAATGAAACTGAAGATGTGCTGAACTCCTCTCACCTCCGAGGCCCATGCTCGCCACTTATTGTGAACGATTTCATCACGAGACATTTGTTTCAATTCTCCGTGGCTCACCACACAACTTCTCACTGCACCGAGATCTGTCCCCTTTGCCGCAGCCGGGGCCACTGCGTCTCAAGCCTCGACCCCGGCCACCACCAGCGCCGGATGGCCTCTGGCACGCGCGCCCTCACCCGCAGGGTCCCTCGCGCTCACTCCGCACACCCGCAGCCGCTTGTGGGGGGCGCGTGCGCTCACCTACGCCCTCCTGAGACTCCTGGGCTCGCGCTGGCTGCTCTCGCGCCCCTCGGACCGGGCGCCGTGGCATTCTGTGGCGCACTTTCGTCCTCCGCGTCAGTCCTCTTCTCAGCCAGCAAAAGCCCCGTCCCTTCTAACTTCCGCCTTTCAGCCCGTCGGCCAGTTATCGGCGGCTCGCAAAGAGCAACCAAGTCTCCCCGGTGTAGTAAAAGAAGGACAACACCACCTCTCGGACCTTCGGCGACGACGGGATTTCAACATCAGGAATTTCTCTTTTTTTTTTTTCACGGTCCTCTTCTACTTTTGCTTTTGGTCCAGGGGCTTCCGCCATAAGAATGTGCCTGGCTTCCTCTTCAGAAAATGGACCCGCCTTTTTCTTCTTAAAAGGTCCCTAGCGCGTTTAGTTTGAATCCCTTTATTGTCGCCTCCAGGGGTATGTCACAATGTAACCCCTGCACCCTCTGTAACATGCTTTATAAATGGAAAGTGCAAATTACAAGATAGTGCCATGTTAACAGAAATACAATTCAAAGTGTTCGTGATGTGCAAGAACGTGTATCGTACCTTCTAATATGGCTTGCTGAGTTTGGTAAGTTTTTATTGGTTCCTTCTTTTGTTTATAAACCATGCACCTTTCACCAAGTGAATCTATTTAACAAGCATTTGCAATGCAATAGGTCTCGCATTTACGCGAGTTTGAGCTATTGACATTGCAAATAACAATGCCTTTTATTTTTGTTTCCGTTTTCAAAACATAAATAAAAGGCATTGTCATTTACAATACCAATAGCTTCAAGTCGCGCAAATGCGAGACCTATTGCATTGCAAATGCTTGTTTAGCTTGGTGTCCTGTCTGAAGTGGACTTGCCTGGTAGTTAAGGCTACACTGTTCTTATTGAAACAAGAATAAGTCTTATTTGAATATGACTGGTCTCTCTATATACAGTAGAATAGTGGACAGTGGTTGAGATTAACTAAGCATCCTACTATCACATTTTTCTTTTTCTAAGACGACCGAAGTGCAGTGTGGATACCTAGACATTGACCCTGTGCTCACAGTGTCATTGGACTCAAGCTGTATCTCACTGATGAGCCCCAGATTGCCCGAAACTGATGAAACTGATCAGGACTTGCTTGCTTTCCTGTCTGCCCTGACTTCTAGCCTGGCACTGCAGCAGGACCAAGTCTGATTTGCATATTTCTGGTCTATTTCTACCATGTCCTATTAGGCAAAAAAACACACACAGGCTGAATCATGTCACCAGGTAATTACCAGTGGTGGAGATTAATACAAGCATTCCACCATCACATTTGTTTTTTATACCTGGTAAATTCTGAACACTGTTGACCAGGATGGCTTCTAGATCTTATACTTTAAAAAAAAAAAATGTAATTGACGATTCCAACAGAAGCAAGTTAGTACATACAGTTCAGTGGTGTCATCATCAAATTACAGAAGATCCTTGATACATATATAGGTGCATTAGGTATCTGGCTGCAGTGTAGTTTAGCCAGACATTCACAACAAATGGCATTTCTAATAAGAGAGAGGAGGGAGTCATACAAAGGCAAGTTAGATCACAATTGTAGTCATACATTATGGAGCTACGTGTGCCCCCGGCCTGGGATCGGCCACCCGTATAGGCGTGCGTACCGGACTGCCCATTGGGGTGTGTTTGTCAGAGGCATCCTCAGCCAAGCCGTGTAAATAAGTGACCAATGGTCCCCAAATATCATGTGGCCTGCTCGCGTTCGGCATAAGATTTTAAAATTCTGTTAATTGTGTCTGACAATACGCCGCATCAGCAAGTCAAGATTTGAGCATTGGTGCCGGTTTCCGCCCACAGTATCTGAAAGAGACACGTTAGTGACAGATTCCTTACCTTAGAATATCCCCAGGCGTCAGGCTGGATCCGGAAAGTTTTTGCGTAGCAGTACCCTTGCGCGTCGGTAGGCGGCGTCGTGCGGCTCCGCATCCGTCGTCGGCGTCGTGATCGCCGGGATGACGTCGCGGGCAGTACTTAGACGCCGCCCCTGCGCGCTGACGTCAGTTCTTCTTTTTTCCGCGCCAGTAAGCGCAGATCTGGGAAGAGCAGTGCCCTAGTCAATTTTTGACTAATTTTTTGTGTGAATTTTTTCACTGTTTCTTCATTGAGTCTTCACGACTCCTAGGTGTCGTAGGGATGCCCGGCTTCAAGCCATGCGGAGCCTGTGGTCGCATGATGTCGATCACGGACCCGCATCTCGAGTGTCTCTTCTGTCTCGGCCGAGAACACGACACGAAGTCGTGCCCTGACTGCCGGAAACTTCATCCGAAGGCTTTGCGAGAGCGGTCTCGAAAGCTGCTCGAGGTCCGGCAGTCGGCTCCGCGCCGCACTGCCGGTCCCGGGAGAGGTCGAGGGGCCGGTCGCGGAGTCCCCGCCAGTCGTCAGAATCCAAGTCTTCGCGCTCCTCGGGTAAGTCGAAGCACAAAAAGTCTAAGAGGCATCATCGCTCTAAGACTTCGCCTCGCCGGTCTCGCGACTCGGCTGAGGCCCCAGTCGGTACCGTCCCCGCGGCCCCGGACATGCCTGTAGAGCCGCCCCCGCATTCCGGCCGAAATACAGGAATTCCTGTCGGCCATGGCCCGTCTCTTCGGGCCTTCAGGCCCCTCCGGTGCGCCTTCGGGCCCCGCGGGCCCTGATGGGGTTGCCCCGGCGCCGCCGTCGACTCAGGTCCTGGCGTCGCCAGTCCCACCAGCCTTCATCCCGGCCTCGGCTCCGGCCCCGGCCTCGATCCCGGCTCCGGTGGTACCGCAACCCCCATCGACGCCGGTTGACCTAACCACGCCTCCGCCTCCGCCGATGTCCCCGGTGCCGTTCCTGACGCCGTCCGGGGCTCCGGACGGCGTCGGTCCCCGGCTCTCTCCGGCTCCAGACATGGAGCTGGACCGCCGTCGCTCGACTCCGGCGCCGATGAGACCTTGGGTCCCAAATGTCCCTCCTCCTCCATATTTTGAACAAGAGGAGGACCAGGAGAGCTGGGAGGGGTCTGAGGACCCTCTCACACAACAGTGCGAGTTTGACCCGGACTGGGTTGAGGAACTTGGGGATGCCAGTGGTCTGGATACCTCCCTGACTCTGGCATGCTGTCTCCTCCCGTGGCAACGGAGGAGGGGCTAATTTTGCAACGGTGTTGCGTAGAGCTGCTGGAGCCTTAAATCTCCAGTTGCCTACAGTGGTCGTCAGGTCTAACATCCTGACTGAAGTGCTTCAGCCGGCGGCCTCCTCTGCGGAGACTGTGCTGCCGTTCAACGAGGCACTGACTGACGTTCTTTTGGGTGCCTGGTCCAAACCCACCACAGGGGCTCCTGTGGATAGGAACGTGGCCCGACGCCATCGCCCTGCTCCGGGCGACCCCCTGTTTCTCTCCCAACACCCCACCCCTGAGAGCTTGGTTGTCCAAGCCTCTGCCTCCCAAACCGCCTTCCCTACCGCCCCTCCGGATAGGGAATCCAAGCGCCTGGATCACTTTGGGAAGAAGGCTTTCTCTTCCTCCAGTGCTTGCTTGCGGTCTGTTAATACTGCTTGCCTCTTGGGCCGATACACCCACTCCCTGTGGGATTCGGTGGCAACTGTTTTGCCGCAGTGTTCTGAGGAGGTCCAGACACTGCTTACCCGCGCCATTGCGGAAGGGCGTGATGCGGCTAAATATACCATCCGCTGTGGCCTTGATACCGCCGACTCGCTGGGCAGATCGCTTGCAACGACGGTGGCGCTGCGTCGCCACGCCTGGCTGAGAACCACTGGTTTTCAGGGGATGTCCAGAATACACTCATGGACATGCCCTTTGATGGAGTCGGTCTTTTTGGTTCTAAGGCAGACCATGCGCTGGAGCGTTTCAAGGACTCACGGGCTACTGCTAAGTCCCTGGGCCTTGCTGTTGTGCGCCCTCCGCTCACGTCTGCTTTTCGCCCCTTTCGTGGCCACGGAAGGGGCGCCCAGTCACGTCCACAGACCGGCCAAAGGCCCGCGCAGCAAGCGCCTTCGCGTGGCCGAGGACGTGGATACCGCCGTGGCGGTTCGGGCAACCAGCGTGCGGGTCAGGCCACCACCTCCAACCCGTCCGCGGCCTCCAAGCCCTCCTAGTCCCTCCTTTCAGGTGCACAGCACGCCAGTCGGGGGCAGGGTCCGCCATCACCTTCACCACTGGCGTCCCATCACCTCGGACAGGTGGGTCTTGGACATTGTCCGGAGGGGCTACTCCCTCCCCTTCGAGACCACCCCCAGCCATGCCACCTCAATTCCACCGCATGTCAGGGGATCACTTGGTGCTTCTACAGAAGGAAGTCACGGCCTTCTTGGCCAAGAGGGCCATCGAGCATGTTCCGACCCCAGAAGTAGGGCGTGGTTGCTACTCCCACTACTTTCTGGTGCCCAAAAAGGACAAGGAGGACATGCGTCCTATCTTGGACCTCCGGAACGTCAATCGCTTCCTCCGGAAGGAGAAGTTCAAGATGCTCACCCTAGCTCAGGTCTTGACTGCCCTCGACCCCGGAGACTGGTTGGTAGCGTTGGACTTGCAGGACGCCTATTTCCACATCCCCGTCCTGCCGGCCCACCGGCGTTACCTTCGGTTCACGGTAGGCCTCGAGCATTTTCAGTTCACCGTGCTCCCCTTTGGCCTTACCAGTGCCCCTCGGGTGTTCACGAAAGTGATGGCGGTGGTCGCAGCTCATCTGCGCCCGGGCAGGGGTTTCAGTCTTCCCCTACCTCGACGCCTGGCTGCTGAAGGCGGGGCTCGTCCCAGGCAGTCGTCTCCCACCTCCAGACTACGGCCGAACTCCTGCACTCGCTGGGGTTCTCCATCAATGTGCCAAAGTCGCATCTGATTCCTTCTCCACAGCTCCTTTTCATCGGAGCAGTTCTGGACACGACGCAGTTTCGGGCCTATCCTCCCGAACGGCGAGTCCGGGATATTCAGGCTATGATTCCGATCTTTCAGCCTTTATCCTGGGTTTCGGTACGGATGACCCTGAGGCTGCTGGGCCTCATGGCCTCCTGCATCCTGCTGGTCAATCATGCCAGATGGCATATGCGGGCTCTGCAGTGGGACCTGAAGTTCCAGTGGGCGCAGCACCAGGGCGACCTGTCCGATCACGTCCAGATCTCGGAGGGGACTGCAAGACAGTTGCAGTGGTGGCTCTCGAACCGGCAATGGGTCATGGGCAGATCCCTCTCCCTTCCCCAGCCAGAGCACACAGTTGTGAAGGACGCGTCCCTTCTGGGATGGGGCGGTCACATGGGAGAGGCGGAGATCAGAGGCCTCTGGTCTCCGGCGGAGTCCCGGCTCCATATCAACCTTCTGGAGCTCCGGGCGATCCGGCTTGCACTCAAGGCATTCCTTCCCTCTGTCAAAGGGACGGTAGTGCAGGTGTTCACCGACAACACCACCGCCATGTGGTACTGCAACAAACAGGGCGGGGTGGGGTCGTGGACCCTTTGTCAGGAGGCTCTGCGCCTCTGGACATGGCTGGAACATCAGGGCATGTTCCTGATGGTTCAACACCTGGCAGGTTCCCTGAACGCCAGGGCGGACGAACTCAGCCGCAGGTGCATGATGGATCACGAATGGCGTCTTCACTCGGAAGTGGCGCAAGGACTCTTTCTACAGTGGGAAAGCCTTGGTTAGATCTATTCGCCACCGAAGAGAACGCGCAATGTCATCAGTTTTGCGCGTTGGAATTTCCAAGGCGGCACCCGCTCGGCGACGCTTTTCGTCACGAGTGGAGTTGCGGTCTATTGTACGCCTTTCCGCCTATACCACTTCTACCCAGAGTGTTGAAGAAGATTCGGCACGACCGGGCCCAAGTCATTCTTGTGGCTCCGGACTGGGCTCGAAGAGTTTGGTATCCCGAGCTACTCAGTATGAGCGTAGATCCCCCGATCCGTCTGCCTCTTCGGGAGGATCTTCTGTCGCAGCAGCAGGGGACGGTCCTCCACCCGAACCTGTCCAGTCTACACCTGCTTGCGTGGAGATTGAGCGGCGGCAGTTGATTCCTTTCGACTTGCCTCCCGAAGTTTGTGATGTGATTCTGGCAGCCAGGCGTCCCTCCACTAAGGTGGTATACGCCTGCAGGTGGAACAAATTTGTGGCATGGTGCACAGCAAAGGCTGTGAACCCCCTTTCTGCCCCTCTTTCTGAGGTCCTTCTGTTCCTTCTTTCTCTGGCCCAACAGGGTTCTGCCCTGGGTACCATCAAGGAGTTATCTCTGTGCTATCTCGGCCTTCCTCAGGCTCCCTGATCAGCCCTCCCTTTTCAAGTCCCCTGTTGTTAACAGGTTCTTAAAAGGCATTACACACCTCTTTCCTCCTGTTCCATTTGTGATGCCTCAGTGGGACTTGAACTTGGTTCTTACCTTTTTAATGTGCGCTCCCTTTGAGCCTCTGCATAACTGTCCTCTTCGTCTTTTGACTCTAAAGACAGCCTTTCTGGTGGCCATCACCTCCGCTCGGCGGGTGAGTGAGCTCCAGGCTTTATCTTGCAAACCTCCCTTGCTGTCTGTTCATCCAGACAAGGTTGTTCTTCGGACGCGTCCGTCCTTCTTGCCAAAGGTGGTTACTGCCTTTCACATTGGGCAGACCATCACTTTGCCTACCTTCTTTCCGCCTCCGCATCCTTCCAGAGAGGAAGAGAGGCTCCACCGTCTGGACCCAAAACGTGCGCTCTCCTTCTATATCGACCGCACAAAACACTTCCGGGTGGATGACCAGCTCTTTGTTGGCTACGTGGGCGCCAAAAAGGTCGGGCGGTGCACAAACGAACCATCTCCCGCTGGGTTACCTTGTGCATCAAGACCTGCTATTCTTTGGCTAAGAAGGAGCCTCCTGTTGGGCTGCGTGCCCATTCCACCAGGGCAACAGCTGCTACCACGGCCTTGGGCCGCGGTGTTCCGCTGCCCGTTATTTGTCAGGCAGCTACGTGGGCCTCGCTGCACACGTTACAAAGCATTACTGCCTTGACAGTCAGGTCCGGAGGGACGGCTTCTTTGGCCGTTCTGTCCTCCAGGACTTCCTTGTCTGATCTTTGTTCGCAGACCCACCACCGGGGTTGGTATTGCTGGGGTATCTATTCTAAGGTAAGGAATCTGTCACTAATGTGTCTCTTTCAGATGCACAAGTTACTAACTTGTGTAACGATATATCTGTAAGAGACAGTAGTTAGTGACAGATTCTTACCGCCCACCCATCCTCCCCGTTCTGCGAACTGATTTCTAGGGTTAAGGACATCCCTTTCAGGGCCCTAGTATTTTTCAGACACCTATGTCAGCTTCTTGCATGGCTCTGCGTTCCTGGCGCGGAAAGTCGTGTACAGAACTGACGTCAGCGCGCAGGGCGGCGCCTAAGTACTGCCCGCGACGTCATCCCGGCGATCACGACGCCCGACGACGGACGTGGAGCCGCACGACGCCGCCTACCGACGCGCAAGGGTACTGCTACGCAAAAACTTTCCAGATCCAGCCTGACGCCTGGGGATATTCTAAGGTAAGGAATCTGTCACTAACTACTGTCTCTTACAGATATATCGTTACACAAGTTAGTAACTTGTGCATCAAAGCCTGCTATTCTTTGGCTAAGAAGGAGCCTCCTGTTGGGCTGCGTGCCCATTCCACCAGGGCAACGGCTGCTACCACGGCCTTAGGCCGCGGTGTTCCGCTGCAGGATATCTGTCAGGCAGCTACGTGGGCCTCGCTGCACACGTTTACCAAACATTACTGCCTTGACAGTCAGGTCCGGAGGGACGGCTTCTTTGGCCGTTCTGTCCTCCGGGACTTCCTTGTCTGATCTTTGTTCGCAGACCCACCACCGGGGTTGGTATTGCTGGGGTATCTATTCTAAGGTAAGGAATCTGTCACTAATGTGTCTCTTTCAGATGCACAAGTTACTAACTTGTGTAACGATATATCTGTAAGAGAGAGTAGTTAGTGACAGATTCCTTACCGCCCACCCATCCTCCCCGTTCTGCGAACTGATTTCTAGGGTTAAGGACATCCCTTTCAGGGCCCTAGTATTTTTCAGACACCTATGTCAGCTTCTTGCATGGCTCTGCGTTCCTGGCGCGGAAAGTCGTGTACAGAACTGACGTCAGCGCCGCAGGGGCGGCGTCTAAGTACTGCCCGCGACGTCATCCCGGCGATCACGACGCCGACGACGGACGCGGAGCCGCACAACGCCGCCTACCGACGCGCAAGGGTACTGCTACGCAAAAACTTTCTGGATCCAGCCTGACGCCTGGGGATATTCTAAGGTAAGGAATCTGTCACTAACTACTGTCTCTTACAGATATATCGTTACACAAGTTAGTAACTTGTGCGTTATTGCCACTCTACGTTTGGCTAGGACCAGTAGCATTGCCACCAAGCGTCGACAGGCATCAGACACTTCTCTTCCAGGGGATACTCATCAATAGTCATAAGCACTGAATTATCCCCGCCCACCTGCGGGATCCCGGAGCATATAGAAATATACATATATATATGAGTATGTTGGGGGATCACAAGTGCATAGCACTTCCGCGATATACATATATACATGTATATAAATACATAAATATGCAGCCTAACATAAATTCCAATAAGGCAAAATGCCAAAATTACAAAGGCTTTCCCTGTACAGACAATCTCCTATATACACTCTGTAACAGAGAACATACACTGTAATAGTGTTATGCAAGAAAACCTTTATTTTCAGAGAAGAAAACATGTAATAGCAGGCAGTTGGCCCATAGGCTGCATAGCTGAATAAATATCACCGTACAGTAAAACACTGGCACCTTGCCTTTAAGGCTTCCAAGAACTTGGACACTTTGCCTTTAAGGCCTCCAGGAGACCCTCTGCTCCCATCATGCACCACAGGTGACAGGTCAGTTCTTTTTCCGGCTCCTTCTATGAGGATCCTGGAGCTGGAGCTCGACAGTTTTTCTGACTTTTCTGTCAGGAATTGTTTTCTTCTTTGGTTTTTGCGATTTTCCTGTGCTGGCAGTGGTTTATTACCATTCTCTGACAAAATTTCACTCTTTTTCTGTCAGAATGCCAGCTCTTTTCCGCAAATGTCCATCCTGTGGAAAGAAGATGGCCATCTCTGATCCACACTCCGTGTGTATCGCCTGTCTTCCTTCCAGTCACAAGCCTGACACTTGTTATCATTGTCGTAAGTTTTCTACGAGGACTCTTCGCGACAGGGAGAGGATTCGCCTTCAAGCTGTGCTCGAGAGAGGAAAAGCCCGGCTGGAAAGTGGCCTTGCGTGTCAAGAGCCCTCCTCTCTTCAAGAACACCGACGCCAGCATCATTCTGCCTCTTCAACATCGAGGAAACGGCAGATTCCGGACTGTTCGCCGTCGACGTCGTTGCCGCCGTCGAAGAAGCGACCGACACATTCTCCGACGTCGAGACGGCGTGAGTCTCCGTCGTCAAGAAAGGCATTGACGTCGAAGCATACTGCCTCGGGCTCGAGGTATGGTCATATCAAAGACCGATCGACGTCAAAACACCCATCGACGTCGAGACATCCGTCGACGTCAAGGCACTCTCCGTCACCTCCCCGTAGGTCGACGTCGAGAAGTTTGCCGACGGTAAGGGTGCCTCGAGACCAGTCGGCGTCGAAGACTTCGAGGCCATTGATGTCGAGGAGGCGAGAGCGTTCAACGTCGAAGTCCCTGAGTAGACGGTCGACGTCGAGGACATCTTTGAGGGAGGTGAGGTCGCCGTCGAGGGAAAAACACAGGTCGACGTCGAGGCGCTCGGCGTCGAGAGCTAAAGAGCCTGCTGTTGCCTCGGATGAGGTTAGAGCTGCATCTCTATCGTCTTCAAAATCTGGATCTTCTCCAGGACTGCATATTGTCCAGATCTCCCCGGAAGGCTCTCCGGTGGTTGGTGAAGATGCACGGCGCAGGAAGCCTAGGGCCCTCAGTAGCCCGAGGTCTGACTTTTCCCGTACCTATTCTCCTTCACGCTTGTCCAGGGATTCTCCATCCCCTAAAACACCTCGAAGATCAAGGTCACCGACTGTGGTTTCTTCCAGAAGGAGGAGTCCAAGCAGATCACGATCTCCACATGCCCGCCATGCTAGATCAAGGGACAGATCTCGCTCTTATCATTCTTCTCCGAAGAGAAGGCGGCATAGGTCTCCCACCCGGTCTTCTTCCACCAGGTCCTCTATCAGAGACTATTCTCCAACTTTGACGGCTACACCTCCATCAAGAGTTTCTCCAATCGATGACCTCAGCACCTTTAGTGAAGTTCTCTGTAGAGGAGCGAATAAGCTGAACATCTCTATGTCTGTCCCGGCTGTTACCTCCTTAGTGATTTTCGAGACTCTTCATCATCGCTCCTCGGCTCGGCCTTTGCTTCCTCTTGTCCCAGGCCTTCTCGAACCTGCTATGCAGACATTTTTGACACCGGCAACGGTGGGAGCTGTTCCTTCCCGAAATAGCCAAAAAGTACAAGGCTCCGGACCAAGATCCTTTGTTCCTTCGATCGGATCCTCCTCCGGATTCCATCATTGTGGCGGCGGCTAGAAAGACGCACTCATCTATGTCTTCCTCCTCAGCGCCTCCGGATAAGGATAGTAAACTGATGGACTCTTTAGGTAGAAGGATGTGCAACACTTCAGCTTCTATCATGAAGGTCTCCAGTGCCTCCGCTCTGCTGGGGAGGTATGAAAGATCCTTGTGGGATTCACTGGGACGTTTTGCAGACAAACTCCCAAAAGAGGACCAGCAAGACTTTCGAGAAATTCTGCAAGAGGGAGGTCTAGTGGCTAATCAGGTGATTAGTGCTTCCGCTGACTCATCCGATCTGGCTGCCCACGGATACTCCCATGGTATCTGTTCGAGGCGATCTGCTTGGTTACGCTTGACTGGCCTCAAACCCGACGTCCAGCGGAAGATAACCAACCTGCCTTTCAACGGTTCTTCTCTCTTCGGGCCGCATGCGGACGAAGAAATGGCGAAGATGAAAGCAGAGCTGGACACGGTGAAAGCTGTGGGTCTCGAAAAACGGAAGGAATTTCGTAGGCGCTCCCGCCCCTACGATAAACGCCCGTTCCAACAGAGGGTTCCAACCCCTCAATGGTCGGCTCAGGGTCAGCAGCAGCAGAGGTCTCACTTCCACCAACGGAGACCAGGAAGAGGAAGAGGGACCAATAGACAGCAGGCCTCTACCTCAAAGCAGCCATCAAAGCAATGAGGAGTGCTTCCTCTAAACACGTGTGCCACTCCGGTAGGAGTAAGTATCGCATTACATCTGGAGGAGTGGAGAAACATAACCATCGACAAATGGGTGTTGAATATTGTTCAAAATGGATACTTGCTACGGTTCAAGATCCCACCTCCATCGGTTCCTCCAGACGGACGAGTCCGCTTGTGTCATCACATTTTACACGAGGAGGTAAACGGTCTTCTACAGAAAAAGCCACAGAATACGTCCCTGTTCATCAGAGGCGCCAGAGGATATACTCTCGATATTTCCTGGTAAAAAAAAAAGAGGTCCGACAGTAGAATTCAGACCAATTCTGGACTTGCGCATCTTGAACAAATACATCCACAAAGAGAAATTTCGAATGCTTGCCCTGCACCAGATCTTTCCCCATCTACATCAAGGAGACTGGATGTGCTCCATAGATCTGCAGGACACTTATTTCCACATTCCAGTGTCCAGAAAACATCGAAAATTTCTCCGTTTTCAAGTTGCTCTACGTCACTTTCAGTTCCGAGTCCTACCTTTCGGACTGAAGTCAGCCCCACGGGCTTTTTCAAAGTGCATGGCAGTGGTGGCAGCTTTTCTCCGCAGACGCAAAATATTCGTTTACCCGTATCTGGACGACTGGCTTCTGAAGAGTTCAACTCCTTCCCTGCTTCAGTCTCATCTTTCCTACAGTCTCCAGTTAATGAACAAGTTGGGTCTACGAGTCAATTTCAAAAATCGATTCTCAATCCGACCCAGAACATTTACTACCTAGGGTCGTCGCTGGACACCGCGGAAGCAAGCGTGTGTCCTTCGGCGGAGAGGTTTTCATCAATCAGGATCAAATGCCGAGAACTCCTGCGGACTCACCACCCAACAGTCCGACAAGTGTCCTCTCTCCTGGGTTCCATGGCTTCCTGCATCTTCATAGTTCCCAATGCCAGATTGCACATGCGTCCCCTGCAGCAAGCTCTGGAAGACCAGTGGGTGCAAGCATCGGGCAGCTGGGAGGATCGGATCACTCTGTCCCAGTCTGTCAGGGACTCCATCGTGTGGTGGACAAAGCGATCACATCTAATGAAAGGTGTTCCCTTCCATCAAGAGACTCCGACTCAAACTATAGTGACAGACGCCTCCCTGCAAGGTTGGGGCTCTCATATGAATCACCTTCAAGTGCAAGGGCTATGGTCGGACACAGAAAGGGGATACCATATCAATTTTCTGGAGTTGAGGGCTGTCCAACTAGCCCTAAAATCCTTCTTTCCGTCTCTTCAGTCCAACTCCCTCTTGATTCAGACAGACAACACCACGACGATGTTTTATCTGAACAAGCAGGGAGGCACCAGGTCCAGAATTCTGTCTCAGGAGGCACAAGCCATTTGGAAGTGGCTTCTGGCACGGCATCTCACCATCACGGCTGTCCATGTGCCGGGCGTCCTAAATGTACAGGCGGACTTCCTAAGCAGAGAGTTCGTAGAAGCGCACGACTGGGTGCTAAACACCGAAGTGGCTCAGGATATCTTTCAAAGATGGGGTGTGCCGGACATAGACTTGTTCGCAGATGCAACAAACGCCAAATGCCCCGTCTACGCGTCCAGGTATCACCAACCAGGTTCAAGCGGGAATGCTCTGTTGATAAGATGGTCTCAGAGCTTACTCTACGCTTTTCCTCCACTGCCTCTCATTCCAGCAGTGATCACGAAGTTCTACAAGACCAACTCCAGGATGATTCTGATCGCTCCGGAGTGGCCACGCCAGTGGTGGTATCCGGATCTTCTACAACTTTCCGAAGTTCCGCAACAGAGATTGCCTTGCCGTCCGGACCTACTATCCAAGAGCCAGGGGAGAGTGTTTCACCCCAACCTTCCTTCCCTCAGGCTGACAGCATGGCTCCTGAAGTCTTGCAGTATGGTCACTTAGACTTGCCAGCGGACTGTATGAACATACTTAAGGAAGCGAAAAGACCTTCTACCAGGGTTTCCTACGCTTTCAAGTGGAAAAGTTTTTACCTATGGTGTTTGAATAATGGTCATGACCCAGTTAGAGGGCAGGAACAGGTCATTTTGCCGTATCTCTTACACCTGGCTAAGTCGGGCCTGCAGTTTACATCTATCAAGGTACACTTAGCAGCAATAACGGCATATAGAAAATCACCTTCACAGGGTTCTTTTTCAAAATTCCAGTGGTGAAAGATTTTCTTGAAGGGTTAAAAAGGTATACCCACCAGTACGAGCCCCTTCTCCTCCTTGGGAGCTCAACGTGGTCCTTACCAAACTGATGGGCGCACCTTTTGAACCAATACATAAGTCCTCCTTGCAGCACTTGTCTTGGAAAGTGGCTTTTTTGGTTGCTATCACGTCGGCTCGTAGAGTCAGCGAGATACAAGCATTATGTTGTAAGGAACCCTACACTGTTTTTCACTGAAATAGGGTAGTTCTCAGAACTCATCCAAGTTTTCTGCCGAAAGTGGTTTCAGATTTCCACATTAATCAGGTTATCACTTTGCCTACCTTCTTCTCTAATCCTTCTACACCTCCTGAAAGGGCCTTACACTCGTTAGACCTTAAGAGGGTGTTGAAGTTTTATCTGGATAAGACCAAGGTAATAAGAAAGACGGACCGCTTGTTTGTCAACTATGGCCCCATTAATACAGGATTGGCATCCTCTAAAAGGTCTATTTCAAGATGGATAGTCTCCTGCATATCTCTAGCCTATCAATTAGCTAATAAGTCTCTTCAGGGAAAGCCTAAAGCGCATTCAACCAGAGGAAAGGCCTCTACTACGGCCCTCCTCAGGAACGTCCCTATAGCAGAAATCTGCAAAGCAGCTACAGGGCGGTCTGTTCATACTTTCTCTCGCCATTACTGGTTAGATTCAGATGCTCAGGAGGATGCCCAAGTGGGACAAGCCTCACTGAGGAATTTATTTGCTTAATGTCATGTTAAGATGATCTGTTTTTTAATACTATTTGCTCGTCCGCGAGGTAGTGGGTATGGGCTTGCTACTCTATTCAGTGCTTATGACTATTGATGAGTATCCCCTGGAAGAGAAGGATTAGTTACTTACCTGTAATCCTAGTTCTCTTCCAGGGGTATACTCATCAAAGTCATAAGCAACCCTCCCGCCTCCCCGGACGAGCATTTTTAGTAATTGCTACAAGTTAGTACACCGTGCAAAAAGAACTGACCTAACTGTCACCTGTGGTGCATGATGGGAGCAGAGGGTCTCCTGGAGGCCTTAAAGGCAAAGTGTCCAAGTTCTTGGAAGCCTTAAAGGCAAGGTGCCAGTGTTTTACTGTACGGTGATATTTATTCAGCTATGCAGCCTATGGGCCAACTGCCTGCTATTACATGTTTTCTTCTCTGAAAATAAAGGTTTTCTTGCATAACACTATTACAGTGTATGTTCTCTATTACAGAGTATATATAGGAGATTGTCTGTACAGGGAAAGCCTTTGTAATTTTGGCATTTTGCCTTATTGGAATTTATGTTAGGCTGCATATTTATGTATTTATATACATGTATATATGTATGTCGCGGAAGTGCTATGCACTTGTGATCCCCCAACATACTCATATATATATATGTATATTACTATATGCTCCGGGATCCCGCAGGTGGGCGGGGATAATTCAGTGCTTATGACTTTGATGAGTATACCCCTGGAAGAGAACTAGGATTACAGGTAAGTAACTAATCCTTCTTTGACGTAACCAAGTAGGCAGAGAAGGGGATTCGGTGTAAGGGCGGTTGAGGTAATAGCGCTAATGGTCTCGCACACCTCCAGCTAATAGGATGCCACTTTGGGACAGGACCAAGCCAGATGCGTGAAAGAGGTGTCAAGCGCCGAGCAGCGCGCGTCTGTAATGAGGCCCATCTTGTGTAGTGCAAGTGGGGTACGATATAGCCTGTGAAGAAATTTAAAGTGTACCTGCCTCAGTCTATAGTTGGGGGAGAGTTTTTCTGTTTGGCAGCAGCAGTATTGCCATTGTTCGAGTGTCGGGCTGTCGAGCAAGTCCGCCCACCACGCTCTGCGCGCCCGCTCAGCATCAGTAGGTGCAGCTGCCATGGATAGTGAATACAATCTGGTGACGAGTTTACGATGTGAAGTAGCCGTGTGTACATATTCCAGTGCCGCGTTAGTGGGAGGTGGCGCCAGGAATAGGTTATTCGCGCTTTTGCATGTCGCCCGCTTCTGGTGGTATAGTAGGCTATCTAGTAGTGTGGGTGTCGATGTGGCGGTGCGCTCAGGAGGGGGAAGGAACTGGCCGTCTGGATATAGGTCAGCATTTATGCTGATTCCTAGCGCCTTAGCGCGGCGCGCCATACCTGGATTTTGAAGTGGGGGGAAGGCAGGATTTGCGGCAAGTTGCATGGATGGGGCGTATAGGGTGACTGTACCAGTGTATTTACGAAGACCCTCCCATGCCCAACGCAGGCATTCAACTGTGTTAATTTCTTTTTGGGGGTTTTTGTAGGGCAGGAACAGTGCAGTGCTAAGCGGCCATGGAGAGGCCAAGTCAGTCTCTACCGCAGTATGCGGATGGAATGGTGTCAGGTGGAGCCAAAAATGTAATAAACTATCCTGAGCGCAATAAGCGTATAGTTTCAGGTTAGGGGCGCCAAGACCGCCATGTGCAAAAGGGAGTGTCATTATATCATAGGCAATACGCAGCTGTCGTCCCGCCCATGTCAGATTAAATTGGATCGCAGTCTATTAAAAAATTGCATTGTGAGTGGAAGCGGAATGTTTAAAAACAAGTATAGAAATTTTGGCAAAATAATCATTTTGCCAATTGCAATGCAGCTTGATAAGGAAAGCGGAAGTTTATTCCAGATTGGGATTTTGGCTTCTAACCACTCCATGGCCTTACCGTAATTCGTGGACCAAAGTTCATCTGTGTTTCTGCTGAGCCAAATGCCCAGGTATCTAATCGGTTCAGTTGCCCATTTGAGTGAAAACTGTCGAGCAAGGTTGTGTAACAACTGTAAGGGGAAACAATATGGATTAGTTCCAATTAACGTGAACTCCCGAAAATCCCCCAAAGCGTATGACGTCTCTAGTCATTGGATCCAAATTCTTGTGTGGCTCACGGATGAATAATGCAACATGGTCCGCCTAAATAGAGGTGACCAACGCATGGGCGGAGAACCCGATGCCCCGGTGGGTGTGGTGTTGGAGAAGTCGCGTGGCAAAAAGCAGTGGTGAGAGTGGGCAACCCTGCCGAGTGCCTCTAGTGATTTTGATGGGATCAGTGATCAGACCATTGAGTTTAATACGCGCAGTAGGGAGAGTGTATAGCAGTCTGATATTCCGAATAAAACCCACGCTGAGACCAAGACAGGCCAGCAGGGAGAACAGAAAGGGCCATTCGAGGGAGTCGAACGCTTTAGTAGCATCAAGAAGCGCAGCCACTGTGGAAAGGGTGGGATTAATTTGATGTATAACAGAAAAAATGGTTCTGAAGTTGTGTGAGGTGTTGCGGCCAGGAATAAAGCCAGATTGGTCTGGACGTATTATTAACGGCATGAGGGGGAGCAGACGGTTTACTAATACTTTGGCCAATATTTTATTGTCTGTGTTGATGAGCGAAAGCGGGCGGTAGGAATCGCAAGATGTTGGCGGCTTATCTGGTTTCAATATTAGAGTAATGAGTGCCTCACGGAGCGATGGGGGAAGGCGGCCGACTTCGATGGATTCATTGTACATCTCCACTAGGTGGGGTATTAAAATTGGGGCATACTCTCTATAAAAAGTCGGCGTAAGGCCATCCGTGCCGGGAGCCTTGTCTGCAGGGAGTCCCGCAATAACCTGGGTGATTTCCTCGTTAGTGAATGGAGCATCAAGATATTCGCGGTGGGCCGGGCTGAGCCACAAGAGCTCAATCGAATCGAAATATTGCTGTAGGGAATCAGGGTCCCCTTCGGAGCCCGCGGTATAGAGTTGAAAATAAAAACTAGTGATTGTTTTTATGATATCATCTGGTGTAGTGAGTCTGTCTCACGAGTCAGAGCATAGCTCTGTCATATAAGTGGATGCATGGGGTTTCCGTAGCAAGTTGGCCAGAGTTCTGCCCGGACGTTCGCCTTCGTAGTACCTGTGGGCCGTCGCTTCGCGGCCCAGGCAGCTGACCTCACGTTTGGCCTCTGAGTGGTATTCGGAGGTTTTAGCCCGAATACTAGCAAGTGTGTCTTGGTTGGGGTTGGAGCAGTAAACCTGGTCTAGAGCTAGGAGCTCAGATTCCAAGCGCTTGAGAGTATCCCTGATGGCTCGGAGGACACCGGCCTTTTTCGCGATGCATACCCCTCTTATCACCACCTTAAACGACTCCCAGAGAACTGAGGGGGATTCAACCGAGCCTGTGTTGAGCTCAAAGAAGTCGGTGATGGCGCTGTGCACTTTTTCCACGAGAACATGCGTTGGCGGGTTCGCGGGACTCTTAGCGTAAGGCGCACTGGGGCGTGGTCGGATAAAGTGTGGGGCATGTGCTCTGCCGAAAGTGTCCAGCTAGCGACATCTCTAGTTGCAAGCCATAAATCAATACGTGACCAAGAGGAATGTGTGGTGGATATGCAGGTGCCCTCGGCTTTCATGGGATGGATATGTCGCCGGAGATCTACTAGGGTATTCTCTTGCGTCGGTGTGTGAAGGGTGGCCGTGGCCAGCGGGTGTTGTGCACGCGCGCCTGATCTGTCCATAGCGCTGAGTGGTGCTATGTTGAAGTCGGCACCCCAGATAATAGGATGCGAACCAAAGGTGGAGATCAGCCTCCATATGTTCAAGAAGAAGTCCGGGTCATCAAGATTGGGGCCATAGATAGCAGCTAGTATTAGAGGTTGGGAATAGAGCGTGCCTGATAGAATGACATATCTGCCAACGGAGTCAATGTGTGTTCGGTCAGTGCGCCACGGAAAGCTGCGTCTGATTAGAATAGTGACCCCTCTGGCATAGTTTGAATATGCAGCCGAGTAGGACTCCCCCCCCAGTGTCGGGCTTTAAGCCTGGCTGTGCTGGCAGAGACAAAGTGCGTTTCTTTTAAGAAACATATGTCGGTGTATTGTCTGGTCAGGTAGGCATGAATAAGCCTGGATTTCCGGTGGTCATTGATACCTCTGATGTTCCAGGTAATAAAAGTTACCATGGCCATACTAGTGGGTTATGGCTAGTGTAAATGCACTGCTGGTGTTGTCGGCCACCATCCGAACTGTGGTCTCCCTTTCCATTTGTGTTGTCGGTTATGACAATGGATAACAATTACTAAACATGCTGAACAGTTAGAAAAAACATAAACCCAAAACAGAGGGCCGAAGTCCACGCCCCCGGGAACAGCTTCCCTATCCCACCCACTGCCCACTCCAACCCCACTATCAGGTTGAGAAACAGTCCCCCCACACCCTCCCAGAAACAAACAGTGGAGGAACAGGTAGCAAATGGGATTCATCCCGAGTGGGAGCGAGTGCTCAGCCGGGCCATCCACCGTCCGAAGATGGGGAGACAGGGAGAGAATGTACGGCAATAGCAGCAGGCCCAATAGACGCATTCAAGTTTGCCTGTGTATGCAGTGAAATAACAATATAGCAGGATAAGAGCAACAACGGACCAAAAGAAACCCCCACATGTTCATGCCCCCACGTGCACAGCAAGGGCAGTAGAAGACAAGAGGCTAATCATTATCACTTAGCTGCTTAGTCTTGCCCTCCTTAGGCAGAGAGTGCGGGCGGTCTTTGTTCAGTTTATTGGCGAATGATGCGGCCGCCTTGGGATCCGTGAAATAGCGGGGTTTTCCCACTATGTCAATTCGCAACTTGGCCGGGTAGAGGAGGGCGTATGTGATGTTAAGTTTCTGCAACAGCCGCTTGGCTGGTAGGGAGTCTCTTCTGGCATTTTGGACGTTGAGGGTGAAGTCCGGGTAGAAAGCTAGTTTATTGCCCTGATGTCGTACTTCCTTCATCTCTCTCGCCTTCCGAAGGATGGCATCGCGGTCACAATAGTTTAGGATGCGGGCAATGATTGGTCTTGCCGCGGCCCCTGGAGCAGGTCGAGGTCCCTGGGAACAGTGGGCTCGCTCCACTATAAAGCATTCAGATAATGCCGGGCCAAAGAGTTCAGGCAGCAGTGTTTCTAGATAGTCCTCCACCTTCCCCATCGCCGTGGTCTCAGGAATGCCCATGATGCGAAGGTTTTTGCTACGGGATCTCGCTTCGGGGTCTTAATTTTTTGCGCGTATGAGGTTCAGGACTTTATCCATTTTGAGCAGTTTTTGTTGTGTTTCGGCAATGGAGTCATCGGCATCTGACACTCGGGCCTCCAAGTGCGCGATTCGGTTGTCGTGGGAGTCAACGTGTTGCTTTACCTGGTCTAGGCGTATCGCCAAGTGATCAATTTTAGAGTCAATGGTCTTCAGGCTGTTTTTGAGTTCAAGGAGTATTGATTTAATATCATCGTCCTGAACAGTAGGGGCCTCCGTCTGCGTAGCCTGATCACCTGCATCCTGCTGCGTGTCGCCGCCACGGCCCGTGCATCTGCTTTCAAAATTCAATCTAGGCTGTTTTTGGTCAGTTTTTCCCATTGCGAGCAGAGGGCAGGGGGCCGGTTACAGGGTTGCCAGGGCGGATTGCCCCACTAAGGTCGCAGCCACGAGGCTCCGGAGGGGGGCCAAAGTAGAGGCAGGGAGTGCCCCAAGTCCGGCTCCTCGCGCAGCTGCGCAATCCGGGGGGGATCACCAGGCGTGTCCGCCAACATGACCAGCACCGCGCTCCAAAGCTGCAGGGACAGTCAGTAAATGCGCGTGCTGGAGGGCGGTCTTCTTCCCCTGTCGTGTCTCTCCTTCAAATCATGGGGACCCCCGTGCTCAAGCTCTTATACAGTCAGGGGGCTTCAGTATTTCACACAGCCCGCGGGCTTTTTATGTGACCGTGTGGTTTCCTCCTGCGTTCCCAGGGTATGTCCGGCAGTCGCCCCCAGGGCAGGACCAGAAGTGTAGGCCGCTGGGCCGCGACGGCTCTCAGCAACAGGTCCCGGTAGCTTCCAGGGTCAGTGTATAAAGAGGCGGATAGGTGCTGGGTAATCCGGTGTGTGTCAGCTTTAGGGGCCAGAAATCACAAAGCCCTGCTCCGTGTATGGGCCTCTGACGTCCCCCTTCACAGCAGCCGGGGAGTCAGCACATCGCACAGCCAGAGGGGCAGCCCCGCCCAGGACTGCACCACAGGAATCAGCGCCGTCCGCGGGAGGCAGGCAGCGGATGTCTCCGGCGCAGATATCCGGCAACGCCACCGGGTAGCAGAGTGCCACCACCCCTGTCCGAGGGTCCGCCCACAGGCCGCCCAGCGAGGATGCCGCTGGGAGTGCAGTAGGGCTTTACGAGGCAGAGCGGCCAGGGCAGTCACGCAATCCAGTGGCCCACACCTTCCCAAAGGTCGGGAGGGGGCTCATAAGTAGAGCGGGCCGGGCCTACCGCAGTGACGTCGAGTCCGAGTCCTCCCGGTCCCCCGCAGCCGCGCTCACCTTCTTTGGGCGGGGCCGCCATCTTGATTCTGGGTCTCATAGACAGAGACCGCCCGGCAGATCACACATCCGTTGTTTCTGCTCTCCGGGGCGCCCCCTCCTCCGGTTCAGGCAGCACAGCGGATCACGGTGATGGCCGGCGAGTGCCGCACCGCAGCAGCCGCAATCACAAACTGCCGCTCTGACCTCCGCGGCCCGCCGGGTCCGGCCCTCACAGCAGCTCCGTCCCTCGGTTGTCTCTCCGGGTAGTCTTGCTTCTCGTAGGTGGATCTGAGCGGGCAGCGGAGTGTCCTGAGTCACTGGCGAGTATTTCAGGCAACTTTGGCGGGCCTCACTGCAGGATCTTAACGGATGTTTCTCGTCCGGTTGGCAGAGCTCACTCAAGGTGCAGCCATCTTGCCGCCGGTGAGACCACGCCCTCCCTAGATCTTATACTTGGTGACAGCCCCTCATGAATGTATCTCCAGCACCCCGAAAGTGTGATATATAAATTGTTCCAGGGCCACTATGAGTCATTTCGGTGCAGCGTGTGACACTCGATGGAATGGAGGGCGCAACCATCTGCAAAATAAATGTAAATGGATGTGTTGAGGTGGGAAGTGTTGACCCACTCTCAGATGAATACTCTGAGGATGCTCATTCCTAACCGAGGGGTGTTAGATAATCTGCAGATACCATCATTAGTTTCTTTGTGGGTGGGTTTTCATAAGAAATATAGTTGAGAAAAGCAGAATTGGGTCTTTCATTGGATCTGTTAAAGATTCTCATGTGTAAGTTATTTCTGATGGTCAAGCTGGGAATTCTCTGCAGTCTTTGTTTAAACTACAAGGTTCACATGCACTCATCCACACAGTCGACCATCCCACCTTCATACACACCTGGAGTCTTGAATGGGATTCACCGGCAATATACTTCACTGATTATCCAGTATTGAGTTATCTTTCATAGATTCACATGCCTGAATCATTCCCCGTCGTCGAGATGGGAGTCCCACGGTACAATAATCAAGCGGTACTCAAGTAATGCCATAGGCTATAATGGCCCTGAGCCATGTTATATATAGCCTATCTATGTTCTTTTTAAAAAAGGACTAAATGTTGAATGCAGCCAATCAGCTGCTAGCACCCTCTAGAATCTTCCCAGCAGAGGCAGTTTCCTTCAAATTTTCACCGCACGTCGTGTGTGAAGGGAGTTTCCCTGAGTTCTACTCAGTTTTCTAACCTTTCAGGTTTTTTCTTCAACATTTCTACTCATCATGTCTGATAAGAAGGGACTCTTTCGGCCCTGCAAGACCTGTGGCAAGAAAAGAGTTCATGTTGATGATCCTCACAAGGACTGCATTTACTGCCTCCATCCAGCCCATGAGGTAAAACAGTGCAAAATCTGTTGCACTTTCTCTTCTAAAACCTTAAGAGACAGAGAGGGGAGGCTGTTTCTGTGGTTAAAGTCCACTAAGCACCACAAGTCATCGGAGGAGGACAGTGATGGTTCACCTAGACCTCATAAAAGAACAAGGTCTGAGGAGAAAGACTCTGGAGAGGGCAGGAAACACCTTAAACCCTCTCCAGAAAGCAAGTGCTCAAGACAGGAGAAACATTCTAAAGTCTCCTTTGAGCCTTCGTCTTGTGTTTCCTCTACCCGTCTGAGGAAAGAAAAGAAGCAACACAGAGCCTCTTCATCTGATCCTGGAAAGAGCAGGATTGAAAAATCCCCATCGACGACGACACCGTCGACGACAGCCACTGGGTCATCGACGACAGCAAGTTACACAATTACGTCGTCCGCCCCGAAGACATCAAGCACGATGATGACCATGACCATCTCCGGGGCCATACCGTCGACGAAGATATCGTCGACGCTGTCATCGTCGACGTCTGCCCCGTCTTTGCAGTTGGTGAGAATTACAGTGACGAAGCCGTCGAAGATACAGTCGACGTCTTCACTGTCGACGCCACTTCTGTCGCTGACGACGACAGGTTCGTTGACAACAATGTCGAGACCATCGACGGCGACACCGTTGACGACGTCACCGTCGACGACGATACCATCGACGATGATTCCGTCGACCACGACACCGTCGACGACAGGATTTTCAGCGGCTGTAGGCAGAAGTCCGTCGACACCACCGTTGACGATGATTAGGGTGACGAAGAAATATTTTCATCCTGATATGTCAGCTTATAGTAAAATCTCCCCTTTGCCTCCATCACACCTTTTGGATCTTCAGGAGTCTGATGAGGATGAAGAGGAAGATGATGGTATGTACGGAGCAGCACACAGTCCTTCGGAGCTGCACGTGAAGTGCCAGGATCTTGACGATGACTATGAGGACCAGCAATACTACCAGCCATATCTGGCACCGCCACGTCATTATCAACGCTACGAATATCAAGAACATCGCCCTAGAGAGATGGCTCATCTGCAGCCAACTTTAATTCAAGATCTTTAAGCTATGCTAGCAGACTACAAGCAAAGATTTCCATCTCAAGATGTTCGCATGGAACTACCGGCACAAACGCAAGCCCTTGAGAAACCCAGTTTACCAGCAACATCTCCAGTGCCACGACCTTTTACGCAAGAGGCTGATCCGGTCGACCCTTCCTCTTCGGACGAAGAGTGAGAAGAAGGCGAAATCCCAGACCCAGCTGCTGACCCTTGAGAGGACTACATTATTCCTACTCCTTCCCCTCCGTCAGACCATCCAGCGGATTCCCCGCCAGAAGACATAGGGGGTTTCCACAACTTAATGGAGAGGGCTTCTAATAGATTCCATCTCCCCATGGAAATCAAACATACAGACTGCTTCCTGTATGACTTTAAAGAGGAAGCTAGAAAGTGAATGCGCACAATTCCAATTATTGACTACATTTGGCAAGAGGGTGTAAAGATAATGATGACCCCGGCAACAATACCACCAGTGCTCTCTCGCATAGAGAAAAAGTACAGAGCCCCAGAAAATTCCCCTTCTTGTCTGACAGGCCATCCGAAACCGGATTCTGTTATTTCGCAGGCGGCACAAAGGAGATCTAAGAACCCTGCCACCCCGATCTCCACTCCACCGGACAAAGAAGGGCGTAAGCTTGACATTATGGGAAAGCGTTTCTCCACCATTGCTGCAACTACTATTAAGGCGGCCAACGCTTTGGCTATCATTGGACCCTACAATAGACAAATGTGGTCTGTTATGGCTTCTCTACTAGACCTTATTCCTGAGGACAGAAAGCAGGAAGCCAGAAAGATCCTCATAGAAGGAGAACGGGCGGCCTCGGGGACAATCGATTGCGCTATGGACATAGCCAACACGGGGTTCCGCCAACTGACAGGGGCGGCGGTTTTAAGACGCCAAGGGTGGTTAAAAGCAACCACATTTAGACCAGAGGTCCATTCAAAGATTCTGGATATGGCATTTGATGGGGACGCCTTATTTGGCAAACATATAGATGAGGCGCTTCTATCCATCAAAAAAGACACAGATACAGCTAAATCCTTAGGTTCCCTCCAATACAGGAAGATACCGTTCAGAGGGGCAAAAGGACGTGGTTTTTCCACTTACAGAGGAAACTACCAAAGGGCGCAATAATACCAGCCCTACCAGACACAATATAGGCAATCCTACCAACCTGCTGCCTACCGTCAACCGACTATGGCTGGTTTCTCTCGCCAAGGGGGCCGAAAGAGAACATCGACCCAAGGCAGGGACAATGGAATAAAACAGTGATTTTACCAGGGTACCAGCTTCTCCCTCACTTCCCCTCCTGTGGGTGCAAAGATATCAAGTTTCCTTCAGCAATGGGACAGTATAACATCGGACCGTTGGGTACTGGATTTGAACGCCTTCGGTCACATGCTGGAGTTCGTACAAAAACCTCCAACTACGCCACCCAGGGAAACCCCTCCCCCTCGTCTTCACTTATTGCAGATTGAAACGAAAGTTATGCTCGCAAAAGGAGCCATAGAGAAAGTTCCAGCTCTGCAAAGAGGGCAAGGTTTCTACTCCTGTTTCTTCTTGATTATGAAAAAATCAGGGGAATGGAGACCAATTTTGGATCTCAGAAAGTTAAACAAGTTCCTGAGGAAACAAACTTTCAGGATGGTAACTTTGACCAAGATCTTACGACGTCTCAACAAAGGAGATTTCATGACCTACCTCGATTTGGACGACGCATATTTCCACATCCCCATTCATCGGAAGCATTGAAAATTCACCAGATTCGCGGTGGCTGGTACCCACTGCCAATTCAAGGTTTTCCCTTTAGGCCTCAAATCGGCACCCAGGATATTTACAAAATGCCTGGTGCCTGTGGCGGCAGCTCTACGTTCTCAAGGCCATCAAGTATTCCCATACTTGGACGACTGGCTGTAAAAGGCTTCTACGGCAAAGCAAGCGTCCAGAACCACCAACGTTTGTTTACGGCTGTTCAGCAAACTGGGGTTGACAGTCAACGTCACAAAGTCCTCGTTCATTCTCAATCAAATAGCATCATTCCTGGGAGCCAGACTGGACACAATCCAATGCAAAGCATTCTTGTCGGAAGAACGTCAAACCTGACTACGTCTTTTAGCTATGGCCATATCAAGAAAAAAGTCAGTTTCAGTAAGAAAATACAAGTCGCTGCTAGGGATGTGCTCTTCAGCGATCAACTTGGTTCCCTTGGCCAGACTCAAAATGAGACCTCTCCAGGAAGAATTACAAAAACAATGGCTTCAAGCATCGGGATCTTTCGAAGACATCATTCGCGTTACTCCGGCCATGAAGATAGCAATGAAATGGTGGTACCACATCCCAAACCTTTCAAAAGGGTTGACTTTCTTACAAGACATACCAGATTTCATCCTTACAACGGATGCCTCCATGGACAGCTGGGGAGGCCATTTGCAGGACCTTCAAATTCAAGGCAAATGGTCCAATTCTCAAAAACAAAGTCATATCAACAGCCTGGAGTTGAAGGCCGTATTCCTCTCCTTGCAGGCTTTCCTGCTGAGAATAGCAGGCACCACCGTACTGGTCCGTACAGACAACACGACCAGTATGTTCAACATAAACAAACAGGGACTGTGGAGCTGGGCAACAGAACACAGGATCTCTCTCAGAGCCGAGCATGTTCCAGGTTTACACAACACGCTTGCCGATGCTTTCAGCAGAGCTACAGACAATTGCCACGAATGGGAACTCAATCAATTCCAGTTGGATGGAGTATTTGCTCTATGGGGAAAACCAGCTCTGGACCTGTTTGCCACGAACATCAACACCAAATAACGGTCATATGCCAGCAGGTACCCCCTCCCGGGGTCTCGGGAATAATGCCCTTTCGATGCGATGCTCAGGGATATATGCCTACGCTTTTCCCCCCATCCCATTGATTCCCAGAGTACTGACCTTTAATGAAGCTTGGAAGGATGTCGCCTGATTCTCATCACGCCCAGGTGGCCCAGGCAACATTAGTTTCCGGAACTTCTTAACCTCTCAGAAACAAGACCTATTCGTCTGCAGTTGTTTCCTCCTCTTTTGTCCAGGGACAACGGTCAAGTGCACCATCCGAATCCAGAGTCTCTGCACTTACATGCCTGGCTCCTGAATTCTTGGAGTTTAAAGACATGAGCATTTCTCAAGAGTGTAGAGATATTCTCTCAAAATCTAGAGCGGAAAGCACCAACAAGACGTACAAACTAAAATGGAAAAGATTCTGTGTCTGGTGCCAACGAAATGACCTGCATCCATTTCAAGTATCCCCACAACAGATTTTACCATATCTTCTCTCTTTGGCAAAATCAGGTTTAGCCTTCTCTTCGGTTAAGGTGCATCTGGCTTCCATCTCTCGCTATAGAAGAGCTTCCAGTGCCACTTCTCTTTGTGCCTCAAACCTTATCAAACAAATCATGAAGGGGCTGTTCCGTGCTTTCCCTCCAGTGCGAGCACCTCCACCGGAATGGAACTTAAATGTGGTTCTTGCACAACTCATGAAAGACCATTTGAACCCATTCATAAAGCTGAACTGAAATACATCACATGGTAAGTCGCCCTTCTTCTGGCCCTCACCTCAGCCAGGAGGGTAAGCGAAATCCAGGCATTTACGATTAGGAAACCCTTTTTAATATTTAAGGAGAATTCTGTGATTCTAAGGACTAATCCTTTGTTTATCCCTAAAGTGCCTCCTCAGTTCCACCTCAATGAGCCGGTTATACTCCGGTCCTATTTTCCGCAACCATCAACGCCTGCAGAGCAGGCGCTACATACACTTGATGTCAAACGCTGCCTCAAGTTCTATCTTCAAAGAACTAAGGATATTCGAAAAACTGATCAATTACCTGTTGCCTATGGCCAAGGCAGAGAAGGGACTGCAATAACAAAAGTCACTATCGCAAGATGGATATCGGCTGCGATCCAATTCTGTCGTATCAAAGCCAACAAGCCTTTGAAAAGGACAGCAAAAGCTCACTCTACCAGAGCAGTTGCAACTTTAGCGGCCCTCTTTGCAGGAGTGACGTTAGAAAAGATCTGTCGTGCTGCAACCTGGAATACCACTCATACCTTCATGCAGAACTACTGCCTGGAATCCACACAAGATGCAGATGCAGCGATGGGCCAGGCAGTACTTCTCCACACTTTCCATTAAGGTAAGGCTCTATCTGAAAGAGACACGTTAGTGACAGATTCCTTACCTTAGAATATCCCCAGGCGTCAGGCTGGATCCGGAAAGTTTTTGCGTAGCAGTACCCTTGCGCGTCGGTAGGCGGCGTCGTGCGGCTCCGCGTCCGTCGTCGGCGTCGTGATCGCCGGGATGACGTCGCGGGCAGTACTTAGACGCCGCCCCTGCACGCTGACGTCAGTTCTTCTTTTTCCGCGCCAGTAAGCGCAGATCCGGGAAGAGCAGTGCCCTAGTCAATTTTTGACTACATTTTGGGTGAATTTTTCACTGTTTCTTTTCGAGTCTTCTAACGACTCTAAGGTGTCAGTAGGGATGCCCAGCTTCAAGCCATGCGACGCCTGTGGTCGAATGATGTCGATCACAGACCCGCACTTAGAGTGTCTCTACTGTCTCGGTCGAGACCACGACACGAAGTCGTGCCCTGACCTCCGGAAACTCCACCCGAAGGCTTTGCGAGAGCGGTCTCGAAAGCTCCTCGAGGTCCGGCAGTCGGCTCCGCGCCGCACCAAGCCCCGGTCCCGTGAGAGGTCGAGGGGCCGGTCGCGGAGTCCCCACCGGTCGTCGGAGTCCAAGTCTTCGCGCTCCTCGGGTAAGTCGAAGCACAAAAAGTCTAAGAAGCATCATCGCTCTAAGACTTCGCCTCGCCGGTCTCGCGACTCGGCTGAGGCCCCTGTCGGCACCGTCCCCGCCCCCGCGGACGTGCCTGTGGAACCGCCCCCGCATTACCCGTCCTTTCCGGGTTCGGGGGCGACTCCGGCCGAAATACAGGAATTCCTGTCGGCCATGACCCGCCTCTTCGGGCCTCAAGGTCCCTCCGGTGCGCCTTCGGGCCCCGCGGGCCCTGATGGGGTTGCCCCGGCGTCGCCGACGACTCCGGTCCCGGCGTCGCCTGTCCCGCCAGCTCTGATCCCGGCCTCGGCTCCGGCCCCGGCCTCGATCCCGGCTCCGGTGGTACCGCAACCCCGATCGACGCCGGTTGACCTAACCACGCCTCCGCCGATCTCCCCGGTGCCGTTCCCGACGCCGCCCGGGGCTCCGGGCGGCGTCGTTCCCCGGTTCTCTCCGGTTCCGGACATGGAGCCGGACCGACGTAGCTCGACGCCGGCTCCGGCGCCGATGAGACCTTGGGTCCCAAATGTCCCTCCTCCTCCATATTTTGAACCAGAGGAGGACCAGGAGAGCTGGGAGGGGTCGGAAGAACCTCTCACACAGCAGTGTGAGTATGAGCAGGACTGGGCAGAGGAACTTGGGGATGCCAGTGGTCTAGACACTTCCCCTGACACTGGCATGCTGTCTCCTCCCGTGGCTATGGAGGAGGGTGCAAATTTTGCAACGGTGTTGCGTAGAGCAGCTGGAGCCTTACACCTCCAGTTGCCTACTGTGGCTGTCAGGACTAATCTCCTGACGGAAGTGCTTCAGCCGGCAGCTTCCTCATCTGAGACTGTGCTGCCGTTTAATGATGCACTATCTGACGTTCTTTTGGGCACCTGGTCCAAGCCCACCACAGGGGCTCCTGTGGATAGGAACGTGGCCCGACGCCATCGCCCTGCTCCGGGCGACCCCTTGTTTGACTCTCAACATCCCACCCCCGAGAGCTTGGTTGTCCAAGCCTCTGCCTCCCAAACCGCCTTCCCTACCGCCCCTCCGGATAGGGAATCCAAACGCCTGGACCAATTTGGGAAGAAGGCTTTTTCTTCCTCCAGTGCTGGCTTGCGGTCCGTCAACACCGCTTGCCTTTTGGGCCGATATACCCACTCCCTGTGGGATTCGGTGGCGGCTGTTTTGCCCCAGTGTTCTGAGGAGGTCCAGACACTGCTTACTCGCGCCATTGCCGAAGGAAGGGATGCGGCAAAGTACACCATACGTTGTGGCCTTGATACCGCCGACTCGCTGGGCAGATCGCTTGCAACGACGGTGGCGCTGCGTCGCCACGCCTGGCTGAGAACAACTGGTTTCTCGGGTGATGTCCAGAATACACTCATGGACATGCCCTTTGATGGAGTCGGTCTTTTTGGTTCCAAAGCAGACCATGCGCTGGAGCGTTTTAAGGACTCACGGGCTACTGCCAAGTCCCTGGGCCTTTCTGTTGTGCGCCCTCCGCTAACCTCTGCTTTTCGCCCCTTTCGTGGCCACGGAAGGGCGCCCAGTCACGTCCGCAGCCCAGCCACCGGCCCGCGCAGCAAGCGTCTTCGCGTGGCCGGGGACGTGGCTACCGCCGTGGCGGTTCGGGCAACCAGCGTGCGGGTCAGGCCACCACCTCCGCCCCGTCCGCGGCCTCCAAGCCCTCCTAGTCCCTCCTTTCAGGTGCACAGCACGCCAGTAGGGGGCAGGGTCCGCCATCACCTTCACCACTGGCGTGCCATCACCTCGGACAAGTGGGTCTTGGACATTGTCCGAAGGGGCTACTCCCTCCCCTTCGAGACCACCCCCAGCCATGCCACCTCAATTCCACCGCATGTCAGGGGATCACTTGGTGCTTCTGCAGAAGGAAGTCACGGCCCTCTTGGCCAAGAGGGCCATCGAGCATGTTCCGACCCCAGAAGTAGGACGTGGTTGCTACTCCCACTACTTTCTGGTGCCCAAAAGGACAAGGAGGACATGCGTCCTATCTTGGACCTCCGGAACGTCAATCGCTTCCTCCGGAAGGAGAAGTTCAAGATGCTCACCCTAGCTCAGGTCTTGACTGCCCTCGACCCTGGAGACTGGTTGGTAGCGTTGGACTTGCAGGACGCTTATTTCCACATCCCCGTCCTGCCGGCCCACCGGCGTTACCTGCGGTTCACGGTAGGCCTCGAGCATTTTCAGTTCACCGTGCTCCCCTTTGGCCTTACAAGTGCCCCCTGGGTGTTCACGAAAGTGATGGTGGTGGTCGCAGCTCATCTGCGCCGGGCAGGGGTTCCAGTCTTCCCCTACCTCGACGACTGGCTGCTGAAGGCGGGCTCGTCCCAGGCAGTCGTCTCCCACCTCCAGACTACGGCCGAACTCCTGCACTCGCTGGGGTTCTCCATCAATGTGCCGAAGTCGCATCTGATTCCTTCTCCACAGCTCCTTTTCATCGGAGCAGTTCTGGACATGACGCAGTTTCGGGCCTATCCTCCCGAACGGCGAGTCCGGGATATTCAGGCTATGATTCCAATATTTCAGCCTTTATCCTGGGTTTCGGTACGGATGACCCTGAGGCTGCTGGGCCTCATGGCCTCCTACATCCTGCTGGTCGATCATGCCAGATGGCATATGCGGGCTCTGCAGTGGGACCTGAAGTTCCAGTGGGCGCAGCACCAGGGCAATCTGTCCGATCACGTTCAGATCTCGGAGGGACTGCAAGACAGTTGCAGTGGTGGCTCTCGAACCGGCAACGGGTCATGGGCAGATCCTCTCCCTTCCCCAGCCAGAGCACACAGTTGTGACGGACGCGTCCCTTCTGGGATGGGGCGGTCACATGGGAGAGGCGGAGATCAGAGGCCTCTGGTCTCCGGCGGAGTCCCGGCTCCATATCAACCTTCTGGAGCTCTGGGCGATCCGACTTGCACTCAAGGCATTCCTTCCCTCTGTCAAAGGGAAAGTAGTGCAGGTGTTCACAGACAACACCACCGCCATGTGGTACTGCAACAAGCAAGGCGGGGTGGGGTCGTGGACCCTATGTCAGGAGGCTCTCCGCCTCTGGACATGGCTGGAACATCAGGGCATTTTCCTGATGGTTCAACACCTGGCAGGTTCCCTGAACGCCAGGGCGGACGAACTCAGCCGCAGGTGCATGATGGATCACGAATGGCGTCTTCACTCGGAAGTGGCGCAAGGACTCTTTCTACAGTGGGGAGAGCCTTGGTTAGATCTATTCGCCACCGAAGAGAACGCGCAATGTCATCAGTTCTGCGCGTTGGAATTTCCAAGGCGGCACTCGCTCGGCGACGCTTTTCATCGCAAGTGGAGTTGCGGTCTGTTGTACGCCTTTCCGCCTATACCACTTCTACCCAGAGTGTTGAAGAAGATTCGGCGCGACCGGGCCCAAGTCATCCTTGCGGCTCCGGACTGGGCTCGAAGAGTTTGGTATCCCGAGCTACTCAGTATGAGCGTCGATCCCCCGATCCGTCTGCCTCTTCGGGAGGATCTTCTGTCGCAGCAGCAGGGGACGGTCCTCCACCCGAACCTGTCCAGCCTCCACCTGCTTGCGTGGAGATTGAGCGGTGGCAGTTGATTCCTTTCGACTTGCCTACCGAAGTTTGTGATGTGATTCTGGCAGCCAGGCGTCCCTCCACTTAGGTGGTATACGCCTGCAGGTGGAACAAGTTTGAGGCATGGTGCACAGCAAAGGCTGTGAATCCCCTCTCTGCCCCTCTCTCTGAGGTTCTTCTGTTCCTTCTTTCTCTGGCCCAACAGGGTTCTGCCCTGGGTACCATCAAGGGCTATCTTTGTGCCATTTCGGCCTTCCTCAGGCTTCCTGATCAGCCCTCCCTTTTCAAGTCCCCTGTTGTTAACAGGTTCCTAAAAGGCATTACACACCTCTTCCCTCCTGTTCCGTTTGTGATGCCTCAGTGGGACTAGAACTTGGTTCTTACCTTTCTCATGTGCGCTCCCTTTGAGCCTCTACATAACTGTCCTCTTCGTCTTCTGACTCTGAAGACAGCCTTTCTGGTGGCCATCACCTCCGCTCGGCGGGTGAGTGAGCTCCAGGCTCTATCATGCAAACCTCCCTTTCTGTCTGTCCATCCAGACAAGGTTGTTCTTCGGACGCGTCCGTCCTTCTTGCCAAAGGTGGTTACTGCCTTCCACATTGGGCAGACCATCACTTTGCCCACCTTCTTTCCGCCTCCGCATCCTTCCAGAGAGGAAGAGAGGCTCCACCGTCTGGACCCAAAACGTGCGCTTTCCTTCTATATCAACCGCACACAACACTTCCGGGTGGATGACCAGCTCTTTGTTGGCTACGTGGGCGCCAAAAAGGTCGGGCGGTGCACAAGAGAACCATCTCCCGCTGGGTAACCTTGTGTATCAAAGCCTGCTATTCTTTGGCTAAGAAGGAGCCTCCTGTTGGGCTGCGTGCCCATTCCACCAGGGCAACGGCTGCTACCACGGCTTTAGGCCGCGGTGTTCCGCTGCAGGATATCTGTCAGGCAGCTACGTGGGCCTCGCTGCACACGTTTACAAAGCATTACTGCCTTGACAGTCAGGTCCGGAGGGACGGCTTCTTTGGCCGTTCTGTCCTCCGGGACTTCCTTGTCTGATCTTTGTTCGCAGACCCACCACCGGGGTTGGTATTGCTGGGGTATCTATTCTAAGGTAAGGAATCTGTCACTAACGTGTCTCTTTCAGATGCACAAGTTACTAACTTGTGTAACGATATATCTGTAAGAGACAGTAGTTAGTGACAGATTCCTACCGCCCCACCCATCCTCCCCGTTCTGCAAACTGATTTCTAGGGTTAAGGACATCCCTTTCAGGGCCCTAGTATTTTTCAGACACCTATGTCAGCTTCTTGCATGGCTCTGCGTTCCTGGCGCGGAAAGTCGTGTACAGAACTGACGTCAGCGCGCAGGGGTGGCGTCTAAGTACTGCCCGCGACATCATCCCGGCAATCACGACGCTGACGACGGACGCGGAGCCGCACGACGCCGCCTACCGACGCGCAAGGGTACTGCTACGCAAAAACTTTCCGGATCCAGCCTGACGCCTGGGGATATTCTAAGGTAAGGAATCTGTCACTAACTACTGTCTCTTACAGATATATCGTTACACAAGTTAGTAACTTGTGCTTCTAGCCCTTGGAAAGAGTCCTTTGTGTTTTTTATGGTGGTTGCAAATACTGATATATATGAGGATGTTGTTGCATAAATGATGTTTTACCATGGTTTTAAGAGTATATTCTGCGCATACATTCACATTCATCACGCACAAGTATAGCCCTCGGGCTTTTGTTCTTGTTAACTAAGATTAATTGGGTTCACTATGTGTTAAAAGTCTCCCACCATCCGCAACAGACAGACTGAAAAATTGGATGTAACTGCTTGCTATTCTGATTCAGGCATGTGAATCTATGAAAGATACCCCAATACTAGATAAGAAAATAAGTTACTTACCTGTAACTACGGTTATCCAGTATTGGTATCTTTCATAGATTCACATGCACCCACCCTCCTCCCCGTAGAGGCTGTTTCCTGAATACATTAAGACACTCACTTCTCACTTGTGCTGAAAAAATCTGAAGGAAACTGCCTCTGCTGGGAAGGTTCTAGATGGTGCTAGCAGCTGATTGGCTGCATTCAACACTCAGTCCTTTTTAAAAAAAGACATAGATAGGCTATATATAACATGGCTCAGGGCCATTATAGCCTATGGCATTACTTGAGTAACGCTTGATTATTGTACCGTGGGACTCCCATCTCGACGACGGGGAATGATTCAGGCATGTGAATCTATGAAAGATGCCAATACTGGATAACCGTAGTTACAGGTAAGTAACTTATTTTCTTCTCCCCCTACCTTGCCAACTGACACCAATTTGTTCACATGGGAACGTCCTGGTTACAAAAGATCTCTATTACCTGTGGAGTACCCCATGGTGCTATACTGTCTCCAGTCATCTTCAACCTGTACATGAAGTCGCTTGGTGCTCTACTAACAGAGAACAGCATCAAGATTTACCAGTATGCCTATGAGAAACAACTGTACTTGAAGGTCTCTGCTTTAAACGCCTCAAACACTGCTTGCACACTATTCAGATCTGGATGTCCAACACCTAACTGAAGCTCAACCAAACCACAGAAGGATTCCTGGTATTTGCCAAGAAAAACAAACAAGATACAGTGCAAACCTGGCTCAATGACAACTTCAACCCCAACTTTCACTGAATGCCAAGTTACTTGGATTCACCCTGGAAACCAATCTCACCGTCCAGGATACCAGTGCCATAAAAACAAAGACCCCCTGGTACCAGATCTCTATTCTGAAGAAAGATGAAAGTGGGTATGCAGCACTGCCTGTCCCACAGCAGCTTCAGGTATTGACTGGATATCCAGGCATTATTAGTTCATAAACATATATGTACGGCCCATGTTGCAGCTTTGCAAATGTAAGTTTTACACCTGTAAGAAAGCTCTTTTGGGTCTGCCATGCCGTGTTTCAAAAGCGGGCTGCTGGTCTTCGCATGACTCAAGGTAAGGCAGGTTGGGGGTTTCCCTTGTTGGCAGTGCAGAAACAAACAAATATGGCTCTGACTGCTGAAAGTCTTTTGGCCCTTTGCTATGAAATTATAAATAGTGCTTGATGCCTTACGATTGCAGACCTTGTGGCAGATGGTCTTCTATTTTATTTTATTTTTTATATTTTTATTGGTAAACAATAGGCTTCACATATCATTCTGCAGTGGTATGAATTAGGTCATTGCACACGTGTTTTCATTTGGACTTCACAGAGCCCCATATAGTACATGAACCAGGCGGATTGGTAAGGCGCTTTTACGGCCATACCATTCGGTTAGACTAGTGAACCCTGTTATCACCCTGCTTTACAAGCAATCCTCCCTACCACTCCCCGTGTCTAACCCCTGTAATTTCTCCAATCACCCCACACTTTCTCCCATTTCTTGGGGCATCCTCTAGCTGTGTAAACCACTTGTTTCACGCTCTGACACCAATCTAGGTCTGTTTCCCAGTCCTGTACTGTCGGTGCGGCCGTGGCCCCCGGGGACTTTGCGATATTTCGTTTAGCAACCCCGGCCGCCAATCTAAGCCAGATTTCTTTTGACTTAGGTCAGTCTTTGTCCCGCTTTATTCCCAATAGTAGCCACCCAGGCTCCGCCTGTATCTCCACCCCCGCCAGCCTTGCCATTATTGACGTGGTCTTGGCCCAATAATGTTGAATCTTCGTGCAGTCCCACAGTATATGGTAGAAGGACCCTTCGGTCCCACAGCCCCTTCTACACAATGGGGAGTGTGATCTGCCTATTTTGTGGAGGAGAGTTTGCGGATAGTAGGATCTATGAAGAATCTTGAGTTGGACCAACCAGAATCTCACTCTGATGGAGATCTCCCGGGCGGCCTGGAGAGCCTCTGCCCAGTCTTCATCATCTAAAGTTTTCCCCAGATCATTCTCCCACCCCTGTCTAAGGGGACCAAGTAGATCAGGGGAGTTGTTGATTAATTTCCTATAGAGTAGAGATACTCCCTTCTGTATCAGTGCCTCGGTTAATAAACGGTCCACTAGTGGCGAGGTGTCAGGCAGTTGTTCCCCCATAGGCAAATGACAGTGTAATGCGAGCCCCAACTCAGTGTGTCGGAATTGGTCCAAATCAGCTAAATCCAATTCTTTTTGCAGGTCGTGAAACTGTATGCATGATTGGTTTCTCCAGACATCGCCTAGGTGCTCTATTCCAGTACGTCTCCATTTGTGGATTCCCTTCAACCCCGTTACCTCTGGCAGAAGTGCACTGTACCATAGCGGAGTCTGGGCCGCTAGTTTCTCTCTCCAGCCCAGTGATTTGGTAGCCTCCTGCCATGAATGTATTACCACTTGTGTGTGTTGTGGCCAGTCGTCTCTACTTATCTTGCGATACAGCAATTTCTCGTACGCTCCGTGACCATATACCCTCGATCTACTCTATATGCTGGGTCTTATTGGTCTGCGAATACCCAGTCGTTAATTACCAGCAGTTGCAAGGCCCAGCAATATTTTTGAACGTCTGGGATCGCCAGTCCTCCCTTATATAGCCCTTTCTGTAATTTGGCTAGCGCAATTCTTGGAGCTCCCCCATTCCACAGCAATTTATGGACTGCCTGGTCTACTCCTGCAAAGATTGCTGGTGGAATCCTGTACGATGTATTTTGCATTACATAGAGCAGCTCTGGGAGGGTCATCCTCTTATAGAGGGCGGCCCTGCCTACCAACGTCAGTGGTAAAGATTCCCAGTGCTTCACGTCTGATTTAAGTCGTTCGAGTTGCGTTTTCGCCTGAGATATTCATGTGGGTCGCGCGTGGCGTATATGCCTAAGTATTTGAACCCGTTTGGGTTCACCTGGGCCAAACAGTGACGTGGCGAGCTGAGGGCCTCCCCCGACATGCGGTAAATCACTGATTTAGCCCAATTGATTGTATAACGGAATATTCCCTGAATATTCAGAAGATCTGCATTATCTTATTTATACAATTCTGGGTCGGGCCACATATAGCAGCACATCATCAGCATATAGGGAGATTCTTTCTTCCCAACCTCCTGGTGCGGGTATTCCCCACATTAGGGGGTCTCGGCGGATCCATGTCGCTAAAGGTTCAAGGGCCAGAGCAAATCGCATCGGAGACAGTGGGCAGCCCTGCCGGATTCTTCTATGAAGCTCAAAACTACGTGAGGATATTCCATTTACCCTGACCCTGGCCATAGGGGCCTTGTAAAGTAGCTTGAAAGATGGTCTTTTTCATTCAAATAAAATTTGGCATGAAACATATTTTCCTGAGAGTAGCATTGCAATTCAGAATTTGATGTCAAGACTCCTTTACAGTGAACACATGAATTTCTATGACTTGTGTAGTGGAAATGAAGATCAACTGGACTTAGCATCTTGGAACTTGGATAAAGCAATACAGCAAGTCCCAGATGCCAGGGTAGTGCTGAGTAAAAAGACCAGTACTGCCTCAAGGTGTCACACATGATTGTGGCAGCACTGCATTTACTTGTCAGGATCCTTCAGAAAAGAGGCCACGGTTGGGGAAGAGTGAATTGCATGTCCGGTCTTTGGAACAGTTTATCACATGTCAGGATCACACTTGAAAGGCTGATGTAGAGGTTTTTTACATGATACATCAGTGTCTCTTAAAGGTTAGAAGCCCTCAGTACTGCCAGTGACATGTCATAATCTCAACAGGGCCGACATGTCATGAGCTCTGTAATCTTGAATTTGCAGGAGCCAGTCAGATGTTAATCTAAAAGACTTACATTTGGACAGTCACTTGATCTGCACTTTAACCAGTTGGTTACTTTGCCGCAGCACTTCTACATTATATGCTCTTTGGTATTGTGGCTTGTTTAGCCTGTAGAACTTGTGAGTAGTACAGAAACTTTTTAAAGTTATGATTTCCTCCCTTGAAAGCCAGTGGGGTCAGAGCTGGGGTGATGCAACAGATTTCTTCTGGTTGAATCGTACCCATAGCATAATAATAGTTGCACGACAAACCGTATAATGCAGTAGAAAAAGAAGAGCTTTAAGGAAGTTTGTGTGCACTAGTAATGGGTAAAATTCACCACAGGATAGACCAGTGATGTTTCCATGTGATGTTGGAGCATGCATGAGGAGACAGAATAATATATGGATAAGAAAAAGAAAGCAACAGAGCACTGTTCAGTTAGCCACAGGCTCCAGTTGAGTAACACAGAGAAGATAGTCCATGAAACAGAGGCTCGACACATCTTCCATCTATTGAAGGAAATGGCCCGATTCGGGTCACTCGGGTCACTCACGACCACCTCTCTGCCTTCTCAGAAATGAAGAGTCGGTCAGACAGGAGAGAATACAAACCAATAACAATTTATTCAAAGTTTGCTCAGAGCTGAGACCTGTCTGCCCAGTCGCTAAGAGTGTTGCAGAGAGAGTCTAACCTCAGCCAGTATAATGAAACATCTGAAAGAGACACGTTAGTGATAGATTCCTTACCTTAGAATATCCCCAGGCGTCAGACTGGATCCGGAAAGTTTTTCGCTAGCAGTACCCCTGCGCGTCAGTAGGTGGTGTCGTGCGGTTCCGCGTCAGTCACTGGCGTCGTAAGCGCCGAGATGACGTTACGGAGACTACTTAGGCGCCACCCATGCGCGCTGAGGTCAGTTCTTTCTTTTTCCGGCGCCAGTAAGCGCAGATCCGGTTAGAGCACGTACCTTAGTCACTTTTTGACTACCTTTTTTGAGACTTTTGTCTCCTGTTGGTTTCCTTGGTGCACGTAGGAATGCCTGGATTTAAGTCTTGTGGGGCCTGCCGTCGCAATATGTCGGTGGCGGACCCCCACGATGTCTGCCTCTACTGCCTGGAGACCGACCACGACTCCCGGTCCTGTCGGGCCATGGCCCCGAAGGCCTTGATGGAGCGGCACCGGAATGCTGCTGGAGGTCCGGCACTCGTACCAGCGCCGTTCCCGGTCCAGGGGCCGTTCCAGAGAACGCTCGCGGGGCCACAGTCATCGCTCCTCGGGCTCCAAGTCTTCACCCTCGGATTCGGGTAAGAGACGACACAAAAAGAAGTCGAAGAAGCGTGTTCGCTCTCCGACGTCCCCCCGTCGGTCCCCGGATGCGGACGAGTGGGACAGGGGCTTTGCCCATGCGGCTCCTTTGGAGCCCGGGAGTCCCGCGGCCTACCCACCTTACCCGGGTCCGTCGGCGACTCCCGCACAGGTGCAAGAGTTTCTTGCTACCATGGACCGCCTTTTTAGGCATCGGGCTCCCGACGGCGCGCCCTCGGGCTCCCGCCGGCGCGCCCTCGGGCCCCGTGTCAGGATCCTGTTGGACCGTCGGCGCCGCCGGCGGATCCAGCTTCGGCGCCACAGGATCCTGCGCCGTCGGCTCAGGCCACGGCGCCACAAGGTCCATCGCTGCCGGCTCCGGCCCCAGCGCCTCCCTCGGCTCCGCCTCCGGCGCCGCAGTGGGTGCCATTTGTCCCGCCCTTGCCCAGGTTCCCGGACCATTTTGCTCCTACCTGGGATCCGCATTGGGACACGGCGCCGGTCCGGCTCCGGCCGGCGCTGTTCCCAACGCAGTTTGTCCCTTCCCCGGCACCTGCCCTGCCGCCACGGTCGGTGCCACAGGCGGCGGAGGTGGAGGACGACTGGGAGGGGTCCGAGGACCCCCTTGCTAGTCAGTGTGACTCTGAGCAGGACTGGGCGGACGATTTGGGGGACGCCGGCGACCTCGACGTCTCTTCGGACCCGGGGTTTGCCTCTCCCCCGCCTACCATGGAGGAGGGCGCCTCCTACACGGTGGTGCTCCGTCGGGCAGCTGAGGTTCTCCACCTTGACCTCCCTACGGTGGCCCTCAAAACTAACCTCCTCACTGAGGTGCTCCAGACGGCGTCCACTGCGTCGGAGCCCCTGCTGCCATTCAATGACGCCCTCACTGACGTCTTGCTGGGCACTTGGTCGCGGCCCGCCACAGGGGCCCCTGTAGATAAGAACGTCGCCAGGCGTCATCGCCCGGCGCCGGGTGACCCCGCTTTTTTGACCACTCATCCTACGCCTGAGAGTCTGGCCATCCAAGCTTCGACGTTGCAGAGTGCCTTTCCCATGGCTCCGCCGGATAAGGACTCTAAGAAGCTGGAACAGTTCGGTAAACGTTTGTTCTCTTCGGCCAGCTTGGTGCTGCGGTCAGTGAATACCGCTTGCCTATTGGGCCGCTATTCCCACGCGGTGTGGGACACAGTTGCGCAGGTGTTACCTCAGTGTCCTGAGGAAACTCAAGCTGTATTGTCCCAAGCCATTGCAGAAGGTAAAGATGCGGCTAAGTTCTCCATTCGGTGTGGTTTAGACACCGCGGACTCCTTAGGTAGAGCGATTTCTACGACTGTGGCGCTTCGTCGCCACGCCTGGCTCAGATCTACTGGGTTCTCGCCAGTTGTCCAAAACTCACTCATGGACATGCCCTTTGATGGCACTCGCCTGTTTGGCGATAAGGCAGACAGTGCGCTGGAACGTTTTAAGGACTCGCGGGCCATGGCCAAGTCCTTAGGTCTTTCCACGAGAAGCCCAGCCACTCCTGGTTTTCGTTCCTTTCGTGGCCAAGGAAGGGGCGCCCAGGCACGTTCCTTCACCAAGCCTGTGCAGAACCAGCCTCAGCGGGGCCGCGGACGCGGTTTCCGCAGGGGCGGGTCTGGGAGTCAGCGTGGGGGTCAGTCCACCTCCGCCCCCGCCGCTTCTACCTCCAAACCTTCCTAGTCCGAGCTTTGTGGGGCACCCCACGCCAGTGGGTGGCAGGGTCCGCCCGCCATCATCTCCCCCACTGGCACGCTATCACATCGGACAAGTGGGTGTTGCAGATCATCCGCAAGGGTTACGCCCTTCCCGTTCAGTCCACCCCTCCAGCCATGCCGCCTCAGTTCCACCGCGTGTCAGGGGACCACTTGGCACTTCTCCTGCAGGAAGTCACGGCCCTCTTGGCCAAGGGGGCCATCGAGTGTGTTCCTGGGCCGGAAGTAGGGAGCGGTTGTTGTTCCCACTACTTTCTGGTCCCCAAGAAGGACAAGGGGGGCTTGCGCCCCATCTTGGACCTCAGGAACGTCAATCGCTTCCTCCGGAAGGAGAAGTTCAAGATGTTGACTCTAGCTCGGGTCTTGGCTGCCCTCGACCCTGGAGACTGGATGGTAGCGATGGACTTGCAGGACGCATATTTTCACATTCCCGTCCTGCCGGCGTTACCTGCGGTTCACGGTAGGCCAGGAGCATTTTCAGTTTGCCGTGCTCCCCTTTGGCCTTACCAGCGCCCCTCGGGTGTTCACGAAGGTGATGACGGTGGTCGCAGCTCATCTGCGCAGGTCAGGGGTGTCAGTCTTCCCCTACCTCGACGACTGGTTGTTGAAGGCGGGCTCGCCCCAGGCAGTTGTCACCCACCTTCAGACTACGGCCGACCTCCTGCATTTGCTGGGGTTCTCCATCAATGTGCCGAAGTCGCACCGGAGTCCCTCTCAGAAGCGCCCCTTCATCGGAGCGGTTCTGGATTCGATGCTGTTTCGGGTTTATCCTCCCGAGCAGCGGGTCCGGGATATTCAGGCTATGATTCCGATCTTTCAGCCGCTATCCTGGATCTCAGTCAGGATGACCCTTCGGCTCCTGGGCCTGATGGCCTCCTGCATCCTGCTGGTGCAACATGCCAGATGGCATATGCGGGCTCTGCAGTGGGACCTGAAGTTCCAGTGGGCACAGCATCAGGGCAACCTGTCCGATCATGTCCAAATCTCGGAGGGCACTGCACGACATTTGCAGTGGTGGCTCACGAATCACGATTGGGTCAATGGCAGATTTCTCTCCCTTCCCCAACCGGAGCACACAGTGGTGACGGATGCGTCCCTCCTGGGATGGGGTGGCCACTTGGGGGAGGCGGAGATCAGAGGCCTCTGGTCTCCGGCGGAGTCCCGGCTCCATATCAATCTTTTGGAGCTTCGGGCGATCCGGCTTGCACTGAAGGCATTCCTTCCCTCTGTCCGGGGAAGTGTGGTGCAGGTGTTCATGGACAACACCACCGCCATGTGGTATTGCAACAAACAGGGCGGGGTGGGGTCCTGGACCCTATGTCAGGAGGCTCTGCGCCTCTGGACATGGCTGGAACATCAAGGCATTACCTTGGTGGTTCAACACCTGGCAGGTTCTCTGAACGCTTGGCGGACGAACTCAGCCGCCGGTGCTTGATGGATCACGAATGGCGTCTGAACTCGGACGTGGCGCAAGGTCTCTTTCTGCAGTGGGGAGAGCCTTGGTTAGATCTATTCGCCACCGAAGAGAACGCGCAATGTCATCAGTTCTGCATGTTGGAATTTCCAAGGCGGCACTCGCTCGGCGACGCTTTTTCTCGCGTGTGGAGTTGCGGTCTGTTGTATGCCTTTCCGCCTATACCACTTCTGCCCAGAGTGCTGAAGAAGATTCGGCGCGACCGGGCCCAAGTCATCCTTGTGGCTCCGGATTGGGCACGAGGATACTGGTATCCCGAGCTACTCAACATGGCGATCGATCCCCCGATCCGACTGCCTCTTCGGGAGGATCTTCTGTCGCAGCAGCAGGGGACGGTCCTACACCCGAACCTGTCCAGTCTCCACCTCCATGCGTGGAGATTGAGCGGCGACAGCTGATTCCATTCGACTTGCCTCCTGAAGTCTGTGATGTCATTCTGGCAGCCAGGCGTCCCTCCACTAAATCGGTATACGCCTGCAGGTGGAACAAATTTGTGGCATGGTGCACATCTAAGTCTGTGGATCCCCTTTCTGCCCCTCTTTCTGAGGTCCTTCTGTTCCTACTATCTTTGGCCCAGCAGGGCTCTGCTCTGGGCACTGTCAAAGGTTATCTTTCGGCTGTCTCCGCCTTTCTTCGGCTTCTGGATCAGCCTTCTCTCTTTAAGTCCCCGGTTGTTAACCGTTTCCTCAAAGGCATTACACACACGTTTCCTCCCGTGCCTTTCATAATGCCTCAATGGGACTTAAATCTTGTCTTGACCTATCTGATGTGCGCTCCTTTTGAGCCCCTTCATAACTGTCCTTTACGTCTTCTTACTCTCAAGACGGCTTTCCTGGTAGCTATCACCTCTGCCAGAAGAGTGAGTGAGCTCCAGGCTCTTTCTTCTAAACCTCCTTTCCTTTCTGTTCATCCGGACAAGGTGGTTTTAAGGACCCGTCCTTCTTTCTTGCCAAAGGTTGTCACGCCCTTCCACATCGTGCAGACCATCACTTTGCCCACTTTCTTTCCGCCTCCGCATCCTTCAAAAGAGGAGGAGAGGCTCCATCGTCTGGACCCCAAACGTGCGCTCTTGTTCTATCTAAAGCGCACACAACAGTTCCGGGTGGATGACCAGCTCTTTGTTGGCTACGTGGGCACCAAAAAAGGTCGGCCGTGCACAAACGCACCATCTCTCGGTGGGTCGTTTTGTGCATCAAAGCATGTTACTCCTTGGCTAAGAAGGAGCCTCCTGTGGGGCTGCGTGCCCATTCTACCAGGGCAACAGCAGCCACTACTGCCTTGGGACGCAGCGTTCCCTTGCAGGATATTTGTCAGGCAGCCACGTGGGCCTCGCTGCACACGTTTACCAAGCATTACTGCCTTGACAGTCAAGTCCGGAGAGACGGCTTCTTTGGCCGTTCTGTTCTCCATGACTTTCTGGTGTAATCTATTCGCAGACCCACCACCGGGGTTGGTATTGCTAGGGTATCTATTCTAAGGTAAGTTTTGATTCCAAGGCCGGGCACACGTTATCTATCTCTTAAGGTTACTCTGCATGTGCCCGCCATTAGACAAGTGGGAGAAGGCTTACATCTCAGAAGAAAGGTATGCGTTAATAAGAACAGTGCATTCATTAGTGTGGCAGAACCCAGCTCTGAAGAAACATAACTTAAAGAAGGCCGTTTCTCGGAAATGGCAGAGAATTAATTTCGATCATGATATAAAATGGCGCCTGTACACAAAATGGTGCCGCAAATGCTAACTTACGTAAAACAATACAAAAGCATAATTGTATTCTAACAGACCCTCCTTTTAGCATGAGCTAAGCAATTTGTATATAATAACAAAAGACATATCATCCAATAAAACATGATAAATTGATTTAGGAACATTCCATATCTTCAGCTTCAGGGAGAGAAACAGTAAGGAGGGAAGAAGTCTCAAAAATACCCTCGTCTATATACATAAGATCGTTCACTTCTTTCTAGACCATAATTGTTCCACTGGTATCATGGATTGATATTCTCTTAGAGGCGAGAAGGGTGGTGCAATAAGAGCAACATAAGGGGAGACACTGTACCAGAACTCAGCAAACAATCAGAATCACAATTAAATAGATCACCCTTTCAAGGATCCAACCCCATCCACCAAAGAGGGACCAACTCCAATTTCCGCTCTCCATTCCTTTAACATTTTCCAAGATGTCTAAGATATGTTGGGTAATATTCTTTTCCATATTAGTGATCCCGACTACACACTGGTCTCCTACTACTGCGCACACACCACCGCTCTTAGGTAGGATGAAGTCAACAGCATATCTGGTTTGCTCGGGATATATTCGCAAACTTTCCAATTGGGTGTTGATGTCACGTAAAGCCGCTACTGTGGAATTCGATAGTATCTACAGCTTACATCCAAAATATTCCCTAGCCCTTTCACCCCTGGCCATAGAGGTACCACCAAAGGTAATAATGGAGGAAAGAATACACCCAAAGGTGATACCATTGCTATAGTTATTGACCTCAAGGTCTGTTACTCCATCGCAAAATTCCTTCATCAGTGTTCTTTTAACCCATCTTATATTTGGCTTACTATACTTACAGGGCACGCCAAGAGGAAGCACCATTCCTAAAGCAACGTCCTCTGTACCATTATAAACTTTTGAATAAGTACCATTGGACAGAAAATAAAACCCTGGGTGTGCATAAAGTGGACCTTGATAATCCACAGGAGCATATCTGGTGTTCATTCCCACTGTACTCGGATCCTTCTTTTTCACTAAAGACATCGTATATTTGAACAAGATTATTCCAGAACAATTTACGTATAGATAAGCGTCAGTACTGTTTACTATCGGACAACATGCAGGATAATAACCTGCCTTTCGGGTAACTGTCAAATCTTGATAATGCCAACCCACTAAGGTGATGTTCTGCTCCTTCAGATACAAATTGTTACAGTACATATTAGTGTCGCAACCTGGATATCTCCTCCCTCGTGGCTTCCTATAATACAAACAAGGACCGGGATATCCCATTCCAAACTCACCCTTTACCTCTATAAATTGGCGTGGGCGAACATATGTATGATTAACCAGTGACAATGGGTAAGCAGTCCATAAACTTGTAACAGATTCAGTAGGGTAACAAGCTGTACCTTCACCAAAGAATTTCTTATGTGTATCTAAGAACACATTGTTCGGGACTGTCCTTTTTGTACGAACTTGAGAAACAATTTTGCGTTTAGTACATGATGGTGCATTCTGATCACATTCCAAAACCCAAGACACCCCACCCAAAATCAACAACAGCAGTAACACAAGAACAACACAGAGTAATTATTTTTTTGGTAGACCAAAAGTTTCATACATGAACAAGGGGAATTACTGGCTGCTCTTCGTCAGCAACCATTCTACCAAAGGGGTGCCTAGCAAATGATAAAGCAAGGGGGCAAATTGCCAGCAAGAGAACTATATAAGTTCCCAGTGTCCGTCAGAGCCTCACTGGTACAGGCTCCTATTGTTCATCAAACGTTGGCGCTCTTGAGCACCAGCGGTGGAGCTTGCTCTGTCCTAAGCTCTTGATGTATCCCACGCCGATCAGGATAATGTACCCCCAAGGGGATACGTTCAATCTATCCTGTCCAATGTTCAAACAGTGCACAAATCTCACATCACCCTAAACTAACTCCGTTGGTACTATAGCAAAATACACCCTAACTTACACAGTCCATCCCTGACTAATCCGGCTTCTACTTTGGTGCACTATTCCTCAGCCGAGGACGCAGATTGTACCTGGTGACTTTTAGGCACAGAGGGATCAGTGAAAAGGGGTTCCTGAATAGCTCTTATCTCTGGTGGAACAGCCTCGTTCAGGATGTCGTCATTCTCCTTATCACTTTGCGTCCATGTGAGGACAGCGTCGCTGAATGGAACAAAACGAGGCATCTGTTCACACTCCTGATCAGCTGCCCCCTCCTTAACCCATTGGTCCTAGGGTAACGGCAGGGGCACCCTCCTACAATGGGAGGCGTGAATCCAGTTCTTTCGTCCAGAAACGTTAACCGCAGTGCGGGTCGCCAGGAAGACCTGAAGTGGCCCCTTCCAGCGCGGCTCCAAACTCTTCTTCCGCTGAAAATTTCGAACCAATATGTAGTCGCCGGGCTGAATGTCGTGTCCGGGCCCCTCTGGCGTAACTGGCAGGATGTCCCGGACCTGTTGGTGAATAGAACGCAGAGTTAAATAGCATAGGTAATCAATCAACAAGGGGTAATCAATATCAGAAAACCGTCGAGGATGCGGGACGCCCCAGATATTTGCCGGACGTCCAAACACGACCTCATACGGTGACAATACTGTCCTAGAATGTGCTGTGGTTCTTGTTGACAAAAGTGCTAATGGTAGGGCATCTGGCCACTGTAACCCTGTTGCCTCCTGAATCTTGGCCATTTTCAGTTTGAGAGTACCATTGTACTTCTCAACCAAACCTGCTGACTGCGGGTGGTTTGCAGCATGAAACTTCTGTTTTATGTGCAAACCATCACAAATTAACTGAATAACCTTGGCCTTGAAATGACTTCCGTTATCACTCCAAATCAAACGGGGCAAGCCGAAACGAGGAAAGAACTTCTTCAGGAGTACCTTTGCAGTCGTAACAGCTGCAATGTCTTTAGTAGGATAAGCTTCAACCCATTTACTAAAAGCACAAACAACCACTAAAACATACTTCAAATTTGCACCGTTCCAGTTCTATAAAGTCCATCTGGAGGACTTCAAAAGGGAAAGTAGGCGGTGCAAAATTGCCAGGCGGGGTAGGAGTACCTTTTCCAGGATTGTGCATCATACACACCATACAATACATCACTAGATGTGCAGCAGTCTTCGAAATGTTATCATTCTGCCATACAGGATCTAACAACTTGCAAATACCCTTAGCACTAATATTAGCTGGGCCGTGGGCCATCGTGACTATAGGGAGAACATATGCATCTGGCAACATCCATCTCTGCTTCCCTGACTTATCAATCCAATATCCCTCATCGTTCAATTGTGCTGTACTTTCTTGCCACACTGCTAACTCCTCTGTTGTGGCCTCGCTTTGTATCTCCTTGACATTCTCAAGTGTGTCTTCGAACATAGTAACCTCAGGCACCCACCTAACGGGACCAGCTACAAACATTCTTTTCATTTTGGTCCGGGCTGTCTCCTTAGCTGTCTGATCTGCAAAAGCATTTCCCCTTCCTACATTGTCAGTGACTTTCCAATGGGCACTACACTTCACTATAGCCAATTTCTTAGGGAGCGTCAAAGCAGACAAAAGCCTCAATATGAGGTGCCCATGCTGTATTTTGGTGCCATGGGAAGTAAGAATCCCTCTCTCAGCCCAGAGTCGCCCAAAGTTGTGTGCAACTCCGAAGGCGTACTGGCTGTCACTATAAATATTGACAACCAGTCCCTCACTCAGTTCACAAGCTCGTATCAAAGCAACAAGCTCCGCAGCTTGGGTCGACTGATAGGGATCTTGTGATGTCTCAACTACTGTACGCAGTGTGGTAATAGCATATGCGGCAGTTGTAGTTCCATCTGGTAATTTAAAACAAGAGCTATCGACATATAGTTCCCCTTGGAGGTCAGATAAGGGAACATCAGTCAAGTCTACCCGTCCTTTCGTCTCTTCTTCCGTCCGGAAGATACAATCATGTTTATCAATCTCATCATTCTCAGAAGGGAGGGGCAGTAACGTGGCTGAGTTCAGAGTGGCACATCTTTTGATTGTGATGTGTTTTGCAAACAATATCTGAAAGAAACACATAGTGATAGATTCCTTACCTTAGAATATCCCCAGGCGTCAGACTGGATCCGGAAAGTTTTCGTCAGCAGTACCCCTGCGAATCGGTAGGGGCGTCGTGCGGCTCCGCGTCCGTCGTTGGCGTCGTGGTCGCCGAGATGACGTCGCGGGCGCTACTTGGACGCCGCCCACGCGCGCTGACGTCAGTTCTTTCTTTTTCCGCGCCAGCAAGCGCAGATCCGGAGAGAGCGGTACCCCTAGTCCTTTTTGACTAAGTTTTTTTAGATCTTTTTCTCACCTTTTTCGAGTCGATTCGACTCCTGGCACAGTTAGGGATGCCCGGGTTTAAGTCCTGCGAGGACCGTCATCGGATGATGTCGGTGACGGACCCGCACCGCGCGTGTCTCTTCTGCCTGGGGCGCGACCACGACCCCAAGTCGTGCCCCGACTGCCGGTCCATTGCGCCGAAGTCTTTGCGGGAGCGGTCCCGAAAGCTGCTTGAAGCCCGGCAGTCGGCTCCGCGCCGTGACAGGTCCCGGTCCAGAGGGTGGTCGATGGACCGTGCACGGAGTCCCCATCGGCGATCGTCGTGATCGAAGTCTTCGCACTCGGGGTCAGGTAAGGCAAAGCACAAGAAGTCGAAGAAACGACATGGTTCTCCGACTTCCCCTCGCCGGTCGCGCGACGTGGCTGAGGGTACGGGCCGTGCCACCCCCGCGGCTCCGGCGGACTCCATGGAGTCGCCGCCCAACTACCCGCCCTACCTGGGGTCGTCGGCGACTCCGGCCCAGATACAGGACTTCCTGTCGGCCATGGCTCGCCTCTTTGGGCCGTCGGGTCCCGCCGGTGCGCCTTCGGGCCCCGCGGTCCCGCCTGGGTGTCCTCACATTTCCTCGCCGGCGGCTCCGGCCCCGGCGTCGCTGTCGGCTCCGGCCCCGGCGCCGCAGGATACCCTTGGATCCAGGCCTGGATCCCGGTCGACGTCGGTTGACCTCGTTATGCCTCCACCGACGTCGACTCCACCGGCACCCATACTGATGCCGCCCGCTCCTCGGGACGACGTCGACCTCTGATTCAGCCCCGAAGTGGACCCGGCGTCGGTCTATGCCATTCTCGACGCCGTTAGGGGATTTCTATTCCCATGTCCCTACTCCTTATTTTAGGCCTATTGAACAGCCTGAGGAGCAAGGGGAGGACTGGGAGGGGTCGGACGACCCTCTCGCTGCAGCCTGCGAGTCTGAACAGGACTGGGCTGAGGAATTGGGGGACGCCAGTGGTCTGGATACCTCACCAGACCTTGGCATGCTGTCTCCTCCTACCGTGGCTACGGAGGAGGGAGCCAGTTATGCAGTGGTGTTGCGTAGGGCGGCGGAGGCCCTACACCTCCAGCTCCCTACTGTGGCCATCAGGACTAACCTCCTGACAGAGGTGCTTCAGCCAGCAGCTACTTCTGCGGAGCCGCTGCTGCTCTTTAATGAAACCCTTTCGGACGTTCTTTTGGGCACTTGGTCTAGGCCCACCACAGGGGCTCCTGTGGATAGGAACGTGGCCCGACGCCATCGCCGGGCTCCGGGTGACCCCATTTTCCTCTCCCAACACCCCACTCCCGAGAGCTTGGTTGTCCAAGCCTCTGCTTCCCCAACCGCCTTCCCTTCCGCACCACCGGATAGGGAATCCAAGAAGCTGGATCAGTTTGGGAAGAAGATTTTCTCTTCCACCAGCTCTGCGCTGCGGTCCTTGAACACCGCATGCCTCTTGGGCCGTTATTCCCACTGCCTGTGGGATACGGTGGCGAACGTGCTGTCTCAGTGTCCGGAGGAGGCCCGGACTGCTCTCGCCCAGACTGTTGCAGAGGGGAGAGACGCAGCCAAGTTCATGATCCGTTGTGGTCTAGACACCGCCTACTCACTGGGCAGATCCATTGCAACGACGGTGGCGGTTCGCCGCCACACCTGGTTGAGAACCACTGGATTTTCAGGGGATGTCCAAAACACCCTTATGGACATGCCCTTTGATGGCCGTCGCCTCTTCGGCGACAAAGCGGACAGCGCGTTGGAGCGGTTTAAGGACTCACGGGCTACGGCCAAGTCCTTGGGACTCTCAGCAGACCGCCCTCCTCCGCCTTCCGCTTATCGCTCCTTTCGTGGCACAGGAAGGGGCGCCCCGCAGCGTTCGCAACCGAGCCACAGGCCGGCGCAACAGTCATCCCAGCGCGGACACGGTTTCCGCCGTGGCGGACAAAGGGGCCAGCGGGCGGGTCAGACCACCACCCCCGCCACCTCTGCCTCCAAACCTTCCTAGTCCGAACTTTCAGGCCCATCAAACGCCAGTGGGCGGCAGGCTCCGCCATCACCTCCCCACTGGCGCACCATCACTTCGGACAGGTGGGTTTTAGAGATAGTCCGAAGGGGCTACTCCCTCCCCTTCGAGACTACCCCCCCAGCCATACCACCTCAATACCACCGCATGTCGGGGGATCACTTGGTGCTTCTTCAGCAGGAAGTTGTGGCCCTCTTGGCCAAGGGGGCCATCGAGCGCGTTCCGACGCACGAAGTAGGTCGTGGTTGTTATTCCCACTACTTTGTGGTGCCCAAGAAGGACAAAGGCCTGCGTCCTATCTTGGACCTCCGGAACGTCAATCGCTTCCTCCGCAAAGAGAAGTTCAAGATGCTCACTCTAGCTCAGGTCTTGTCTGCTCTCGACCCACAAGACTGGATGGTGGCGCTGGACTTGCAGGACGCCTATTTCCACATCCCCGTCCTGCCAGCCCACAGGCGTTACCTGCGGTTCATGGTAGGCCACGAGCACTTTCAGTTTACCGTGCTCCCCTTTGGCCTTACCAGCGCCCCTCGGGTGTTCACCAAGGTGATGGCGGTGGTCGCAGCTCATCTGTGCAGATCAGGGGTCTCAGTCTTCCCCTATCTCGACGACTGGATGTTGAAGGCGGGCTCGCCCCAGACAGACGTCTCCCACCTCCAGACTACAGCCGACCTCCTGCACTTGCTGGGGTTCTCCATCAATGTGCCGAAGTCGCACCTGATTCCCTCCCAGAAGCTCCTCTTTATCAGAGCGGTTCTGGACACGGCGCAGTTTCAGGTCTATCCTCCCGAACAGCGAGTCCGGGACATTCGGGCTCTGATTCCCATCTTTCAGCCCTTGTCCTGGGTTTCGGTCAGGGTGACTCTGAGGCTGCTGGGCCTCATGGCCTCCTGCATCCTGCTGGTCAATCATGCCAGGTGGCGTATGCAGACTCTGCAGTGGGACCTGAAGTTCCAGTGGGCGCAGCATCAGGGAAACCTGTCCGATCACATCCAGATCTCGGAGGGCACTGCACAACAATTGCAGTGGTGGCACACGAACCGGCATTGGGTCGACGTCAGATCCCTCTCCCTCCCCCAACCGGAGTTCACAGTGGTGACAGATGCATCTCTCCTGGGATGGGGCGGCCACATGGGAGAGGCGGAGATCAGAGGCCTCTGGTCTCCGGCGGAGTCCCGGCTCCATATCAACCTTTTGGAGCTGCGGGCGATCAGGCTTGCACTGAAGGCATTCCTTCCCTCTGTCAAGGGGAGAGTAGTGCAGGTGTTCACAGACAACACCACCGCCATGTGGTACTGCAACAAACAAGGCGGGGTGGGGTCCTGGACCCTCTGTCAGGAGGCTCTGCGCCTCTGGACATGGCTGGAACATCAGGGCATGTCCCTGGTGGTTCAACACCTGGCAGGTTCTCTGAACGCCAGGGCGGACGAACTCAGCTGCAGGTGCATGCTCGATCACGAATGGCGTCCTCACTCGGAGGTGGCGCAAGGTCTCTTTCAGCAGTGGGAAGAGCCTTGGTTAGATCTATTCGCCACCGAAGAGAACGCGCAATGTCATCAGTTCTGCGCGTTGGAATTTCCAAGGCGGCACTCGCTCTGCGACGCTTTTCGTCGAAGGTGGAGTTGCGGTCTGTTGTACGCCTTTCCGCCTATACCACTTCTGCCCAGAGTGCTGAAGAAGATCAGGCGCGACCGGGCCCAAGTCATTCTTGGGGCTCCGGACTGGGCTCGAAGAGTATGGTATCCCGAGCTACTCAGTATGAGCGTGGATCCCCCGATCAGACTGCCTCTTCGGGAGGATCTTCTGTCGCAGCAGCAGGGGACGGTCCTCCACCCGAACCTGTCCAGCCTCCACCTCTTTGCGTGGAGATTGAGCGGCGACAGTTGATTCCCTTCGATTTGCCTCCTGTAGTTTGTGACGTTATTCTGGCAGCCAGGCGTCCCTCTACTAAAGTGGTATACGCCTGCAGGTGGAACAAATTTGTGGCATGGTGCACAGCAAAGGCTGTGGATCCCCTTTCTGCCCCTCTTTCTGAGGTTCTACTGTTCCTTCTTTCTTTGGCCCAGCAGGGCACTGCTCTGGGCACTATCAAGGGCTACCTTTCTGCTATTTCGGCCTTTCTCAGGCTCCCTGATCAGCCCTCTCTTTTCAAGTCCCCTGTTGTAAATAGGTTTCTTAAAGGCATTACTCACCTTTTTCCTCCTTGACCTTACCGCGGCTTTTGATACCCTGTCTCCATTGAGGCTGGTGGAACGCCTCAAGGAGATAGGGATTGGGGGCTCTGCCCTTGAGCTTCTCTCCTCCTTTCTTAGTGATAGGGCACAAATAGTGAAACTGGGCCAATTTTATTCTTCTCCCAACCCATTGATTCGTGGAGTCCCTCAGGGATCCTCTCTTAGCCCCACCCTTTTTAATATCTATGTTGCCCCACTGGCGAGGGTGGTGAGAGCCTTTGGATTTGAGGTGCTGTCTTATGCCGATGACACTCAAATCATGGTGTCCATCACTAACAACATCAGCGAAGCTGCCGCAAATTTTAAAAGTTGTATGCAGGCAGTCTCATCTTGGATGGTGGAGAATTATCTTAAATTGAATGGGGAAAAAACGGAGATCCTGATTTTTGGCAACCAACACAATATATGGTCTAATGACTGGTGGCCTGACACCATGGGCAGTTGTCCCTCTCCTGTTTCCCATGGGAAAAATCTGGGGGTTATGGTTGATACTTCTCTGTCCATGAACCTACAGGTTAGCAAAACAGTGTCTATCTGTTTTGGAATAATCAGGCTGCTCAGGAAAATTTCACAGTTCCTGTCGTTTTCATCGCGAAAGCAGGCAGAGATTGCTTTGATACTGTCCAGACTTGATTATTGTAATGCCCTTTATTTGGGCATTAATAAGGGCCTGGTGAGACGGTTACAGATGGTGCAGAACGCTGCAGCGAGGCTGGTGTTGGAGTTGCCAAAGTATCACTCTGTTTCGGCCTCCCTCATCTCGCTGCATTGGCTACCTCTGGATCGTAGAATCCTTTTCAAGACTTTGTGCTTGACTCACAATGCCTATTATGGATCTGGCCCTGAGGTCATCCAGGCAATGTTTCAACGTTATATCCCTACCAGGCAGCTTAGGTCTGCCAGCAAGAACTTGCTGGTGGTTCCTAGGTTTAAGAAGGTTAGATGGGGAGGCAGAGCCTTCTCCACTGCTGCTGCCAGGCTGTGAAATTCTCTTCCGGATGGTTTATCGGGTCTTGAGTCATACTCTCTTTTTCGCAAGGCCCTGAAAACCTGGCTTTTTACACAGTCTTTAGTTTGAGCATGATATCCGACTGAACGTTAGTCCTTTGCAGCGCCTTGATGCCCTTGGGCTAAGTTAGCGCTTTATAAATCTAATATTCATTCATTCATTATTCCTTTCGTGATGCCTCAGTGGGACTTGAATCTGGTTCTGACGTACTTGATGTGCGCTCCCTTTGAGCCACTTCACAACTGTCCTCTTCGTCTTTTGACGTTAAAGACTGCCTTCCTGGTGGCCATCACTTCCGCCAGGCGGGTGAGTGAGCTCCAGGCTCTTTCCTGTAAGCCTCCTTTCCTTTCAGTCCATCCGGACAAGGTTGTGCTCAGGCCCCGTCCTTCCTTTTTGCCAAAAGTGGTTACGGCCTTTCACGTTGGGCAGACTATTACCTTGCCCACCTTTTTTCCGCCTCAGCATCCTTCCAGAGAGGAAGAGCGGCTCCACCGTCTGGACCCAAAACGTGCGCTTTATTTTTATCTTCACCGCACACAGCAGTTCCGGGTGGATGACCAGCTTTTTGTTGGCTACGTTGGCACCAAGACAGGTCGGGCGGTCCATAAGAGAACCATCTCCCGCTGGGTTGTCTTGTGTATCAAAGCCTGTTACTCTTTGGCTAAAAAAGAACCTCCGGTGGGGCTGCGTGCTCATTCCACCAGAGCTACTGCAGCCACTACTGCATTGGGACGTGGTGTCCCCCTTCAAGACATATGTCAGGCAGCCACGTGGGCCTCGCTGCACACGTTTACCAAACATTACTGCCTGGACAGCCAAGTCCGGAGAGACGGCTTCTTTGGCCGTTCTGTTCTCCGTGACTTTCTGGTGTGATCTTTGTTCGCAGACCCACCACCGGGGTTGGTATTGCTGGGGTATCTATTCTAAGGTAAGGAATCTGTCACTAACGTGTCTCTTTCAGATGAACAAGTTACTTACCTTCGGTAACGATATATCTGTAAGAAACATTAGTAGTGATAGATTCCTTACCGCCCCACCCATCCTCCCCGTTCTGCGAACTGATTTCTAGGGTTAAGGTCATCCCTTTCAGGGCCCTAGTTTCAATGCACCAGTGGTCAGTATCTTGCATGGCTCTGCGTTCCTGGCGCGGAAAGTTGTGTACAGAACTGACGTCAGCGCGCGTGGGCGGCGTCCAAGTAGGGCCCGTGACGTCTCTCGGCGACCACGACGCCAACGACGGACGCGGAGCCGCACGACGCCCCTACCGACGCGCAGGGGTACTGCTGATGAAAGCTTTCCGGATCCAGTCTGACGCCTGGGGATATTCTAAGGTCAGGAATCTATCACTACTAATGTTTCTTACAGATATATCGTTACCAAAGGTAAGTAACTTGTTCGTTTATTCATAACCTGTAAGACGTGCACTGGGGAGGTGTTGTGTCTTTGTCTTATTCAAAAGTGTATCCACAGCATGGGGTACCATAAAGCTGAGGTCAGTATCAAGTGCAGCCAATCGTCTTAATGAAACAGCCACAGCCGCGACCGCTCTTAGACAGCTCGGGTGGGCTTGTGCGACAGGGCAAGGACAGCAGAGAAATAAGCACACGGCTGTTGCTTATCTCCAAATGTTAAAACAGAAAGCACGCAACCAGCCATCTCACAGACGTACAACACAAATGGTTTAGTGTCGTCTGGGGTGCCAAGTACTGGAGCCGAACAAAGCGCAGTTTTTAATTGCTCAAAAGACTGCTGACATTCAGGCGTCCAAGGCAGGGGCTCATGCACGTCTTTTAATGTTAAAGCAAGCAGGGGTTTGATTAATAGCGAGTAGCTAGGTATCCACTGCCGACAGTAGGAAGTGATACCTATAAAAGTGCGCACATCTTTCTGAGTTTGTGGATCTGAAAGAGACACGTTAGTGACAGATTCCTTACCTTAGAATATCCCCAGGCGTCAGGCTGGATCCGGAAAGTTTTTCGTAGCAGTACCCTTGCGTGTCGGTAGGCGGCGTCGTGCGGCTCCGCGTCCGTCGTCGGCGTCGGGATCGCCGGGATGACGTCGCGGGCAGTACTTAGACGCCGCCCCTGCGCGCTGACGTCAGTTCTTCTTTTCCGCGCCAGTAAGCGCAGATCCGGGAAGAGCAGTGCCCTAGTCATTTTTTGACTAAGTTTTTGGGTGATTTTTCACTGTTTTTCTCACCTAGTCTCTCGACTCCGAAGGTGTCGGTAGGGATGCCCGGCTTAAAGCCATGCGACGCCTGTGGTCGGATGATGTCGATCACAGACCCGCATCAGGAATGTCTCTACTGCCTCGGCTGCGACCACGACACGAAGTCGTGCCCCGACTGCCGGGCCTTGCATCCGAAGGCTTTCCGAGAGCGGTCTCGAAAGCTCCTCGAGGTCCGGCAGTCGGCTCCGCGCCACACCAAGCCCCGGTCACGTGAGAGGTCGAGGGGCCGGTCGTGGAGTCCTCATCGGTCGTCGGGGTCCAAGTCTTCGCAATCCTCCGGTAAGTCGAAGCATAAGAAGTCGAAGAAGCGTCATCACTCGTCGACTTCCCCTCGCCGGTCTCGCGACTCGGCTGAGGGTCCTGTCGGCACCGTCCCCGCCCCCGCGGCTCCGGGAGTGCCTGTGGTGCCGCCGCCGCATTACCCCCCTTATCCGGGTTCGGCGGTGACTCCGGCCGAGATACAGGAGTTCCTGTCGGCCATGGCCCGCCTCTTCGGGCCTCAAGGTCCCCCCGGTGCGCCTTAGGGCCCCGCGGGCCCTGATGGGGTTTCTCCGGCGCCGCCGGCGACTCCGTCCCGGCGCCGCCTGTCACTCCAGCCTCGGTCCCGGCCCCGGCCTCGACCCCGGCTCCGGTGCTGCCACAACCCCGATCGACGCCGGTTGACCTGACGACACCTCCACCGGCGCCGATCTCTCCGGTGCCGTTCCCGACGCCGTCCGGGGCTCCGGGCGGCGTCGTTCCCCGGTTCTCTCCGGATCCGGACACGGAGCTGGACCGGCGTCGCTCGACGCCGGCTCAGACGCCAATGAGACCTTGGGTCCTGCATGTCCATCCTCCTTATTTTGAACCAGAGGAGGACGAAGAGAACTGGGAGGGGTTGGATGACCCTCTCACACAGCAGTGTGAGTTCGATCAGGACTGGGCTGAGGAACTTGGGGATGCCAGTGGTCTGGACACCTCCCCTGACTCTGGCATGCTGTCTCCTCCTTCCGTGGCAACGGAGGAGGGAGCAAACTTTGCAACGGTGTTGCGTAGAGCAGCTGGGGCCTTACACCTCCAATTGCCTACAGTGGCTGTCAGGACTAACCTCCTGACGGAAGTGCTTCAGCCGGCGGCTACCTCCTCGGAGCCACTGCTGCCGTTTAATGACGCGCTTTCCGACGTTCTTTTGGGCACCTGGTCCAAGCCCGCCACAGGGGCTCCTGTGGATAGGAACTTGGCCCGACGCCATCGCCCCGCTCCGGGCGACCCCCTGTTCCTCTCCCAACACCCCACTCCTGAGAGCTTGGTTGTCCAAGCCTCTGCTTCCCAAACCGCCTTCCTTACCGCTCCTCCGGATAGGGAATCCAAACGCCTGGATCAATTTGGGAAGAAGGTCTTTTCTTCCTCCAGTGCTGGCTTGCAGTCTGTCAACACCGCTTGCCTTTTGGGCCGATATTCCCACTCTCTGTGGGACTCGGTGGCGCAAGTTCTGCCCCAGTGTCCTGAGGAGGTCCAGACACTGCTTTCCCGCGCCATTGCGGACGGATGAGATGCGGCTAAATACACCATTAGATGTGGCCTTGATACCGCCGACTCGCTGGGCAGATCGCTTGCGACGACAGTGGCGCTGCGCCGTCACGCCTGGCTGAGAACCACTGGTTTCTCGGGTGATGTCCAAAACACCCTTATGGACATGCCCTTTGATGGGGTCGGTCTTTTTGGAAACAAAGCAGACCATGCGCTGGAGCGCTTTAAGGACTCGCGGGCTACAGCCAAGTCCCTGGGCCTTTCTGCTGTACGCCCTCCGCTACCGTCTGCTTTTCGCCCCTTTCGTGGCCACGGAAGGGGCGCCCAGTCACGTCCGCTGCCCAGCCACCGGCCCGCGCAGTAACGGTCTTCACGTGGCCGTGGACGTGGCTCCCGCCGTGGCTCGTCAGGCAACCAGCATGCGGGTCAGGCCACCAACCCCGCCCCGTCCGCGGCCTCCAAGCCCTCCTAGTCCTTCCTTTCAGGTGCACAGCACGCCAGTAGGGGGCAGGGTCCGCCATCACCTTCACCACTGGCGTACCATCACCTCGGACAGGTGGGTCTTGGACATTGTCCGAAGGGGCTACTCCCTCCCCTTCGAGACCATCCCCCCAGCCATGCCACCTCAATTCCACCGCATATCAGGGGATCACTTGGTGCTTCTTCAGAAGGAAGTTGCGGCCCTCTTGGCCAAGAGGGCCATCGAGCGCGTTCCGACCCCAGAAGTAGGACGTGGTTGCTACTCCCACTACTTTCTGGTGCCCAAAAGGACAAGGAGGACATGCGTCCTATCTTGGACCTCCGGAACGTCAATCGCTTCCTCCGGAAGGAGAAGTTCAAGATGCTCACCTTAGCTCAGGTCTTGACTGCCCTCGACCCTGGAGACTGGATGGTAGCGTTGGACTTGCAGGACGCATATTTCCACATCCCCGTCCTGCCGGCCCACCGGCGTTACCTGCGGTTCATGGTGGGCCTCGAGCATTTTCAATTCACCGTGCTCCCCTTTGGCCTCACAAGTGCCCCTCGGGTGTTCACGAAAGTGTTGGCGGTGGTCGCAGCTCATCTGCGCCGGGCAGGGGTTCCAGTCTTCCCCTACCTCGACGACTGGCTGCTGAAGGCGGCCTCGTCCCAGGCATTCGTCTCCCACCTCCAGACTACGGCCGAACTCCTGCACTCGCTGGGGTTCTCCATCAATGTGCCAAAGTCGCACCTGATTCCTTCTCCACAGCTCCTTTTCATCGGAGCAGTTCTGGACACGATGCAGTTTCGGGCCTATCCTCCCGAACGGCGAGTCTGGGATATTCAGACTATGATTCCGATCTTTCAGCCTTTATCCTGGGTTTCGGTACGGATGACCCTGAAGCTGCTGGGCCTCATGGCCTCCTGCATCCTGCTGGTCGATCATGCCAGATGGCATATGCGGGCTCTGCAGTGGGACCTGAAGTTCCAGTGGGCGCAGCACCAGGGCAACCTGTCCGATCACGTCCAGATCTCGGAGGGGACTGCAAAACAGTTGCAGTGGTAGCTCTCGAACCGGCAATGGGTCATGGGCAGATCCCTCTCCCTTCCCCAGCCAGAGCACACAGTTGTGACGGACGCGTCCCTTCTGGGATGGGGCGGTCACATGGGAGAGGCGGAGATCAGAGGCCTCTGGTCTCCGGCGGAGTCCCGGCTCCATATCAACCTTCTGGAGCTCCGGGCGATCCGACTGGCACTCAAGGCATTCCTTCCCTCTGTCAAAGGGAAGGTAGTGCAGGTGTTCACAGACAACACCACCGCCATGCGGTACTGCAACAAACAAGGCGGGGTAGGGTCGTGGACCCTATGTCAGGAGGCTCTGCGCCTTTGGACATGGCTGGAACATCAGGGCATATTCCTGATGGTTCAACACCTGGCAGGTTCCCTGAACGCCAGGGCGGACGAACTCAGCCGCAGGTGCATGATGGATCACGAATGGCGTCTTCACTCGGAAGTGGCGCAAGGACTCTTTCTACAGTGGGGAGAGCCTTGGTTAGATCTATTTGCCACCGAAGAGAAGGCGCAATGTCATCAGTTCTGCGCGTTGGAATTTCCAAGGCGGCACTCGCTCGGCGACGCTTTTCGTCGCGAGTGGAGTTGCGGTCTGTTGTACGCTTTTCCGCCTATACCACTTCTACCCAGAGTGTTGAAGAAGATTCGGCGCGACCGGGCCCAAGTCATCCTTGTGGCTCCGGACTGGGCTCGAAGAGTTTGGTATCCCGAGCTACTCAGTATGAGCGTCGATCCCCGATCCGTCTGCCTCTTCGGGAGGATCTTCTGTCGCAGCAGTAGGGGACGGTCCTCCACCCGAACCTGTCCAGTCTCCACCTGCTTGCGTGGAGATTGAGCGGCGGCAGTTGATTCCTTTCGACTTGCCTCCCGAGGTTTGTGATGTGATTCTGGTAGCCAGGCGTCCCTCCACTAAGGTGGTATACGCCTGCAGGTGGAACAAGTTTGTGGCATGGTGCACAGCAAAGGCTGTGAATCCCCTCTCTGCCCCTCTTTCTGAGGTTCTTCTGTTCCTTCTTTCTCTGGCCCAACAGGGCTCTGCCCTGGGTACCATCAAGGGCTAACTTTGTGCAATATCGGCCTTCCTCAGGCTCCCTGATCAGCCCTCTCTTTTTAAGTCCCCTGTTGTTAACAGGTTTCTAAAAGGCATTACACACCTCTTCCCTCCTGTTCCGTTTGTCATGCCTCAGTGGGACTTAAACTTGGTTCTTACCTTTTAATGTGCGCTCCCTTTGAGCCTCTACATAACTGTCCTCTTCGTCTTCTTACTTTGAAGACAGCCTTTCTGGTGGCCATCACCTCCGCTCGGCGGGTGAGTGAGCTCCAGGCTCTATCATGCAAACCTCCCTTTCTGTCTGTCCATCCAGACAAGGTTGTTCTTAGGACGCGTCCGTTCTTCTTGCAGAAGGTGGTTACTGCCTTCCATATTGGGCAGACCATCACTTTGCCCACCTTCTTTCCGCCTCCGCATCCTTCCAGAGAGGAAGAGAGGCTCCACCGTCTGGACCCAAAACGTGCGCTTTCCTTTTATATCAACCGCACACAACACTTCCGGGTGGATGACCAGCTCTTTGTTCGCTACGTGGGCGCCAAAAAGGTCGGGCGGTGCACAAGAGAACCATCTCCCGCTGGGTCACCTTGTGTATCAAAGCCTGCTATTCTTTGGCTAAGAAGGAGCCTCCTGTTGGGCTGCGTGCCCATTCCACCAGGGCAACGGCTGCTACCACGGCTTTAGGCCGCGGTGTTCCGCTGCAGGATATATGTCAGGCAGCTACGTGGGCCTCGCTGCACACGTTTACCAAGCATTACTGCCTTGACAGCCAGGTCCGGAGGGACGGCTTTTGGCCGTTCTGTCCTCCGGGACTTCCTTGTCTGATCTTTGTTCGCAGACCCACCACCGGGGTTGGTATTGCTGGGGTATCTATTCTAAGGTAAGGAATCTGTCACTAACGTGTCTCTTTCAGATGCACAAGTTACTAACTTGTGTAACGATATATCTGTAAGAGACAGTAGTTAGTGACAGATTCCTTACCGCCCCACCCATCCTCCACGTTCTGCAAACTGATTTCTAGGGTTAAGTACATCCCTTGCAGGGCCCTAGTATTTTTCAGACACCTATGTCAGCTTCTTGCATGGCTCTGCGTTCCTGGCGCAGAAAGTCGTGTACAGAACTGACGTCAGCGCGCAGGGGCGGCGTCTAAGTACTGCCCGCGACGTCATCCCGGCGATCACGACGCCGACGACGGACGCGGAGCCGCACGACGCCACCTACCAACGCGCAAGGGTACTGCTACGCAACAACTTTCCGGATCCAGCCTGACGCCTGGGGATATTCTAAGGTAAGGAATCTGTCACTAACTACTGTCTCTTACAGATATATCGTTACACAAGTTAGTAACTTGTGCATTAAGTTTTTGATGTTTGAGTTGAGGAAGTTGGCGTTGAACTCCTTTAACCAGATATTCTGATATGCAGGTCTAGATGAAGTATACTGTCGAGCCTAACAGATTCTTGGCACTGCAGTTAACCATAGGCAATAGCCCAGCTGATGCGAGTGCTGAGAGTCAATTCTAAATTAGAGTGTTGAAGCAGAGGTAGCCAAGAGAGGAGTTGATTTTTTTGGGACAGTTATGATGATGATGAGACATCCAAGATGGAACGATATCCATGCACTTTGAGAGCTAGGTGATTTTTTTGAGTAACATCTGTATACGGTAGGATGTTAATAAAGGAATAACCTGTCTCTCAATCTGTATACTTACGGGTGGTTCCTCCCAGCAGTTTCATTTTTTTTACATTTACAGTTAATTATAGTTCAACATTGTTTTACCTCTTTCAAATTACTTTGAGGATTTAGAACAAAATGCAATGGGGGCTCTCATGTCTTCAGTCAGTTAGAGCACCCATGTGCCCCCTTGTACTCTTGATGAATCCTGAATTGCATTTATTAGCCTGATCGTGCTTGTCCATGCATATTAGGGTAGTTCAACATTTGATTTAGTTTCATCGTATCGCTATTCTTCAGTGCTTCATGTGTAATGTTCTTTGAAGTTAACAACTTAGCATCTGTATTAAAGAAGTGTGTCTTCTACTGCTCTGCAAGGTTGATAAATTACTTCTTCAACCAGCTAGATTCACACACACTATTGCACCCTTGAAATGGACGTTTGCTGTACTTCTTTGTCATTAGTAGGGGGGTAGATACTGTTTTGAGTTTTGGATGGCAGCGGGGTTATTTAAGCTTTCTGTGGTTTATCAGCAGCTTCAGACATATGTATGCTGTTAACATAAGTAAACTGAGTTTAAACAGGCGGCGTTTACATGGACTCCTTCCAACCGCCTTCCCAGGCTCCATAGAACGGTGCCAGATTAAAGTGGAGATTCAGCTGTTCCTCCGCTGAACCGGAACAGTCTGGTGCCATCGGCCAACGTTTCTTATTTGATTAAAGTAGGAGAGAGACATTTTCACTGACCCATGTCATAAATTGCTATCTGATTGTTGCTCATGATCTTCTGTCTTCTCTGTATATGTTGATGGTTAGGCAAACATCCAGCAACCTTAAGGTTTGTGTGCCTAAATGTGTCGGAGAGCAGGGTGCCAGCAGCACCATTTACACATGGTTGGGCTTTTCTTTATCAAGTCACTTTGCTCAGTACTGTATGATCATGCACTGCGTCTTATGCACATTTTTTAAGAAACTAACTGCACTGCAATAGAGATGTATATTTTGTTGGGTAATAACACAAATACTGATATACTAACTTTTATGTTGATATTGGGCAGGACGACTCTTTAGTTTTGTTTCTCAAATATAACGCAGATTATAGCAATGGTGTTCTTACCCTGCAACGTACATCCTTGTGGGAGTGGACAGTGAAATCCCAAGCATCCAGAAGCCAGTTAGAGGTGCTGCAGTGAATCTTTGTCCGATGTAAAGTGGAATACAGAAACATTTTGAAATGTGCAGACGTCCATCTTCCACCTGTTCCTGGAGCGCCTGCAGACATTGTGCATCCTTTTCCTTTTTATACCTCCAGCAATTGACCTTAGGAATCCTCTCCCTTCCGCCTATCTTTTTTTGATACATCAATTTTTATTGTTTTTCGTGTAACAAAGAGCCCAATTCAGTTAACATGCAACACATTGAGAAGAGTAATACACTGATTCAGCCCTTCCCCAGCAACATGCATGTTATTCAATCTATCTGAAAGAGACACGTTAGTGACAGATTCCTTACCTTAGAATATCCCCAGGCGTCAGGCTGGATCCGGAAAGTTTTGCGTAGCAGTACCCCTGCGCGTCGGTAGGCGGCGTCGTGCGGCTCCGCTTCCATCATCGGCGTCGTGATCGCCGGGATGACGTCGTGGCCAATACTTAGACGCCGCCCATGCGCTCTGGCGTCAGTTCTTTCTTTTTCTGCGCCAGTAAGCGCAGATCCGGATTGAGCAGTGCCCCAGTCATTTTTTGACTGAATCTTTTTGAGACTTTTTTGTCCAAGTTTTTTCGAGTTGTTTCGACTCCAAAGGTGTCAGTAGGGATGCCCGGCTTCAAGCCATGCGAGGTCTGTAATCGCATGATGTCGATTACGGATCCGCACCGTGAGTGTCTCTTCTGCCTGGGGCGCGGCCACGACCCCCAGTCGTGCCCCGAGTGTCGGTCCCTCGCTCCGAAGGCTTTGCGAGAGCGGTCTCGAAAGCTCCTCGAGGCCCGGCACTCGGCTCCGCGCCGATCGAAGGCCCGGTCTCGTGAGAGGTCGAGGGGCAGGTCGCGGAGTCATCGTCATTCGTCGGGGTCGAAGTCTTCGTCCTCAGGTAAGACGAAGCACAAGAGGTCTAAGAAGTGTCGCTCTAAGACTTCCCCTCGCCGGTCTCGCGACCCGGCCGAGGGTCCAGAGGGTGCCGCCCCCGCGGCTCCGGGGCTGCCCGTGCAGCCGACGCCGGCCTACCCGCCCTTTCCGGGTCCGACGTCGACTCCGGCCGAGATACAGGAGTTCCTGTCGGCCATGGCCCGCCTCTTTAGGCCTAAGGGTTCCCCCGGTGTGCCTTTGGGCCCCGCGGGCCCCAGTGGGGATCCTCCCTCGGCTCCGGCCCCGGTGTCTCCGGCGGCTCCGGCCCTGGCGCCGCAGGACCCCCTCGGATCCAGGCGTGGATCCCGGTCGACGCCGGTTGACCTGACAACACCTCCAGCGACGCCGACCTCACCGGTACCGTTCACGGCGCCGTCCGAGGCCCCGGACGGCGCCGTCCCCAGGTTCTCCCCAGCACCGGACACGGAGCCGGACCGACGTCGCTCGACGCCGATTCCGACGCCGATGGAACCTTTTGTTCCTTGTGTCCCTCCTCCTTACTTTTCACCTGTTTTGGAGGACGAGGAGGACTGGGAGGGGTCTGAAGACCCTCTCACAGCTCAATGTGAGCCTTATCAGGACTGGGCTGTGGAACTGGGGGATGCCAGTGGTCTGGACACCTCTCCTGACCTTGGCATGCTGTCTCCTCCTTCCGTGGCTACGGAGGAGGGAGCAAGTTGTGCTACGGTGTTGCGTAGGGCGGCTGAGGCCCTGCGCCTCGAGCTGCCTACGGTGGCTGTCAGGACTAACCTCCTGACGGAAGTGCTTCAGCCGGCGGCTACCTCTTCGGAGCCACTGCTGCCGTTCAACGACGCACTTTCGGACGTTCTTTTGGGCACCTGGTCCAGGCCCACCACAGGGGCTCCTGTGGACAGTAACGTAGCCCGACGCCCGGCCCCGGGCGACCCCCTGTTTCTCTCCCAACACCCCACCCCGAGAGCTTGGTTGTCCAAGCCTCTACCTTCCAGAGCGCCTTCCCTACCGCTCCACCGGATAAGGAATCCAAAAAACTGGACCAATTTGGGAAGAAGGTTTTTTCTTCCGCCAGTGCTGGCTTGCGGTCTGTGAACACCGCTTGCCTTTTGGGCCGTTACTCCCACTCTCTGTGGGATTCGGTGGCGCAAGTGCTGCCCAAGTGTCCTGAGGAGGTCCAGGCACTTCTCTCCCGTGCTGTTGCGGAAGGGAGAGACGCATCGAAGTTCACCATCAGATGTGGTCTAGATACCCCTGACTCGCTAGGCAGATCGCTTGCTACGACAGTGGCGCTTCGCCGTCACGCCTGGCTGAGGACCACTGGTTTCTCGGGCGATGTCCAAAACACCCTTATGGACATGCCCTTTGATGGTATCCGCCTTTTTGGCCATAAGGCAGACAGCGCGCTGCAGCGCTTTAAGGACTCGCGGGCTACGGCCAAGTCCTTGGGCCTCTCTGCCTTGCGCCCTCCGCAGCCGTCTGCTTTTCGCCCCTTTCGTGGCCGTGGAAGGGACGCCCAGTCACGTCCACTGCCCAGCCACCGGCCCGCGCAGCAAACGCCTTCGTGCGGCCGAGGACGTGGCTCCCGCCGAGGCGGGTCAGGTAACCAGCGAGCGGGTCAGGCCACCACCTCCGCGGCCTCCAAACCCTCCTAGTCCGTCCTTTCCGGTCCACAGCACGCCAGTGGGGGGCAGGGTCCGCCATCACCTTCCCCACTGGCGCACCATCACATCGGACAGGTGGGTTTTGGACATTGTCCGAAGAGGCTACTCCCTCCCCTTCGAGACTGCCCCTCCAGCTATGCCACCTCAGCAACACCGCATGTCGGGGGACCATTTGGCACTTCTTCGCCAGGAAGTTGCGGCCCTCTTGGCCAAGGGGGCCATCGAGCGCGTTCCGACCCCAGAAGTAGGGCGTGGTTGCTATTCCCACTACTTTCTGGTGCCCAAAAAGGACAAGGAGGACATGCGTCCTATCTTGGACCTCCGGAACGTCAATCGCTTGCTCAGGTCTTGACTGCCATCGACCCCGGAGACTGGATGGTAGCGTTGGACTTGCAGGACGCTTATTTTCACATCCCTGTCCTGCCGGCCCACCGGCGTTACCTGCGGTTCACGGTAGGCCTCGAGCACTTTCAGTTCACCGTGCTTCCCTTTGGCCTTACCAGCGCCCCTCGGGTGTTCACGAAAGTGATGGCGGTGGTCGCAGCTCATCTGCGCCGGTTAGGGGTTCCAGTCTTCCCCTACCTCGACGACTGGCTGTTGAAGGCGGGCTCGTCCCAGGCAGTCGTCTCTCACCTCCAGACTACGGCCGGACTCCTGCACTCGCTGGGGTTCTCCATCAATGTGCCGAAGTCGCACCTGGTTCCTTCTCCACAGCTCCTTTTCATCGGAGCGGTTCTGGACACAACGCAGTTTCGGGCCTATCCCGAACGGCGAGTCCAGGATATTCAGGCTATGATTCCGATCTTTCAGCCTCTATCCTGGGTTTCGGTACGGATGACCCTGAGGCTGCTGGGCCTCATGGCCTCCTGCATCCTGCTGGTCGATCATGCCAGATGGCATATGCGGGCTCTGCAGTGGGACCTGAAGTTCCAGTGGGCGCAGCATCAGGGGAACCTGTCCGATTACGTCCAGATCTCGGAGGGAACTGCACGACAGTTGCAGTGGTGGCTCTCGAACCGGCAATGGGTGACGGGCAGATCCCTCTCCCTTCCCCAGCCAGAGCACACAGTTGTGACGGATGCGTCCCTTCTGGGTTGGGGCGGTCACATGGGAGAGGCGGAGATCAGAGGCCTCTGGTCTCCGGCGGAGTCCCGGCTCCATATCAACCTTCTGGAGCTCCGGACGATCCGACTTGCACTGAAGGCATTCCTTCCCTCTGTCAATGGGAAGGTAGTGCAGGTGTTCACAGACAACACCACCGCCATGTGGTACTGCAACAAACAAGGCGGGGTGGTGTCGTGGACCCTATGTCAGGAGGCTCTGCCTCTCTGGACATGGCTGGAACATCAGGGCATATTCCTGATGGTTCAACACCTGGCAGGTTCCCTGAACGCCAGGGCGGACGAACTCAGCCGCAGGTGCATGATGGATCACGAATGGCGTCTTCACTCGGAGGTGGCGCAAGGACTCTTTCTACAGTGGGGAGAGCCTTGGTTAGATCTATTCGCCACCGAAGAGAACGCGCAATGTCAGCAATTCTGCGCGTTGGAATTTCTAAGGCGGCACTCGCTCGGCGACGCTTTTCGTCGCGAGTGGAGTTGCGGTCTATTGTACGCCTTTCCGCCTATACCACTTCTACCCAGAGTGTTGAAGAAGATTCGGCGCGACCGGGCCCAAGTCATTCTTGTGGCTCCGGACTGGGCTCGAAGAGTTTGGTATCCCGAGCTACTCAGTATGAGCATCGATCCCCGATCTGTCTGCCTCTTCGGGAGGATCTTCTGTCGCAGCAGCAGGGGACGGTCCTCCACCCGAACCTGTCCAGTCTCCACCTCCTTGCATGGAGATTGAGCGGCGGCAGTTGATTCCTTTCGACTTACCTCCCGAGGTTTGTGATGTGATTCTGGCAGCCAGGCGTCCCTCCACTAAGGTGGTATACGCCTGCAGGTGGAACAAGTTTGTGGCATGGTGCACAGCAAAGGCTGTGAATCCCCTTTCTGCCCCTCTTTCTGAGGTTCTTCTGTTCCTTCTTTCTCTGGCCCAACAGGGCTCTGCCCTGGGTACCATCAAGGGCTACCTTTGTGCAATTTCGGCCTTCCTCCGGCTTCCTGATCAGCCCTCTCTTTCAAGTCCCCTGTTGTTAACAGGTTTCTTAAGGGCATTACACACCTTATCCCTCCTGTTCCGTTTGTGATGCCTCAGTGGGACTTGAACTTGGTTCTTACCTTTTTAATGTGCGCTCCCTTTGAGCCTCTCCATACCTGTCCTCTTCGTCTTCTCACTCTGAAGACAGCCTTTCTGGTGGCTATCACCTCCGCTCGGCGGGTGAGTGAGCTCCAGGCTCTTTCTTGCAAGCCCCCCTTTCTGTCTGTCCATCCAGACAAGGTTGTTCTTAGGACGCGTCCGTCCTTCTTGCCAAAGGTGGTTACTGCCTTCCACATTGGGCAGACCATCACTTTGCCCACCTTCTTTCCGCCTCCGCATCCTTCCAGAGAGGAAGAGAGGCTCCACCGTCTGGACCCAAAACGTGCGATTTCTTTCTATCTGAACCGCACACAACAGTTCTGGGTGATCGACCAGCTCTTTGTTGGCTACGTGGGCGCCAAAAAAGGTCGGGCGGTACACAAGCGGACCATCTTCCGCTGGGTTGTCTTGTGTATCAAAGTCTGCTATTCTTTGGCTAAGAAGGAGCCCCCTGTGGGGCTACGTGCCCATTCCACCAGGGCGACAGCCTCCACCACGGCTTTAGGACGTGGTGTCCCATTGCAGGACATCTGTCAGGCAGCTACGTGGGCCTCGCTGCACACGTTTACCAAGCATTACTGCCTTGACAGCCAAGTCCTGAGAGACGGCTTTTTTGGCCGTTCTGTTCTCCGAGACTTCCTCGTGTGATCTTTGTTCGCAGACCTACCACCTGGGTTGGTATTGCTGGGGTATCTATTCTAAGGTAAGGAATCTGTCACTAACGTGTCTCTTTCAGATGCACAAGTTACTAACTTGTGTAACGATATATCTGTAAGAGACAGTAGTTAGTGACAGATTCCTTACCGCCCCACCCATCCTCCCCGTTCTGCGAACTGATTTCTAGGGTTAAGGTCATCCCTTTCAGGGCCCTAGTTTTCAGACACCAGTGTCAGATTCTTGCATGGCTCTGCGTTTCTGGCGCGGAAAGTCGTGTACAGAACTGACGCCAGCGCGCATGGGCGGCGTCTAAGTATTGGCCGCGACGTCATCCCGGCGATCACGACGCCGACTACGGACGCGGAGCCGCACGACGCCGCCTACCGACGTGCAGGGATACTGCTACGCAAAACTTTCCGGATCCAGCCTGACGCCTGGGGATATTCTAAGGTAAGGAATCTGTCACTAACTACTGTCTCTTACAGATATATCGTTACACAAGTTAGTAACTTGTGCTTTCAAGTCCACAATAGTCCCACTATTTGCCCCAGATTTTAGTATGATTTTTTATGACAGTCTCTAGTATGATATACACGATACTTAGCACACCAGTCGACCCCCCTCCGCCACTTCCCTAAAGTCGGGGTTTGAAGGGCCCTTCATTTGCGAGCAATGTCTCATTTGGCGACCATTGTAGCTACCCCCACCATTATTCGCACACATCGGGGCCCGTTTCTCGGTTACTTTGGTAGTTATAACTAAATAGCTATTAATTTACATTTTTGTAAGAAATGGGTACACACCTGAATGGTTTACTTTATACATGAAGCAAGTTACTGATGGATCAACGCAATATTATTTTGAATTTGACACTATACGGAGTCTATGAAAAAGATTAATATTGGTCTATGATACTAAAAGTACGGGGCAGAATGAAAACCGGTCATAAGGTATGTTTGCTCATATGAATGGTCAATTAGTGCGTTTTTATATTAACAACTGTCCTTTGGGGACACACCATTTGATGCTGTGGCTTTTAGCTATTGTTTCCTATTCTTATAGGAGCTTTGGAAGAAGAATATAGGTAATGTACAAACACTAAACATAACGTTATTCTCACTTCTTAGCCTATCATATATACAAAGAGTGGGCACCCTCACTAACAATCTTCACCTGCCTCCACAATTTTTGATTGGTACATATGAAGGTAACACAAGGAACGATCCCTTCTTTGAAATGTTATCACGTGGCTTTTGCTTGAAAGATCACATACTGTAATGTAGTCCTTAAACCGTATATAATCCGACGTTGTCCTTTAATTATAAATCACAAACTATGAAACTGAGCAACATGGGCACCAGCACTATGATTGAATACAGCTTATGTATTTTATGCATGGGTTTCCACTGCCTGGATGTAATTAATTTTGTTATAATACAATGATCAATAATGGGAAAAATCACCATGTTTGGACAAACAATGCAACATGGGTACGCAGTACCCCACTATAGTGACTTTCCACTTTTGTACTTTATTTTAGCCCTGAGGAAGTCGTGGGATATTTCCCTGTAAGCGACAAAACATGTGTTGGCTTGTGAGGCTAAAAGATTTCAACAATTGAACAAGAAAAACACAAAAAAAGAATAAACAAAGAAGAAGACGACTGTTAATCTCGGATTTCTTTTTACAGTATATGTTAGCGTGTGCTTGAGGATAAACTGTACATTCCTCTGACGGGAAGCCTGAAAGCAAAACCATTAAGGTAGCTGCCTAGAGTCCCTGCGAGTGAGCTGGGTTGTTGTGCATATATCTGAGCTACGACAAAGGACTGGCCTTCCTCCTGGAGTGTTACTGAGATGATGAGGTCTGATTGAATGCTGTTGGGACCAGGCCTAAGGTGCTGAGTCAACCATGACAGGCGACATATTATTGTGCAGGGATATAAAATTGACAGAGACCAGTGATACTAAATTGACCGTCTGGAAGGCACACTGTGTCATAGAGCAATCAGAGGCACACCATTCTGTGGAGGCAGAACACAGGGCCTCTGTCTAGGAAAAAATCGCCTGCTTGGAGGCCAGCCATGACTAATTTGAGGCTTTGGGGATCACTGGGGTCATGAAATTCGATGACTAAGACATTGGACTGCAGCACTGAAGTAATGAATGTCCTTTACTTTCGATGGTTGTCCTGTTACACGCCGAAATGTGCAGTGAAAATAAGAGCTATATGGTGCTCTAGGTAGTAGAGAGGGCTTGTATTCATCAGCAGGGTTGCACACATAAGAGAAGGCCCTGATTAGAAGTGAGGCTGTAGTCCTGGGAGATACCCTATGGTGTTATGCTTCTCACAAGACAGCCCCGAAAGGCGACTTCAAGGGGCCATATTGAAATGAAGCACAGGGTGAAGTCGAGTCACTCACTAGAGACCGAAGACGAGCTGATTACTCACATGCTGTCTAGGGGATCCTAGTTTGGTGGGATATAATACTCGCCAATGTGTTCACTGAAACTGCCAGACTAAGGAAAAGCATAAACTACATAGGGCAGTGGTTTTTAACTTTTCTGTGCACCCCCTGAGGGCCTGCAACTGTTTAGAAAACTAAATATTAGCAAATTAATAATGTATATATACATAAAAAAAGAAAATTAAAAAATTTAAAAGACACTATGAAAAGAGGCATACACTAGGAGCAAAAAAAAGAAAATGATATACTACAGTCTAGCATACTGCTTCATCTTTTAGAAATAAAACCACATTTTGAAAAGCTTCCAACCTTCCCTTAAAATGACAATTTATATTTTATACATCTGTTTTGTTTGTCAACTATACAAAATATTTAATACTTTGTATATTTTTATGTGAACTTGTTTCCGCATTTTGTGTACTGTTTACAGCTTTAAATTGTAGAAACAGCATACAATTGTAGAAATTGCGAAGGCTGGGGTCTTCGACTTCCACTACCGATGTATTAGGGATCCATAGAAGTCAAAAAATCAAGAACCTCTCACCTAAGATGTATATGAACATTGCAGGCTGAGATTCCCCTTGAAAACATTTTGACTCAAATCTATAGAGTCTACTACTGGACTCTTCCCCCAATCTACACCCTCGGAACCGCACACCCAGCACCTTGGCAAATTCCGTATCTATTTCAGGGGTTCCCCCTCCAACACATCTAGGCAGCTGCCACAGGGTCCTATACAACACAGTTTGGACCTTAGACACGGAGCCAATGTGTTCAAAGAATTTAGATAGTTGCTTAACTGTGCTCTCTAGATTAGATTTCGAATTGATTACACAATGGTATCACTAAACATCTTTAATAACATCATGTCGTATCAGTTAAGGAAGGTGCCTGATAGCGACCATAGTCAACAATTAATTAATATAAAATTGTCATGCTTGAAACATCAAAAGTATTTAACAATGCAAGGCCAGACGTGTACTATCAATTATAGGAAACTTATATGGAAAACAAACAATATGGATAAAATAAATGAAAAGGCGCAAGGCATGGTAAAAGAATGTTTTAAAGAAAAACTATGAGGTCGGCAATTGACCAATGGGAACATTTTATACAGAAACTAGTTAAGTCTTTTGAGTCTACATCTAGCGTGAAGATTAAACAAGTGACTGAAATGAAAAAATGGGAAACTAAGATCAATCTAACATATACGGTTAGGAAAACAAGAAGGACCCGCAACACACTTAGGAAACAGATCATCAAGTTCCCAAATAATGAAGATATACAAATTCAATTAAAAATGGTAAATCAAACTCTGCGGAAACTAATCTGGAACGAAAAAAACAAAGCCAGGCAGGATTTGTGGACCAAAATATACTACGCAAGTAATCAAACAAACTCAAGGGAGTTTTGGAAAATAATAAATGGCTTAGTAAGACCTAACAAAACTGCGCTAGTATCCGTGTTATCTGAAGAAGAATGGTCTACATTCCTTATAAAACATTTAAACCCAGTTTCTAAAGCAAATACTTTGAATGCCAAACAGATTGGGATGGTTAAAGTAGATTTAGAATGTGATATAGAAATTAACATAACAAAAACCCAAGTGGCCAAGCTAATAAAGAAACAAAAAGATGGGGCACCAGGCCCAAATGGCATTCCGTTTTCTCTGTACAAAGAAAATCCGGACTTCTGGTCGGAATACCTAGCAGAGGTTTTCAATGAAGTTGTTCAGACGGGGTTGATTCCAAAATCTTGGAGAAGGTCATTAATATCTCCTATTTTTAAAAAAGGAAACTGGCAATTGCCGGAGAATTATCGTTTGATAACCCTTCAGGATACTGACGCAAAGTTATTTGCAGGAGTTTTACTATCAAGCTTAACAGATTGGGTAAAGGAAAAACGGGTTCTGCCTTTGAATCAAACAGGATTCATTAAAGGTCTAGGTACTTCTACAAACATTTTAATTTTATCGGTATTAATGAATAAGGCAATTTCAGCAAAACAGCCCTTGTATCTTTGCTTTGTAGATTTTAAATTGGCTTTTGACTGTGTGAATAGACAACGTCTGTGGCAAAAACTAAAAAAGCAGGAAATTCCGGATTTATTATTAAAATTGGTTCAACTTTTGTATACGGACACTTGGATCAGGGTGAGGATCGGTGATGGTCGAGGGCTAACAAGAGAAATACACACGGCTGGTGGATTAAAACAAGGGTGCGTCCTAGCCCCGCTCCTTTTTAACTTGTTTTTAGCAGATCTTACAGCAACTCTAAATGGTGTAAATGCGCATCCACCAAAGCTAGCCGATAAGCAAATATCCAATTTGCTGTATGCAGATGATGTTATTCTTTTAAGTCAAACTAAAATTGGATTGCAACGGTTAATTGATTGTATCTCAATATATGCAAAGGACAACGATATGATAATAAATGAAGCAAAGACTAAAGTAATGGTAGTTACAAAAAATACAAGAATAAAATATAAATATAAATGGTTACTGGAAGAATCTAGATTAGAGCAAGTTGAATCTTATAAATATCTTGGAGTCATATTTAATGATAATGGGAACTTTCTCCCCCAAAAAAGGATATCAACAGGAAAGCAAATTCTTTGCTAGCAGCATTTAGGATTATCCAGAAAGCAATAAGTGATTTGTCTTACCGTCCATTCCTAAAGGTTATCACAGCAAAATTGCTACCGACTTTGACATATGGTAGTGAGGTACTAAACGGGAAGGATGCGGAGATTATTAATAATGCGGTTGCAAGAATTTATAAAACCCTATTACTTCTGCCTAACAATGCCTCGCAAGCTCAAGTGAGGCTGGAATTTGGGTTAAATAACCAGTTATAAGCAAGAAAAGGTCAATCTCTGAAAGTGTGGAACCGAATTTAAAATGATCATGAAAATCAAATCTCCCAGCTACTATGGCATGAAGTAAAAGCTAATAGGAAATTGCAAGTGTGGACTTATTTAAATGCAGCGATAGAAGAATTTGGCGTTATACCTATTTGGGAAACTACCATTGCACGGGAAAGCTTTAAAAAAACAATCTGAAAGAGACACGTTAGTGACAGATTCCTTACCTTAGATTATCCCCAGGCGTCAGGCTGGATCCGGAAAGTTTTTGCGTAGCAGTACCCTTGCGCGTCGGTAGGCGGCGTCGTGCGGCTCCGCGTCCGTCGTCGGCGTCGTGCTCGCCGGGATGACGTCGCGGGCAGTACTTAGACGCCGCCCCTGCGCGCTGACGTCAGTTCTTCTTTTTCCGTGCCAGTAAGCGCAGATCCGGGAAGAGCAGTGCCCTAGTCACTTTTTGACTATCTTTTTTGTGAATTTTTTTTTTTTCACTGTTTCTTCAACGAGTCTTCACGACTCCTAAGGTGTCGTAGGGATGCCTGGCTTTAAGCCCTGCGAGGAATGTGGTCGCATGATGTCGATCACGGACCCGCACCTCGAGTGTCTCTTCTGTCTCGGCCGAGACCACGACACGAAGTCGTGCCCTGACTGCCGGAAACTTCATCCGAAGGCTTTGCGAGAGCGGTCTCGAAAGCTCCTCGAGGTCCGGCAGTCGGCTCCGCGCCGCACCAAGCCCCGGTCCCGGGAGAGGTCGAGGGGCCGGACGCGGAGTCCCCGCCGTTTGTCGGAATCCAAGTCTTCGCGCTCCTCCGGTAAGTCGAAGCACAAGAAGTCTAAGCGGCATCATCGCTCTAAGACTTCGCCTCGCCGGTCTCGCGACTCGGCTGAGGCCCCAGTCTGCACCGTCCCCGCCCCCGCGGCCCCGGACGTGCCTGTCGAGTTACCCCCGCATTACCCGTCCTTCCCGGGTTCGGGGGCGACTCCGGCCCAAATACAGGAGTTCCTGTCGGCCATGGTCCGCCTCGTCGGGCCTCAAGGTCCCTCCGGTGCGCCTTCGGGCCCCGCGGGCCCTGATGGGGTTGCTCCGGCGTCGCCGTCGACTCCGGTCCCGGCGTCGCCTGTCCCACCGGCCTTCATCCCGGCCTCGGCTCCAGCCCCGGCCTCGATCCCGGCTCCGGTGGTGCCGCAACCCCCATCGACGCCGGTTGACCTAACCACGCCTCCGCCGATGTCCCCGGTGCCGTTCCTGACGCCGTCCGGGGCTCCGGACGGCGTCGTTCCCCGGTTCTCTCCGGCTCCGGACATGGAGCCGGACCGGCGTCGCCCGACGCCGGTTCCGGCGCCGATGAGACCTTGGGTCCCTAATGTCCCTCCTCCTCCATATTTTGAACCTGAGGAGGACCAGGAGAGCTGGGAGGGGTCTGATGACCCTCTCACACAACAGTGCGAGTTTGACCCGGACTGGGTTGAGGAACTTGGGGATGCCAGTGGTCTGGACACCTCCCTGACTCTGGCATGCTGTCTCCTCCCGTGGCTACGGAGGAGGGGGCTAATTTTGCAACGGTGTTGCGTAGAGCTGCTGGAGCCTTGAATCTCCAGCTGCCTACAGTGGCCGTCAGGACTAACCTCCTGACTGAAGTGCTTCAGCCGGCGGCCTCCTCTTCGGAGACTGTGCTGCCGTTCAACGATGCACTCACTGACGTTCTTTGGGTGCCTGGTCCAAACCCACCACAGGGGCTCTTGTGGATAGGAACGTGGCCCGACACCATCGCCCTGCTCCGGGCGACCCCCTGTTTCTCTCCCAACACCCCACCCCTGAGAGCTTGGTTGTCAAAGCCTCTGCCTCCCAAACCGCCTTCCCTACCGCCCCTCCGGATAGGGAATCCAAGCGCCTGGATCACTTTGGGAAGAAGGCTTTCTCTTCCTCCAGTGCTGGCTTGCGGTCCGTTAACACCGCTTGCCTCTTGGGCCGATACACCCACTCCCTGTGGGATTCGGTGGCGACTGTTTTGCCGCAGTGCTCTGAGGAGGTCCAGACACTGCTTACCCGCGCCATTGCGGAAGGGCGTGATGCGGCTAAATACACCATCCGCTGTGGCCTTGACACCGCCGACTCGCTGGGCAGATCGCTTGCAACGACGGTGGCGCTGCGTCGCCACGCCTGGCTGAGTACCACTGGTTTTTCAGGGGATGTCCAGAATACACTCATGGACATGCCCTTTGATGGAGTCGGTCTTTTTGGTTCGAAGGCAGACCATGCGCTGGAGCGTTTCAAGGACTCACGGGCTACTGCTAAGTCCCTGGGCCTTGCTGTTGTGCGCCCTCCGCTCACGTCTGCTTTTCGCCCCTTTCGTGGCCACGGAAGGGGCGCCCAGTCACGTCAACAGCCCGGCCAACGGCCCGCGCAGCAAGCGCCTTCGCGTGGCCGAGGACGTGGATACCGCCGTGGCGGTTCGGGCAACCAGCGTGCGGGTCAGGCCACCACCTCCAACCCGTCCGCGGCCTCCAAGCCCTCCTAGTCCCTCCTTTCAGGTGCACAGCACGCCAGTCGGGGGCAGGGTCCGCCATCACCTTCACTGGTGTCCCATCACCTCGGACAGGTGGGTCTTGGACATTGTCCGAAGGGGCTACTCCTCCCCTTCGAGACCACCCCCAGCCATGCCACCTCAATTGCACCGCATGTCAGGGGATCACTTGGTGCTTCTACAGAAGGAAGTCACGGCCCTCTTGGCCAAGAGGGCCATCGAGCATGTTCCGACCCCAGAAGTAGGGCGTGGTTGCTACTCCCACTACTTTCTGGTGCCCAAAAGGACAAGGAGGACATGCGTCCTATCTTGGACCTCCGGAACGTCAATCGATTCCTCCGGAAGGAGAAGTTCAAGATGCTCACCCTAGCTCAGGTCTTGACTGCCCTAGACCCTGGAGACTGGTTGGTAGCGTTGGACTTGCAGGACGCCTATTTCCACATCCTCGTCCTGCCGGCCCACCGGCGTTACCTTCGGTTCACGGTAGGCCTCGAGCATTTTCAGTTCACCGTGCTCCCCTTTGGCCTTACCAGTGCCCCTCGGGTGTTCACGAAAGTGATGGCGGTGGTCGCAGCTCATCTGCGCCGGGCAGGGGTTTCAGTCTTCCCCTACCTCGACGACTGGCTGCTGAAGGCGGGCTCGTCCCAGGCAGTCGTCTCCCACCTCCAGACTACGGCCGAACTCCTGCACTCGCTGGGGTTCTCCATCAATGTGCCGAAGTCGCATCTGATTCCTTCTCCACAGCTCCTTTTCATCGGAGCAGTTCTGGACACGACGCAGTTTCGGGCCTATCCTCCCGAACGGCGAGTCCGGGATATTCAGGCTATGATTCCGATCTTTCAGCCTTTATCCTGGGTTTCGGTACGGATCACCCTGAGGCTGCTGGGCCTTATGGCCTCCTGCATCCTGCTGGTCAATCATGCCAGATGGCATATGCGGGCTCTGCAGTGGGACCTGAAGTTCCAGTGGGCGCAGCACCAGGGCAACCTGTCCGATCACGTCCAGATCTCGGAGGGGACTGCAAAACAGTTGCAGTGGTGGCTCTCGAACCGGCAATGGGTCATGGGCAGATCCCTCTCCTTCCCCAGCCAGAGCACACAGTTGTGACGGACGCGTCCCTTCTGGGATGGGGCGGTCACATGGGAGAGGCGGAGATCAGAGGCCTCTGGTCTCCGGGCGGAGTCCCGGCTCCATATCAACCTTCTGGAGCTCCGGGCGATCCGACTTGCACTCAAGGCATTCCTTCCCTTTGTCAAAGGGAAGGTAGTGCAGGTGTTCACAGACAACACCACCGCCATGTGGTACTGCAACAAACAGGGCGGGGTGGGGTCGTGGACCCTCTGTCAGGAGGCTCTGCGCCTCTGGACATGGCTGGAACATCAGGGCATGTTCCTGATGGTTCAACACCTGGCAGGTTCCCTGAACGCCAGGGCGGACGAACTCCAGCCGCAGGTGCATGATGGATCACGAATGGCGTCTTCACTCGGAAGTGGCGCAAGGACTCTTTCTACAGTGGGGAGAGCCTTGGTTAGATCTATTCGCCACCGAAGAGAACGCGCAATGTCATCAGTTCTGCGTGTTGGAATTTCCAAGGCGGCACTCGCTCGGCGACGCTTTTCGTCGCGAGTGGAGTTGCGGTCTGTTGTACGCCTTTCCGCCTATACCACTTCTACCCAGAGTGTTGAAGAAGATTCGGCACGACCGGGCCCAAGTCATCCTTGTGGCTCCGGACTGGGCTCGAAGAGTTTGGTATCCCGAGCTACTCAGTATGAGTGTCGATCCCCGATCCGTCTGCCTCTTCGGGAGGATCTTCTGTCGCAGCAGCAGGGGACGGTCCTCCACCCGAACCTGTCCAGTCTACACCTGCTTGCGTGGAGATTGAGCGGCGGCAGTTGATTCCTTTCGACTTGCCTCCCGAAGTTTGTGATGTGATTCTGGCAGCCAGGCGTCCCTCCACTAAGGTGGTATACGCCTGCAGGTGGAACAAACTTGTGGCATGGTGCACAGCAAAGGCTGTGAATCCCCTTTCTGCCCCTCTTTCTGAGGTCCTTCTGTTCCTTCTTTCTCTGGCCCAACAGGGTTCTGCCCTGGGTACCATCAAGGGTTATCTTTGTGCTATCTCGGCCTTCCTCAGGCTCCCTGATCAGCCCTCCCTTTTCAAGTCCCCTGTTGTTAACAGTTTCTTAAAAGGCATTACACACCTCTTCCCTCCTGTTCCGTTTGTAATGCCTCAGTGGGACTTGAACTTGGTTCTTACCTTTTTAATGTGCGCTCCCTTTGAGCCTCTACATAACTGTCCTCTTCGTCTTCTGACTCTGAAGACAGCCTTTCTGGTGGCCATCACCTCCGCTCGGCGGGTGAGTGAGCTCCAGGCTCTATCTTGCAAACCTCCCTTTCTGTCTGTTCATCCAGACAAGGTTGTTCTTAGGACGCGTCCGTCCTTCTTGCCAAAGGTGGTTACTGCCTTCCACATTGGGCAGACCATCACTTTGCCTACCTTCTTTCCGCCTCCGCATCCTTCCAGAGAGGAAGAGAGGCTCCACCGTCTGGACCCAAAACGTGCGATTTCTTTCTATCTGAACCGCACACAACAGTTCTGGGTGATCGACCAGCTCTTTGTTGGCTACGTGGGCGCCAAAAAAGGTCGGGCGGTACACAAGCGGACCATCTTCCGCTGGGTTGTCTTGTGTATCAAAGTCTGCTATTCTTTGGCTAAGAAGGAGCCCCCTGTGGGGCTACGTGCCCATTCCACCAGGGCAACAGCTGCTACCACGGCCTTGGGCCGCGGTGTTCCGCTGCCCGTTATTTGTCAGGCAGCTACGTGGGCCTCGCTGCACACGTTACAAAGCATTACTGCCTTGACAGTCAGGTCCGGAGGGACGGCTTCTTTGGCCGTTCTGTCCTCCAGGACTTCCTTGTCTGATCTTTGTTCGCAGACCCACCACCGGGGTTGGTATTGCTGGGGTATCTATTCTAAGGTAAGGAATCTGTCACTAACGTGTCTCTTTCAGATGCACAAGTTACTAACTTGTGTAACGATATATCTGTAAGAGACAGTAGTTAGTGACAGATTCCTTACCGCCCCACCCATCCTCCCCGTTCTGCGAACTGATTTCTAGGGTTAAGGACATCCCTTTCAGGGCCCTAGTATTTTTCAGACACCTATGTCAGCTTCTTGCATGGCTCTGCGTTCCTGGCGCGGAAAGTCGTGTACAGAACTGACGTCAGCGCGCAGGGGCGGCGCCTAAGTACTGCCCGCGACGTCATCCCGGCGATCACGACGCCGACGACGGACGTGGAGCCGCACGACGCCGCCTACCGACGCGCAAGGGTACTGCTACGCAAAAACTTTCCGGATCCAGCCTGACGCCTGGGGATATTCTAAGGTAAGGAATCTGTCACTAACTACTGTCTCTTACAGATATATCGTTACACAAGTTAGTAACTTGTGCATTAATAAACTAACCAACCATCTATCGCTGATAAAAGACAAAGAAATATTTGTAAAAAGAAAACATGCATGGCCAATAATAAATGGATTTCAGAAAAAAAAGGTCCAAAAATATCTGGAAACATCGTGGTCACAAAAAAACAAACATATTTTCATTAATGCTCGATTTGGCTTAATGCCGGGATTATGTCACTAACCGCCATGGAAGAAATCAGAAGATGATACTCAATGTAGGTTGTGCAAAACAGGACAAGAGAATATTATTCATTTACTGTGTCTTTGCCCCGAATTAGAAAATGAAAGGAAAAGTATATTTAAGAGACTATTTAATGATCGTGGAGTAAGGACATGTAGGCAAGCCTTGATAGCATGTTTAAGCGCTGATGATATTTCCTTGAACTCTGCATTTGTAAAAATTTTTATTTTAATTGGGAAAAAATTATAGGAAAATAATTTGAAACCTGTATCTATTGTATTTTAAAAAATAATACTGTGTACTGTATTTATCTGGCTATAACTTTTGTTACTACATACAACTGTTTTAATTTTCTTTTATCTATGGAAATTTTTAGTAGCTTTTGTAAGATTTTAATTAATCAAACAAATAAAAAATAAACTTGCATAGATTAGATTTCCCATGAAATGCCCGTTTGCTGGGTCAGGATCTAACCCCGGCATCTTCAGCAGTGGTTTGACGTTCGTTGTCTTAAGGCCACTGCGGAAAGTGCTAGTGAGCAGTGCTGATGAGCTTAGGATGTGCCATAAACTGCTAGACTTGCACAGATTGATGACTGTAACCCAACTTGCCACGCAATTTTACTGTTTGTGAAAACTGTTCTTAGACTTAAGGGAAGGTGCAGAATAGTGCATCAAGGTCATGGAAGCTACCTGGGGCGTAAGCTCCATGTGGAGGCTTTTGTGATGATTTTGTTGTCAGACATCATGCTAGGTTTGGGCATTAAGTTATCTTTGCAAATGCCTAGTAAGTAGTATGTCTTGCACATTTCCTAACATAACTTATATTGCATGTGTGCTAATGCTGTTTTCTGATAGAGACTTCTAACTACAGGTTCCTCACCTTAGAATATTCCCCAGGCGTCAGACTGGATCCGGAAATCTTGGGCAGTAGCTCTACACACCCATAGGTGGCATCGATTGGCTCCATGTCGGCTTCGTCTGTGTCGGAAGTGATGTGCACTATATCTATATAGGCACCACCCCGGTGCGCTGACATCAGTTCCTTTCTTTCTGCGTGGATTCGAAGAGCTATCTTGGTCACTTTTTAACCAGTTTTTTCATCTTTTTGTTGACTTTTTTGGAACTTTGTTCCCAGTGTTCTAGGGACATGTCTTCCAACAAATCCATGGGGTTTAAGCCATGTGAGGAGTACCTCAGACAGATATTGGTCTCTGATCCACACTGGGTGTGCCTGTAGTGCCTGTGGTCAGGCCACGACCTCAAGGCCTGTGCCATCTAAAAGTTAATGCACCCAAAGGCGATTCACGAGTGTTCAATGTAGTTCCTGCTGGCGTGGCAGCTGATGGCTCAGTGCCGATCCAGAGAGAGATTTCGGACCGTTCCTGGATCAGTTCTATTGAACGATCGTCTTCCCACTCCAAGTCCTCGTCTTCGAAGTTGAGTATGTCGAAGAAGCACAGGAAAAAGTAATTGAAGCGTTCTTCAGCTACACCTAGTACGCACCGTGCTTCTAGGACCCGCTTCCGCACTCTACCTGCGAAGCTGGCGGCGGGGCCCACTCCACGCTTCCCTGAGTTCTCTGGAACTGGAGCGATTCCTGCCCAACTCAAGGAGTCCATATTTGGGCCCATAGCTCCCACTGGCGTTCCTTTGGGCCCCACAGAGCCGATCAGTCTCCCTGCTGGGTTGCTGTCGGTGGGTTCACCCTCAATGCCAGCTGGATCTCCCCGCTCCCCCGGATGTGGACTGATGCTGACACCAGTGCCTCAACCTTTCCTGGTCCTAGTCCAACCGACGAAGTCACTGGTACTGCTCGAAGAGGAACATATTCTCCTCTCTGACTCAGAGACGGTGCCTCCATTCAACGTCTACTCCGGTGACACCCAAATCCTACCCAATCCCAGACCTCCCACCCCTGGATTGTCTATCCTTGTTTATAGGAGGGGATGATGTAGAGGGTTGCGGCACCTATAGGACGACTCCTACCAGGATGAAGACTGATATGAGGAGCTGGTTGATGCCAGTGGTCTGGACACCTCGCCAGACACTGGCATGGTTTCTCCTGCAGGCCCTGCCATGTAGGAAGGTGCATCTTTTGCGACCATGATGCTCAGGGCAGCAAAAGTTCCTGATCTGCAGCTACCCTCTGTCAAATTCAAGACAAATGTCTTGACAGAGGTTTTTCAATTGTGTGTGAGCTATGCGGAGCCCCTGCTCCCCTTAAATGAGGCTATCACTGATTTTCTCCTGGGGGCCTGGGCCAAACCCTGCACTGGTTTCCCCATGCACAGAATAATTGCCCAGCATCATCGCCTCGTACCTGGAGACCCACCCTTCCTGTCCCTACATCCCTCTCCCAAGAGCCTGGTGATGCAGGACTTGACAGCCAGGAAAAACCCAGGCACGTTCTCTATCACCCCACCGGATAAGAAATCCAAGAGGCTTCATAGTTTTAGAAACAGGATCTTTTCATCTACCGGTTTGGTATTGCAGTCAGTGAACACCTCATGTCTCTTGGACTGATACTCCCCTACCTTGTGGGATTTAGTTGTGCAGCTGGTGCCCATGCTTTCAGAGGAGGGCTGGGCCATCCAGAACCAGGCATTGGTTGATGACAGGGGTGCAGCGAAGTTCAACATTCGGTGTGGACTGGACACCACTGATTCGTAAGGCTGGGCCATGGACTATACAGTGGCACTCCACACCCACGGCTGGTTGCGGTCCTCTAGGTTTTGACAGGGTGCGCAATTATCTTTGATAGACATCCCCTTTGACAACTCTTGCCTCTTCAGTGACAAGGCTGACATGGCACTTCAGCTCTTCAAAGAGAGCCGAGTAACTGCCAGATCCCCGGGCCTCCCAGTCCGTACCTGCCACCAGCAACAGTTCTTTTGTCCCTTTCGTGGCCAAGGTTGAGGCTCCCATGGCTGTCCGTAATACTCATCTCACCCCCCAGATCAGCAAGCTTCCCAGTCCTTTCGTGGCTGGGGACGCGGATCCCGTGGAGGGTGCAGGAACGACACCCAGGGTACTGTCCAGTCCCCTGCCACCCTGGTTGCCGTAGCCTCAAAACCACCTGTCCCAATGGCAAGCAATAACTAACTTCCGACAAGTGGGTGCTACAGATTGTTCAGAAGGGTTATGTCTTACCTTCCTGGAGCCTCCACCACCCTTGCCAACATCCCCAGAATGGCCTACTGAGGACCATCTCTTTTTGCTCTGTCAGGAATTACAGAATCTGTTGACCAAAGGAGCTATCGGGAAGGTGCCAGGGTCAGAAGTAGAACGTGGTTTCTATTCCCGCTACTTTCTGGTGCTGAAAAAGGATGGAGGACTTTGCAATATACTAGATCTTTGCCCTCTCAATGCCTTTCTGCGGAAAGAGAAATTCCAGTTGCTCATGTTAGCTCAGGTTCTATCTGCCCTGACCCTGTAATGTTGGACGTCCAGGATGTGTATTTCCTCATTCCTGGCCTGCAGGCCCACAAGCGTTGCCTGCGGTTCATGGCAGGCCAAGAGCATTTTTAGTTCGCTGTATTCCTCTTTGACCGAATCAGTGCCCTTTGGGTATTCACGAAAATGATGGTGGTGGTTGCAGCACACCTGCGGAGGAAAGGGGTCCCAGTCTTACCATACCTTGACGACTGGCTGTTGAAAGCGGGCTCGCCACAGCCAGTTGTCACCCAGCCCCAGACTATGGTTAACTTTCTGCACTTTCTGGGGTTCACTATCAACGTGCTGAAGTCACATTTGAATCCTTCTCAGACGCTCCCTTTCATAAGAGCCCTTCTCGTCATACCCTTCTGAGCGGAGAGTCCAGGACATTTAGGGTATGATCCTGATATTTCATTCTCATTCCTGGTTTTTGGTGAGACTGACTGAGGCTGCTGGCACTGATGGCATCCTGCTGGTGAAACATGCTTGATGGCATATGAAAGCTCTGCAGTGGGATATGAAGTCTCAGTGGGCACATCACCAGGGGATTCTCTCTGACCTGGTTCACATATTGGGAGAGACTGCGAAAGATCTGCAGTGGTGGTTAACGAACAGTGATTGGACCTGCGAGAGACCGCTGTCCCTTCCCCACTTAGAACTGACAGTACTGACTAACTCATCACTTCTAGTTTGGGGCAGATTCCCAGCTCCATGTCAAACTCCTGGAGCTGAGGGTAATGCGCTTGGCATTGAAAGCCTTCCTCCCATCGATCAAAAGAAGGTACATTCAGGTGTTCACAGACAACACCACCACCATGCAGCAAACATGACTGAGTGGAGTTGTGAACCTGTGTCACGAGGCCCTGCGCCTCTGGACTTAGCTGGAACGATAGGACATCTTCCTGGTCGTGCCGCACCTTACAGGATCTTTGAACACCAGGGCCGACAAACTCAGCCATCAATGCCTTGCAGATCACGAATGGCGTCTACTTCCGGAGGTGGCACAAGGTTTTCTCCTGAGAATGGGGAGAACTCTGGCTCGATCAATGGCCCCGCTGAGAATGCATAATGTCAGAACTTCTGCTTGCTGGAGGAGTTGTGACGGGATCTCCTGTCACAACATCTGGGCAGGGTCCTGCACCAGAATCTGCGCACATTCCACCTTCATGCATGGAGATTGAGTGGCGACAGTTGAATGCCTTTGATCTTCCTCCCAAGATGTCATTTTGGCAGCCAGGCTTCCCTCAACAAAAACTGTATATGCCTGCCGTTGGGGCAAATATCTGAAAGAGACACGTTAGTGACAGATTCCTTACCTTAGAATATCCCCAGGCGTCAGGCTGGATCCGGAAAGTTTTTGCGTAGCAGTACCCTTGCGCGTCGGTAGGCGGCGTCGTGCGGCTCCGCGTCCGTCGTCGGCGTCGGGATCGCCGGGATGACGACGCGGGCAGGACTTAGACGCCGCCCCTGCGCGCTGACGTCAGTGCTTTCTTTTTCCACGCCAGTAAGCGCAGATCCGGGTAGAACAGTGCCCTAGTCATTTTTTGACTACGTTTTTTTGGTGATTTTTCACTGTTTTCTCGAAGTCACTCGACTCCGAAGGTGTCGGTAGGGATGCCCGGCTTCAAGCCATGCGACGCCTGTGGTCGAATGATGTCGATCACAGACCCGCATCGGGATTGTCTCTACTGCCTCGGCCGCGACCACGACACCAAGTCGTGCCCCGACTGCCGGGCCTTGCATCCGAAGGCTTTGCGAGAGCGGTCTCGAAAGCTCCTCGAGGTCCGGCAGTCGGCTCCGCGCCACGCCCCGGTCACGCGAGAGGTCGAGGGGCCGGTTGCGGAGTCCTCATCAATCGTCGGGGTCCAAGTCTTCGCACTCCTCCGGTAAGTCGAAGCATAAGAAGTCGAAAAAGCGTCATCGCTCGACGACTTCCCCTCGCCGGTCTCGCGACTCGGCTGAGGGTCCTGTCGGCACCGTCCCCGCGGCTCCGGGAGTGCCTGTGGAGCCGCCGCCGCATTACCCCCCTTATCCGGGTTCGGCGGCGACTCCGGCCGAGATACAGGAGTTCCTGTCGCCATGGCCCACCTCTTCGGGCCTCAAGGTCCCCCCGGTGCGTCTTCGGGCCCCGCAGGCCATGATGGGGTTCCTACGGCGGCGCCGGCGACTCCGGTCCCTGCGCCGCCTGTCACACCAGCCTCGGTCCCCGCCCCGGCCTTGACCCCGGCTCCGGTGCTGCCACAACCCCGATCGACGCCGGTTGACCTGACGACACCTCCACCGGCACCGATCTCACCGGTGCCGTTCCCCGGTTCTCTCCGGATCCGAACAAGGCGCCGGACCGACGTCGCTCGACGCCGGCTCCGACGCCGATGAGACCTTGGGTCCCGCATGTCCCTCCTCCTTACTTTGAACCAGAATTGGAGGACGAAGAGAACTGGGAGGGGTCTGATGACCCTCTCACACAGCAATGTGAGTTTGATCAGGACTGGGCTGAGGAACTTGGGGATGCCAGTGGTCTGGACACCTCCCCTGACACTGGCATGCTGTCTCCTCCTTCCGTGGCAACGGAGGAGGGAGCAAACTTTGCAACGGTGTTGCGTAGAGCAGCTGGGGCCTTACACCTTCAGTTGCCTACAGTGGCTGTCAGGACCAACATCCTGACGGAAGTGCTTCAGCCGGCGGCTACCTCCTCGGAGCCATTGCTGCCGTTTAACGAGGCGCTTTCAGATGTTCTTTTGGGCACCTGGTCCAAGCCCACCACAGGGGCTCCTGTGGATAGGAACGTGGCCCGACGCCATCGCCCTGCTCCGGGCGACCCCCTGTTCCTCTCCCAATACCCCACCCCTGAGAGCTTGGTGGTCCAAGCCTCTGCTTCCCAAAGCGCCTTCCCTACCGCTCCCCCGGATAGGGAATCCAAACGCCTGGATCAATTTGGGAAGAAGGTCTTTTCTTCCTCCAGTGCTGGCTTGCGGTCCGTCAACACCACTTGCCTCTTGGGCTGATATTCCCACTCCTTGTGGGACTCGGTGGCGCAAGTTCTGCCCCAGTGTCCTGAGGAGGTCCAGACACTGCTTTCCCGCACCATTGCGGAGGGAAGAGATGCGGCAAAGTACACCATCAGATGTGGCCTTGATACCGCCGACTCGCTAGGCAGATCGCTTGCGACGACAGTGGCGCTGTGCCGTCACGCCTGGCTGAGAACCACTGGTTTCTCGGGTGATGTCCAAAACACTCTTATGGACATGCCCTTTGATGGGGTCGGTCTTTTTGGGAACAAGGCAGACCATGCGCTGGAGCGCTTTAAGGACGCGCGGGCTACGGCCAAGTCCCTGGGCCTTTCTGCTGTACGCCCTCCCCAGCCGTCTGCTTTTTGCCCCTTTCGTGGCCACGGAAGGGGCGCCCAGTCAAGTCCGCTGCCCAGCCACCGGACCGCGCAGCAAGCGTCTTCGCGAGGACGTGGCTCCCGCCGTGGCGGGTCAGGCAACCAGCGTGCGGGTCAGGCCACCAACCCCGCCCCGTCCGGGCCTCCAAGCCCTCCTAGTCCTTCTTTTCAGGTGCACAGCACGCCAGTAGGGGGCAGGGTCCGCCATCACCTTCACCACTGGCGTGCCATCACCTCGGACAAGTGGGTCTTGGACATTGTCCGAAGGGGCTACTCCCTCTCCTTCGAGACCATCCCCCCAGCCATGCCACCTCAATTCCACCGCATGTCAGGGGATCACTTGGTGCTTCTTCAGAAGGAAGTTGCGGCCCTCTTGGCCAAGAGGGCCATCGAGCGCGTTCCGACCCCAGAAGTAGGACGTGGTTGCTACTCCCACTACTTTCTGGTGCCCAAAAGGACAAGGAGGACATGCGTCCTATCTTGGACCTCCGGAACGTCAATCGCTTCCTCCGGAAGGAGAAGTTCAAGATGCTCACCCTAGCTCAGGTCTTGACTGCCCTCGACCCTGGAGACTGGATGGTAGCGTTGGACTTGCAGGACGCATATTTCCACATCCTCGTCCTGCCGGCCCACCGGCGTTACCTGCGGTTCACGGTAGGCCTCGAGCATTTTCAGTTCACCGTGCTCCCTTTGGCCTTACCAGCGCCCTCAGGTGTTCACGAAAGTGATGGCGGTGGTCGCAGCTCATCTGCGCCGGGCATGGGTTCCAGTCTTCCCCTACCTCGACGACTGGCTGCTGAAGGCGGGCTTGTCCCAGGCAGTCGTCTCCCACCTCCAGACTACGGCCGAACTCCTGCACTCGCTGGGGTTCTCCATCAACGTGCCGAAGTCGCACCTGATTCCTTCTCCTCATGTCCTTTTCATCGGAGCAGTTCTGGACACGACACAGTTTCGGGTCTATCCTCCCGAACGGCGAGTCCGGGATATTCAGGCTATGATTCCGATCTTTCGGCCTCTATCCTGGGTTTCGGTATGGATGACCCTGAGGCTGCTGGACCTCATGGCCTCCTGCTGGTCGATCGTGCCAGATGGCATATGCGGGCTCTGCAGTGGGACCTGAAGTTCCAGTGGGCGCAGCACCAGGGCAACCTGTCCGATCACGTCCAGATCTCGGAGGGGACTGCAAAACAGTTGCAGTGGTGGCTCTCGAACCGGCAATGGGTCATGGGCAGATCCCTCTCCCTTCCCCAGCCAGAGCACACAGTCGTGACGGACGCGTCCCTTCTGGGATGGGGCGGTCACATGGGAGAGGCGGAGATCAGAGGCCTCTGGTCTCCGGCGGAGTCCCGGCTCCATATCAACATTCTGGAGCTCCGGGCGATCCGACTTTCACTCAAGGCATTCCTTCCCTCTGTCAAAGGGAAGGTAGTGCAGGTGTTCACAGACAACACCACCGCCATGTGGTACTGCAACAAACAGGGCGGGGTGGGGTCGTGGACCCTATGTCAGGAGGCTCTGCGGCTCTGGACATGGCTGGAACATCAGGGCATATTCCTGATGGTTCAACACCTGGCAGGTTCCCTGAACGCCAGGGCGGACGAACTCAGCCGCAGGTGCATGATGGATCACGAATTTCGTCTTCACTCGGAGGTGGCGCAAGGTCTCTTTCAGCAGTGGGGAGATCTGTTCGCCACCGAAGAGAAAGCGCAATGTCAGCAGTTCTGCGCATTGGAATTTCCAAGGCGGCACTCGCTCGGCGACGCTTTTTGTCGCAAGTGGAGTTGCGGTCTGTTGTACGCCTTTCCGCCTATACCACTTCTACCCAGAGTGTTGAAGAAGATTCGGCGCGACCGGGCCGAAGTCATTCTTGTGGCTCCGGACTGGGCTCGAAGAGTTTGGTATCCCGAGCTACTCAGTATGAGCGTCGATCCCCCGATCCGTCTGCCTCTTCGGGAGGATCTTCTGTCGCAGCAGCAGGGGACGGTCCTCCACCCGAACCTGTCCAGTCTACACCTGCTTGCGTGGAGATTGAGCGGCTGCAGTTGATTCCTTTCGACTTGCCTCCCGAAGTTTGTGATGTGATTCTGGCAGCCAGGCGTCCCTCCACTACGGTGGTATACGCCTGCAGGTGGAAGAAGTTTGTGGCATGGTGCACAGCAAAGGCTGTGAATCCCCTTTCTGCCCCTCTTTCTGAGGTTCTTCTGTTCCTTCTTTCTCTGGCCCAACAGGGTTCTGCCCTGGGTACCATCAAGGGCTATCTTTGTGCAATCTCGGCCTTCCTCAGGCTTCCTGATCAGCCCTCTCTTTTTAAGTCCCCTGTTGTTAACAGGTTTCTTAAAGGCATTACACACCTCTTTCCTCCTGTTCCGTTTATAATGCCTCAGTGGGACTTAAATTTGGTTCTTACTTTCTTAATGTGCGCTCCCTTTGAGCCTCTGCATAACTGTCCTCTTCGTCTTCTTACTCTGAAGACAGCCTTTCTGGTAGCCATCACCTCCGCTCGGCGGGTGAGTGAGCTCCAGGCTCTTTCATGCAAACCCCCCCTTTCTGTCTGTTCATCCAGACAAGGTTGCTCTTAGGACGCGTCCGTCCTTCTTGCCAAAGGTGGTTACTGCCTTCCACATTGGGCAGACCATCACTTTGCCCACCTTCTTTCCGCCTCCGCATCCTTCCAGAGAGGAAGAGAGGTTCCACCGTCTGGACCCAAAACGTGCGCTTTCCTTTTACATCAACCGCACACAACAGTTCCGGGTGGATGACCAGCTCTTTGTTGGCTAAGTGGGCGCCAAAAAAGGTCGGGCGGTACACAAAAGGACCATCTCCCGCTGGGTCATCTTGTGTATCAAGGCCTGCTATTCTTTGGCTAAGAAGGAGCCTCCTGTTGGGCTGCGTGCCCATTCCACCAGGGCAACGGCTGCTACCACGGCTTTAGGCCGCGGTGTTCCGTTACAGGATATATGTCAGGCAGCTACGTGGGCCTCGCTGCACACGTTTACCAAGCATTACTGCCTTGACAGCCAGGTCCGAAGGGACGGCTTCTTTGGCTGTTCTGTCATCCGGGACTTCCTTGTCTGAATCTGTTCGCAGACCCACCACCGGGGTTGGTATTGCTGGGGTATCTATTCTAAGGTAAGGAATCTGTCACTAACGTGTCTCTTTCAGATGCACAAGTTATTAACTTGTGTAACGATATATCTAGATATATCTAGTGACAGATTCCTTACCGCCCCACCCATCCTCCCCGTTCTGCGAACTGATTTCTAGGGTTAAGGACATCCCTTTCAGGGCCCTAGTATTTTTTCAGACACCTATGTCAGCTTCTTGCATGCCTCTGCGTTCCTGGCGCGGAAAGTCGTGTACAGAACTGACGTCAGCGCGCAGGGGCGGCGTCTAAGTACTGCCCGCGACGTCATCCCGACGACGGACGCGGAGCCGTACGACGCCGCCCACCGACGCGCAAGGGTACTGCTACGCAAAAACTTTCCGGATCCAGCCTGACGCCTGGGGATATTCTAAGGTAAGGAATCTGTCACTAACTACTGTCTCTTACAGATATATCGTTACACAAGTTAGTAACTTGTGCTTATGGCTTAGTTCTCCTTTCAACATGTTGACCCACTTTCTGCCCGCTTGTCGGAAGTGTTATTGTTCGTGCAGTCTTTAGCCCAGCAAGGCCCTACCTTGGGCACCATTAAAGGTTATCTTTCAGCCATATTGGCGATTTGGGGTTGCCGGATCAGCCGTCGCTGTTTAAGTCACCTGTTAGGACACGTTTTTGTAAGGGTTTGCAACATTTGTTCCCACATACCCCTTTCACCATACCCCAATGGAACTTTAATTTTTCTCATGGGCTCCCCATTCAAACCCATACATAGCTGTTCGATAAGACTACTGATACTTAAGACTGTCTTCTTAGCGGCCATTACATCGGACAGGAGGGTCAGTGAGCTTGAAGCTCTTTCAGTTAACCCTCCGTACACCAGCTTCTACCCGACAAACTGGTTCTTTGGACTCGTGCCTCCTTCCTACTAAAGGTGGTGTCCCCTTTTCATGTCGGCCAAAACATCACGTTACTGACATTTTTTGCTCCACCTCATCCTTTTAAGGAAGAGAAGAGGCTCTACCATCTGGGTCCCAAAAGGGCTCTATCCTTTTACATCGATCATACCAAAGAACGCCGGGTGAACAATCAACTCTTTATCGTATTTACAGGAGCGAAAAAAGGCAAGGCAGTGCAGAAGAGAACCATCTCTTGATAAATTGTACTTTGCTTTAAGACCTGCTATGCACGAGCTAAAAATCAGCCTCCTGAGGGCTTGTGGGCCCATCTCACCAGGGCCAAGGCTGCTAACTACTGCGTTAGCACACAGGGTACCTTTCCTGGACATCTGCCAAGCTGCTACGTGGGTGTCCATTCACACCTTCATAAAGCACTACTCCTTGGACAGTCCGGTCCATCGAGCATTATGCCCGTTGGTCTCTACAGGTTTGAGTCAGTTCGCAGACCCACCTTTGGGGGGATTTGTGGGTTGGGATTGCTTGGGTATCTATTCTAAGATTTGGAATCTGCAGTTAGAAGTCTCTCTCAGAAAAACAAGTTACTTATCTTCAGTAACACTTTTCCTGGGAGAGATTCTAACTGCAGAATCTGAAAGAGACTATTGGTTATAGATTCGTTACCTTAGAATTACCCCCGGCGTCAGACTGGATCTGGAGAATTTTTTCCTTAGCAGTACCCCTGCGCGCAGGTAGGTGGCATCGGTCGACTCCGTGTCCGTTGTTGGCATTGTGGTCGCCGGAATGACGTTGCAGTTCTTACTTAAACACCGCCCCTGTGCGCTGTCGTCACTTCTTTTATTTCCGCGCCAGCCTAGCGCAGATCCGGAGAGAGCTTGCCCCCGAGTCACTTTTTGACTAAACTTTTTTCGACTCCTGGTGCAAGGGATGTCCCATTGTCGGACAGGCTTCAAGCCCTGCGAGGTCTATCCCAAGCTAATGTCTGTGACGGACCCGCACCTCTTGTGCCTCAGGTGCCTGGAGCGTGACCACGATCCGAAGTCGTGCTCCGACTGCCGAGCAATGAGTCCGAAGTCTTTGCAGGAGCGGCCCGAAAGCTTTTGGAGGCCCGGCAGTCGGCTCCGCGTCGCTCCCGGTCTTGCTCGAGGGGAAGGTCTTGAAACCGGTTGAGGAACCACCACACCTCGTCCAAGTCTTCGCACTTCTCGGGTAAGTCGAAGCACAAGAAGACAAAGGAGCACCGTCGCTCTTCGCCTTCTCCCTGTCGGTCAGCTGATGCAATGCAGGACCCGTAGCGTCGTCGCTCTAAGGCTCCGTCTCCGGTGCCTGACTCAGGGACGACTCCACGTCTCCCCCCGTTTCCGGGAGCCGGGGCGTCCCCTGCCCAGCTTTGTACGTTCTACAAAGCCCTCCACTGCATCTTTGCGCAGCCCGACTCTGCTGGCGCGCCTTTGGGCCCCTGGCGTCGGCCGTGCCCCCGGCCAACGCCATCCTCATCCTCGAGATGGACCCAGTGCCGGACCGACGCCAGAGGGTACTTTTGTTCCCTTGTTCATCCCAGATGTTCCCTATCGCCCTGATGGTGGTGATGAGGACTGGGGGGGGGGGTCGCTGGACTCTTTGGCGGACCAGCGGGAAGAACCGGACAGGAGAGAGGAATTGGGTGACGTCAGTGGTCTGGACACTTCCCCAGACCTTGGCATGCTTTCTCCCCCTACCATGGCTACAGAGGAGGGAGCGTCCTATGCTGTGGTGGTGCGTAGGGCAGCTGAGGCCTTGGACCTGGAGCTCCCTACAGTGTCAGTCAGGACTATCCTCCTGACAGAGGTGCATCAACCTGCGGCAACTTCTTCTGAACCCCTCTTGCCCTTCAATGAAGCCCTCACGGACGTCCTTCTGGGCACTTGGTCCAAGCCCAGCACAGGGGCTCCTGTGGAATGGACAATTGCCCGCCGGCTCCGGGAGATCCCATTTTCCTCACCCAACACCCTTCTCCCGAGAGCTTGGTGGTCCAAGCCTCTTCATCCAAGGGCGCATTCCCTTCTGCTCCTCCAGACAGCGAATCCAAGAAGCTGGACCATCTTGGGAAGCGCTTGTTCTCTTCCTTCAGCTTGGTACTGCGGTCCGTGAATGGGCCGATACTCCCATACAATCTGGGATACGGTTGCGCAAGTACTGCCTCAGTGCCCGGAGGAGGCCCGGGCTGTTTTCTCCCAAGCCGTGGCAGATGGGAGAGACGCAGCAAAATTCACGATTCGCTGTGAACTGGATACCACCGACTCACTGGGCAGAACGATTGCCACGTCGGTAGCCCTTCAGCGCTACGCCTGGTTGAGGACGTCTGGTTTTTCGGGGGATGTTTAAGCAACCTTGCTGGACATGCCCTTCGATGGCCGTCGCCTTTTTGGTGACAAGGCAGACTCGACGCTGGAGCACTTTAAGGATTCTCGAGCTACGGCCAGATCCATAGGACTCGCGATGTCCTCCCATCCACCACAGTTTGCCTATCGCCACTTTCGTGGCTACGGAAGGGGCACCCCACCACGTCCGGCCCAGTCTAGACACCGGTCCACGGAAGCTGCCCAGCCTCTGCGTGGCCATGGACGTGGGACCCAGCGACGTGGGTCTGCAAGTCAGCGGGCGGTCCAGTCCACCCTTTCCCCCCCTGCAACAGCCTTCAAACCCTCCTAGTCTGACCTTTCAGTCCCATCAGCAGCCAGTGGGTGGCAGGATTCGCCATCACCTCCCCCACTGGCAATCCATCACGTCAGACAGGTGGGTTTTGCAGATAGTCCGAAGCGGCTACTCCCTCCCTTTTCGAAACTACCTCTCCCTCCATACCACCGTCTCTCGACCGCATGCCAGAGGATCATTTGGCGCTTCTCCGCCAGGAAGTTTCAGCTCTCTTGGCCAAGGGAGCTATTGAAAGGGTTCCTGCGCCAAAAGTAGGTTGTGGTTGCTATTTCCGCTACTTTCTGGTGCCCAAGAAGGACTAGGGCCTGCGTCCTATCCTAGACCTCATGGCCCTCAACCGCTTCCTCTGGAAGAAGAAGTTCAAAATGCTCACGTTGGCTCAGGTCCCGTCTGCCCTCGACCCTGGAGACTGGATGGTGGCGGGGACTTGCAGGACGCCTATTTCCATATTCCCGTTCTGCCAGCCCACAGACGCTACGTATGGTTCATGGTAGGCCACGAGCATTTTCAGTTCACCGTGCTCCCCATTGGCCTTACCAGTGCCCCTCGGGTGTTCACTAAGGTGATGGCGGTGGTCGCAGCTCATCTGCGCAGATCAGGGGTTCCAGTCTTCCCCTATCTCGAAAACTGGCTGTTGAAGGCAGGCTCGCCCCAGGCTGTCGTCTCCCACCTCCAGACTACTTCGGACCTCCTGCATTCGCTGGGGTTCACTATCAACGTGCCAAAGTCACACCTGACTCCCTCTGTCGCTCCTTTTCATCAGGGCTGTTCTGGACACAGTGCGGTTTCGGGCCTGTCCTCCCGAACAGCGAGTCCTGGATATTCGGGCTATGATACCGATGTTTCAGCTTCTATCCTGGATTTCGGTGAGAATGACCCTGAGGCTGCTGGGCCTCATGGCCTCCTGCATCCTGCTGGTGGATCATGCCAGATGGCATATGCGGGCGTCTAGAGTGGGACCTGAAGTTGCAGTGGGTGCAGCATCAGGGGAATCTTTTCGACTACATCCAGATCTCTGAGGGAACTGCGCAACAACTGCAGTGGTGGTTAACGATCCAGGATTGTGTCAGAGGCAAAACCCTCTCCCTTCCCAACCAGACCTCACGATGGTGACCGATGCATCACTTCTGGGATGGGGCGGCCACCGGGGAGAGGCGGAGATCAGAGGAGTCTGGTCTCTGGCGGAGGCCGGGCTCCATATCAACCTGTTGGATCTCCGGGCGATTTGCCTGGCACTGAAGGCATTCCTTCCCTCCCTCAAGGGGAAGGCAGTGCAGGTGTTCACAGACAACACCACCGCCATGTGGTACTGCAACAAGCAGGGTGGGGTGGGGTCGTGGACCCTATGTCAAGAGGCTCTTCGCCTTTGGACATTGCTGGAACATCAGGGCATAACCCTGATGGTTCAACACCTGGCAGGGTCGTTCAACGCCAGGGCGGACAAACTCGGCCGTCGGTACCTGGTGGATCACGAATGGCGTCTTCACTCGGAGGTGGTCCAAGGTATCTTTCAGCAGTGGGAAGAGCCTTGGTTAGATCTGTTCGCCACCGAAGAGAACGCGCAATGTCAGCAGTTCTGCGCTTTGGAATTTCCAAGGCGGCACTCACTCGGTGACGATTTTCATCGCGAGTGGAACTGCGACCTCCTGTACACCTTTCCGCCTGTACCACTTCTGCCCCGAGTGCTAAAGAAGATCAAGTGAAACCGGGCCCAAGTCATTCTTATGGCACCGGACTGGGCATGAAGAGTCTGGCACCCCGAGCTCCTGAGCATGGCCATCGATACTCTGATCAGACTGCCCCTTCGGGAGGATCTTCTGTCGCAGCAACAGGGGACGGTCCTCCACCCGAACCTGTCCAGCCTCCAACTCCTTGCGTGGAGGTTGAGCGGCGACAGTTGGCAGCTTTTGACCTTCCACCCAAAGTTTGTAATGTCATCTTGGCAGCCAGGCATCCCTCCACTAAGACGGTATACGCCTGTCGATGGAACAAGTTTGTGGCATGGTGCACAGCAAAGGCTGTGGATCCCCTCTCTGCCCCCTTTTTGAGGTTCTTTTGTTCCTTCTCCCTTTGACCCAGCAGGGTTCGGCTCTGGGCACTCTTAAAGGCTATCTGGCAGCCATTTCTGCTTTTCTTTGGCTACCAGATCAGCCCTCTTTGTTCAAGTCCCCTATTGTAAGTAGGTTCTTTAAAGGCATTATTAATCTCTTCGAAGCAAACACAAGGAGATGATGGACGGATCGCTGAAACTTTTCAGATACTCACCCCCAGTCACATATCTGGGTTGAATCCATCATCGTTCTTTAGCTCACTTCGCCACCCCAGTTCAGACACAGCTATATGCAATCAGTCTTGACCCTGTGCCTCATGGTAACCGGTCCCAGGATGCTTGTTTCCGGTTCAGGGAAGACCTGGCTTGGCAGTTCGGGCTGGACTGTTCCCATGAGGCACAGGGTCAAGACTGATTTGCATATAGCTGGGTCTGAACTGAGGTGGCGAAGTGAGCTAAAGAATGATGATGGATTTAACCCAGATCTGTGACTGGGGGTGAGTGTCTGAAAAGTTTCAGCACTCCGTCCATCATCTCCTTGTGTTTGCATTATTCATCTCTTTCCTCCATCTCCTTTCATAATGCCTCAGTGGGACTTGAACCTTGTTTTGACTTACCTTATGTGCGCTCCCTTGGAGCCTCTTTACAACTGTCCTCTTAGGCTTCTCACTCTGAAGACTGCCTTTCTTGTTGCCATCACCTCTGGACGCAGAGTGAGTGAGCTTTCTTCTAAGCCCCCTTTCTACTCTGTGCATCCGGACAAAGTGGTGCTTCGAAAGACCCTCGTTCCTACCTAAAGTTGTCACACCTTTTCACATTGGACAGACTATCACTCTGCACACCTTATTCCCACCTCTGCACCCTTCCAAGGAGGAGGAGAGACTCCATCTTCTGGACCCGAAACGTGCGCTGTCTTGCCTTGACTGCACAAAGGATTTCCGAGTGGACGATCAACTCTTTGTTGGCTACGTGGGTGCCAAAAAAGGTCGGGCTGTGCAGAAGCGTACCATTTCTCAATGGGTTGTCCTTTGTTTAAAAATTTATTAGGCTTTCGCTCAAAAGGAACCACCAGTGGGGCTGCGAGCTCATTACACTAGAGGTACGGCAGCAGCTACTGTTTGTCACGTGGAGTCCCACTCATTTACATCTGCCAGGCGGCCACGTGGGCTTCTATGCACATGCTTACCAGATATTACTGCCTCGATAGTCAAGTCCGGAGGGATGGGTACTTTGCCCGTTCTGTCCTCCAGGACTTTCTGGTGTGAACGTGGTTCGCAGTCCCTCCTCCCGGTTTGGTATTGCCGGGGTATCTATTCTAAGGTCTGGAATCTATAACTAATAGTCTCTTTCAGATGAACAAGTTACTTACCTTCGGTAACGATGTATCTGTAAGAGACATAGATTAGTTATAGATTCCTTACTGCCCCACCCATACTCCTCCCTCTGCGAACTGACTTCTAGGGATAGGGACTCCCTTGCAGGGCCCTAGTGTGGCGCACCAGTGTATAGTGCCTTTCATGGCTCTCCTCTTCTGGCGTGGAAAGTCGTGTCAGAAATGACGGCGCGCAGGGACGGCATCTAAGTAGGCACCGTGATGTCATTCCGGCAACCACGACACCGACGACGGGCGCGGAGTCGACCAACGACACCTACCGACGCCCAGGGGTACTGCTAAGGAAAGTTTCTCCGGATCCAGTCTGACGCCTGGGGGTAATTCTAAGGTAAGGAATCCTTAACTAACATATGTCTCTTACAGATACATCGTTACCGAAGGTAAGTAACTTGTTATTTCGGCTGTAAGCTGTGCAGATGACACCCAAATCATAGTCTCAGTAGCCGAGAATCCGGAGGACACTGCAAGTAGATTCCATAGTTGAATACAGGAGATCAGCAATTGGATGTCCAACAACTGCTTGAAATTGAACTCTGGTAAAACCGAAGTGCTCCTGCTGGGCAATAATACTTCTTTTGTTCTCCAAATGGGTGGCCATGTGAACGAACTAGAAATCTTATGAACACCGGTCTCTAAAGTAAAAAACCTAGGGATCATTTTCGATGACAAATTGTCATTCGAAAAGCAAATTAATGCCGAGATCTCTTCATCTTTCTTTGTTCTAAAGATCTTGAGGAAGGTTTTTTAATTTTTCCTGCAAGATCTGCAGAAGTTGGTTGTCATTGCTTTAGTGCTTTTGAAACTGGAGTATTGCAATGCTTTATATATCAGCATGGAGCATAGACTTAAATAAACTATAAGTCTTGCAGAATGCTGCTGCGCGCATGTTATTTGGGATTCCCAGGTATCAGTCAGCATCACAAGCTTTCGTCCAGCTTCACTGGCTTACCCATAAAAAGCTCATTGACTTCACGGCATTATGCATTGCTTCCAAAGCTGTGAATGGCTCAGGTCCGGGTTATCTAAAACTGAAGTTTACTTGATACAGTCTGTCCAGAACCGTGCAATTGTCTTCTGCTCACAATGTGCTTATTACCAAATACAAAAGAGCCCATTGGGGCAGTGGAAGCTTTGTCTATTGCACGGCAAAGTGATTGAAATCCCTCCCCCTTCAACTGAAGACATGTACAAGTCCTTTCTTTTAGGAAAGCCTTGAAAACATAGCTTTTTAATCAATAGCCTTCTTTTTCCCCTCCCAGCCCCAATTTGTTAGGTCCTGAATAATTTTCTTCCCCTCTTTTGGGTTCTCCGTTTCCGTTGCTGGCAGCGCTTAAACGCCTTCGGGCAGTAGTGCGCTATATACATGTTCGAGGCATGTGAGCTGTAGATCACATGCTGTGCAAAGCTCGCCATCTAGTGTTGGGTCCGGATGTTTGCACTTTGTTTTTCTTCGAAAAAGTCTTTCCAGTCATGAGGTAGGTGACTCCTCCTTTCGGTGATAGTGCGCATGGGCATCGACTCCGTTGATAGATTGTTTTTTTCCGCCATCAAGTTCGGACGTCTATTGCTGCGCTCCGGTACGACACTGTTCCTTCGGTTTCCCTCAGTGCGCAAGATACTCACTCACAACGGTATTGTTTTCGATCGCGTCTCCCTTTCTATCGCGTATCGTATTTACTTACTGCAACTAATCTTTCGATCAGAAAGCTCGTGGAAGGCCGTCTGGCCTACCCGCGTCGGGACGACCCGCAGTCGATGGAACGAACTCCCTTCAAATTCTGCCCTCTGTGTCATGCAAAATACCGGCACACCGACTCACACGAAGTGTGTAACCTGTGTTTGTCCCCCGTACACAGAGAACAAGACTGCGACGCGTGCCAGGCTTTCTGCTCCAAGAAAACACTTTGCGACCGTCGGGCTCGACGTTGCGACATGCAGAGCCAGCACACAAGCTCCATTCCCGACATTTTCGGGCACCAATCTGACGAAGAGGCCGAGGAGGCCATGGGAACCGAGGAAGAGCAGGAGCTGGTCGCCATCTCAGAGCTCGACTCCGACCAAGAGGACGACATCCCACATGGACAACGTACCGTGAGTACAGCTCCCCTCTCGTCCCAAGACACAACTCCACATAAAAAGAAGGCTCCGGTCCAACCCGTGCCCTCGGGCTCTGGTCGACACCGAGACCACGCTTCCGACGCCCCGCCTTCTGGCTCGGCACCGAAGCCTACTAAAAAGACTCCCTTCAAATCAAGCTCCGAGCCGAGACCTTCGGGGTTGAAACACAAGTCCGGCACCGACTCCCACCATTTGGCCCCGAAACACACTTCGGATCCGAAGACACCAGCGCTTATGACTCCGGCACCGAAAATTTCTGCGCCGAAACAGTCAGATGTGCCGAAAACACCAAAAAAGCACAGTTTCGGCGCTTTGATCGACAAACCAGATCCGAAACAGAAAGTGTTGTATATTCATCCACAGACTGGACATATCACCACTAAAGTGACTTTAAAAAGAAGGGCTGCTATAGAGGAGGAATATCACATTCCTTTGAAGAATAGGACTGTTGGAACTAACCCTTCCCCTCCTCCTCTTCCTCTGCCTCTTCCATCACCTGCTTCCCCTCAGTTTCAGCCAACTTCACCTGAACATTCACCACCACATACACCTGACAACCAGGATGATGGGGATGACAATGGGGATGATAATCAACCACTACAACACCAATTTGCAGCTACATAAAGAATCCTTAGAAGAGGATTTCCTCTTTGAAACCCTCAGTACCACGCAGAAGTCATCACACACACTACCCATGTTCAAAGGGATGTCCGGGCATGTAGATGACATCTTTAATGGCCCGGTCAGAGCTCGTATTCTTACCCCTAGAGTAGACAAGAAGTACAAGCCAGCACCATCTGACCCAGAATATATAAGGGGACAGTTACCACTAGACTCCCTGGTTGTGTCCAATGCAACGAAAAGAGCCAACTCCCAAACAACAGGAGATGCTCCGCCCCCAGATAAAGAATCCAAACTTATTGATGCTTCGGGGAAAAGGGTGGCCTCTCAGGCAGCAAACTTCTGGCGTGTCTCCAACATTCAGGCATTGCTAGCACGATACAACCGTGTGCACTGGGACGAGTTGGAGCAATTGATCCAATATTTGCCCCAGGAACACAGATCTAAAGCACAAGACCTGGTGCGTGAAGGACAACTTATTTCTAATAACGCAATAAGATGTTCCCTAGATGCTGCAGACACTGCTGCTAGAGCTATAAACACCAGTGTCCTCTTAAGGAGGCATGCCTGGCTTCGCATATCTGGGTTCAAACCCGAAGTTCAAACCTCCATATTAAATACACCCTTTGATAAGGAACATCTATTTGGCCCAGTGGTAGATTCTTCACTAGAGAAAATGAAGAAAGACACTGAAGTTGGCCAAATCCACGGGAGCCCTTCAGTCAACAGAAAGCTGTGGTTCCTTTTGGTGCTCTTTTTACCGCGGAGGTTCTAAAAATACCTCCTCGGAGACCACCTCCCCCTGTAAGGGCAATAATCAACCCTCTCCATCTAGGGTTACTTCAGAGGCGGTTACAGAGGTAACAACGGCAAAGGCAGGGGCAGGGGTTCAAACACAAGCGCCTCCCCCACCAATACAAAGCAGTGACTTGCCTCCACTTCCCCCCGACCACTTAACACCTGTCGGGGGAAGACTGTCAGATTTCCTACCAATCTGGCAGTCAATAACAGACAATTGGGTACTACAAATTATCCGTTCTGGTTACTGCTTGGAGTTCATCAACACTCCTCCAAACATTCCACCAAAGTCGCACAAACTTTCACCAGATCACCTACACCTCCTCAAACAAGAGGTTCAGTCTCTACTTCCGAAAGGGGCTATAGAGCCCGTACCACCCCAACATCACGGGTCGGGAGTGTACTCCTTTTACTTCCTAATACCCAAAAAAGATGGTTCTCTCAGACCAATATTAGATCTCAGAGAACTCAATCTTTACATTCAGTCAGATCATTTCCACATGGTAACACTTCAACAAGTACTTCCTCTGCTGCAGAAAGACGACTTTCTGTCTACTCTAGGTTTAAAAGACGCCGATTTTCATATTCCAATCCACCCCGCTTATCGCAAATTCCTCAGGTTTGTGGTAGCGGGTCAACACTTCCAGTTCAAGGTACTCCCATTCGGAGTCACCACGGCCATCAGAGTCTTCACAAAGTGTCTGGCGGTAGTAGCTGCTCACCTAATGAAGACAAAGATCCATGTCTTCCCATACTTGGACGACTGGCTCATCAAAGCCAGCACATACCAGCAATGTCTTCAGCAGACTTTCAGAACGATTCAGTTACTACATCAACTAGGGTTCACAATCAGTGTGCCAAAATCACATCTCCAACCAACCAATACTCAGGACTACCTAGGAGCCACGCTAGATACTCAAAAAGCTTTGGCCTTCCCCAGCGTAGCTAGAATTCGAAATATTCAGGCTTTAGTTCTCCAGGTTCAACCCAATCATTGGATTCCAGCTCGGGTTTATATGCAACTGCTGGGAATAATGGCATCTTGCATCATAATCGTCCCCCATATCTGAAAGAGACACGTTAGTGACAGATTCCTTACCTTAGAATATCCCCAGGCGTCAGGCTGGATCCGGAAAGTTTTTTGCGTAGCAGTACCCTTGCGCGTCGGTAGGCGGCGTCGTGCGGCTCCGCGTCCGTCGTCGGCGTCGTGATCGCCGGGATGACGTCGCGGGCAGTACTTAGGCGCCGCCCCTGCGCGCTGACGTCAGTTCTTCTTTTCCGCGCCAGCAAGCGCAGATCCGGGAAGAGCAGTGCCCTGGTCATTTTTTTACCATACTTTTTGGTGAATTTTTTCACTGTTTTTTCATCTCTCAAGGTGTCGTAGGGATGCCCGGTTTCAAACGTTGCGGCGCCTGTGCGCGGATGATGTCCGTCACCGACCCGCATTGGGAGTGTCTCTTCTGCCTCGGCCGAGGCCACGACACGGAGTCTTGTACCGACTGCCAGGCCCTTAACCCGAAAGCTTTGCGAGAGCGGTCTCGAAAGCTCCTCGAGGCCCGGCACTCGGCTCCGCGGAAGCCCCGGTCGCGTGAGAGGTCCAGGGGTCGATCGCGGAGTCCACACCGGTCGTCGGCGTCGAAGTCTTCTTCGTCCGGTAAGTCGAAACACAAGAAGTCCAAAAGCATCATCGCTCTAGGACTTCGCCTCGCCGGTCTCGCGACTCGGCTGAGGCCCCTCCCGGCACCGTCCCCGCGGCCCCGGACATGCCTGTGGAGTCGCCCCGCCATACCCGCCTCTTCCCGGGTTCGGGGCGGATCCGGCCAAAGTGCAGGAATTCCTGTCGGCCATGGCCCGCCTCTTCGGGCCTTCAGGCCCCTCCGTGCGCCTTCGGGCCCCGCGGGCCCAGATGGGGTTGCTCCGGCGCCGCCGACGGCTCCGGCCCCGGCGCCGCCCGTGCCTCCAGCCTCGATTCCGGCTTCGGCCCCGGCCTCGATCCCGGCTCCACAACCCCCATCGACGCCGGTCGACCTAACGACACCTCCACCGGCGCCGATGTCTCCGGTGCCGTTCTCGACGCCGCCCTGGGCTCCGGGCGGCGTCGTCCCCCAGTTCCTTCCGGCTCCGGACATGGCTCCGGACCGACGTCGCTCGACGCCGGCTCCGGCGCCGATGGGACCTTGGGTCCCAACTGTCCCTCCTCCTCCTTATTTTGAACCAGAGGAGGACCAGGAGGACTGGGAGGGGTCTGATGACCCTCTGACACGACACTGTCAGTACGATGAGGACTGGACAGAGAGTCTAGGGAGGCCAGTGGTCTGGATACTTCCCCTGACATTGGCATGCTGTCTCCTCCCGTGGCTACGGAGGAGGGAGCCAATTTTGGTACGGTGTTGCGTAGGGCAGCTGGGGCCTTACATCTCCAACTCCCTACTTTGACGGTCAAGCCTAACATCTTGACAGAGGTGCTTCAGCCGGCAGCCTCCTCTGCGGAGACTGTGCTGCCGTTTAACGACGCCCTCACTGACGTTCTCTTGGGCGCCTGCTCCAAGCCCAACACAGGGGCTCCTGTGGATCGGAACGTGTCACGACGCCATCGCCCAGCTCCGGGCGACCCCCTGTTTCTCTCTGTCCACCCCACTCCTGAGAGCTTGGTTGTCCAAGCCTCCGCTTCCCAAACCGCCTTCCCTACCGCCCCTCCGGATAGGGAATCCAAACGCCTGGATCAGTTTGGGAAGAAAGGTTTTTCTTCCTCCAGTGCTGGCTTGCGGTCCGTTAACACCGCTTGTCTTTTGGGCCGATATACCCACTCCCTGTGGGATTCGGTGGCGGATGTTTTGCCCCAGTGTCCTGAGGAGGTCCAGACACTGCTTTCCCGCGCCATTGTGGAAGGAAGGGATGCGGCTAAATACACTATACGTTGTGGCCTTGACACCGCCGACTCGCTGGGCAGGTCTATTGCAACGACCGTGGCGCTCCGACGCCACGCCTGGCTGAGAACCACTGGTTTTTCAGGGGATGTCCAAAATACTCTCATGGACATGCCCTTTGATGGAGTCGGTCTTTTTGGGTCCAAAGCAGACCATGCGTTGGAGCGCTTTAAGGACTCACGGGCTACTGCCAAGTCCCTGGGCCTTTCTGCTACACGCCCTCCGCTGACTTCTGCTTTTCGCCCCTATCGTGGCCACGGTAGGGCGCCCCTTCACGTCAGCAGCCCAGCCACCGGCCCGCGCAGCAGGCGTCTTCGCGTGGCCGAGGACGTGGATTCCGCCGTGGCAGATCGGGCAACCAGCGTGCGGGTCAGGCCACCACCTCCAACCCGTCCGCGGCCTCCAAGCCCTCCTAGTCCCTCCTTTCAGGTGCACAGCACGCCAGTAGGGGCAGGGTCCGCCATCACCTTCCCCACTGGCGCACCATCACCTCGGACAGGTGGGTCTTGGACATTGTCCGAAGGGGCTACTCCCTCCCCTTCGAGACCACCCCCCAGCCATGCCACCTCAATTCCACCGCATGTCAGGGGATCACTTGGTGCTTCTACAGAAGGAAGTCACGGCCCTCTTGACCAAGAGGGCCATCGAGCGTGTTCCGACTCCCAGAAGTAGGGCGTGGTTGCTACTCCCACTACTTTCTGGTGCCCAAAAAGGACAAGGAGGACATGCGTACTATCTTGGACCTCCGGAACGTCAATCGCTTCCTCCGGAAGGAGAAGTTCAAGATGCTCACCCTAGCTCAGGTCTTGACTGCCCTCGACCCTGGAGACTGGTTGGTAGCGTTGGACTTGCAGGACGCATATTTCCACATCCCCGTCCTGCCGGCTCCACCGGCGTTACCTTCGGTTCACGGTAGGCCCCGAGCATTTTCAGTTCACCGTGCTCCCTTTGGCCTTACCAGTGCCCCTCGGGTGTTCACGAAAGTGATGGCGGTGGTCGCAGCTCATCTGCGCCGGGCAGGGGTTTCAGTCTTCCCCTACCTCGACGACTGGCTGCTGAAGGCGGGCTCGTCCCAGGCAGTCGTCTCCCACCTCCAGACTACGGCCGAACTCCTGCACTCGCTGGGGTTCTCCATCAATGTGCCGAAGTCGCATCTTATTCCTTCTCCACAGCTCCTTTTCATCGGAGCGGTTCTGGACACGACGCAGTTTCGGGCCTATCCTCCCGAACGGCGAGTCCGGGATATTCAGGCTATGATTCCGATCTTTCAGCCTTTATCCTGGGTTTCGGCACGGATGACCCTGAGGCTGCTGGGCCTCATGGCCTCCTGCATCCTGCTGGTCAATCATGCCAGATGGCATATGCGGGCTCTGCAGTGGGACCTGAAGTTCCAGTGGGCGCAGCACCAGGGCAACCTGTCCGATCACGTCCAGATCTCGGAGGGGACTGCAAGACAGTTGCAGTGGTGGCTCTCGAACCGGCAATGGGTCATGGGCAGATCCCTCTCCCTTCCCCAGCCAGAGCACACAGTTGTGACGGACGCGTCCCTTCTGGGATGGGGCGTTCACATGGGAGAGGCGGAGATCAGAGGCCTCTGGTCTCCGGGCGGAGTCCCGGCTCCATATCAACCTTCTGGAGCTCCGGGCGATCCGACTTGCACTCAAGGCATTCCTTCCCTCTGTCAAAGTGAAGGTAGTGCAGGTGTTCACAGACAACACCACCGCCATGTGGTACTGCAACAAACAGGGCGGGGTGGGGTCTTGGACCCTTTGTCAGGAGGCTCTGCGCCTCTGGACATGGCTGGAACATCAGGGCATGTTCCTGATGGTTCAACACCTGGCAGGTTCCCTGAACGCCAGGGCGGACGAACTCAGCCGCAGGTGCATGATGGATCACGAATGGCGTCTTCACTCGGAAGTGGCGCAAGGACTCTTTCTACAGTGGGGAGAGCCTTGGTTAGATCTATTCGCCACCGAAGAGAACGCGCAATGTCATCAGTTCTGCGCGTTGCAATTTCCAAGGCGGCACTCGCTCGGCGACGCTTTTCGTCGCGAGTGGAGTTGCGGTCTGTTGTACGCCTTTCCGCCTATACCACTTCTACCCAGAGTGTTGAAGAAGATTCGGCACGACCGGGCCCAAGTCATTCTTGTGGCTCCGGACTGGGCTCGAAGAGTTTGGTATCCCGAGCTACTCAATATGAGCGTCGATCCCCCGATCCGTCTGCCTCTTCGGGAGGATCTTCTGTCGCAGCAGCAGGGGACGGTCCTCCACCCGAACCTGTCCAGTCTACACCTGCTTGCGTGGAGATTGAGCGGCGGCAGTTGATTCCTTTCGACTTGCCTCCCGAAGTTTGTGATGTGATTCTGGCAGCCAGGCGTCCCTCCACTAAGGTGGTATACGCCTGCAGGTGGAACAAATTTGTGGCATGGTGCACAGCAAAGGCTGTGAATCCCCTTTCTGCCCCTCTTTCTGAGGTCCTTCTGTTCCTTCTCTCTCTGGCCCAACAGGGTTCTGCCCTGGGTACCATCAAGGGTTATCTTTGTGCTATCTCGGCCTTTCTCAGGCTCCCTGATCAGCCCTCCCTTTTCAAGTCCCCTGTTGTTAACAGGTTCTTAAAAGGCATTACTCACCTCTTCCCTCCTGTTCCGTTTGTGATGCCTCAGTGGGACTTGAACTTGGTTCTTACCTTTTAATGTGCGCTCCCTTTGAGCCTCTACATAACTGTCCTCTTCGTCTTCTGACTCTGAAGACAGCCTTTCTGGTGGCCATCACCTCCGCTCGGCGGGTGAGTGAGCTCAGGCTCTATCTTGCAAACCTCCCTTTCTGTCTGTTCATCCAGACAAGGTTGTTCTTCGGACGCGTCCGTCCTTCTTGCCAAAGGTGGTTACTGCTTTCCACATTGGGCAGACCATCACTTTGCCCACCTTCTTTCCGCCTCCGCATCCTTCCAGAGAGGAAGAGAGGCTCCACCGTCTGGACCCAAAACGTGCGCTCTCCTTCTATATTGACCGCACAAAACACTTCCGGGTGGATGACCAGCTCTTTGTTGGCTACGTGGGCGCCAAAAGGTCGGGCGGTGCACAAGAGGACCATCTCCCGCTGGGTTACCTTGTGCATCAAGACCTGCTATTCTTTGGCTAAGAAGGAGCCTCCTGTTGGGCTGCGTGCCCATTCCACCAGGGCAACGACTGCTACCACGGCCTTGGGCCGCGGTGTTCCGCTGCCGGTTATCTGTCAGGCAGCTACGTGGGCCTCGCTGCACACGTTTACAAAGCATACTGCCTTGACAGTCAGGTCCGGAGGACGGCTTCTTTGGCCGTTCTGTCCTCCAGGACTTCCTTGTCTGATCTTTGTTTGCAGACCCACCACCGGGGTTGGTATTGCTGGGGTATCTATTCTAAGGTAAGGAATCTGTCACTAACGTGTCTCTTTCAGATGCACAAGTTACTAACTTGTGTAACGATATATCTGTAAGAGACAGTAGTTAGTGACAGATTCCTTACCGCCCACCCATCCTCCCCGTTCTGCGAACTGATTTCTAGGGTTAAGGACATCCCTTTCAGGGCCCTAGTATTTTTCAGACACCTATGTCAGCTTCTTGCATGGCTCTGCGTTCCTGGCGCGGAAAGTCGTGTACAGAACTGACGTCAGCGCGCAGGGGCGGCGCCTAAGTACTGCCCGCGACGTCATCCCGGCGATCACGATGCCGACGACGGACGCGGAGCCGCACGACGCCGCCTACCGACGCGCAAAGGTACTGCTACGCAAAAAACGTTCCGGATCAAGCCTGCCGCCTGGGGATATTCTAAGGTAAGGAATCTGTCACTAACTACTGTCTCTTACAGATATATCGTTACACAAGTTAGTAACTTGTGCGCCAGGCTGCACATGTGTCCACTTCAAGAATGCTTAGCCAGTCAGTGGAACCAGTTACAGGGTCTATTGACCGATCTAGTGTTGGTAAGCGGCCGTACTCATCGCTCTCTGCAGTGGTGGAACACACAAAATTTGTCGAAAGGACGGCCATTCATAGACTCGGTTCCACAGATAGTACAGACAGCGGACGCGTCCCTCACCGGCTGGGGAGCTCATCTACAATATCACACAGTGCAAGGACTGTGGAGTCAACAGCAGAAGTTGCTCCACATCAATCATCTAGAGTTGCTTGCAATCTTTCTAGCCCTCAAGGCGTTTCAGACTCACTTGGAGGGCAAAGCTGTCTTGGTTCGTACAGACAACATGACAGCTATGTATTACATGCAAAAACAGGGGGGGACACACTCTCTCCAACTGTCTCACTTAGCCCAAGACATCTGGAGGTGGGCCATTCACCACAAACTTTATCTCCTAGCGGAACACCTCCCAGGAGTGAACAACCAGATTGCAGATCTCCTCAGCAGGCAGAAACAGCAAATACACGAATGGGAACTCCACCCTCAGGTTCTCCTCCCATACTTTCAAAGTTGGGGAGTCCCTCACATAGACCTGTTCGCCACATACCAAAACGTAAAATGCCGAAGCTTCGCCTCCAGGTACCCACACCCGCAATCCAAGGGCAATGCACTATGGATGAACTGGTCAGGCATATTTGCCTACGCTTTTGCGCCTCTCCCACTCATTCCATTAGTGGTTCACAAGCTCAGGCAAACATCTCTCAAACTAATCCTAGTAGCTCCGACATGGGCACGTCAACCTTGGTTCACAACCCTGTTGGAGCCATCTCTGGTTCCGCATCAAAAGCTGCATTTAACCTCCAGTCTCCTCACACAGAGCCATGGAGAAATCAGACACCCAGATCCCAAACAGCTGAACCTCGCAATCTGGCTCCGAAATCTTAGAATTTGGTTACTTGAACCTTCCACCAGAATGTATGACTATCATTAGAGAGGCTAGAAGACCTACCACAAGGGCCTGCCACGCAGCTAAGTGGAAGCGATTTGTTGTTTATTGTGGTAACAATCATATCAACCCTCTTGATGCTTCCATACAAAACATCATCTGCTATCTGTTACACTTGCAACAGTCATCATTGGCTTACACCTCCATCAGACTACACCTAGCGGCAATAGCTGCATATCTACAAAATAGGCAGCATTTGTCGTTGTTTAGAGTACCCGTAGTCAAAGCTTTCGTGGAAGGACTAAAAAGAGTCATACCACCAAGACTCCCACCTGCCTCAGTGTGGAATCTTAACATAGTCCTCACAAGATTAATGGGCCCACCTTTTGAGCCCATGCACAAATGCGAACCACAGTTCCTCTCCTGGAAAACCGCTTTCCTCATTGCAATCACTTCTTTAAGGGGAGTGAGTGAATTACAGGCATTAACCATACAAGAACCATTTTTCCAACTACATGGAGACAAAGTGGTTCTTCGTACCAATCCTAAATTTTTACCTAAGGTAGTATCTGCATTTCATATAAATCAGTCAGTAGAATTACCCGTATTCTTCCCTCTACCTGATTCAGTGGCAGAACGAGCTTTACACACCTTAGATGTTAAAAGAGCACTCTTGTACTACATTGAAAGGACAAAATCTTTTCGTAAAACAAAACAACTTTTTGTTGCTTTTGCGCCACCACACAAGGGCAATCCTATTTCCAAATCAGGTATTGCTAGGTGGATTGTTAAGTGCATTCAAACCTGCTATGCAAAAGCAAAGAGAACTTTAACTGTACCCCCTAGGGCACATTCCACTCGCAAGCTAGGGGCCACTATGGATTTTTTGAGAAACTTTCCCATAGTTGACATTTGCAAAGCTGCAACATGGTCTACACCACACACATTCACTAAACACTATTGTGTAGATGTGTTAGCAAGACAACAAGCCAATGTGGGTCAAGCAGTACTTAAGACACTATTTCAGACAACTCCAACAGCTACAGGTTAGCCACCGCTTTGGGAGGATACTGCTATATAGTCTATGCACAGCATGTGATCTACAGCTCACATGCCTCGAACGGATAATGTTACTTACCTAGTAAGCATCTGTTCTTGGCATGTAGAGCTGTAGATTCACATGTGCCCACCCACCTCCCCAGATACCTGTATCTGCTGTAGTTCTCTATTTAATTTACATACATACGCATGGACATCTCTATTCTTTATTACTACTCCATTCTCACCCTCTGTGGCAAACAATCTAACAATGGAGTCGATGCCCATGCACACTATCACAGAAAGGAGGAGTCACCTACCTTGTGACTGGAAAGACTTCTTCAAAGAAAAACAAAGTGCAAACATCCGAACCCAACACTAGATGGCGAGCTATGCACAGCATGTGAATCTACATCTCTACATGCCAAGAACAGATGCTTACTGGGTAAGTAACATTATCCTTTCATTTCATTTCCTTTCTCACCAACCCTGCCATCCTCCCCGTTCTGCGACCTGGGCTCTTGACCTTAACATCCTAGTAGATTCTGCACACTAGTCATAGTCATTGTGACGTGGCACCGAATTTTTGGGCGCAGAATGTCACAAAGGAAACTGATGTCAACTCATCAGGGTGGTGCCTATATAAGCACTGCGTATGTCACTTCCGATGTAGCCAATGTGGAGCTGATGGACGCCACCTACCGGTGCGCAGAGTTACTGCTCGAGATTTCTGGATCCAGATGACGCTTGGGGAATATTTCAAGGTGAGAATTAGTGAGTGCGCCATTAGGGCCCGGCCACCTGGATCCCCGCCACGCCCACTAGGTATGCTGGGGTAGCCCGATTGGCGACCGGCAGAGAAGGAAGTCCTTCCAGGTCACCGAGTGACGTGGTTCCGGCTGGGACCGGCGCTGGGAGGGGGAGGAGCTGGTGGCCTATTTAGGCGGGGGGGCCACGGACTCCGTTCTCTTTTCCCCGCGCCGGCCCCAGGAAGTTATCGGACAGCGAAACTCGCTGCATCGTCGCAGAGGAGCCGTTTTTCTTTTTTTTCCCGCTGCAGGTAGAGCTGAGGAGCACGGAAGGCGGGACGACGAGGCTGGGCCGGCGCGCATCGTACAGACGACGGGGTTCTGGATTCCAGTCGGCGGACTCGAAAGCGGGAGGGCAGCGTTCGGGTGCAAGCGCGGTCTTGGCGGGTACTCGCGGTACCAGGAGGTAAGGTGTCGGGGGCTTGGGGGCTTGGGGCAGCCACGGGGGGAGCGGTGGTCAGTGGGAATTCCGGGCCTTAAGTATAGACCCAATTGTTGTTTGTACGCCATCGACCCTGCGGCTGCCTTGAGTTTCTCAATTTCGACGTGCGTTGTGTGAACGCGCGCGGCGGGTCGGCACCTCCCTCCTGGGCTCACGATCAACTGCGGGGCATTTGGGGGCAATCTTAGTATCGAAGTGAAGGTGTGTGCACGGGGATTACAGGGCATACTGCAGGCGCAACATCCTGTGATTCTATGCGAAATCACTTAATCTCAAGGGGTGATAAATTGTGGTGATTGTACCGGTTAATCTACCGGTTAACAGCAGAACGCTAACAAGGGAAGGTGGAGAACAGGTGGCACGCTAGATTGCTTGATGTGTGGAGCACCTGACCAGGACTGTATTTTAAAAGCGGCAATCAGGGCGGCAAAGCGCCGGTTAGGCAGATTAAGGAGCTTATGCAAAGGAAAGCAGGATGCCTGCTAAGGGACGCAACCAGAAAAGGAAGGACAGTGATCCCAATCTGTCCCAGTTGCTAAAGCTGGTTTTGGCCAAGCTAAGCCAGGATGAGGGGAGTGATGAAGAGGAGGTGGAGCGGGTCCCAGAGCCGGTTCAGGACAAGGAAGGGGGGGGGGAGCGCCCCCGTAGATCCAATGTCCCTCCCAAGGCAGCATTCCCCCCCCCCCTAGAGAAAAGGCCCAGGACCCACCTGAGTAAGGAGAGGAGTAAGAGTGGGAAGGGGGCCAGAAAGAATAAGATTGGACAGGGGGAGGGGGACCTCGAGGAGCAGCTCCCAGCGCAGGAGGCACCTAATGAAACACCCCGGCCAGAGCCAGCACAGCCAATATCTAATGGGGTGGAGCAGGATAATGTGGGGGCAGTGTTGGCTGAGATTTGGGGGGCATTGAAGGCATTAGCGCCCGCGCCCCAGCCTCCAAGTCCGGAGACACAAGTACTAGCGCCAGCGCTTCAGGGTGTGCAGGGTGGGGGAGTGCCATCACAGATTAGCGCACCAGGGGGGGTAGTCCCCCCCCCGCACCAGGTAACCCTGAGGTGCCCGCAGGGGGAGTGCAAGGGACAACGGCTAGCATATTAGCCTCAGTGGCAAACTTGCTAGCACAATTGATAGCGCCTGCAGCAGGGAGTCAGGCAAATGGGGCACCGGTGGCACCATGGGCACCACCATCAGCCACGGAGAGCGCACTCAGTGAAATCAGTAGACAGGTAGGTCTCTTGGGAAAGGCACAGGACAAAGACATAAGCACAGCCCCTTCGGCGGTGGGTCAAGCGGCCCCCGCGCAACCCGCGGCAACAACAGGGACCGCAACAGGTAAGGCGGTTGAGAGCACAAGCAAGAGTGCTGACAGCGGGTCCAAAGCAATTGGGGGCCAGGATACGGTATTATCCAAATGAGGGAAATTGGCTTCACATGTTCCTCTCGACATAAGGGAAAAGATTTGGAAAGGAGAATCCATAGACATATTCTCCTTAATCAGGCCAAAAAGGAGGGAAGTGGAGTCCAAAGAAAAAGAGGGGAAAGAGGGCTCTTTCAAACATAGGAAGCCAAGAGTGGAAGATCAATCACTAATTGGCTGTTTGGTTTCAATGTTTTTACAATCGTAATGTTGGAAAGGAAACCTGAGCTGGTGATACCATCGATATTTTATGCTAACAAAATCCTGAAGGCGCACACAATGTATGGTGGTATGGCTTGGCTGGATTACGACAGGGATTTCAGATGGGCTAAGGTAGAGGACCCAGACATGGGGTGGGATCAGACTGACGTGAATGTTTGGTTAGAAAGCGTAAACAACAAGGCACCCATGAAGCAGCCCTTTCGGACTTCACAAGGGGGGGGCAGGCGAGAAAAAAGGGACCTGCTGGGCATTCAACCGGAAAATATGTACTTGGCCGGCGGGGACATGTAGGTTTAAACATGCCTGCGCATTCTGCGGTCACCCATCCCACCCCGAGTTTAAATGCATTAAAAAATCAAAAAATAGAGGTAGGGAGCACAAGCCCCCCCTGCAATAGGTTACCCACGCCAGTTGAAGTTGGGAAGCTGATTTTTTGGCTGAATCAGTACCCTAATAGGAATGCAGCCAAGACGTTGTACCAGGGGTTTTCTACAGGTTTTCGCATTCCCGCGCCGGGGGTGCCTCCTGTTAGTCATTGCAATAATCTATTGTCTGCGCGCACACATCCTACTGTAGTGTCACAAAAGGTTGGTAAGGAAGTGCGTTGGGGCGGATAGCAGGCCCATTCCCCGCCCCCTCCATTGCCAGATTATGCTTGTTCACCGTTAGGGGTGGTTCCTAAGAAGGAGCCAGGCCAGTACAGGATGATACAAAACTTATCAGCACCGAGGGGGGCGTCAGTGAATGATGACATAGATCCATCCTTGTGCTCAGTGACATATTCTTCCTTTGACATGGCATTACAGAGGCTGCGCGACTTAGGTCCCAATGCCTTCATGGCAGAAACAGACATTGAGTCAGCCTTCCGGCTCATGCCTGTCCACCCCGATGATTATCACTTGTTGGGTTTCCAGCTGAATCACCAGTTTTACTATGACAAATGTATGCCAATGGGATGTGCGGTGTCATGTAGATATTTTGAGATGTTTAGTTCCATGCTCCAGTGGCTGTTTACTTTCAGAACAGGGCACAGGGGCATTGTGCATTACTTGGATGACTTCATGGTCATGGGCCCGTCAGCGTCCGGGGAGTGTGGACAGGCGTTGAAGGAACTGGTTTCCATGTTTAATGAATTTGGGCTGCCATTGGCGCCCGGGAAGACAGTAGGTCCAGCAACATGCATGTCTTTTCTGGGGATTGAAATAGAGACAGTGGTGGGGGAATGCAGGTTACCTGCGGACAAAGTACAGGCATTCTCCCAAGCGATTGATGCAGCATTGGCAGGAGCAAAAGTGACATTGCACCAACTCCAGGTTTTGGTGGGCCAGTTGAACTTTGCCTTACGGATCATTCCGATGGGGCGCCCCTTCTCGAGGTCAATTGCGAGGGCAATGATGGGGTTGACTCAAAAGCACCATCATGTGAGACTACGGTCTGAAGTGAGGGAGGACCTGAGGGTGTGGCGCAGTTTTTTGAAGGATTTTAATGGTAAAGTGGTGTGGCCAGCGCCGGCGATCTCCAGCGAGGCCTTGGGATTACTCACGGACTCAGCTAGTAGTGTGGGCTTTGGAGCAATGTTGGGGCCACGCTGGTGCAGGGAAGACTGGCCGGCAGCTTGGCACGAGAGCGGGTTGACCAGGAACATAGCCTTCTTAGAGTTATTCCCAATTGTGGTGGCGGTTACTGTGTGGGCCGATTTCTTTAGGAATAAATCTGTGGTTTTTTGGTCCGACAACATGGCTGTGGTGGAAGCTATTAATAGGCAAGGGGCTACCTGTAAACATGTTCTGAGACTGTTGAAGCATTTAGTATTAGCATGCTTGAGGCTGAATCTGCTGTTCAGGGCAGCACATATTCCAGGCGTAGAGAATCAGGCTGCTGACGCTTTGTCTCGCTCCAAGTTGCAGGAATTCCGGAGGTACCATCCACAAGCAGAGGACCAGATGACAGTGTTCCCGACATCTCTGTGGAGGATTGGAGCCCCGCATTAGCAGGGTTGGTGGGTGCCTCGTTGAGCGAGCGCACCCGGAAAGCTTATCAGCAACATTTCAAGGCGTACAGGATGTTTGTGCAGCGCGCAGGGGTAGTGGGCTTCTTTTCATCGGAGGCCATCTGTGGTTTCTTGCAGATGTTAAGGGAACAGGGCAGGCCAGTTTCCTATGCTAGGGAGCACGTGGCAGCAGTAGGCTTCTTTGCTAAATTGGCAGGCGTGCAGGACCCGGGGTATGCATTTTTAGTCAGAAAAGCGCTTTCAGGTTGGGCCAGGTTGGAAGGGGTTAAAAAGGATGGCAGAAGGCCTCTGGATGTGAACACGCTGGAGGAAATACTGGACACCTTGCAGTCATTGTCTCGCTCAGAATATGAGAGCATCCTATTTGGGGCGGCCTTCTCCCTAGCTTTTTATGGGGCTTTTCGATTAGGAGAGTTGGTAGGGGCCTCCAAGACAGACCAGGCTGGCGGGTTGCAATGGCGCGACACAAGGCTAGTTCAGGGAGGGCTGGTGGTGGTCTTGCGTAGATCTAAGACAGACCCGTTAGGCAAAGGTACCACGATTTGGCTCAGCCCGGCACCCGGCGCAAGGGTATGTCCGATAGCCCGGATGGAAGCATACTTGGCGATCCGCCCACTAGGGAGAGAGCAAGCCCTGTTCATACATGAGCAAGAGGGGTGCCTGTCGAAATATCAATTCAGGGCGGTGTTCAAGAGTGCACTGACGAGTTTGGGGTTTGATCCCATGGGTTATTCATCTCACTCATTCAGAATTGGGGCAGCGACTCTCGCAGCAGGGGCTGGCTTATCAGCAGAGGAAGTGAAGCGGGTTGGGCGATGGTCGTCAGCTTGCTTCAAACGCTTTGTGCGGACGGAATTATTGTAATATGACACACGGATACACTGGCATGACCATTCTGACTTTTCCATTTCTCTTCCCGTCATTAGTATGCCCGCTAAGGTGATATGGGTGTTGGGACACTCGTTCGTACCGCGCGCCACGCTCCGGTTGCAGCAGCAGCGAGTGTAGAAACCGCCGGGTTTGAAGGGGATGTCGTTCCTTTGGCGAGGCGTTGGGAGTTTGCGAATCGGGCAGCTGCGGCGGCTGGTAGAGGAGACGAGAGTGCACGAGGGACAGCAGTCCCCGGATTTGATTATTCTGCATTTGGGCGGCAACAACATGGTGGACCTTGGGCGCCAGGCAGTCAGAGAGGCATTGCTGACGGAGTTCGCCTGGTTGGGACGGGCATTCCCACGGGCGCGGATAGCCTGGCCAGGTATGATACCGCGCCGGACATGGGGCACCAGAGTAAGATCGAGAGCACTGAATGTGTCAGTGAGGCGACTCAACGGGGAACTGGCTAAGCTGTGCACTGGACAGGGCCGCTTGTGCCACATACCACACAGACTGATCACAGGCGACCAAATGTTTCACCACGACGGTGTGCATTTGTCGGACATTGGGACGGATGTATGGATCAACAGCATCTGGTCATTTGTGCAGAACTTGGTCGGTGGTGGGGAGGGTGAAGGACCTGTGGGCCCTGGTCACCCTTGTGGCGGTAAAGAGGCCACAGAAGATTGACTCGCAGGGTTAACGGGAGTCCTCCTTACATACTCCCTAGGCCAGCACTGAGGGGAGAGACGGTAAGCTCTCCGCAGGGAGAATGGGGACACCGGCTGGGAGGCAAGGCGCCAGGTCACGAGCTAGGGCATGGGGCAGCGGCCCCTGGTTATTCCCTCACGAGCCTCCTTGGCAGCCTGGTGGTAGAGGGGTGGGCCCCAAAAATGGCGGACAAGGACCAGAGGGCTGGGGCTCACCTCTCAAGGACGCAGGTGGGTTGCGCCTTGCGTGGTTCTCAATTGGGAGATGCGAGCCGGAGGGCCCCTTGGTGCTGGAGCGATAGAATGTCTTATAAACAATGAAGTCAGGGGGTTAGGCTGATTGTTTATGATTGCCAATATTAAAAGTGTGAATATTGATTTGTGCAACGTGTAAATAAGTAATTTCAATTTGTCATGTTTATGTGTGATGATGTTAAAATAAACATGGCCGTTTATACCCACACTATTATGGTATCCAGTATTGATTGTGGGGTTTCATGGGGGCGGGGAGCATCCTAGGGGGTCCGGGTCTCTATGGAAAGCGCGAGAATTAGTGAGCGCGCCATTAGGGCCCGGCCACCTGGATCCCCGCCACGCCCACTAGGTATGCCGGGGTAGCCCGATTGGCGACCGGCAGAGAAGGAAGTCCTTCCGGGTCACCGAGTGACATGGTTTCGGCTGGGACCGGCGCTGGGAGGGGGAGGAGCTGGTGGCCTATTTAGGCGGGGGGCCACGGACTCCGTTCTCTTTTCCCCGCGCCGGCCCCAGGAAGTTATCGGACAGGCAAATAACTTGTTCGTCATGTCACTTGCAGAAACATCTAAAAGAAGTGCATTGTCCCTGGAAGAAAAATAGGCTAGTCGTATTCAGTTGCGGGGCCTAAACATGAGAAATTAGTCCACATTTGAACGCACTCTACAGCGTAATAAACACGTTTAGTTTAGATTTTTGGTGTTCATTTTCCGTTATTGCGATAAAAGAAAAACTTCTGAAGTTAGTAACACGACGATCTCCAGCAACGATTATGTGTTACATAGCAAAATGAGTGATAATAAAGTCGATCTGTATAAGAAGGACGATATAATATATATATAATTATATAATATATATATTTTTATTTTTTATTTTTTTCTGACGCTTAGTCTAGCTTGCTGTAACAGGGCCCGATAGAAAAATCTGGTGTAGTCATTCGAGTCACCTGCAGATCAATAAAAGCCTTGAGGCAGTCCAGAAGCATAATAGGTCTACTGGGGCCTGTTCAGCCATAAGCTTCTGTTGTAGGTGTTACACGCTCTGTTGCAATAGGATAACTCCATTACAAACTTAATTGAGCGCAAAAAAGCTGATTTTGAATCAGCGATCCATGCAAGCTATTTGAGCCCTTTGAGAGGATGTGTGAAATTAAATGCTGTTTACTAGTAGCAGTGACCTAAAGCTCTTTGCATTGTGGGCAACACATGCTGATGCCGGAGCAGTCACCACCTTTGTCTCTTTTATTTCTTATTATCGAATTGCCGCCAGCCATTGGAATAATTAGATACTGGATTTAAACTTCAAACCTAATGACGTGACTACGTAGAGAGAGATGAACCCACCCAAACCTAATGACGTGACTACGTAGAGAGAAATGAACCCACCCAAACCTAATGACGTGACTACGTAGAGAGAGATTAACCCACCCAAACCTAAAGACGTGACTACGTAGAGAGAGATGAGCCCACCCAAACCTAATGACGTGACTACGTAGAGAGAGATGAGCCCACCTGCTCCATTTCCCAGTGCCATTTTTCACCTCGTGATTTCTGCTGGTTAGGAGCGGCGCATTATCTACTTGTCCTATTTATGCACTTTTTTGCAGGGACCACTATTTATGCAATTCTTGAATTTCTATCTTAGCTATTAAAGTTCATAAGAATTCTGTAGTACAAACATCAGATTCTGGAAACCAGACTCGTTTAACTAGCCTTCATTTGGGTGCGTCTGCTTTAAAGATGTGCATGGCTTTGGAATTGGTATAAATATATGATTCTCAACCAGGAGTAGCGATTTTAGACATACTGTGTATACCTGCTATAAGTGGCTGTCAATCTACAGTGCTTCCTTGATAAACTTTCTCTCCTAGACCCCCTAGCTGTATCCTGTTGGTCATCTCCACTTCTCGTGGTAGCCTAAGCTACCATCATTCTTGTGGTGTGCTGGACCGACCAACGTATCCTCTAAACTTGGACTACCTTTTCCAAGTCAGACACATAACTGTCAGAGATATTTTATCTGGAAAGTGGCGGAGGCTCCAAGGATTTTATGCTTCTTATAATATATTATGCTACCTCCACTGTTGTGGTGCACTGACGGGCAAACACCCTCTGGAGAAGATATTTCTGATGGATAATTCTAATTGCAGAATCTTCACCTTGTGATTATTCCCCCGGCATCAGACTGGAACCGGAAACTTTAAAGCAGTACTCCTGTGCATCAGTGGGTGATGTCTTGCTGCTCCCCGCCAACTTTGTTCCTCTTCGGAAATGATGACCGGAGCCATGTATAAATGTCACCTATGTGCGCTGACATCAGTTCCTTTCTTTCCATACCTTCAGGCATGAATCCAGAGCTACTCCTTAGTCTTTTCAAGATTTTTTCCACACAATTCCAAATTTTTGCAGTGTGCAAGGGTAAATGTCACTTCCCAAGACAACAAGCTTCAAACCATGCAAGGACTGTACCAAACAGATATCTGTGACAGACCCTTACCAAGTTTGCCTGTGGTGCTGGGGGATAGGTCTCCAGAACTTGCAGTGACTACCCTCATATAAATCCAATGGCAATACGGAACAGTGAGGCAAAGCTTAATGTTGCCAAACATCGGAAAACCCCATTGTGTGACAGGTTGAGGTTGAAGGAAAGGTCCCATTGCCCCGCCCGAAGTTGTTTCTATGGCAACTCTTTATTAAGGTCAAAGTTTTCCGGCAAGTCTAAAAAGAAGCATAAGAAATATAAGCAGGAATCTGCCCCTTCCTGCCATTCTCGAACTCCAGAGAGGACGGGGGGCGTCATCGGTTCACCTGATAGTACTCCCAATCTCAGTTGGAGCTCGTCCAGATAATCCTCAAATTTTCAGGTCAGTTGATGATGACACAGCAATTTGAGGCCCTTAGATTGCAGATTAGCTTGGCTTCTGATGGCACAGACAACCCTAAGAAAGCAACTGATGTTATCGCACATGGTTGGCTCTTATATGCAGCTCCACTTGTAACTTCCAGAGCAGCATGACGTGTGTGGAGCCAAATGACATCACCTACTGACGTGCAGGAGTACTGCTTTGAAGTTTCAGGATCCAGTCTGGTGCCTCAGGAATATTCACATTATGAGGGATCTGATGGTAGATAGAGAATCCACAATAAAGAGCATTACCGAAGATAAGTAACTTGTTCTTTACTGTTTTACTGCATAAATGCTCTCAGATATGCTTTATCAATGGCTCCTAGAGCCCCCACTGATCTCAAAGCAATGTAAATAAGCCTTCCGTCAAGTGGGAAGTAAAGGCAGCAAGAACCAATTTACACAGTTAAAGACTATATGACAACATTGCCATCCTTTTTTCACTGGCCTGACCAACCTTCCTTATTCAAGTCACCTGTTGTAATGATCTCTCAATGGGACCTTTGCTTGGTCCTCGTGTTTCTGATGTGCACCTTGTTTGAGCCCATGCACAGCTGTTCTCTATGGATCCTCACCTTCATAATGTTTTTTCTTATTACCATTAGTTCTGTGCTCTGTGTCACTGAGATGCAGACAGTCAGTTCAACCCCCAGGCACCACTTTCTTTCCTGACAATTAGGTAATGAGAACCCATACTTCCTTCCTGCCAAAGGTTGTATCACTCTTCTAAGTGAGTCAGTTCATCACCCTCACTGCATTTTTGTTAATGCCACATCCATTGACAGAGGAGTTGGGTCTCCACTGGCCTGACCCGACGGGAGCCCTTAGTTTTTATATTATATATACACCGTGTGGATGGCCTGCTCTGTGTGCTGTCACTGTGCCAGTACTAAGAAAGAGAAGGTGGTGCAGAAGTGGAACCTGTCCAGGTGGATTGTCGTGTATATAAAGACATTCTATTCCTTGGCCAAGAAGGAACGCTACGGGCCCTCGGGCTCACACGAGCATCTATGGCATTGGCGAGGGGTGTTCTCATCATAGGCATCTGACCGACAGCGACGTGGGCATCCGTGCATACATTGTTCAAGCATGCTGTCCTGACAGTCAAGTCTGCAGAGAGGGCGATTTTTGTCTGTTAAGTTCTGCAGGGCTTTTTTTTATGCAAGTCTGTCCTCCAACCCTCTACCTTTTGTGAGGTACTGCTTTGATATCCATTCTAAAGGCGAGGAATCTGAAGTTAGTAGTATCCACCTGGAGAACAAACTAAAGTCTTTCAGTAGAGCTCTTTTTGGTGGATAATCTGTCTAACCTCAAATTCATCACTGCCCTTCCACCTCCCTGTTCTGTGGATCGGATTCCCTTGCCTCTTAGAAAGGCTCAAGATTAGTTTCTGCACACTGTCCCCTCCGATTTGTAATGATCTTTCCATGTCTGAGGCTACGGAAGAGTAAAAAGGCAGAACAGATGTCAGCACACAAGGGTAGCGCGTTTATACTACTCTGAACCGTTACTTTGAGGGCAGCGCCAACTGCTGGCGTGCAGGGGTATCTGCTGTGTAAAAATCCGGATCCAGTCTAGTGTCTGGTGTTATTCAGAGGGTGATTTATCTGTTAGAAGCATTCATCAGAAAAAGCATTATCAAAGGTAAGTAACTTTTAGATGTATGCACTTGACTTAGTTCATATTTGATTTGAGCTGCAGACTTGAGATTATTGCATTGGCTTTTGCTTTGTGTTTTTGGGCCTGTGCAGATAGTGCTGCGCCTGATTTGTTGTTAAACTGATAAATCCTGTCAATGAAGGGGAGAATTATCCCATCTGAACCTGCAGGTGAGCAAGAGCCTTGACCAATAGCCTTGTTGGTAAGTCTGGGTCTTAAGTGATAAGTGTCCTTAGATATATCGAAGAATAGTGATTCGCTTAGCTTCATAAAACGCTAATTACAAAGGCCAATCAATGCCTGCCTGCCTAGAGTTTGTTTTACAAATGATCACCCTTAATATGGAAATGAGCAAACATTGTAATTTCCAATAATTTGTTTATTGCGCGTGCTTTTATTTCCTTTGTAAACTAACTTGATACTTTTCACTTCGGATATTGTTTCAATGATGGAGGTGAATCCTTCTTGCAGTGTTGTCAGTCAGTCAGTTCACTTTATTTGTTTTTTTGCATAAAGCCATAAAAGTAATCTAAAACGGTACATTATACAAAAGGATAACTTGATTAACAAATCTTACTTGACGATCTCAAATACTATACATAAAAACAGTCTTTAAAAAAGTGAATATACAATATATCTTTAAAAAGAAATAAAAACAGAATCCCTGCATGAACTGGATGTGCCCTACCCATACATACAGGGACACAGTGTTGTGTCTACAGGGCCATTGACTCGCGATAATGCACGTGCTGCTTCTGGCTGGCTTAAATGCGCATGCATAGACACTTTAATTGGAATATTGAGAACGGAGCAACCAATCACGTTCCTTGGAGTTCAGTACAGGTCATAAATTACAACTCTGACAACAGACAGCTTACTTTTTAACAGAAGAGAGGCGACAGGCGTTTATTTGTTCCTTGAAGCCCGTCATTTACACCTCCAGTGCACATCTTGACTGTGGCTTTGGCCCGTAAGTCAGGGGAGTGCCAACAACTGGCATTGTCGGCTGGTTGCAGTCTCTACGCTTCATCTTAGTTCGGTTCTAGCAGAGAACTAGTAAATAACACCTGATTTTTGTAATTAAACAATTTCCACATTTCTGTTGACGTATTTCAGGTTAAACGTGTCTGTAACGTACATAGCAGTGGCGTCATGCTTCGGGTCCTTCAACAATGCTTACATCTCAATGGACCCCTCCACCGGAGGGTCCGACCTTCCTTGTGCTCACGTTTGTATAAGAGTATACAGCTCTCTTTATGCCCCTCATAAAATACGGATTGCGACCAATGAATGCATCGCAGTAAAGCGCGACGTGCGTTTCAGGTAGAAATGCCCCTCATCACAGCTTCAAAAGATGGCAGCAGTGACGTAGCCAGGGTGCGGCGGGCCTTGGGCAGGTAAGGAAAATGCACCCCCACCCCCTCCTTAACACCCCCAACCCTCTCACCTCACATTACCTCCGGCTCAGTTGTAAATTGTAGTGGTGGGTGATGCCTGGTCTGCCTCCGCCGAGGGAGCCTGCTAGGATGCTCGGCAGCACTGCCCCCTCCCTCCCCCAAATCCCTCCTCTGCTGCTCCTAGGCCAGGCCGCCCCGCCAGCGCAGGCCACCATGAATAACACCGGAAGAAGCAGCGCGCGGCCTGCTGCGCCTCTTCTGTGGAGCAGGCATGGCCTTTCCACGGCTGTCCTGCTAACATCTGGGGCCACTGAGTAAAAGGTGATCTTAGGGCATGCTATTTATTTATTTATGCATTTTTATATAGCGCGGACTTTACCTGAAGGTGTCAGAGCGCTTCACAATAGGAACAGTAACATTACATGAGGAGAAGGTTACAAGTGAGCATAATCCAAAAGCAAGCGTTACATTACATGAGGAAAAAGTGACAATTGGGCAAATAACAAAAACAAACCAGATACAAAAAGAGGTATACGTTCCAAGAGGAAAAAGTGACAGGTGTGCATGATACATGAGATACAAAATACAAATAGAGGTATAATACTGCAATAAGTGGCAGTCACTCAGAACACGCTGGGAAGGCACTTCTATAGGCATGGAGAACAGAATTTCCTATAGTGGAAGAACTTCCTTGAGGGAGTAGAGAGGGCGTGAATTAAACAGGCGACTTAAAATGAAGGGAACACACACATAAAATCCAACACAGCACGCAAGGGTGAGGAATGTACAGGAAAAAGTACAAATTTACAATGAAGAGCGAACTTCCTAGAGGGGCCTGAGAATGCAAGTATTAGTTCTGAAAGTGTCTTTGGAAGAGAAGAGATTTGAGGTCAGCTTTGAAGATCCGGGTAGAGGCGGTGGCACGGAGCAATGGGGAAGCGAGTTCCAGATTCTCACCGCATTGCTTGAGAAGGATTGCGCCATCGATCTTTCCCTTTTGAAGACGGGGGCTCAAGCAGAAGCTTTTCCGCATTGCGAGAAGGGCGAGAGCCACCGGACAATTTCAATTTATTCGCCAGGTAACGAGGGGAGGACGTGTGTAAGGCTTTGTGTGTGATGCAGGCAGTTTTGTAAATAGATCTTGCCTCGATCGGAAGCCATCGAAGAGAGGACAGGATAGGAGTGACGTGGTCGCTTCGTTTAGACCCTGAAATGAAGCGAGCTGTTGAATGGAGGATGGATTTGAGAGGGGAGAGGTGGGATTTGGGTAGGCCCGTCAGAAGAGAATTGCAATAATCCAGTCTTGAGAGAACCAGAGATTGTACCAAGGTTTTTAAGTCTTTCTCCGGGAAGAACCGACGGATCCCCCATAGCAGGCGCAACTGGTAACGTGCGTTCTTAGCAATAGAGTTGATGTGGGAGATTAGGTTGAGTCTTTTGTCAAGAATGACACCTAGGGATTTAGCGCTGTCGACAATGATGGGTTTGTTGTTGAGTAGGTTCAGCTGATCCATCCAAGATTGAACAGGAGGAGGTGAGAGAGAGGTAGAGAGGAGGAGGAATTCAGTTTTGGCGGGATTCAGAATGAGTTGGTGAGCTAACATCCAGTTGTGAATAGAGTTGAGAGTAGAGTTGAGTAGGGCGAGATCATGTGTGGAAGACACCTTAAGGTAGATTTGAGTGTCGTCCGCATAAAGATGGTAATGGATCCCAGATTTGCTTAGAAGGTTCCAGGTAGAGATTAAACAGAGTGGGTGCCAGGATAGAACCTTGAGGGACGCCTTGACCTACGGCCAATGGAGATGAAAGACTGTTCGCTATCTTGATCATTTGGGATCTGTCCGAGAGGAAAGAGGCAAACCATTTGAGCACTGTGCCATCCAATCCCATTCTCTGTTGAAGAGTGTTGAGGAGGGTGCTATGATTAACAGTGTCAAAGGCTGCAGAGAGGTCTAGGAGAATCAGAAGACACGATTCCCCAGAGTCGAGTATATGCAGCGCATCGTCAATCACTTGCAGCAGGGCTGTTTCAGTGCTGCAATTTTGGATGAAGCCAGACTGGAAGACGTTGAGGAGGTTATTGTCCATAATATGTGAGGAAAGTTGTTTCGCAACACATTTTTCGGTGATTTTCAAAAGAAAAGGGAGGTTGGTGATAGGGCGGAAGTTGTTGAGGTCGTTCGCATCGGCGGAGGTTTTTAGAAGAGGGGTGACCTGTCCTGATTTGAGGGCAACCGGGAGGGAGCCTTGACTGAGGAAGAGATTGACTAGCCTGGTCCAGTAAGAGAGAGTATAGGTGTAGAAATCGATGGCGATGTCGCTAGGGATGGGGTCAGAAGAATGGTTGGAGGGTTTAGTTTCGAGGATGCATTTGAGGAGGTCATCTTCCGAGATGACGTCAAAGTTCTGCCAGGTAACTAAGGATTTCCGCTCCTCAATGGGGGAGGGGTGGGCGACCTGATTCACCAGTGCTTTGACCTTTTCATCAGTGGTGATCGTAGCCATGCATCTTGTTAAACGTGCTTATTTGGTGGCTCGTCTCCTATTTGGTCTTTTAGAGCTAAGTTGGCCCCTGGCTCGTTTTTGTCTCGGTAATTCCTTTGAATTCTCGGACTTGCCTACCGCTAATAGAATACAGCCATGATTGGGCGCAGAGGGCCCCTTGCCCCCTAGAGCCCTGGTGCCACTGCACCTGCTGCACTAATGATAGCGAACCAATTTCCTGTCCTTTATGTAAATGGTATATTCCCTACCTGTATATAGTCTTATGGACTGTCACTGATGCTATTGTCGATCTCTGAAGTCGACTCATTTTTGTGGCGCATTTCTGGACCCATTAGCATGAGATTAACAAAACGGAATAACACTGAATGAAGGCTTCTCTGAGAACTCAGTCGGAGTTTGTGATCCCGCTTCAATGTATCCTTCTGCTGAAACAAGAAGGGAGTCGAGGGAATCCTAATCGTACCCTTTTTATTTGTTTTAGTTAGACCTTCCATTTAAAAAGTCCGTCATTATTTTCTTTTCCATGGAAAGATAAAAAAATAATTGCAATAATATTTTTCGTTTTCACCTTGCAATCTAAAATGGTTATTTGTATGCTGTCCTTTACTTGCTCACGTGTTGTGTTGCAAAGTGTGAATGAAAGAAGGAAGACCTGCAGCCTTGGGTACTTTCTCTCTGAGCTCTTTTACTTGACACATTTTTGTCTGCCTCTTGTGTGACACATCCTGTAAGCACCAAAGCGAGCATCCTTTGGTACCAGATGACCATTTCAGGCTGGACCGTGTCTGTTCAGAGTCCTGATGGGACACTGCTTCTTAGGGTTGATGATTTACCCAGAATTCTACGTCCATACGGTGCCGGTGTCAGGGTGAAGAAGGGTACTCCTGCCTACTGTTCTGTGGGCCTTCCAGCGTTGGCTGATAACAATCACCTTAAGGCGATCTGTCGAGGGCTTGCTCAGCCTCTGTTCAGCATAGATTGCACTAGATGGGCAAGGGAATAAGAACCACTTGTGAACAAAATGGCTCGGTACTGGGGTTATTAGTGAAATGGTCTTCAGCAGTCACTCCCTGCTTTAAGGATAGGAAGAGGGCAAACGATAAGGCAGCGCCCTAAGCATCCAAGAGCAGGGTTGAGCTGATATTTTCTGCACATTTTAGTACTCGGTATCCATTCTTCCTTGTTCTTCCCCGGTGCCCCATTAGCCTTGTCCTCTGCGCTCACTACTGAAGTTGAACAGGTGCCTGTATACCTTAGTTGCTCTCAGTATCAATGTGCAGCGCAGTGGGCTGTGAACTCCACCCAGTTTTTTCCTGTTGTCTTTACCCACAGTACAGGCTGGACCCAACTCCACTAACAGTCTACAGCCGAACTGTACTTAAACTGATCTTCAGTGCTTCCCACAACAGCATCCTTTCTTCCTCTTTATGCCATCTTATGTTGTATTGATTTGTATAGCGCACTAATCACCGAAAGGGTATCTAGGCGCTTTGTCGGTGCAGCTCCAGCAACAAATGTGAAAACCCTGTGTTACCACTGTAAGAGCAGTAGATCACCTCCTCCAGATTCCCCCTCACTGTAGAAGGCCTGTCTTGTTTATTTTCTCGCTCGCTCCAGTGACATACTTTGATCACACATTGACCCTCCTGGCACACAGGCGGCCAGGTCTGGAGCACGCCGGAATCAGCAGCAACACTGAGAGCTATATTGTGCTCCAGGCAGTGCAGAGGGGCAGCACTCCTCGAAGGGTGCATTGGCTGAGAGGGCTCTGATCAGAAGTAGGGTTACAGTCCTGGGAGACGTCCGCTGGCGTCGAACCGCACTCAAGGAGACACCGAGCGGTCTCATGGGACACTGAAATTGAGGAAAGACCGAAATACAAACCGCTGATCAAATATGGTCCAGTACACTGGTGCCCGCCTGACCTTATAAGCACAGCTCCCAGTTTTCCGTTTTTACTGATTTTTACTTATAAATACAAACAGTAAACAATAGGTTTCTTGTCTGTATTATTTTTTTTTAAATGGGAGAATACAGAAAATTGGGATTCTGTTGAATGCTCTCCAAGCTGTCATTCATGAATTCCAGGCCAATAGCTGAGCAGACGGAGTCTGGGGAGTTAAAAAATGGGTGATTTCGTTAAATAATTGCATATATTTGTAGTATAATGCTAATATTTCCATGTGAGTGTATTATTTTGTCATAATTGGCTGCTTAATGTTCTAGAACCCAAAAGGTATCAAAGAATTACTTCACATATAGTTAAATAAATGTTAAATAAGTGTGAAAAATGTTCAAGCCCACAACTTCATTTATTGCCAAAAATCTTATTAGCTATGGTTATATACTGATAAGATAGCTAAAAAGAAATATGGGTAAATACAAACAGAAATGTTCAACAAACAAATACAATAAAACCAGGAGCCCTGCTTCTAAGGCTTTGTCTGTATCTGCTCACTATCAAAGGGCTTGGCACGGCAAGCCTGTCCAGTGAGTGCGGATCCATGTCACTCCGGATGTGTAGCTAAAGCTTTATTTTTTTCCATTAAATTGTATTTCTGATACTTTGAAAGTATAGGATTTATGTTGTTGGAAATTATTGTTGCAAACATGGATTGTTGGTACAAGCACCAATAGCATTGCATCATAGTTCACTCGAGCCTGTGCGGATGGCTTAGTATTGCATGTGGACCCCATAACCTTGATATAATATCTTTGGAAGATGGGCTTGATACTGTCACCAAGCAGTTCAAAGGTGATAGTGGCCGTCCTGATCAAGAATCTCGAGACTCGTTTTTATAGCAGATTCATCCAGTATATGTTGGGGAAGACCTCTCATTTGTCCAGTGAATTGAAAAGTGCCCTTTTCTTAGATAAAGTTTAAAGCTGTAGTTTAGCGAGAGGCACAGCTTTCATTGATATCGCAGGTGCAATGGCCCCAGGACCGCGCTGTAACTTCTTCAGAGCTTTCTACCAACTGAAGATCCATTTTCCTTACTCGCATTGCAGCTTTTCATATGAACACGGTCTCAGTTTACCTGCTTTTATCTGCTTGTAGTTTTGTCAGCTAAGGAAACCGAGGCACAAAGGGTAAAATGATGTGCCCAGAAGTGCACAATTCTGACAAAAACTGGATTAGATTATGCTGGCACCCGTTACAAGCATGTCAACGATTAGAACTACATTTTATCTCCTTTGTCAGCACTACATAACCCTCAACAAGTGTACAACTACATTCTACTTTTAAACACTCTGAGCGCTTACAAGTGTTTACCCTGGGCATATATTCCAAATTGAATTTAAACTGTTTCTTGGCACTTTGACACCTCACTGGAGAGCGTCCTGTGGCTCCAAATGTTACTCTCGCTAGGGCCGTGATCTCCACTGATGTAGGCCTTGCCCCCTTACCTCCACCATAGGGGCTGGAAATAGGGATGTGGAGGGTGCTGCGGCACACCCAAAATAACCATGCTGGAGTTCAGAAGGTGAATGAGCATTAAAGATGCTTTTAAACATAGTTTTTACCGTGTCGCTTCTGCTGTGCTTCAAAGACAGAGGTCAAATGTCAGGTTATGTCTTATGACAAATTGCTGCCTAATCTTTCAACATGGAGACTGGTGTTTATTTTTCCTTGCTTCCTTCTCTGACTGCAAAGTGAGAGGATTTTGTAAAGAACTGTGACAATCTTGCTGGGGTCCTGGAGTGTAAAAGGAAAGGTTGTAGAATGTACTATTTTTTTATTAACTCACAATAAAAATTACAATACCTGTACAGGTATTTCAAATTATATTAGCCGTTAGGAAAGCACAAATGAAACACATTTTTTGTAATTCTGAAGTTTTGTGGTAACAGAGATTGTTATATATATTTTTTTTTTGTCCTCATTTATGCGATCTTGTTGTAAAAGCAACAGGGACACCTCTCACTAGACGCCCTCAAGGATGAGGTGGGAGCCATGCCTTGATACCAACATTGCCATTTTACATGAGTTAATGTGTCACTGTACCAACCCCAATAAAACTCATGAGGATCATAATCGCGTTAGTTTAAATCATTGGACATCCTTTCCTAACCTACCGTCTATATGTATCCCATAAATCCCAGTGCTTTGTGCGCTTGCATTCCCCTCTGACTCTATCCAGGTTCCTAAATTTGTCTACAGATCGAACCCAATCCTCAACCTTAGGAGGGGAGGGAAGAATCCAATTTATGCAGATCTCGCGTCTAGCAATTAGCATAAATGTAAACAAAAGATATTTCTGTTTCTTTGTTAACGTAGTGTTGGATTCATCGATATCCAATATGCCAAAAATAACATTAAAGGTTCTTACCTTAATAGTCGTGTTTAAGCTTTCATCAATAATCTTACCAATTTCACTCCAAAATGTGTCAAGGTAGTGACATGAGTGAAACATGTGGGTATCATTTGCTTCCCTCTCGCCACATTTTGGACATTTCTTAATCATCTGGGTGTTCATTTTTGACAACTTTTCGGGGTCCAATACGATCTGTGCAAAGTAAACAAATGATTTTTCCTAAGAGGTGTAGAAATTATAATATGCCATAAAAAAGTGCAGGATACTTGCCAGGCTTGCTGTAATTCTTGAGCCGGAAAGATCTTCTTCCACTTAAGATCTGGAGTGTCATTCTCGCCTTCCTTCTTCTCCACCAAGTGCCAGTACCACTTCAATACTTCTTTCTTCCCAGGATCTTTATGCAGTTCGGCCTCTAGGTTCCCAACATAGTCTGGCCAGGTCGCTTGATCTTTAGACCAGCTAACCAGCTGGTAAAATTTGAACCTAGATATTTCATCAGAATACTATATTTTCAAATGAGGGTGCACGGCTCAAAAGAAAGTCCAATTCAGCCTTTGTAGATTTATAAATAACTTCTTTATTTAATTTCAGATACAAGTCATCTGACATCACAACTCCAGCCAACGCGTTTCATTCCCATACTAGGAACTTCATCAGGGCAAAAAGAAGTCTTAAGGAACACGATCAATGTAAAATATTTGGAAAGTTCCAATGAGCAAAAAAAATTCCTATTGCGATCTCAAATACGAAGTTACTTAAATAAATGAGAGATTTTTGTAGAGGTACCGTGTAATTCACTGGGACCGTGGCGCATCGGTTGCAGCTAAAACTGCTTGTATCGCAGCGTTTGGACAGAACTTCCTCTCTACTCGTATCACTTCGTCCTTTCCACTAACTCGTCCCAAGATTTTAGATTACCATATTCCAGCAGCTCTCCCCACTTGATGATTCCGACCCTTTTCAGTGAAAGTGCTAATGAATCTTTCAGACATTCGGGGGTTCCTGGAGAATTTCATATCGGTGCTTGGGGACTATAGTATGGATATGGCCACAATTTCCTTATGTCTGACCATAATTTAAATGCTGATCTTGGCATCTTTAGTCTGATTTTCTTGAAGAACTTTTGGTGGCCGAACTTATAGAGGCAGTGGTCATGTTTTGTCACTGCTTTCCAGTAGGGAGAGTATGACTCATAGTCTCGAAAGAGATGCCTTATATTCTTAAAGTGGAAAGCTTTATAGTATGACATGAGATCCGGGCTAGCTACCCACCTTGGTTCTTCTTCTGGGTCAGTTTCTTCCATGCTATCCTAACACTTTTAGATGCCCAAATGAAAGAGTTTATTTCGCCCTGTATTTTTTTTAAGCTCCGTGAATCAAACTCCAAAGGAATCGTGTTAAAAATAAAAGTAAATTTCGGTAGGATAGCCATTTTTATTACATTGGCTCTCCCCATGAAGGTAAGAGATAAACAGCTCCAAGACTTCAATAATTTCCTCATCTCTTTAGCTTTTAAATCCAAGTTTACCTGGGCGATGTCATCAGTACTATTTAGGACTTGGATCCCAAAATATTTGATTTTTCTCTTAGACTCAATTTGTGGAGTAAATATGTTCCAATGCATTACCTCGGTTTTATGATTATTTATTTGATAACCAGAGATTTCCCCAAAACCTGTTAATTTGCGGATTATACTATTAAATGATTCGTTTAAATTACTCGAGTAAATCATCAAGTCGTCAGCATATAATGCCACCTTTAACTCCCAGTTATTAAAACTAAAAGGGGTAATTTCTTTAGATATCCTAATCGCGTTGGCTAGCAGCTCTATATATAAATTAAAAGATGGGGGAAAGTGGGCACCCCTGTCTAGTGCCTCTTTTGATTTGAAAACTATTTGAGATACTTCCATTAATGAGTATTTTCCCCATTGGAGCCGAATAGATATTAGCTATTACCCGTGAGAATTTTGGACTTAAGTGATTATGTAAGATTACTTTTTGTAAGTATGACCAGTTAACACGGTCAAATGCCTTGGCCGCGTCGAATGTAAATTTTGCTAGGGGTACTTTCTCTTGAGTTGCGATATCAATGGCTCCGATCAGTTGGTGCGTAAGATCATGCAACTGTCTCCCTTTAATAAATCCCTTCTGATCCTTGTGAATAAGCTTATCAGATAACGAGCCAAGCCTTTTTGCTAAAACCTGGGTACAAATTTTATAATCTGCATTAAGAAGCGAGATTGGCCTGTACGACTCGCAGTAAAAAGGGTCTTTGCCTGGTTTTAGTATCAAGCTAATCGTCGCCTCGTTCCAAGATTTAGGAATTGGAAGGCCCTCCAAAAAGATAGCATTGAAGAGATCAGTTAATCTAGGTACGAGAGAGTCTTTCAGAGCTACATAAAGCTCATTGGGTATGGCGTCAGGCCCTGCTGCCTTGCTTCTTTTGAGGTTGTTAATTACATCCAGCACCTCCTTTAAGGTGATATCTGCGTTTAAGGTTTTACAAGAATCTACATCTAACTTCAAGACACGTGATTTATTTAAATATGTATCTACTGCTATGGATGAAGGTGCTAGGTCTTCCTCATATAATGACTTGAAGAACTGCTCAAAGGCCTCTTCAATGCCTGCCTTGTCTTCAATTATTTGTCCTCCGTTTCCCTTATGGATAGCTGTTATCATGTTTCTATTTGACTCTGTCTTAAGCTTCCAAGCTAACAATTTACCGCTATTCTCCCCAAATTCATAATTTGACAGGGTACTAGCTTGCCATCTCCTCCTTATCTTTTCGTCTAGGTCTAAGGTAAGCTCCTGTTTCAATTTCATTATTTCATCTTTTAAACTATTTCGATCTTCAGAGGTCATGATTTCTAAGCTAGCTTGTCTCTCTAGTAAATCAGCCTCTATTCGTGATATTTTAAGCTTCTTCAATTTATTTTTTCCTATCGCTATGCCAGCTAGTGTGCCTCTAAGCACGGCTTTATACACGTCCCAAACTATCATTTTAGACACCTCCCCTTCACCATTTTCCTTAAAGTAATTTTCCGTTGTAACTCTTAGTTTGTCAATAACTTGTTGGTCTAATAGGAGTGTTCGGTCCAAAGTCCACCTTTTCTCGCCCTGCCCGAGCTCAAACTTAATATTTAATTGGACCAGCGAGTGATCAGACAGATGTGCGGGCAGGTGCTGGACTTTCTTAACTTTATTACTTAGGAGCTTATCAACTAAGAAAAAATCTAATCTTGAGGCATGGCCATACTTATAGTTTCTAAAAGTAAATTTATTTGTTTGATCCCCTTTGAGGTTCCAGATATCAATTAAACCCAGATCTTCTTTAAGCCTATTCAAGCACTCTCGCATCCTAGGTAGGTTTAAAACTCTGCTTGGGGGTGTCTATCTAAAATGTTATAATCACCTCCTAATATGATTGGAGTAGACTGTAATAGCAACTGCGTGTATAATGATTGAAGAGGCGCTGGATCATCTATATTAGGGCCGTAGTATCCCGCCACGGAAAAAGCGGTATCTCTAACTTTTATGTTTGCTATGGCCCACCTTCCTCTTGAATCTACTGTTTGTCATACTAACGTAAAAATCTGTGAATTTCTAATAATAATCGAAACACCCTTAATGTTACATGTTTGGTTTGTACAAACAGTCTCCCCAATCCAATTCTCATATTTTATGGCTTCGAGCCACTCGTCTCTAGGCAGATGCGTTTCTTGTAATATAATGATATCGCAATTTTGTAGTTTAAGGTACTCAAAATTTTTAGACGAGCCCCCTTGTTCTTAGCCCATTCACATTCCAAGTTACTATCTTCAAATCACCCATTGGGTTTGAATTCCTTCTTGCTGCTTATGGCTCCCACCCTGTTTGCTATACAATTTACATATCGGACAAATATTTTTTTATTTTTTCCCCAAATGCTCCTCACCCAAAGAAATTACCAACATGCACAAAGAAAAAAACAAAAGAAGTTGTTTTTACCCCCACCCTGGAGAACCCTCCCCATTACCATTGAGCAATCCTAGTTGCCCGGTTTGAGGACCGCAGTCGAACAGCTAAATTTTTTAAGCAATTTTGGCTTATAATACTACTTATCCCTATTTGTCTTCCTGAGTTCTAGTAACTGTTCCACTTCTTTTGGGACTCTGATGTTATAGGTTTTGTTACACCACATTATGCGTAAGAGGGCTGGAAATTTCATCTGAACAGTGGCTCCTTCAGCCCTAAGGTCCTGCATATACTTTCCTAGGGCCCATTGCCTGTCGGCTGTTGCCTTGGATATATCTGAGCGGATTTTATAGTTATATCCGTCTCTTGTCAAGATGCCAGAATTTAGGGCCTTATTCAATATGTGAGAACATGGTGGCCGGCTGAACGCCTAGGTCGCGAGCTCCACAGTCGAATGGACACGAATATCATTAATATTTAAAGAGGCTTACGGTAAAGCGCAGTTCTACATATCGGGCAGCTGCGAGGGCCCCCCACCGGGCGAATTCAGTGTTTGGAGGTGTTTGGCGGCATTGTCTTCTGCGTTGTCCTTGGCGAGGGCGAGCTCCGATAAGCTGTTGAGCTGTGTGGCGGCCCCGCCCGATATCGTTCAGCGACGCTCGGAGGCTGTGTGATGAGCAAGTGGGGGCTGCTGGGATCTGGCGAGAGCGAGTGAGCGAAGCCAGCAGTGAGCAGTGTGCGGAGGAGCTGGATGGGACCGGGAGCTGAAGAAACATTAAGAAGCGCGCTATCCCCTGTTCTTTGTAGCAGCGGAGCCAGCACTGTTAAAGTAAGGAGTAAATCAGGGGACTTTTGGACAGAGGCGGCTTATACATTTCAACATTTACGTGGGGTCACAGTTAGGCAAAATTTTAGAGGGGCTCCTTATAACCTATTATACCAATCAGAATCCTTGGGGTTATTAGGCGTCCCAATACTCTATGTGGAGCCTCCTTGTGGCCACGCCAAAGCTAGACTGAATAAAGCAAATAGACTAAGCAGGCTGAACAATAAATATCAAACGGGCTCGCACAGCCAACTCTCTTATACAGATAATGAAGTAAAATTTGCTGTTTGCATGAATCCCAACAGGAAAAAAGGTCAAGGCAAGAAGAGGGGCTCTTCTATTTCACAACTGTCCTTGTCACCCGTAGCGGGCAAAAACGACAATCATAACCCTATAGTCGCCAATATTATTCTAGACACATCAGGAAATGATTCGCAAAGCCGAACCTGGCGCGCCCAGGGGGAAGCCACTGTGCTGCTAGACAAAATCGTTGAGCCACTTCAGGAGCAAGTTAAGGATTGGAGTACACCACAGGATATTGGCTCAGCTAAATACACTAGTAGGAAACAGAGGGCTCAGAAATCCAAAGGAGTTACGACAGCACTGGTTTCCACCAGAGCCGCAAAACAGCAAAAAAGAACAGCTAAAGAGGGTTCAAATTTAAAAGTTACTCCCTCATTGCGCTCCTTCTTTAAAATCCAAGAGAAGCCAGCGCAGAGAGACGGTTTAACTAACGCAACGTCTGCGTCATCGCTGAAGACAATGGAGTCACTAAACAAATATCAAGCCCTCATGTTAGAAGATCTGGGGGAGGACGAAGAACATACCACTGATGGCACTTTAGAAGAAGCCCCACAAATAGAGGACCACCTACAACAAAGCAAGCCTGCTGAGGATCAAGGTAGCGAGCAAGTTATGGATACCCCTTTAAGGGGCGATATGGGGGTTCTTGCGGCCTCATTGTTAAAGGAGATGAAAAATGGGTTTGCTAAATCTGAGAAAAACCAGGAAAAAATTCAGGCCACTTGCGATGCTCTGGAGGCTAAAGTTAATGCACTGGTAGACAGAGTGGTGGTGGTCGAATCGGCCCTGGAACAAATCAGGGATGAAGTGAGGCTCTGCCAGAGTGACATTGAGAAAATATCTTCAACAGAGAGAGAACTCAGGGATAAAATTGAGACCTTAGAAAACAACTCTAGGAGGAATAATTTACGTTTATTAAATATTCCTGAAGGTCAAGAAGGTCAAAATATAAGGTCCTTCGTAGTAAGTCTTCTGAAAGGCTTTATACCTGATTTGGACGAAAAAAAATTGGATGAAGACATACAAAGAGTCCACAGAGACCCATTTAGGCTCAACAGAGACAGGAAAAATCCACGCAGAGTTCTAGTCAATTTTAAAACCTATTCAACAGAGATTGTTATTAGATCAAAACAAACCAAGACACATTGTGATTCGGAAATCAAAATATTGCAGAAACTTGATTTCTACTTGTTTGTGCGCTGCATAGTTTGTATCGGTAAAACTGCAGGTCTGTTCAAATTTAGTGCCCATTTAAATGGAAAATATGGTGTATTTAAATGAGTGTGCTAACACACCATGCTTTAGTGCTATATTTGCAGCAATGTGCTCCAAAATGCACCACCAGCCACACACCACACCCTTGCCACTGTCCTGCTGATTGGGTGTCTCACTTCCTACACTTGTCTTTTGTGTGATGCTTGGCTTTTTCACACTCCCTATGACTCAGTGATGTAACACTGATTGCAGCACCCCCATTTTGAAAATTGTTCCAACACCACTGACCTTCACCCCCCTGTTCAGGCTACAGCAAGGGGTTTCACAATCTAAAGTGCAGGTCTGTTATTTTACCTACTCTTGCCTTCACCAAGTATCCTTTTCACTTTTTGGATGTTGAGTGTTGTAATGCACATCCTTTGTGTGCAACGTGTTGGCGATTGTGATCGGAGTGAAAACACTACTCCGTGAGACGCGTCATATCATGTGAAATAGAGGACATGGGTAGTCCTTCTTTGATACCTGTTCCAAACTTGGAAGTAAAGTAACTCTCAGCTGAGGGTGGGCCTGCTGGCAAGGTAAGGTCTCCATCAGAGGGTCTGCTGTGTGTACTGTACAGTTATGGCTGCTCACTTTCTGAACGCGCAGTATCTATGAACAGTCATGTGTTTGCAACAATAGTATCCTAAAACTATGGTCCCATCCGAATATATGACCGTGGCCTGCTGGAGCTCGTTCCACGGCTGAGCGACTTGCACTGCCGGGGTTCTGCCTCCCGTACGAGGCTTGTAAGACGCGCCCGTCCCAGAGTTGCGTTCCGCTGATCTCATCTTGTGACAATCAGCACCAATCTAGTCTGACGGCTAGACTGCCGGCTTTGGAGCTGGGAAACCAAGGTTCGAGCCTCGGGGTTGACTCCACATCCAGTGATTCTGGGCAAATTACTTAATCTCCCCGTGCCTACACACACACAAGCACTTGCAATGCAATAGGTCTAGCATTTGCGAGAGTTTGATCTATTGGCCTTGTAAATGATAATGCCTTTTATTTATGTGTTTACAAAACCTGCAAGCGGTGGGTAAACGCCGCTTGCAGGTTTATAAACACATAAATAAGAGGCATTATCATTTACAATGCCAATAGCTGAAACTCTCGCAAATGCGAGACCTATTGCACCTAATCTCCCCGTGCCTAACAAAAAATGAATGTGTCCCTCTGTAACGCAACTGGTGCACATGTAAAGCGCTCTGATACCTTCCGGTCTAGTTCGCGCTATATAAAATTCCCCAAATATATCTATATATATTCTGCAAGTGGTGGAGAGAAGAGCATTGCTGTCTCTTGCACTTATCTCATGTTATTTTAAAGGAAGAGTTGTGGAAGGCAGCGGCGGAAGGCTCAGTCCCCTTGGCCAGCCATTGATGTTTTCTTTAAAGTGTTGGCCGTTGTAGACGTGTGTAAGTTTGTTGCCACTTCACGGACGGCGAGATAAGTTGTCAGACGGCGAGGGCCCGCCAGCCTATAAGAGACAGACTACTGATGGCGAGGGCGGCTCGGCGCTGAGCTGTGTGTTTTCCATCAGGCCGCCGGTCTACGGGCCTCACTCATCTGCTCCATTTCTCACGTGCACACTGGATATTGTACACTGCATGGAGCTCTCACAAGCCTCTGACTCCATGCACCATGCAGTTGAAGAAGGGTACATTAAAAGCTCTCACTGCAGATTTACCCGCAGGAGTGTAGGAGGCGCTGCTCAACCAGAAGGAAGCAGCATTGTAATGGCCGCTCAAGTCATCTGTGGGAGAGGAGTAAGTGGCCAGACTGCAAGAGGGGAGCATCCCACCTAAAGCTTCGGAGACAGCAGGGTGTGGCCGGAGGATGACATTCAACCAACGAGCCCCGAGGGAATCTCCGCTGTACTCGGAACAAGTAATATCAGTCGCACACGTCGCCCTCCCGCGCCCGGCCTCAGGATGCATAACTCGGCATGCCACGAGCCGGGGGGAGATCCGGCCCCACCGACCAAAGTTATCTTCCGTTTTCAGGGTTTGAGCCTCGGCCTGGGCTTGTATCACTTAATCAGAAGCTGTCGCCATTTCGCGAATGAAAAAAAAAAAGTGCTTACCGACTAGTTAAAGGACACAACGCCGCAAGCAAAAGATCCAGTCCGGATGGGCCGTCCCAAAAGGAGACAGGGCGGTAACAAGGAGGGACTAAGAAGCCTCATTTACAATCGAAAGCCAGCGTTTAGCATGGACGATGACGCAAGCCAATGAAAACAAGGGGCGGGGCTTCCACTCCACTTCTAAAATCTCCTCTACTACAATATGCCTCGCAGAGCGAGCAGCGCATCCGCGCTGCATCACAAAGGGAGTCTCTAGGAAAGGATCTGGGTTTAGTCTTCTGGCTACTCTAACATAACATTTAAGTGGGTCAGTGTTGGATTAAGAGCCATGTAAGAATTGTGTAGGGGTGCAATCAATCTATTGTCATATAGATACTCTCTGCAGCTCCCATCTAATTATGGCTCTATCAACAAGTATACAGTCAATGGATGCAAATATAAAATCTGTTTCAAGTGAAAAACCGGTTTATTCTCATCAATAACTGTGCCACAGCTTCAACCTTCCAAGGCAGCCGGTCCTGTCCTGTGCTCCTTTCACTGGACCATTGACCTCCCTTCACACGCGCCTCGGCGTAGGGATGCGCCTCTGTTTCCATGCTCATGACTGTGTGTACATAACTGTGCCACTGAGTAGGGCTTCGGCTTGAGGCCAGAGCCAAATCTGTGACTAAGGAAAGTAAAAGCTATTGGACATCCTAAACAGGTTAGAACTCCTGGGTCTCACATGGCCTGCTGTGCTTGCCCCGCCTAGGCAGAATTTTACTGGGCTTCATTCAGAATGTCATTGAAGAGTGAACTCCTCAACAACCTTCCCCAACCTATCACCCCATTTGTAATGCTTCCTTACTGCCTCTGAACTTTGTTATTATGCATGTTTCTTTCACAAATTGCCCACAACATCAATGTTTGTTTATAACGTGAACATACAAATATCTTTCATGTGTAAACTGAACACATGAAATGTGAAAGTTGCTTTTAAAGTTACCCTTTTGAACATGCATTGACAAACCGAATATCCTACAGAGGGCAGAACTGTTGCTGTATTATTGTGCACAGTTGCACACCAAGAAAACCTCAAATGAAATACTTGTCCCCTAACCGCGCCGTTAGCTCCGCCCATCCGTTAAACCTGGTGGGTACCTGCGCTTGTTTTTTCCCTTTAAGGCACTACGTGTACTGACACTTAATGGACGTAGACGAAGTTAAAAGTTAAAGTGCTGTACCTCAGGACATACTGATTGGCCATATATGAACGCCGGGATCGGAATCCTGGTGCGCTGCATGTGCTTTTGACATTTTAGACACTGGACAACACTTTCTCTCGTGTCTCTGTGCCCCTAAGCAAGTGTCCGACTCCTCAGTGTCATCCGGAGGCCACGAGTTGGAAGTGTAACAAGGCCGGCTCAGCGCGCTGTCCTTCCTGTTTCAATACACCGAGTACCCGTAAATTGGAGGAATCATTTTTACAGCGCTTTTGACAAGGCAATGGTGTGTTTTGAGGAGCTACAAAAAACACATTATTTAATAAATGTAAAAGTTGTATCACTTTATATTATTTCCTTAGATGAGATTTTTTTTGTAAAACAAACTCATCAGTTTTTCCCTGTGCGGGCGTTCACATACCAGGTAGGGGAAAGCGCTACGAGGCCATGAAAATGACAGAGTTGAGCTATGCAAATACCAAGAAACATACCAGATGCATTCAGAATCAGTATTCGTCTGCGGGGCAGTGATCTCCGTGACTACAGCTGCTGAAGTAAACTGGCTGTCGGTTACTATTTTAGTATTATATTTGGTTGCGTGCTAGAACGCGGATACCTTTTCCAGGAAAAGGTCAAAGGGCATCCATGGCGAGGTGTTAATGGAGCGGCCCTCGTTGTGTGTGTGTGTGTGTTCCTCCTCCCGGGCATTAGTCTGCCACCAGTGAAGCCTCATTATTTCCGAGCGTCCCAATCAATAAGGTCGTGAGAGATTGATGCCAGGAGCTGTCGCCGTGTTTATGACAAGGCCTGATCCAGTCACTTACAGGAGTGGGCAGTAATTCTCCAGTAACCTGCGAGCGGGGGCTCGGCGGACACGTCGTCGGGGAGGGGGCGGGCTCCTGATGGTGTCATTCATTGACTGGGGGAGGAGACAGACACTTAATTGAATTTCCCTGGGGGGAGGCGGGCTGTCCTCTGATGGAGGGGGCGGCGGTGCAAGCTGTCAGTGTGTGGGCAGCACGGCTTACAGTCATGCAGCCAGGCTAATGGCCCAAGCTGGATAAAGGATCGCCCCCTGGGAGGGCACCGCTCACCACAATACCTCCTGGCCACTTACCAAAAGTCGTATTTTATGTGCAGACAGCGCCGTAAAAAAAAGTGAAATTTGGAGGTTTCCTCGGGGACTTTTGCAACACTAGGACTTTTTCTTCTTCTCGTTGGGGTTTTCCTTCTGTTTGTGCGCACTCTCTGTACTTCGTACCTAAAAAACACTTCGTGTCGCCGTCAGCCAGAGATTTCAAATCCTTCCTCAAAAAATGTAGTTTATCTCAAACTGCAAGACGCGTAACAGTGTGTTTTTCTCAAAACGATATCTTTACGTTGGACGCACGTACCTTTATTTGGAGCTGTATGCAGGGCACGAGTCGGGGGTCCACGCGGGTGGACGGCGTCCCCCCACTTCTTTCACAGGGTGGATGCCGTCCACCCTGCCAAGAATCTGGGCCCCACTAAAAAGATGCTGAATTCGTCCCGGTGTAATTTCCAAACACCGGGACACATTCAGCAGCGCCTGCACGTTGTTGTCTTCTTTCGATCACAACAACGTGCAGGCGGGGACGGAGCTCTCTTATTTCTGACTCCTGCTGGGATACTCGGCCATAACAAAGGCCGAGTCTCAGGGGTCATCAGGCCTCCTTTTGTTGGAGTCTCCTGGCTGGCAGCAGTCAGGAGCATCACACCTGATGCAAATGCAGCAGAGGAGAAACAAAGGCTCACACCTTGTTAGCACTTCACACATACTTTAAAGAGGCAGCTTTTCACTTTGTTCAGGCTCTGTTTAGGAGATTTGCATGCACTGTTAGAACGTCAGATATGTTGATCTTTCCCAGTATTTGCACAAAATAAATTGCATTTATATAGCGCTTATACCCCTGAGGAGGCGTTGTAATTATTTAAATATCACTATTTCTTTTAAAGCACTATGGCTATAGAAAGCTTAACGCTGACAAAAGGTAACATTGTTTTATGTGTAGCGTACAAAAGTGTGAATCGTCTGCCTAAATCAGGAGGGTTTGCAAGTATACTCGAAATGTGCTCAAATGTACTCATGATACACCTGCTAAACATATATGTGAGGGCTTAAGATCTGATGCCACTTCTTGTGATGCCAGTTCCTGTGATGTCACGCGCCGTGATGTCACACGCTGCGATGTCACACGCCGCGATGTCACAAGCCGCAATGCCACGTGCTGCGATGCCACTTGCATATTGATTAACTAGGTTAGTCCCCCCACTTCTTTTTTTAGGACTTGTGCCCTGGCTGTATGTTTAAAACATTTGTCACGAATACACATGACCCGATGCTTTGGAAGAAAAGTGGTAATAAGTCTACTAATAGACCTATCGTATTCTGTGCTCAAAGGAAAGGTGCTAGAGTGCCCTTTAGTTCGCTTGTAGTGCTACAATCAGGCGTTATTGCGTAGGCTTCGAAGGGATGTAACGCAAAGTGAACCTTGGCACGGATAGAACTTAAGCGAAGGTGCCTGAAACAGCCAACCTTGGCTTTCATTGGACTGAGTCATGCGAGATCCGATCAGGTAACATACCGTAAAAAGAGGTACTCACTGTGGGAGAAGGAAAGTAGTAACGTCACAAGGATGTAAGATATTGTTGTTTGTACATATTGGGGTGCTTGAGGGCGAGCTCCACAACTGGTGCCTGGCGTCCACAGTATTTTAGTATTTATTTATTTCCTGCATACGTTAATTAAAACCATTGCAATAGAGTAATAAAGTTAATAAAAATAAAAACGTTAGTACATCATAAAATCCAATGGCTGTAGTGCAGAATCAGCCTAGGCGAAAGGGTCGAGAGTTCTAGTAGAGTGCAAGTTACTAAGTTAATTCCTTTCACTCAGAGCTTATTTTCATGTTTAATTTAGACTTGCGCTCTGCGACCGGGCACAATCTCCCCGCTGCCCCTCTAAGGACCTTATATTGCTGTCCTCCCAATCTCCTCTGCGTCCTCGGGGCTCCATCCGTAAAATGATGACCCAGGTAAAGTGCCTGTGCATTGCGATTTAGTTCACTTAGAAGGGGTCAGTTGATGAATAATATTTATTGGGGCGTTCCAGTCTCTGATCAGTCCTACAAAGCGGGGACAGCAGCCTGTCGTTATACCGGGTACTCTGACTTGAAAGGGTTGGCAAGAGTGTTCCTTTGGTCTGGTCTTAACTGAGGGTCATTCTGGCTTCCCTTTAAAATAATCCAGGATCACCTTTTGGACTATCCGAAGGCCAGGTCGGGGCCCAGGGCGGGGCTGGAGAGCATCCCTAATGATTTATATGAAACGCCCGCAGCGAGCCAGAATGTGGTTTTTTTTTTTAGTAAAACATATGGCTGAAGCCTCCAGGCAGGCACTTGCTTTTTCGCTCAGGCATAATTCCCTAAGAAGGATTCTTCTCTCGTTGGCTAAGGTTGGGCAACAGCACAGAAGATGCAGCCATGATTCACGTTTATAAGCATATAGACAGCATGCCCCCCCTGTTTTTTTGTGTGCCCAGGCCAGGCTAAATTCCGCTATCAGCAGGGCCAGGAGTGGCGTATATAAAATCTCTCATCGAGTTTTGGGATTGAGCTCCGCTGAGACGTAAGGCTGTGGTTTAGATACCAGGTATGATGCATTGAGCGGGGCCAGGAAAGAAGATGCTTTAATTGATTCCTGGTCTTGCCGGAATGAAATTATTTGAACTTGCTTGTTTATGCATTTTTTCCAGGTGGCGTATGTAATGTGAGGCAAGTCAAGTGCTGTTTTGTTTATTTCTGTGGTGGCTAGGGCTTTCTCGAGCTGAGTGTGCCACGGAGATCCGGCTTTCACGAAGATGTCTATGAGGCAGTTCTTTAGAGATTTCTCCGGAGGGGGGCGTGGCTTGGACGACGGAAGGCATGGTCGCCTAACTCCGATGCTCGCCAGACCGGAGGAAAAGGGTAGATAAAATCGGACCTCCTGGGCACACCAAACTGAGCCACATCACCGGAAGCCAACGTGGGGAAGTGTCAGGCTCGGAATGTGAGCCTTTTCAAGCCGTTTGCACAGCGGGCGACGGAGCTCTATTTGTGGGAAATAGCGGATCGGATCGGCGGAAAAATTCCAAAATGGCGCCGATGCAATGATCTGAACCCCGGTAGCGGTACATGCACAGCGTCATCTTGCTAAGGGACCGGAGATCATCCCTGCCACCAAAGATACCTGCGTGGGACATCGCCATCTCCCGCATGACCGGTGAGAAGTGCTTTACTGTAGTGTGAATGCGGTAGCGCGCCAAGACCTGCTGCGTGATGCCTGACTTCAAAATGGCCGCCAAAACGCCAGAACACTTGGGCAGCAATTCGGAGCATTAGACCTCCTCTTGTATAGTGCGCAGCCCTTTTCATGCCAATAACAGCAATAAATAGTGACCCATCCTCTTTGGCCAGCATTGGGTGAGTGGATCCCAATGCCTACATCTATGCCTACATCTATGTGATCTGTCTCCCTCTACATGATGGCATGCCCACTTGCAATTTAGTGCTATCCAATGCCAATCCGGTGCCTTTCACCTTGGTGATGCAGGGAACTCTTCCACAGTGAGCTCTGGTTGTACCCGACCGTCAACTCGGCAGCACGCAGCACAAATCAGCCCATTACCTATCCTTTCTACGGACTACTGCACACAGGGTTTGTGAGAGGTGATGTAAAGCACAAGTACCCTGAAATCTAAGCGCTCACCAACAACGCCAGGATAGTAACAGTAGTGCGCAGCGGAGCACAAGCACACGTAGCACACGTAGCCCAGAATCCCTGACCGGGTTTAGACGCCGCAAGCAAACCATCACGCCAGACACACTAGCATCAAATAATCAGCCTAGACACCAGTCCGCACAAAAATCCCCACCCATCGAGGAACAATAAAGAACAATAAGCTTGAATACGGGGGTACCCTACACAAAGTGAAATGGCGGACGAGAAGAACAGGAACACCAAGAAAGCGCGACCAGAATCGGTCATCTCAGACTCTCCTATAAAAGCTAAACCAGATATCCATGGGACAATGGAAATGATCCTAAAAAAACTAGCGGAAGTCCATGACTTAGCAAAGTCCACGAAAAGTAACACCGACATCATGCAATTGGAACTCACGGCGATAAGAGCTGATATGAACGCGACAAATGGAAGATTAGAGGAAGCGGAACAAAGGCTAGGGGTCGTGGAAGATGTAACCACTCAAGCATGCAAAGAAGTGGTGCACCTGCATAGGGTCACAGATGAGCTACGGAAACAGAACGCGGAATTAGAAGATAGAAACAGAAGAGGGAACATAAGAATTTTTGGTATTCCCGAAAAAGCGGAGGATGATGCAGGGTCGTGTGTGGCCTTTTTGGAGACCTGGATCCCCATGATAACCGGCCTGAAGTTCAGCCCGGGCCTAGAGATGGACAGGGCACACAGAATACCTACCTTCACCAACCCACATAGAACTGGTACAAGGCCTATGATCTGTAAACCACTTCGCTTCCAACACACGGAAGCTATTCTCACCTTCGCCAGGAAATCTCAACAAATAACTTGGGAAGGCAGGAGGATCATATTCACACAAGATTACTCTAAAGAGACAGTGGATATACGAAAGGGATTCCTCCGACTCCGTGAGAAGCTAAGGGAAAAAAAGATCCTCTTCTCATTTAATGGTCCTTCAAGATTCAGGATAGTGTAGAATGGAAGAGCCATGGTCTTCACCTCCCCTCAGGATTTGGCGAAACATTTGGAGGGTACTCCCTCTCAGGAAATGGATTCTGTGGCGGGTCCCTCCAACAAAAGAAAACCCATGCCCGCCTTATTCTCACATGAATGACAGTTTTTTCTGAATATGCTTCAAATAGACTTTCACATGAGTGACTGTTTTTCCTAATTATGCTTCAAATAGATTTAGCAATATTACGAGACAAATATAGTTCGTGGTTAGTATCTAATGCTTGCCACCAATTTCAATGTCCCATATAGTATCTGCTACAATACGGAGTCAAGCATATGGAGCTAGCTAGTAATTGTTTTGTACCTCGGTATACACAGCCTCAGCAATACCTCTTCTTGGAGATAACTTGCTGTAATATCCTAGCTTGGTACATTGTAGACGCATTGTAGACGCAACCCTCTGATTGCTATTGTTGGTTGGTTAAGGTTTGGAGTCGTAGAAGGGACGGACGCTATAGTACTGCTTATTGTCTTTTGTCTTTCCGCACGCTCAGGTTCAGGCTCGGCAGTAGGTTTTGTAACCTAAGTATAATAACCCGACATAATGCAGTTTAGAAGCAATATTGCACGAGTTATGTAAACCCTATCGGGCGATTTGTTTAGCTAACGATGTGGGATAAAGTTGCTGCCGAAGTTAATACAGTTAATACATCTATACATGGATATGTTTTTTGTTTATGATTCAGGTTCATTGTTATGCTTTGCTACACCAGGTGCTGAGTAGTTCGAGGGTAAACTACCTTTGAAAATAACCACGCTAGAGTGTTCTGCCCGGGAGCTATGGGGCTAATGTACGGTCCTCCTTTTCGGTCTGGTGACGGTCGGTTCTGCCGTCGCAGCCTCTCTACACGATTTATTTGGGGGGGTGGGAGGGGAAGAGAGGGAGGTGGGGGGAGGGTAGAAGGGGAAATGTTGAAAATGGTTGTTCTAGATTTATTCGCTGTTTTTCTCTTTTTTGTGGCTTATATGGTTTATTTGATTTATTTTCCTTATTATGTCATTCCTATCACACGCCTGATAATACATACAAACACACCAATATCACATGCTAATACATGGAGCTATTTTCCGATTGCAGAAAACCCATTCCTCTCAAAAGGTCAATCTCACACTGTCACGATTTATAAACCCACACGATGACCCAGAATAATACACTTACAGATGACCTTACCGTCATCTCACTAAACGTCAAAGGCCTGAACCATCCAGTGAAACGTAGAAAAGTGTTTGACTATCTTGCCAAAACTAAAGGAGACATTATCCTTCTCCAAGAAACAAAACTTTGGGAAGAAGATACAAGTTTCATCAAACATGCTTGGATCTCTACCTTGTCTTGCTCTCCAGCAGACCACAAAAAAAAAGGAGTTATTACCCTCATTGCGAAAAAATCCAATATCTCCTTCCTTTCTCATACACATGATGACGAAGGTAGACTACTAATTACACATTTGCAAAAAGGAGACGACCTCATACATGTGGTTAACATATATGGTCCTAACTCAGACGAACCATCATTCTGGGAAAAAATATCAAACGCTATTGAGGGACTGCCCCAAGACGACCTTATCGTGGTAGGAGGGGACTTTAACATGCCACTTGACCCTATCCTAGATAGACAGTCGAAATGTAAATACCATCAGTCCCGGTCACATGATATTATTAAGAAAATCTGCACCAAATATGACTTAAAAGACGCTTGGCGCCTCCAACACCCTGACACGAGAGATTACACTTTCTATTCATCCCCACATAACTCCTATTCTAGAATAGACTATATCCTAATATCTGCTAACTTCACCCACCGAATAGACCAGACTAGTATAGCCCCTATTCTGATCTCAGATCACGCTTGTATATCTACCAAACTCGCTGGTTCTCACCCTACCACACCTCCAAAGAGATGGCGATTTAACGATGATATCCTATTGGATCAGACTAATAAGTTGAAAATATCCAAGGCAATTGAGGACTATATAGCCATGAATGACCTTCCCGAAATCTCAACAGGTATCTTTTGGGACGCTCTAAAAGCCACTATACGCGGTGTCATTATCGGAATCAAAGCCCAGATAAATAAAAAATTAAACCTGGAACTCATATCTTTAGAAAACGAAATTAAAAGTCTGGAACTGAAACATTCAGTCAGGCTAGACGACCAGGAACTACTTACATCCCTAACTAACAAGAAATACGAATACAATACCATCGTAAGTAAAAAAGCTGGCGTTTGGATTAATAAATTCAAAGCACTTAAGTTATGTGAAGGAAACAAAGCTGGGAAACTCCTAGCCTCATATCTTAAACACAAACACAAACAATTCACCATCACCTCTATCAAAGACTCACACAATATCACGCATACCAAGCATGACAAAATCCTAGATGCCTTCCACATATTTTACAAGGACCTTTACAGCAATAAATTATCATTCAATGCAGAGAATTGTGAGGAGTATTTAAAATCGATCAACCTCCCCAAACTGTCAAACGCAGATAAGACACAATTGGGGGCTCCCATTTCAGATCAGGAAATTTCCATGGCTGTTAAAACACTCAAGACTAACAAGGCTCCTGGGCCGGACGGCTTCTCAGGCTCCTTTTACAAAGCATTTCTTACCCCTCTCCAGCCGTCCCTGAGCAGGCTATTCAACTCTATAGCCCGGAAAGGGGATGTCACAGATTCAATGAGGGAAGCCACAATTATTGTTATCCCCAAAGAAGGTAAAGACCCATTACTACCTAAGAATTATAGGCCAATATCCTTAATAAACGTGGATTGCAAGATTTACGCCAAAATTTTAGCCAGTCGATTAAACAAATTTTTACCCAATCTAATTAGTAATTCGCAGGTGGGATTTCTTAAGAACCGCTTATCCCACGATAACACTAGACTACTCTGCCATGTCCTGGAAAAAGCAAAAACGACAACTACCCCCTTAGTCGCCATCACGTTAGACGCAGAAAAAGCGTTTGACAGGGTTTCTTGGCAATTTCTAGATCACTGTATGCAAAAGTTCAATCTTGGTGAGACATTTATCGCCATGGTCATGGCCCTTTACTCTAACCCATCTGCCCGGATAGCCATTAATGGTTCTGTATCGGAGTCCTTTAGATTGGAACAAGGCACCAGACAGGGTTGCCCCCTCTCGCCGGCCCTTTTTCTCTTAGCCCTGGAGCCACTAATTCAAGATATAAAAAATAACGAGAAGATTAGCGGGGTACTCTTTGGTGAAACGCGGGTGAAATTGGCCGCATATGCGGATGATATTTTGATAATAACAGAGGAGCCGGAGACCTCTATTAAAGCCCTGATAGACTCTATAGATACATATGCTAGCCACTCAGCCTATAAACTTAACCGCGATAAATCGGAAGTTAAACCTCTCAATATCTATAGCACAAAGGATATCCTAGGCAACTCGGGCCTAATGTGGCAACCCAACCAGATCAAATATCTGGGAATCGAGTTCTGTGCCACGACTCTGGAGACTCTTCACCATAACGAAAACAAAACACTTGAGCGGATCAAAACTCAACTAAATTCTTGGTCACCCAGATTCATAACCTGGTGGGGAAGAATTGAAACAATAAAAATGATGGTATCCCCTCTGGTGAACTACTTAATTACAATGCTGCCGCTTGCTTTATCGGATGATTTCCATCATAAACTGAGAGTCATTCTCACGACCTTCTTATGGAAGGGAAAGAAGGCAAGAATTAGTATGAGAAAACTCCAACTTCCCAAATCTCTTGGAGGTGTCAATCTACCTGACTTTAAACGATATCAGGTGGCTTTTTCAGCAAAACAAGGGTCACACTGGCTTACGCCGTTATCAGAATATACACCAGTATGGCTAGAAATGGAGAAATCTCTCCTCCTCAACACCCACCCCCTTACCCTCCTCACCACCAACCTTGCCCGATTAACGTGCTCTGGTACTATTATTTTCAAACAGACTAAATCCTCCCTGCTAAAGATAGACAGATTACTTGAGGTCAGGGTAAGGAACTCCAGTTACGAATCTATATGGGACAATCGCACTTTGATGTACAGAGGTCACACCTTACACAACGACAACTGGATCAAGAAAGGAATTTTCTTTCTCCACCAGTTGTATGCAGACACACACCCGCTGACCTTTAAGGAACTACAAAATACATACCACCTTGAACCTATAGAATTCTACTATTTCCTGAAAGTAAAAACTGCCATATCCAAAACAAAAATTTCAATCTCACCGCCTTCCCTGCCAAAATATTTCTTAAGATTAAACTCCCTAGGCCATCAAGTTTCATGGATATATCGTCTACTAGGCCCCAAACATTCTACACTCAACGCGAAAACTATTTCCTTTTGGAATTCACACAGTACCTCCCCGATTTCTGATTCTGACTGGACCTGGACGTGGAACTCGATATTTAAGAATAAAATTAGCCCGGTACTGTCCCAAACCAAGTTTTGGCTCCTCCACAGAGTATTCTGGACGCCCTCCCGCCTACACAAGCATAGACTTCGAGATGATGATGTCTGTTGGAACTGTAAGAATGCAGTAGGTGACCTAGAGCACCTGCTACTGCTCTGCCCCTGCGTAACATCCTACTGGGACAGGATCTTCAAATTCATATCTAACCTCTTTCCCTTCGATGCTTGTAACGACCTGCCGTCACTTCTGTTCGCTCCCACAAGAACAGGCTTATTGAGTGAAAATGACAAAGCACTCCTTGACATCCTTATAATAACGGCTGTCAAAATAATCCTTACCAACTGGAAGGATACTAGTAAGGCGTCCTTTGACTGTTGGCGAAACTGGATCACCAATCTTCGAGGGGCGGACAATATTGTGCTTCATAACTCCCCATGGAAAAACCCAGTTAGACATCTTTGGCTTTCTCTTGATATTTTCTTCGAATCATATAAACCACTGTGAGCCCCCGACTACTACTATCATTAAACAACCACTCACTGCGATTACCGGGGGATGCAACCCTAACACTATCTCCTTTAAGACCCCCTTACCAACACATGAGCCCAGTAATGTAATAATGTAAAAAGGTACACAAGGGGAAAATAGAAATGCGAAACCGACCTTGGGATATTTATACTGGATTTAGACGGCACCTTTCTCACTACACTTTGGTTATGAAAAATTGTTTGCTGTGTATTGTATTGCGCTGAATAAGTATCTTTTTTTTTGTACATTATCTTTTTGCTTTGTATTATCTTATTCTTTTGTACATTATATATATGTTCTCTTATATTTTCGCTTTTGTCAATGTATATTGGACAACCAATAAAAACTTATTGAACTGAAAAAAAGAGATTTCTCCGGAGCTTTCAAGATCCGAATGTAATATTTTAAAAGATCTCCGTCAAGAGCTAAAGATTGCTTGATTACTCCGAGCTCCAGTCTCAGTCTCGCCCTGAGGCGATATTTTGGGAGTTGGAAAATCTTTTTGTAGCACAGACACTGTGCTCGTTCCAGGATTTCTGAGCAACCCCCCGGAAACGCATGATGTCCGTATGATAGTACTGGTAGAAGGGACGCTTGCGTGACTTTTCTTATGCAGACGGACTTTTTAGCTTGGTGTTTAATCTGATTAGTCCACAGGTAATTGCCGTCGCTTTCTTGTTCAGGTCTTTTTTGTGCGCAGAGAGTTGAGCAGTTTCTGTAAACCAGACCCCCAAGTATTTGTATTTTGGGGCTGAGGTGATAGACATAGCGCCTATATGGCAAGTGATTTGCTTTTGTGTTTTTGTTTTCCAAGTACCAGAATCTTAGTTTTGTCAGAATTAATGATTAAGTGGTTGACGGTGCAGTACATGTGCAGACTGATCAGTGCACGTTGCAGTCCTACTTTGGTGTGATCCATGATAAGAATGTCATTCGCGTATTGAAGGACGTGTAGAGAGCGGTGGCTGGACCGTGGAGGAACCAGACGGCTGTTGGAAAGGGCCTTGGCCAGATCCGCTGTGTATAGATTAAAAAGTAAAGGGGCAAGAACACATCCTTGCTTCAGTCCGCACGACGTGCAGATAGCGATTGGGGGCCTGTTTTCACGCGTACACAGGTGTCCGAGTACAGAGATATTATGGCCATTAGGAGCGAGGATGGAATGCCGCAGTTTGCCAGTTTCCACCAAAGGACTTGTCTATCCACTTTATCAAAAGCTGCAGTTAGGTCGACAAAGCAACAGAAGAGGGGAGGTTGATTCATCTGTGTGGCTTTGATGGCTGAGAGCTGATAGGGCTATTATGTTGTGAATGATACCGCTCAACCACACAACACAACCCACTGTGTCACAAATGTAGACTCCTGAAGCATTTATCATTTCTCACTTAGTACCTTGACCACATGGGTCTTGGTGTCCACAAGAAATTTGAAGACGTACCTTTGCAGTCTTCTTAAATGTTGGGCTGACAGCACACTCTCCCACCATCTGTATATATTCTAGAGAATGCCAGAGAGACATACAAGTCTCCAACCCCTGCCCAGTGCTTAATTTGACCCGAGGGCTTCGGTGCTCGGCACCTGCATTTAGTTGTCAACATCGGCATGTATGACAGTCTGCCACATGGTGGCGCTGTTTATCTAATTTAGAAATTAGCACAACAATAGTGCTTCATTAATACAATATATATTTTAAACAACAAATACCTGCCGTCTAAGCCATAATTATAGCTGTGGGGATCTGGAATAATCTGAATTGTCACACTTGTAGGAGTGTGATGATTAGTAGTTGTGTAGGTATTGCAATAGGCAGGGGCAGTAGATGGTGCAAGCGGCAGTGGCCTCCTGACGAGGGACTCGGTACTTATTTCTTTTACAAATTAAGCACTGCCCCTGCCCTTCAGACATTAACTTATTATCTTATTGCCTGCACTTCAGTTTCTTGAGTCTTCCTTTCAGGAGCCTCACAGAGACCCTTCTACACCGCTTTGATGATCGTAAAGGCCAGGGCGTAGTAGTGTATGCTTAAATTCGAGCTTCCCTTGTCGCATGTTTTATATTTACTCTACTGCTGCCCATCATATTATGCACCTGCTCATTTTTGTGTGGGCTGTATTGAAAGAAAGGTTGAAAAGAACCCACTTAAAAACCCTGATGATCTGACTGATCTTATTGTATTACTTTTACGTTCCAAACACAAACCTCGCTGGGTAGGTTCAGTAGAGATTCGTCGGGCACCACCTTTCTGTTTTACCTGCTGTGAATGGTAAGTTTGTCTATGTGTGCTTGTCTTGCATCCAAGGGATATCTACTTGGTGCTGTCAGGATTGACCCCTGACGTGTGAAGGAAAATCTACTGCTTGTTCTCAGGATTGAACCCTGAGGCTGCAACATTATGAGGACAGTTGTGTTTCTTTGAGATTTCTTTCTTTAATAAAAGTATCTCTTAGTATTGTTTAAATATATTAAAGGGGGGGCGTGGCCAACAACATGGCCGGGTAGCTGCGCTGTCCGCGAGCTCCGCTGGCCCAGCTTGTGATCCTGTACGATATCCTGACCCTCGACGCCTGAAAACACAACCAATGCTCACCGGAAGGTATCGGTGACTGGAGGCAGACTGGGTGAAGTCCAGCGAGGCGCCTCTTACCCGTGACTGTGCCCTTTTCGACGCGGCGCTCGGAGCACGACTCTTCAAAATGGCGGCCAGCCGGGAGTAACCCGAGTCGAGCGCCGGATCGGAGGCACTCGCGCCCGGGGCTGTGCCGGGGAGTCTTGCGGTGTGCTGAGGAAGGTGGCTCTGTGTGGTGCGGTGCCATATCCCTCTTCCGTGCTGTGGCCGTTGAGGAGGAGAGATACGGATGGTGCCGACGGCCCCCAGCGTGGGCACGGGGGCGCCGTGAGCAGCCGTGTAGGAGGAGCTACACCTCCCCCCCCCCCCCCCGCTGGTACTGATCGTGATGAGACCTCAGCGGACGGGGAGGCGTGCTGCCGTGAATAACTGACTGGTAGGTGCATCGGCCACCAGGGCGGTCGGCTGCAGCAGTTTCTCACCCCTGGAGGTGGCGGAGCTTACGCGGTGTGCTGGTCGAGACGCCGACTCTGGCCCTGTGGATTTGCGACCCCGTGTCGGTGGGCCATCTCTAGAGACTGCGCCTGGGAGAACTGGACAGGGGGTGGGCTATGGAGGGGGCCTGCATTACAGCTGAGACTGGTGGGGCTCCCGCTTGCGTCCCCTGCAGATATGCGTCCATAGGACTGTGCCTTTTCAATTGTGGAGCGTGGGGGCCACCAGACCATGAGCCTCTGGCACAAAGTGTCGAGCTGGGCGCTATAGAGGCCACTCCTGCGTACCACCTACTACTCATCACTGTGGGTCACATACGTGCTGCCTAACCTGAGACAATCTATGACGCTCTGGACGGAGCGGTGAACCTGGCTGAGACGAACTGATCGGATCTAGGCGGACCCTAGTGCAGCAGTGCCCGTGTGGAGAGAAGACCTGAGTCCAGCGTGGCAGGGGGCCTGGTGGACTGGCATACGTGTCTGACTGGCCTGGCCTGCGACGGCGCACCCCTACTGTTGAACTACACCTTAAGGGGAGCATCGCGGAGAAGGTGACCATTGGCCTGCCTGGCAAAATTATAGCAGTGGGAAGAGGCATCCCTGTGAGACCTTCCGTGGTTGGGACGCAGGGAGTGACACGCGTGTGGGATCCGTCAACAGTTCGGCTATCATGGCAAAAGATAAAGAGCCCAAAACCTCAAAGCAGGGAAAGTTGGACCGCTTCACTAGAGTGATTCCTGCGCCGGGAGGAGCGGAGGGGAACGCGACCCCCCCTCCCGGACACTGACACAATCCTGCAGGCGATTCGTGCATCCCGAGAAAGTCTAGAAACTAAGATGGCAGAGATACGGACTGAAGTTACATTCCTGCGCCAAGACTTGCGCAAGGTCTCGGAGAGGGTTACGGAAGCAGAACAACGAGTTTCAGACCTGGAAGACACCTCACGAAATGCCAGTAAAGAAGTGGCGGGGCTGTTGGCTACAGTGAAGGAGGTGGTATGGAGAGTTGACAATGTCGAAAACAGGGCTCGCAGAAATAACCTCCGCTTTATAGGTTTTCCGGAAAATGCGGAACGTTCTGACCCAGGACATTTCCTCCTGACATTTCTCAAAGACGCTCTCCCAGAAACACAGTTTTCATCCTGTTTTGTTATAGAAAGAGCACACAGAATGCCTGCTGTCCGACCGCCGCCGGGCGCTCCTTTGAGGCCACTGATAGCCCGGTTCTTGAACTTCCAAGATAGAGATCTAATTCTTAGGGAGCTACGAAAGAAGGGAGAGATCCAATATGAAAATGCCAGAGTAATGGTGTTTCCTGACTACTCACAGGATGTGCAAAAATTGCGACGCACCTTTGATCCCATCAAAGTGAAACTAAGAGCTCTCGGAATTCAGTACATGTTGTTGTTCCCTGCGAAACTGAAAGTTATCTTCCAAAATAATACACACTTCTTCCAGACGCCTGAGGAGGCTTAGTCCTGGATTGAGGAACGGCCTCAGCTGAGGCACGGGTCGCCGGCAGCACCTATCTCGCTCACGGATAAACGACCGGGCCCCAGCCAAGAGCGACCCAAGGAGAAGCGGAGGAGACGAATCTTCAAACGCCGGCTTCCCACCATGACCACACCTGGGAGGTCCCTGAGGCCCGGGGAACAGAAAATCAGCATACCAGAAACGGATGATGACACTGCTCAAGACTGCATGTCTCACACCTCTAGGAGATCCAGCGACAACGGAGAATCTGATCAGTTGGAACGCCAGGAGTCTCAGGATGCGGACAGAGAACACCCTCTTTTGGAAAGCATACAACGGCTGGAAGCCTCGGCCCTGGACAATCCGGGCGAGAACCCTTCATCACTGCAACCTCACAATAATGGCGAAGAGGAATGACGAACTGGGGCCAGACGCCCACCTAGAGACACTGTAAGACTTCCACGGCTTAGCAGAGATTTGTGACTGTCGACACGCCAGAGGGAAGTATACAGTATATTGTTGTTGCTGCATTGTAGTATTGTATAGGGGGGACAGGGAGGGTTACAGACCTCTTAGTGGATTGCCTGTGCCTAAGTTGTCATGTTGACGGAGTGGGGGCGGCGCGGGTGCCTGAAGAGTGTAGGGTGGGGGGCATGTTAAATGTGGCCGATTGTTGTGGGATGTGGCTACTACAAGGGGGGGGATTGTTTTTTATTGTTTGTTTGCATGGGTGCAGAGATTGGAGAGGGTGGGAGGGACAGGGACATTCCTCGGGAGGGGGTTGGACAGAGGGTGACTTGCTGGGAGAGTTGCAATGGCTGAGGAAAGGTTCACGGCATTGACGTGGAATGTCAATGGGTTAGGCAATAAAATTAAACGAGGCCTGGTTTCCACTTATCTTAAAAGACTTAAACCCGACATAATATTCTTACAGGAGACCCACCTGTTGGGCTCGAGCTGTTCTTTCCTGGGTAGAAGACACTACATTACCCTGGCGCATGCGGGCTTCACTAAGGGTTCGAGAGGGGTGGTGATTCTCATTAAAAAGTCTCCCCCCTTTCGTGTCATTCACCAATGGGTGGACCCAGAAGGGACCTATGTAGCAGTGCAGGGCAGTTGGAATCATAAACAGTTTTTCCTTGCAAGTGTCTATGCTCCTCCGCGACTACAGCAACGCACATTGGATAGACTCGCAGAGCTCTTACTACGTTCTGGGCCTCCCACACACATTATAGGGGGGGATTTTAACGATGTACTTGAGCCCTCGATAGATCGCACCCAAATACGACCGGGATCCCATGGTTCTACGGTATTGGCACAGTTCCAAAGCAGCCTCGGATGACCGATCTGTGGCGCCGACACCATCCAACTATGCAGGCTTATTCCTATTTCTCAGGGGCTCACAGGGTGTTCTCGAGATTGGACTACCTCTTTGCTCCAGCGGGGGAGGTCCCAAGGGTGGAGAAAATAGAATACTTGGCTTGGGGCATTTCCGATCACTTACCACTTCTGTTGACGGTGGGAGGGAGGTGCGGTAACCAGGTAGGGGTTTGGAGATTGAGCCCTTGGGTCTTGAAAGATGACAGAGTTGCGGAAGAGCTCAGGGTGGAGTCGGAGCTGTACTTTAAAGAAAACGCCGGCTCCGTACAATCTGCGGCCACTTTATGGGAGGCCTACAAGACGGTACTCAGGGATAGGGCACAGAATATTATCGCCCACAAAAAAAAACGTGAAACCCAAGAATTGGCTACCCTAGAAGGCACACTGCTACGTCTAGAAAGGGAGAATACCACTACACCAGATAGCCATGCATTGTGTCAACTTGAAGTAACTAGACGAGAGTAACAGGCATTGGCGACTCGTGAGGTGCAGGCCCAGCAACTGGCAGTCCAGCATAGACTGTACGAAACAGGTGACAGGGCAGGGAAACTACTTGCATGGTTGGGCAGGAAGGAAATGGAGGCGAGATGGGTATTGTCTATCCGGGAACACCAAAGTACATTCACCACACCTGCAGACATCGCAAGGGCCTTTGCCCGATATTATAGGGACCTCTATACAGCTAAGCCACAGGCGAGTGTGGAACAAATCACCCACTACCTGGATACAATTACGATGCACTCACTCTCCCAAGAGGATAGTGACAGACTGGAGGAAGATCTAACTCTTGAGGAAGTGACGGTGGCCATTGGCCGCCAAAAGTCGGGGAAAACCCCGGGCCCGAATGGACTCCCGGGGGAATTTTTTTAATTAAATAGTGGCCTACTGGCCCCACACTTACTGCGGATGTATCGGGCGTCGAAGGAACAAGGGATTCTATCACAAGATGTCCGGACGGCCAGTGTAGTGGTAATCCACAAACCAGGGAAGCCACCGGAGGAATGTGGGTCCTATCGGCCCATATCACTGCTTAACATTGAAACAAAGATCCTAGCCACTATTCATGCAATGCGCCTTCTAACAGTCATTGCCCCCCTGATCCATAGAGACCAATCAGGTTTTATGCCTAAACGTGCTACCCGATTTAACTTAAGGCGCCTGGCTAATTGGATGGATACGGTACAGGGCCGAGATAGCCCCCATCTGCTCCTCTCGCTCGACGCTGAGAAGGCGTTCGACACCTTTCATTGGCCCTTTAAGAGATCTGCCATAGAAAAATTTGGATTTGGCCCTAAGTTTCGGGAATGGTTGATGCTTCTTTACAATGCGCCTGAGGCCAGAGTTCGAGTTAATGGGTCACTGTCATCAAGTTGGCCGATTCAGCGAGGCACTAGGCAGGGCTGTCCCTTATCTCCCCTATTATTTGCTCTCATACTGGAACCCCTGGCTTGTATGGTTCAAACCAGCCAAGGATTAGGTGGTTTTATAGATGACTCCCGACACCTAGTGCCCGAACGCATATCGCTGTACGCTGATGATATTTTGTTATACATTACAGACCCGGCTGAGACACTGCCCAAACTTCTGCGAATCTTTGAGGATCTGAAAGAGACACGTTAGTGACAAATTCCTTACCTTAGAATATCCCCAGGCGTCAGGCTGGATCCGGAAAGTTTTTGCGTAGCAGTACCCTTGCGCGTCGGTAGGCGGCGTCGTGCGGCTCCGCGTCCGGCGTCGGGATCGCCGGGATGACGTCGCGGGCAGTACTTAGACGCCGCCCCTGCGCGCTGACGTCAGTTCTTCTTTTTCCGCGCCAGTAAGCGCTGATCCGGGGAGAGCAGTGCCCTAGCCATTTTTTGACTAAGTTTTTGGGTGATTTTTCACTGTTTTTCTAAACGAGTCTCTCGACTCCGAAGGTGTCGGTCGGGATGCCCGGCTTCAAGCCATGCGATGCCTGTGGTCGGATGATGTCGATCACAGACCCGCATCAGGAATGTCTCTACTGCCTCGGCCGCGACCACGACACAAAGTCGTGCCCCGACTGCCGGGCCTTGCATCCGAAGGCTTTGCGAGAGCGGTCTCGAAAGCTCCTCGAGGTCCGGCAGTCGGCTCCGCGCCACGCCAAGCCCCGGTCACGCAAGAGGTCGAGGGGCCGGTCGCGGAGTCCAAGTCTTCGCACTCCTCCGGTAAGTCGAAGCATAAGAAGTCGAAGAAGCGTCATCGCTCGACGACTTTCCCTCGCCGGTCTCGCGACTCGGCTGAGGGTCCTGTCAGCACCGTTCCCGCCCCCGCGGCTCCGGGAGTGCCTGTGGGGCCGCCGCCGCATTACCCCCCTTATCCGGGTTCGGCGGCGACTCCGGCCGAGATACAGGAGTTCCTGTCGGCCATTGCCCGCCTCTTCGGGCCTCAAGGTCCCCCCGGTGCGCCTTCGGGCCCCGCGGGCCCTGATGGGGTTTCTCCGGCGCCGCTGGCGACTCCGGTCCCGGCACCGCCTGTCACACCAGCCTCGGTCCCGGCCCCGGCCTCGACCCCGGCTCCGGTGCTGCCACAACCCCGATCGACGCCGGTTGACCTGACGACACCTCCACCGGCGCCGATCTCTCCGGTGCTGTTCCCGATGCCGTCCGGGGCTCCGGGCGGCGTCGTTCCCCGGTTGTCTCCGGATCCTGACACGGCGCCGGACCGGCGTCGCTCGACGCCGGCTCCGACGCCGATGATATCTTGGGTCCCGCATGTCCCTCCTCCTTATTTTGAACCAGAGGAGGACGAAGAGAACTGGGAGGGGTCGGATAACCCTCTCACACAGCAGTGTGAGTTCGATCAGGACTGGGCTGAGGAGCTTTGGGATGCCAGTGGTCTGGACACCTCCCCTGACTCTGGCATGCTGTCTCCTCCTTCCGTGGCAACGGAGGAGGGAGCAAATTTTGCAACGGTGTTGCGTAGAGCAGCTGGGGCCTTACACCTCCAATTGCCTACAGTGGCTGTCAGGACTAAGCTCCTGACGGAAGTGCTTCAGCCGACGGCTACCTCCTCGGAGCCACTGCTGCCGTTTAATGACGCGCTTTCCGACGTTCTTTTGGGCACCTGGTCCAAGCCCGCCACAGGGGCTCCTGTGGATAGGAACGTGGCCCGACGCCCCACTCCTGAGAGCTTGGTTGTCCAAGCCTCTGCTTCCCAAACCGCCTTCCCTACCGCTCCTCCGGATAGGGAATCCAAACGCCTGGATCAATTTGGGAAGAAGGTCTTTTTTTCCTCCAGTGCTGGCTTGCGGTCTGTCAACACCGCTTGCCTTTTGGGCCGATATTCCCACTCTCTGTGGGACTCGGTGGCGCAAGTTCTGCCCCAGTGTCCTGAGGAGGTCCAGACACTGCTTTCCCGCGCCATTGCGGACGGAAGAGATGCGGCTAAATACACCATTAGATGTGGCCTTGATACCGCCGACTTGCTAGGCAGATCGCTTGCGACGACAGTGGCGCTGCGCCGTCACGCCTGGCTGAGGACCACTGGTTTCTCGGGTGATGTCCAAAACACCCTTATGGACATGCCCTTTGATGGGGTCGGTCTTTTTGGAAACAAAGCAGACCATGCGCTGGAGCGCTTTAAGGACTCGAGGGCTACGACCAAGTCCCTGGGCCTTTCTGCTGTACGCCCTCTGCTACCGTCTGCTTTTCGCCCCTTTCGTTGCCACGGAAGGGGCGCCCAGTCACGTCCGCTGCCCAGCCACCGGCCCGAGCAGCAAGCGCCTTCGCGTGGCCGAGGACGTAGCTCCCGCCGTGGCGGGTCAGGCAACCAGCGTGCGGGTCAGTCCACCAACCCTGCCCCGTCCGCGGCCTCCAAGCCCTCCTAGTCCCTCCTTTCAGGTGCACAGCACGCCAGTAGGGGGCAGGATCCGCCATCACCTTCACCACTGGCGTGCCATCACCTCGGACAAGTGGGTCTTGGACATTGTCCGAAGGGGCTACTCCCTCCCCTTCGAGACCATCTCCCCAGCCATGCCACCTCCATTCCACTGCATGTCAGGGGATCACTTGGTGCTTCTTCAGAAGGAAGTTGCGGCCCTCTTGGCCAAGAGGGCCATCGAGCGCGTTCCGACCCCAGAAGTAGGACGTGGTTGCTACTCCCACTACTTTCTGGTGCCCAAAAAGGACAAGGAGGACATGCGTCCTATCTTGGACCTCCGGAACGTCAATCGCTTCCTCCGGAAGGAGAAGTTCAAGATGCTCACCTTAGCTCAGGTCTTGACTGCCCTCGACCGTAGAGACTGGATGGTAGCGTTGGACTTGCAGGACGCTTATTTCCACATCCCCGTCCTGCCGGCCCACCGGCGTTACCTGCGGTTCATGGTGGGCCTCGAGCATTTTCAATTCACCGTGCTCCCCTTTGGCCTCACAAGTGCCCCTCGGGTGTTCACGAAAGTGATGGCGGTGGTCGCAGCTCATCTGCGCCGGGCAGGGTTTCCAGTCTTCCCCTACCTCGACGACTGGCTGCTGAAGGCGGGCTTGTCCCAGGCAGTCGTCTCCCACCTCCAGACTACGGCCGAACTCCTGCACTCGCTGGGGTTCTCCATCAATGTGCCGAAGTCGCACCTGATTCCTTCTCCACAGCTCCTTTTCATCGGAGCAGTTCTGGACACGACGCAGTTTCGGGCCTATCCTCCCGAACGGCGAGTCCGGGATATTCAGGCTATGATTCTGATCTTTCAGCCTCTATCCTGGGTTTCGGTACGGATGACCCTGAGGCTGCTGGGCCTCATGGCCTCCTGCATCCTGCTGGTCGATCATGCCAGATGGGTATGCGGGCTCTGCAGTGGGACCTGAAGTTCCAGTGGGTGCAGCACCAGGGCAACCTGTCCGATCACGTCCAGATCTCGGAGGGGACTGCAAAACAGTTGCAATGGTGGCTCTCGAACCGGCAATGGGTCAGGGGCAGATCCCTCTCCCTTCCCCAGCCAGAGCACACAGTCGTGACGGACGCGTCCCTTCTGGGATGAGGCGGTCACATGGGAGAGGTGGAGATCAGAGGCCTCTGGTCTCCGGCGGAGTCCCGGCTCCATATCAACCTTCTGGAGCTCTGGGCGATCCGACTTGCACTCAAGGCATTCCTTCCCTCTGTCAAGGGGAAGGTAGTGCAGGTGTTCACAGACAACACCACCGCCATGTGGTACTGCAACAAACAGGGCGGGGTGGGGTCGTGGACCCTATGTCAGGAGGCTCTGCGCCTCTGGACATGGCTGGAACATCAGGGCATTTTCCTGATGGTTCAACACCTGGCAGGTTCCCTGAATGCCAGGGCGGACGAACTCAGCCGCAGGTGCATGATGGATCACGAATGGCGTCTTCACTCGGAGGTGGCGCAAGGTCTTTTTCAGCAGTGGGGAGAGCCTTGGTTAGATCTGTTCGCCACCGAAGAGAACGCGCAATGTCAGCAGTTCTGCGCGTTGAAATTTCCAAGGCGGCACTCGCTCGGCGACGCTTTTCGTCGCGAGTGGAGGTGCGGTCTGTTGTACGCCTTTCCGCCTATACCACTTCTGCAAAGAGTGTTGAAGAAGATTCGGCGCGACCGGGCCCAAGTCATCCTTGTGGCTCCGGACTGGGCTCGAAGAGTTTGGTATCCCGAGCTACTCAATATGAGCGTCGATCCCCCGATCTGTCCAGTCTACACCTGCTTGCGTGGAGATTGAGCGGTGGCAGTTGATTCCTTTCGACTTGCCTCCCGAAGTTTGTGCTGTGATTCTGGCAGCCAGGCGTCCCTCTACTAAGGTGGTATACGCCTGCAGGTGGAACAAGTTTGTGGCATGGTGCACAGCAAAGGCTGTGAATCCCCTCTCTGCCCCTCTTTCTGAGGTTCTTCTATTCCTTCTTTCTCTGGCCCAACAGGGTTCTGCCCTGGGTACCATCAAGGGCTATCTTTGTGCAATCTTGGCCATCCTCAGGCTTTCTGATCAGCCCTCTCTTTTTAAGTCCCCTGTTGTTAACAGGTTTCTTAAAGGCATTACACACCTCTTTCCTCCTGTTCCGTTTATAATGCCTCAGTGGGACTTAAACTTGGTTCTTACTTTTTTAATGTGCGCTCCCTTTGAGCCTCTGCATAACTGTCCTCTTCGTCTTCTTACTCTGAAGACAGCCTTTCTGGTAGCCATCACCTCCGCTCGGCGGGTGAGTGAGCTCCAGGCTCTTTCATGCAAACCCCCTTTCTGTCTGTTCATCCAGACAAGGTTGTTCTTCGGACGCGTCCGTCCTTCTTGCCAAAGGTGGTTACTGCCTTCCACATTGGGCAGACCATCACTTTGCCCACCTTCTTTCCGCCTCCGCATCCTTCCAGAGAGGAAGAGAGGCTCCACCGTCTGGACCCAAAACGTGCGCTTGCCTTTTACATGAACCGCACACAACAGTTCCGGGTGGACGACCAGCTCTTTGTTGGCTACGTGGGCGCCAAAAAAGGTTGGGCGGTACACAAGAGGACCATCTCCCGCTGGGTCATCTTGTGTATCAAAGCCTGCTATTCTTTGGCTAAGAAGGAGCCGCCTGTTGGGCTGCGGGCCCATTCCACCAGGGCAACGGCTGCTACCACGGCCTTAGGCCGCGTTGTTCCGCTGCAGGATACATGTCAGGCAGCTACGTGGGCCTCGCTGCACACGTTTACCAAGCATTACTGCCTTGACAGCCAGGTCCGGAGGGACGGCTTCTTTGGCCGCTCTGTCCTCCGGGACTTCCTTGTCTGAATCTGTTCGCAGACCCACCACCGGGGTTGGTATTGCTGGGGTATCTATTCTGCGAACTGATTTCTAGGGTTAAGGACATCCCTTTCAGGGCCCTAGACTTTTTTCAGACACCTATGTCAGCTTCTTGCATGGCTCTGCGTTCCTGGCGCGGAAAGTCTTGTATAGAACTGACGTCAGCGCGCAGGGGCGGCGTCTAAGTACTGCCCGCGACGTCATCCCGGCGATCCCGACGACGGAGGCGGAGCCGCACGACGCCGCCTACCGACGCGCAAGGGTACTGCTATGCAAAAACGTTCCGGATCCAGCCTGACGCCTGGGGATATTCTAAGGTAAGGAATCTGTCACTAACTACTGTCTCTTACAGATATATCGTTACACAAGTTAGTAACTTGTGCAATATGGCCGTCATGCGGGGTATAGGATTAATTGGAATAAATCTAACCTATACCCAGTGGCGGGGGTGGTGGAACCCCAAACCTACCCGAGTTGCCTAAGATTGTCCCTGGAAGGGTTTGCATACCTGGGACTTTATATTACTACTAACTCAGTGGCTAACTTAGAACGTAATATCTGAAAGAGACACGTTAGTGACAGATTCCTTACCTTAGAATATCCCCAGGCGTCAGGCTGGATCCGGAAAGTTTTCTGCGTAGCAGTACCCTTGCGCGTCGGTAGGCGGCGTCGTGCGGCTCCGCGTCCGTCGTCGGCGTCGTGATCGCCGGGATGACATCGCAGGCAGTACTTAGACGCCGCCCCTGCGCGCTGACGTCAGTTCTTCTTTTTCCGCGCCAGTAAGCGCAGATCCGGGAAGAGCAGTGCCCTAGTCACTTTTGACTATCTTTTTTGTGAATTTTTTCACTGTTTCTATCAACGAGTCTTCACGACTCCTAAGGTGTCGTAGGGATGCCCGGCTTTAAGCCCTGCGAGGAATGTGGTCGCATGATGTCGATCACGGACCCGCATCTCGAGTGTCTCTTCTGTCTCGGCCGAGACCACGACACGAAGTCGTGCCCTGACTGCCGGAAACTTAATCCAACGGCTTTGCGAGAGCGGTCTCGAAAGCTCCTCGAGGTCCGGCAGTCGGCTCCGCGCCACACCAAGCCCCGGTCCCGGGAGAGGTCAAGGGGCCGGACGCGGAGTCCCCGCCGTTCGTCGGAATCCAAGTCTTCGCGCTCCTCCGGTAAGTCGAAGCACCAGAAGTCTAAGCGGCATCATCGCTCTAAGACTTCGCCTCGCCGGTCTCGCGACTCGGCTGAGGTCCCTGTCGGCACCGTCCCCGCCCCCGCGGCCCCGGACGTGCCTGTCGAGTTACCCCCGCATTACCCGTCCTTCCCGGGTTCGGGGGCGACTCCGGCCCAAATACAGGAGTTCCTGTCGGCCATGGCCCGCCTCTTCGGGCCTCAAGGTCCCTCTGGCGTTCCTTCGGGCCCCGCGGGCCACGAGTGGGGTTGCTCCGGCGTCGCCGTCGACTCCGGTCCCGGCGTCGCCTGTCCCACCGGCCTTCATCCCGGCCTCGGCTCCGGCCCCGGCCTCGATCCCGGCTCCGGTGGTGCCGCAACCCCCATCGACGCCAGTTGACCTAACCACACCTCCGCCGACGTCCCCGGTGCCGTTCCTGACGCCGTCCGGGGCTCCGGACGGCGTCGTTCCCCGGCTCTCTCCGGCTCCGGACATGGAGCCGGACCGACGTCGCCCGACGCCGGTTCCGGCGCCGATGAGACCTTGGGTCCCTATTGTCCCTCCTCCTCCATATTATGAACCTGAGAAGGACCAGGAGAGCTGGGAGGGGTCTGAGGACCCTCTCACACAACAGTGCGAGTTTGACCCGGACTGGGTTGAGGAACTTGGGGATGCCAGTGGTCTGGACACCTCCCTGACTCTGGCATGCTGTCTCCTCCCGTGGCTACGGAGGAGGGGGCTAATTTTGCAACGGTGTTGCGTAGAGCTGCTGGAGCCTTGAATCTCCAGTTGCCTACGGTGGCCGTCAGGACTAACCTCCTGACAGAAGTGCTTCAGCCGGCGGCCTCCTCTTCGGAGACTGTGCTGCCGTTCAATGATGCACTCACTGACGTTCTTTTGGGTGCCTGGTCCAAGCCCACCACAGGGGCTCCTGTGGATAGGAACGTGGCCCGACGCCATCGCCCTGCTCTGGGCGACCCCCTGTTTCTCTCCCAACACCCCACCCCTGAGAGCTTGGTTGTGCAAGCCTCTGCCTCCCAAACCGCCTTCCCTACCGCCCCTCCGGATAGGGAATCCAAGCGCCTGGATCACTTTGGGAAGAAGGCTTTCTCTTCCTCCAGTGCTGGCTTGCGGTCCGTTAACACCGCTTGCCTCTTGGGCCGATATACCCACTCTCTGTGGGACTCGGTGGCGACTGTTTTGCCGCAGTGTTCTGAGAAGGTCCAGACACTGCTTACCCGCGCCATTGCGGAAGGGCGAGATGCGGCTAAATACACCATACGTTGTGGCCTTGATACCGCCGACTCGCTGGGCAGATCGCTTGCAACGACGGTGGCGCTGCGTCGCCACGCCTGGCTGAGGACCACTGGTTTTTCGGGTGATGTCCAGAATACACTCATGGACATGCCCTTTGATGGAGTCTGTCTTTTTGGATCAAAAGCAGACCATGCGCTGGAGCGTTTCAAGGACTCGAGGGCTACTGCAAAGTCCCTGGGCCTTGCTGTTGTGCGCCCTCCGCTCACATCTGCTTTTCGCCCCTTTTGTGGCCACGGGAGGGGCACCCAGTCACGTCAGCAGCCCGGCCAACGGCCCGCGCAGCAAGCGCCTTCGCGTGGCCGAGGACGTGGATACCGCCGTGGCGGTTCGGGCAACCAGCGTGCGGGTCAGGCCACCACCTCCAACCCGTCCGCGGCCTCCAAGCCCTCCTAGTCCCTCCTTTCAGGTGCACGGCACGCCAGTAGGGGGCAGGGTCCGCCATCACCTTCGCCACTGGCGTCCCATCACCTCGGACAGGTGGGTCTTGGACATTGTCCGAAGGGGCTACTCCCTCCCCTTCGAGACCACCCCCCCAGCCATGCCACCTCAATTCCACCGCATGTCAGGGGATCACTTGGTGCTTCTACAGAAGGAAGTCACGGCCCTCTTGGCTAAGAGGGCCGTCGAACATGTTTCGACCCCAGAAGTAGGACGTGGTTGCTACTCCCACTACTTTCTGGTGCCCAAAAAGGACAAGGAGGACATGCGTCCTATCTTGGACCTCCGGAACGTCAATCGCTTCCTCTGGAAGGAGAAGTTCAAGATGCTCACCCTAGCTCAGGTCTTGACTGCCCTCGACCCTGGAGATTGGTTGGTAGCGTTGGACTTGCAGGACGCTTATTTCCACATCCCCGTCCTGCCGGCCCACCGGCGTTACCTACGGTTCACGGTAGGCCTCGAGCATTTTCAGTTCACCGTGCTCCCCTTTGGCCTTACCAGTGCCCCTCGGGTGTTCACGAAAGTGATGGCGGTGGTCGCAGCTCATCTGCGCCGAGCTGGGGTTTCAGTCTTCCCCTACCTCGACGACTGGCTGCTGAAGGCGGGCTCGTCCCAGGCAGTCGTCTCCCACCTCCAGACTACGGCCGAACTCCTGCACTCGCTGGGGTTCTCCATCAATGTGCCGAAGTCGCATCTGATTCCTTCTCCACAGCTCCTTTTCATCGGAGCAGTTCTGGACACGACGCAGTTTCGGGCCTATCCTCCCGAACGGCGAGTCCGGGATATTCAGGCTATGATTCCGATCTTTCAGCCTTTATCCTGGGTTTCGGTACGGATGACCCTGAGGCTGCTGGGCCTCATGGCCTCCTGCATCCTGCTGGTCAATCATGCCAGGTGGCATATGCGAGCTCTGCAGTGGGACCTGAAGTTCCAGTGGGCGCAGCACCAGGGCAACCTGTCCGATCACGTCCAGATCTCGGAGGGGACTGCAAAACAGTTGCAGTGGTGGCTCACGGACCGGCAATGGGTCATGGGCAGATCCCTCTCCCTTCCCCAGCCAGAGCACACAGTTGTGACGGATGCGTCCCTTCTGGGATTGGGCGGTCACATGGGAGAGGCGGAGATCAGAGGCCTCTGGTCTCCGGCGGAGTCCCGGCTCCATATCAACCTTCTGGAGCTCCGGGCGATCCGACTTGCACTCAAGGCATTCCTTCCCTCTGTCAAAGGGACGGTAGTGCAGGTGTTCACAGACAACACCACCGCCATGTGGTACTGCAACAAACAAGGCGGGGTGGGGTCGTGGACCCTTTGTCAGGAGGCTCTGCGCCTCTGGACATGGCTGGAACATCAGGGCATGTTCCTGATGGTTCAACACCTGGCAGGTTCCCTGAACGCCAGGGCGGACGAACTCAGCCGCAGGTGCATGATGGATCACGAATGGCGTCTTCACTCGGAAGTGGCGCAAGGACTCTTTCTACAGTGGGGAGAGCCTTGGTTAGATCTATTCGCCACCGAAGAGAACGCGCAATGTCATCAGTTCTGCGCGTTGGAATTTCCAAGGCGGCACTCACTCGGCGACGCTTTTCGTCGCGAGTGGAGTTGCGGTCTGTTGTACGCCTTTCCGCCTATACCACTTCTACCCAGAGTGTTGAAGAAGATTCGGCATGACCGGGCCCAAGTCATTCTTGTGGCTCCGGACTGGGCTCGAAGAGTTTGGTATCTCGAGCTACTCAGTATGAGCGTAGATCCCCCGATCCGTCTGCCTCTTCGGGAAGATCTTCTGTCGCAGCAGCAGGGGACGGTCCTCCACCCGAACCTGTCCAGCCTCCACCTGCTTGCGTGGAGATTGAGCGGCGGCAGTTGATTCCTTTCGACTTGCCTCCCGAAGTTTGTGATGTGATTCTGGCAGCCAGGCGTCCCTCCACTAAGGTGGTATACGCCTGCAGGTGGAACAAATTTGTGGCATGGTGCACAGCAAAGGCTGTGAACCCCCTTTCTGCCCCTCTTTCTGAGGTCCTTCTGTTCCTTCTTTCTCTGGCCCAACAGGGTTCTGCCCTGGGTACCATCAAGGGTTATCTCTGTGCTATCTCGGCCTTCCTCAGGCTCCCTGATCAGCCCTCCCTTTTCAAGTCCCCTGTTGTTAACAGGTTCTTAAAAGGCATTACACACCTCTTCCCTCCTGTTCCGTTTGTGATGCCTCAATGGGACTTGAACTTGGTTCTTACCTTGTTAATGTGCGCTCCCTTTGAGCCTATACATAACTGTCCTCTTCGTCTTCTGACTCTGAAGACAGCCTTTCTGGTGGCCATCACCTCCGCTCGGCGGGTGAGTGAGCTCCAGGCTCTATCATGCAAACCTCCCTTTCTGTCTGTCCATCCAGACAAGGTTGTTCTTAGGACGCGTCCGTCCTTCTTGCCAAAGGTGGTTACTGCCTTCCACATTGGGCAGACCATCACTTTGCCTACCTTCTTTCCGCCTCCGCATCCTTCCAGAGAGGAAGAGAGGCTCCACCGTCTGGACCCAAAACGTGCGCTCTCCTTCTATATCGACCGCACAAAGCACTTCCGGGTGGATGACCAGCTCTTTGTTGGCTACGTGGGCGCCAAAAAAGGTCGGGCGGTGCACAAACGTACCATCTCCCGCTGGGTTACCTTGTGCATCAAGGCCTGCTACTCTTTGGCTAAGAAGGAGCCTCCTGTTGGGCTGCGTGCCCATTCCACCAGGGCAACGGCTGCTACCACGGCTTTAGGCCGCGGTGTTCCGCTGCAGGATATATGTCAGGCAGCTACGTGGGCCTCGCTGCACACGTTTACAAAGCATTACTGCCTTGACAGTCAGGTCCGGAGGGACGGCTTCTTTGGCCGTTCTGTCGTCCGGGACTTCCTTGTCTGATCTTTATTCGCAGACCCACCACCGGGGTTGGTATTGCTGGGGTATCTATTCTAAGGTAAGGAATTTGTCACTAACGTGTCTCTTTCAGATGCACAAGTTACTAACTTGTGTAACGATATATCTGTAAGAGACAGTAGTTGGTGACAGATTCCTACCGCCCACCCATCCTCCCGTTCTGCGAACTGATTTCTAGGGTTAAGGACATCCCTTTCAGGGCCCTAGTATTTTTCAGACACCTATGTCAGCTTCTTGCATGGCTCTGCATTCCTGGCGCGGAAAGTCGTGTACAGAACTGACGTCAGTGCGCAGGGGCGGCGTCTAAGTACTGCCCGCGACGTCATCCCGGCAATCACGACGCCGACGACGGACGCGGAGCCGCACGACGCCGCCTACCGACGCGCAAGGGTACTGCTACGCAGAAAACTTTCCGGATCCAGCCTGACGCCTGGGGATATTCTAAGGTAAGGAATCTGTCACTAACTACTGTCTCTTACAGATATATCGTTACACAAGTTAGTAACTTGTGCGTTAAGCGTATCCTTTTTAATTTTCAAGATGATGTTAAGAGGTGGAGGAAACTCCCTCTAACGATCATGGGCCGGGCAGCTATGTACAAAATGGTCACACTCCCGCAGTTGCTTTATATTTTGCAAAACTCCTATTGCAAAATTCCTGAGACCGTATTCACAACCCTTAATAGCGAACTCCGCTTGCTTCTGTGGGACGGGGCCCAACCCCGTATAGCGCTACAAACATTACAGCGCAACCCATACAACGGTGGGTTGGCCCTACCAGATATCAGGGCTTACTATAGGGCGGCTCACCTCATTATAATTAACGAATGGAATCACACACCAAGAGACCACCACACCTATATGTTGGACCGACTGCAATTTAGAGACCGTACACAATTACATTACCTTTATGGTGGTAAAGGCTGCAGGCGTCTCCTCCCAGCCACCCAACGAATAGTAGAGGCGTGGAGACACGCGGAAAAGCAAATGAAATGGGATAAGAAACCCACAAGGGAAACTCCTTGATGGGAGGGATCTAGGTTAAAGGAAATTGGAAAGCTGAGAGGTTTTAAGCAATGGGATCTGATAGGAATCTGCAAGGTGGGTGATGTTATGGAAAAAGGTACACTGGCCCCGTTCACCTCACTCCAAGCCACTTATCAACTTCACCAGACTCAATCCTATGCTTATCTTCGGCTGCAACATGCCTGGCGAGCTGAAGGATTAGACGCGGAGACGCTGCCGGAATATGCCCCCTTAGAAGGCAGACTCCTACAGGAAGAGATCCCGAGCCAAGCTATCTCGTTAACATACAAAACACAAATTAACAATATGCCTGACACACTAGGCCCACTTCGCACTAAATGGGAACTCACTACTGGTCCGTTAGAGGACATCGACTGGGAGGCTGCCCTTATGCACCCACGTGAAGTCGCGATTAAGTTACGGCTTATACAATACAAAATCCTACATAGGACCTACTTTGATAGAGCGAGACTACACGCTATGGGCAGGGCGGATAACCCGGACTGTCTTAGATGCCACACAGAACGGGGTACCTTTATACACACCCTCTGGGAATGTACCAGGATTCAAACGTATTGGAATATGGTAGTGCAGGAACTAAACAATATATTAGGGGCTCAGCTTGAGATGGAACCTCAATACCTCTTACTGGGAATCCCAACTGAGGTAGATCTCCCGCGACATAAGCTGATGTTGGTTAACCTGGGATTGGTAGTAGCTAAAAGAGATATAGCTCGCTACTGGGGTGCACCCCAGCTCCCTACACTCCAGGAATGGAGAAATTGTCTGAATCTGTACATGGTTGCGGAGAAAGTGACGTATGCGGCAAGGGGGTGTACTCGAAAGTTTCGCAAGATATGGACTCCATGGTACAGTACTATGGTTTGGAACTAGGACTAGAGGGAGAGGGACCAGATCTGGCATTGGGTGAACCGGGAAAAGAGCCTTAAAACCCGTATTGTCTGACCTACTATGGGTAACGCTGGTTGACTCTGCTGTGACCCTCAGCACATGTATATCTGTAACACTGCGAGATCTGATTGTGCTCTCTTTTAGAAGAAGTGTTGTACTATTCTCTGTCTTACACCAATTGTCAGTATCTGTTGATTACTTGGTCTCGTGCACTCATGATTTTTTTGTTCTTTTATGTCAATGTTTAAAAGCAAATAAAAAAAAAAGATATAAAAAAAATATATATATATATTAAAGATTTAATTTAGTGTACTGAGAATATTCTGCTTTTAAAGTGTACAAGTGCACGGGTAAAAAAAGTGTATCTGAATTTTAATGACAAAGCAAAAAGAAAGTCAATAAAGTTTACAATAAAATGCAGTTGCAAGTACAGCCGACAGTCAGAACGGGTGGAGCAGCGCCATAAATGGTTAGCTTGCCAGATTTTGGCAGCGAGTGATCCCATGCACAGTGGTGTCTTGGGGCACCTTGTTTAGTTGTGCTCTTATCAGTTGCCTACCGTTTCTAGGTCATTTCTGCACTCTGAATGCTTCTGTTCTGGTGTGTCTATTTAATCTCCATAGCATCACAGTTTTCCTTCAAGTAGACTTGACGTGGCCAAGGAACGTTCTCATTTCCAGGTTTACATTGTACTTTCCACTGGGTGATTGTAACTGCAGGCCTTCACGTTAGAGGCTCTGGCTCTAGTAAGATCCTCAAACTTGGCCCTTTAATGAATAACTGTCATATTCCAGGTGGCTGTTATTCCCATGATCTGCATGTGTCCTAGAGCTTTACAATTTTAATTCTTTTTTTCTGTTTGCTGAATTAGTGTGTGGGCCAGTACATCTTTGTTTTTTATTATTTCCTTACATCGTGGATTGTATTTTGTTGCTTGTAGCACCGAATAGCCTTTTACATTCCTTAATTTTTATAGATTTGTGACACGCTTGTACTACCTTTGTTTAGTCTAATAAAATGGTGCAAGAAATTAAAATGTTTGGAATTAAATAGTCAAATGTAAATATAGAGTTGAGCAATATTTCTTTTTCATTACAAATCACCTGTGTTTAAAATTGAGACATTTTGGCATAGAAATTAACAGCAGCTGATATAAGCTAGGTTTATCCAATATTTGCAGTAAGTTGAAGGCCAATATTTTAATCGCTGATGCAGCAGTGAAGTAGTGGCTGCTAAATGATGGCCATCGTCTGTGATCTGCAGTGGCTTCTGGTAAGACTCTGTAAGGAGTTCATGGTCTCCTTCGTGGCCACCTAAGCATAGCAGGCTCTTCACTTGACTTTGTTAACTGATTCTCTGTACCAGATAGCGCTGGTCCAGTCAGAGCCACCCCTCAGTCACTTTTTGACTGGCTTTTTGTGACTTTTTGTCAAACGTTTTTGAGATCTCTTCTGAGGTGTAGGTATGTCACCTAAGAAACCAGCTGGTTTCAAGCCATGTGGGGCCTGTCATAGGTGGATGTCTGTGACAGACCCCCCACTTGGTGTGTTTGTGGTGCTTGGAGCTGGACCACTACTATAAGGCCTGCAAGGACTGCTGCGCCATGCATCCGAATTCTCTGAGGGAGCGCTCACTCAAGCTCCTCGCTAGCCGACACCATTCGACCCCGCGACCCTCCAGTTCGTGTGGAAGGTCACAGGACCGTTTGTGGAGCCCATCCCGACAGTCGTCGCCGCACTTATAATCGGCCGGAATGGTGGGTAAGTGTCACAAACACAAGAAGGCCAAGAAGTCAGAGATATTCAACTTCACTAGGTCCGTCAAAGTCTTCTGGCTAGATGCTGGAGCGTCGGCACTCCAGGCCCTGTCAGTCGGCGGAACCTGAAACTGGGTCAGCTTTGCGCTTCCCTGATTTTGCCAGAGCAACCCCCGCCCAACTGAACGAGTTTTATGAGGCAATGCACCTCATATTTGGGCAGCCCAGCCCCTCTGGAGCGCCTTCGGGCCTCCTCGGTGCAGGAGGGGCCCCTACTGGATCAACGCCGGCGGGTTCGCCCTTGGCGCCAGTGGTGTACCATGGATTCCTTGCTTGACTTGGCGCAGAGCGGTTGAGAGAGCCAGACAGTCTTCGACACCCGCTCCATTGACAATGCTCCTGGCGCCCTAAGGCATCGCCACCCCCATCGTTATTCCTGACACGGAGCCGGAGAGGCGTCGACTAATGCAGACTCTGGCACCGACTTGGTCCATGCTTTCCAGAGCAGACTCAGTGCCTTATTAACTTGATAGGCCTGGAGAGAGGGACCAATGGGAGGGGTCTAGGGACACTTATGGTTACCAGTTCCCTGAAGAAGATCAGGAATAGGGCAACTGGTATAAGGAACTTGTGGAGGCCAGTGGGTTAGACACCTCACCTGACATTGGCCTGGTCACTCCTCCTACCGTGGCTACGGAGGAGGGAGCCTCTTTTGCAATGGTGGTGTGTAGGGCAGCTGTGGTTTTGTACCTTCAGTTGCCCATAGTGGCAGTCAATTGTCAAGCAAGCTTTATTCGATTTTTGCATAAAAAACAATAAAAGCATACAGTTAAAAAACAAATATACAGTACATAGTTAAAATTAATTACAAGGTATTCAATTATTCAAGGTTTGGTTAAAAAGGCCGTTAATACAGTTCCGACCAGTTTACTTTTACGCAATTTCATGTGTAAATAGCTTTTCTGCATTTGATTACGCGTTTTAAAAATGATGTAGCTGACCTTGAAAAACATTCATTTTCTAAAAATTGCAGTGCTAGAAATGCTGGTCGGTATTGTCTCACACCCCACGATCTTAACATAGGTAAGATCCACCTCCTTCTTTGTGTAATGTAAAATTTGCAAAATAAAACTACGTGCAGTGACGATTGCTGAGACATTTCGTCACACAGACAGTTACTCAATGTTTTTGACCAATCATTTATTGTAGGGAAGCTTACCAATCGATGAAAGATACAGAGTCGAACGCGGATCAGTACAAATCTCTTGTACCCACTTTATATAATAGTTAAATAAGACTGGATAACAGGGGTGCTTAAAATCATTTGATTAGATTGTACCGATGGTCGTGATGCCTCAACAGCAAGTCTGTTTGCCTCCAAGTGCGCCATACATTATCTTTTAAAAGCCCTTCTGGAGACAGAACACATGGAAACTGGGTCATCGTAGTATTCAGGGCGTCCCAGATCATTCATAAGATCTTTTATATATTTTAGCCAGGGAATCTCCATTGCCCGATCCAGCTTAAGGCTGTCTTTTATAATATCGCGATGAAAAGACGTTTTTATGGAAGTCCAGATCCGTGCCACAAAAGAACTGGTTGGGCTTTTATTAGGTCTGAGATGAACGGGATCCCTAATTTTGCGTGGCATGTATAAGTTGATGTACTACTTGGAACTGCCAGAAGAAATTTTAAAAAGGCGTTTTCAACCTGCTGGATGGGTTTTACATTGCAATAACCCCACACGCCGGCACCATATATGGCCGTGCTGGCACATTTTGCTTGATAAATGCGCAGTAACTCAACGGGGGGTCTTCTTCCTAATTTCTTGGCAAAGTTAACTAGGGCTGCCGTGGCTTTCATGAATAGTAGTTTCCTATTCTTGACAGCCTGGGACCATGACCCCTTCTGGTCGAATAATATACCTAAGTAGGGGTATGTGTTATTAGTTTCCACCTTTTTGCTGTCAATAAACATATCCCTACATTTAGCACTACCTTTCCCACACTTCATTATGAAGGTTTTGGTGGTATTCACTATCAGCACTGCATCGTCCGCATACAGAAGGGCGGGTAGAGGGCGGTTGTTTATTTGTGGCAGATCCTGGTACTTCTCTTCCATTGCTTGTTCCAGACCATTGGTGTAGAGTGTGAATAGAAATGGTGCCAGGACACAGCCCTGTCTAACCCCCCTCTCCACGTTGAACGGTGCAGTGCATTCTCCCTTGACACCGAACCGAACCCTCGCTTTTGCGTTACTATAAAGCTGCCTCAGAAACTGTATTAGTGGAGCTTCCACCCCCATGTCGGCTAAAATGTTCCATAATCTATCATGGACTACGCAGTCGAAGGCTGCCGTAAGGTCTACGAAAGCCAGATATAATCTTCCCTTTTTTGACAGCGTATACTTTCCCAGTAAGATGTTTAAGTTTAATCCTTGTTCGACTATGCCCAAGCCCTCTCAGAATCCAAATTGCAGATCTGATAAAATGTTATCTTCTGCCCAGTCCTGGAGCCAGTTGAGCAGAATCCGCCCTGCCACCTTAACCAAAGAATCTAACAGTGATATTGGGCGGTAGCATGATGGGTTCTGTCGGTCACCTTTTTTTTATATATGGGGACCACAATAGATTCTGACCAGGTCTTTATAAAACCCGTTGAACTGCAGGCTGCTAGTACCTGTGTTAAGAGTGGGCCCCATGGATCTAAGTTTGATTTAAAAAGATCTATTGGTACTCCGTTCAGGCCAGGTACCTTTCCTCCTTTGCTAGCCTTGATTGCACAGTTTACCTCGTCTAGGGTAAAAACCAAGGCTATAGGGTATGTTACCCACCTGGGGGAGAGGGGGGTTGTCCTCTGCGGCATTAGTGGGAAGTCTGTGCCACTCACCACCGGTTCCTGTTTATAAATATTTGAGAAATTGCCCACCCATTGCCCTTCATCTATAGCAATCTCTATGGTTGTTGTATCTTGGGCTGTAAGGAAAGGGACCTTCACCGCACGCCAAAATGCTGTACTATCTCTATTTAGGCTAGCTTCGTGTAGATTGGCCCAAGCCTTATCTTTTAATTCGCATTTGCGAAATTTCAGGGCCTGATTGTATTCCCTCCTACTCTCCGTTATTTCGTTTCTATTCCTTACTGTCTTATGTAACACGTGCTTTAGTTTTGTATAGGCTTTCGTGCATCTGGAGTCAAACCACCCTTGATTGTTTGCGTGTACTTTTTTGAACTCCACCCTTAAAGCATTCCTTATTTCACCTGTAATCTGTGCATAGGATTCAAGAATGTCAGCGTGAGGCGTTGTCTCGCCTAAACAGGTTGAAAGGGAATTATAACAATTTGCCACAATTTTCTTGGTAAACTCAAACGGTTCTACCTTATCCCACCGTAGGGAATAGCCATTTATTTTATCCACTGCTGTATTCTGGGCCACGTGTACTGATTTGCAATGAGGTTTTCGCAGTTTGTTAGGGAGGGATAAAGTCACGCTCAATGGGAAATGGTCGCTCAAGGTGTTCTTGTGTGTTCTATAACCTATAAGTCTTGTCGAGTATCTATTAGGTAGGATTATAAAATCTATAATTGTGTTCGTACCTCTCCCATTAAACGTCTGACTAAAAGGGATTGGTGGGGAACATAAATTGTTGGCAAAGCCAAAATCAAATGCAAATAGAATCTCATTTAAAGCGTCCCCATAGATTGAGTGAGGAAAGTGAGGGTAAATATTGTTATCGTCCTCTGATAAGCCACAATTTCCATCTCCATTTATTGTGCACAATGCAGTATTAAAATCCCCACCCCATACGAAGAAAACGTCTTCTACATTTTCGTTCTGTAACTTATTCAGATCGTTCATTAATTTTTTCAAGACTCCCACCACATAATCCTTCGGGCATTATTATAAAAATGTATCAATATAATAGTGTTGTTTGTCCATATACATAGTTATAATTTGATAATAGATCTCTGATGACGTAAAGGATATCTTAAGTACATTCACTTTATTTGAAACAAATAAACTAAGACCCCCCTTAGACCTCCCGTGTACAGACGGCACTGCGGTAGTGTGAAAGGTCTTAAAACCGTTGATATGAGTTGTGTCCACCACCCATGTTCTTGGAGACAAAGTATATTAAATTTCCCAACAAACTCATGCCAAAGGGGGTTTGTCAGCTTCGAACGTAAACCTGCAATGTTCCAAAATAATACAGAGATGTTGTTCACCTTGTCGATACAATCATTTGATCTATCAATTGGTTTTGTGGTGGTCGGAGATACCTCATGTCTCAAAACCTGTGTCTCGGATATATCCTGCACCCTGACTGTGAGGAGGGGTATCAGATCTTATGGGAATGTTTTCTACGGGACTATCTCCACGATCCGTGCATATACCCTTATCTATGATGGATTCCCACTTAAAGTTGGGACCGATAGCATCTGGGAGTATTTGTAAGTTGTCTATTGTTATTGATGTTTCGCGTGTGGCTAATGTGTTTAGTCAGTCTACTTCATCTATTACAGGGAGAGGGTCGAACCGGTTTTTCTCCGCGACGTATGTGTAATGATTGCTTTGATAAACGTTACTCCTGTTAGTTCTCAAACCAAGATTAGAAGGTGGCTGATAAAAAAAGCCCAGGGGTAATATGTTAATACCATGGGTCGTTATAGAATTGTTACCTGCTCTCCAGAAGATGTTTTCCACTAGTTGAGGTGTCTTGAACGTTAATACCACACAGTCCCTTGCTGATATTTTGCAGTCTCTACCAAGCCAACTGACTCTTCTAGCCATCTTAAACTCCGTAAAGAGTGCTTCCGTTAACCCTGTCTTAGTACCCAACCAATGCAGGGACTTATTTCTCAGTGAATCCCAGGATTCACTTTCCTGCGCCCTCAGTCTTGGTATGTTGGCAAGAATAACTGTATATGGGGTGATGGCTGGTGGTAGGTCCAGACAGTTCAATTCATATGAACCTGTCGTAGAAGGTAATGACACATTAGAATAGTTGTTATTTGGCTGATTGGAGCTACCCACTCGTGCTTTAGTACCGTTACTGCCCCTATCTATCTCGTTATTAAACTGGTTTTGGACCAGGGAGGTCTTAAGGGAATCTATGGCGGTCCCTAACGCTGTCTGTGTATGACACATTTTGGGTTGGATCCCTATATCAGTTCTGGTAGGTATGGAGGTTAAATGTCCATTATGATTTTTTATTCTCTCCGACCTGCTAACTTCTCCTAAACCCTCTTGACTACGGGGCAGGCTTTTGTATTTGTCCGTCCCCTCAGTTACCTGGGAATTTTTCAATCTTACTTCAATCTGGGCGACTCTTTCTGTTAGTGTGGCCAGTGTGGTTCTTAAAAATGTATCTAACTCTTCCACTAATGAGGTAAGATTCCCAAGTTCATTGGAGGTATTAGTGGTTTGCGCTTTAAGATGGGACTTTGCCTTACGTCCTTCATTGAGTAGGGCTGTTGTTTTAATACGTTTCGTCGATTTTTATGATGTTTTAGGGGTGTGCTCCTAGTTTCCATGGTGGTTTTTTCGCTTTCTACTGCACCCACCTCCGACTTGCTCACTTCCGTCGGGTTTCTCGGGCGTTTTGGCGGGGGCTGTGTGTCAGATTCCTGGTCACTAAGTGTTATATGGTCTGACACTTTTTGAATGCAGCCATTCTAGGATTGTATACCCCTTGGGGGCCCAGAAGGAGAGACCAGCCAGTATGGATGTTGACTCATTTGTCCCTGGCAAAACCCCCAGATTTTCTGAATTCAATGTCTCTTCAACTGTAGAAATCTGCTTTTCAATGGCCCCCATTGCCCCTGTAAGATAGCTCATGAGTGTTAGGCCAGATTTCCCGGCAGTCTTTGTTAATGGAAGTAGCTGATTACCTGTAGCCTTTCTCTTCCCCATCATGTAAGAGGAAGAATTTGCGGCAAGATCTACAAATGTGACTTCATAATGGTAGGGCGTTTATATATTGTATTAGACTACTATACACAAGTTCCTGCAAGGAACGAAATTGGGGATATAAAATGGGGGATATAAATTACAGAGCTAACCCACCCCCGAGGGAGTCAATTTTTGCTTGCGCAGAAGTCCGAAAACAATGGCCTTGTGTTTTAATGGGGAGCTTAAGATATGGTGATGCCTTTGTGTGTCCGTTGCCTCAAGTGCCCATGTACCCGCGGTCTATTCAAGCAAATGAAGCAAAGTCTGCAAAAGTGCCCAAAATCCAGATAGCCAAGAGAGGGGGCCCAGCCCAGCCTCCTCCGGACTCTGACGGGCTAAGATGGGCCCGTCTTGGCCCAGTCTTCGCCCAGGCCGAGCCCGGGCACGTCCCTCGCTGCGGGATGCCTTCGACAGTGATATAGCGCTCCTGTGCTCGTCCCGCCTCTTACTAGGGATCGGGCAAAAGTGCTGAGTGCTGCTGCTCTGAGGGTCCCGCGTTGCGGGACACCTCCGACTGTGATAAAGCGCCTGCGCTCGTCCCGCCTCTCACCAGGGATCGGGCAAAAGTGCTGGGTGCTGCTGCTCTGAGGGTACAGCGCTGCGCTGACAGAGTTGCATCAGCTGGAAGCATTCCCTCTGAACCCCTTCTTCCATTCATTGTAGCTCTTACATATGTCCTTCTTGGGGCCAGGTCCAAGCCCTGCATAGGATGATTGTCCACTGCCATTGCCCACTCCTGGGGATCCCAGTTTACTCACCCAGCACCCCACCCCAGAGAGCTTAGTGGTCTAATCCTCCACATCCAGGATTAACCACAGCACGTTCTCTACCACTCCACCGGATGGGGAATCCAAAACGCTGGACACCTTTGGCAAGAGAATGCTTCTGCGAGCCTAGCACTGCGGAAGGTGAACACTGTATGCTTTTTGGGCTGTTATTGCCATACGATATGGGACTCGGTTGTGCAAGTGCCGCCTATGGTCTCGGAGGAGGCTCGAGCCATACTCATACAGGCTATTGCTGATGGGCGAGATGCAGCAAAGTTCACCATAAGGTGTGGGATCGACACGACCGGCTCGCTGGGCAGAGCGATTTCCTCCCCAGTGGCCTTATGGCGCCATGCCTGGCTGAGAACAACTGTTTTTTCAGGGGATGTCCAGTATTCCCTTCATGGACATGCCCTTCAATGGTTCTCACCTATTTAAAGAGAAGGTGGATTCAGTGCTGGAGTGCTTTAAGGACAGCAGAGCTATGGCTAGGTCCTTGGGCTTGTCAGTGGCCTCTCGCCAACCCCAATCTACCTTCCCCCCCTTTTATGACATTGGAAGGGGTCTCGAACCGCGCCCCTACCGTCCCAGCCACCACGGCCAACAGACTTCCCAGCCTTTTTGTGGCCGTGGGTCCCACAGACACCGTTGGACAGGTGGCTAGCAGTCGAGTCAGTCCACCACTCCCCTGGCAGCCACTGCCTCCAAGCCTCTTTAGTTTGCCCTCTGACCATCATGGGCATCCAGTGGGAGGTATGAAACGCTGTCACCTGCACCACTGGCCGTTAGTCACATCAAACCACTGGGTTTTACAGATCATCCAAAGGGGCTACTCCCTCAACTTTGTGACTACCCCACCTCCCATGCTACCCACTTACAATCGGCTGACAGAGGAAAAGCTCTCAGTGCTCCATCAAGAAGTATGGACTTTCTTGGCCATGGGAACCATAGTAAGGGTGTCTGCATCAGAAGTAGGTTGTGGTTATTATTCCTGCCACTTTCTGGTGCGAAAGAAGGACGTAGGACTTCGTCCTATCCTAGATCTACAACTTCTTCACCTCTTCTTGAGGAAAGAGAATTTCAAAATGCTCAGGCTCACCCAAGTACTGTCTGCTCTCGGAGATTGGATGGTAGCATTGGACTTTCATGACACATATTTCCACATCCCCGTCCTGCCTGTCCACAGATGCTACCTGCGATTCATGGTGCATTCAAAGAGTTCTTTGCCATGCTCCCTACGGTCTTACCAGCACCCCTCGAGTGTTCACGAAAGTGATGGCGATGATTGCTGCTCATCTGCAGAAGTTGGGCATTTCAGTCTTTCCCTTAATAGACGATTGGCTGTTGAAGAAGGGCTCGCCCCAGGCAGTCGTCTACCACCTTCAGACTATGGCAAACCTCCTACATTCGCTGGGGTTCACTATCAATGTACCGAAGTCACAGCTGACTCCCTCTCAGATGCTCTTTTTCATCAAAGTCGTTCAGGACACAGTGCAGTGTTTGGCCTATCCTCCCGAGCGGAGAGTTCAGGTTATGCAGACTATGATTCTGATGTTTCAGCCTCTACCCTGGATATTGGTGAGACTGACTCCGAGGCTGCTGGGCTTCATGGCCTCCTGCATCGGCTAGTTACTCATGCTTGATGGCATATGCAAGCTCTACAGTGGGACCTGAAGTCCCAGTGGGCACAGCCTCAGGGAAATCTCTCTGACATGGTTCAGATCTCAGAGGGAACCCCAAAAGATCTGCAGTGGTGGCTAACGAACCTTGATTGGGCAGTGGCTGACCCCTCTCCCTTCCCCAACCAGAGCTGACTGTAGTGACAGATGCATCAGTCCTGGGCTGGGACAGCCACTTGGGAGAGGTGGAGATCAGTGGCCTCTGACCTCCGGCGGAATCCGAGCGCCACATCAACCTGTTGGAGCTTCAGGCAATTTGCTTGGCACTGAAAGCCTTTCTTCCTTCCATCAAAGGAAGACTGGCTCTGGTGTAAACGGACAACATCACTGCCATGTGGTATTGCAACATACGGGGTGGGGCCGTGGACCCTTTGTCAAGAGGACCTGCGTCTCTGGACATGGCTGGAACTTCAGGGCATTTTCCTAGTGGTTCAACACCTAGCAGGCTTTCTGAACGCCAGAGCAGATGAACTCAGCTACAGATGCCTAGTGAATTACGTATGGTGTCTCCATCTGGAGGTGGTGCAAGGTCTCTTTCAGCAGTGAAGAGAGCCTTGGTTAGATGTGTTCGCCGCCACCGAGAACGTGCACTGTCCGCTTTTTTGTGCGCTGGAGTTTCCAAGGAGACTCTTGGATGGAGATGCTTTTCTTCTCGAGTGGAGCTAAGGTCTCCTGTACGATTTTATGCCAATATTGCTCTTGCCCAGAGGTCTCAAGATGGTCAGAAACAACTGGGCCCAAGACATTCTTGTGGCTCTGGATTGGGCACAGAGAGTCTGGTATCCAGAGCTGTTGAGCATGATCATCCATTCTCCAGTCAGGCTGCCTCTTCGAGAGGATCTCCCGTCGCAGCAACAGGGAAAGGTTCTACTTCCAAATCTGTGCCCTCTTCACTTTCATGAGTATAGATTAAGCGGCGACAGTTGAAAGCTTTCAACCTTCTTCCCAAAGTCTATAATGGTATTCTGGCAGCCAGACGTCCCTCTCCCAAGTCGGTGTACGCCTGCCGTTAGGACAAGTTTGTGTCATGGTGTGCTTACCACAACATTGACCCCCTTTCTGCATCCCTATCTCAGGTTCTGTTGTTCGCATTATCTTTGGCCGAACAGGGCTCTGCTCTGGGCACAGTTAAGGGTTACCTTTCTGCTACCTCAGCATTCTTGCAGTTGCCGGACCAACCTTCTCTCTTTAAGTAGCCCATAGTGGATAGGTTCCTTAAAAGTCCTGCTACAAATTTTTCCCCCTACACCATTCATAATGCCTCAGTGGGACCTCAATTTGGTTTTCACTTTTCTCGTGCACACCATTCGAGCCTTTCCACAGTTAGCCTCTTAGGCTTTTGACTTTAAAAGCTTGCTTCTTAATGGCCATAACATTGGCCAGGAGGGTCAGCAAACTTCATACACTCTCTGCGCACCCTCCTACACTACCTTTTATCCGGACAAGTTGCTTATCTTCGATAACGCCTTCTCTGGTAGAGACTCTATATAGCCACAGATTCCTTACTGACCCTTCCGTCATTCCTGCTCTGTGAAACAATTAACGTGTAGTGAAAACCCTATCTGAAAGAGACACGTTAGTGACAGATTCCTTACCTTAGAATATCCCCAGGCGTCAGACTGGATCCGGAAAGTTTTTGCGTAGCAGTACCCTTGCGCGTCGGTAGGCGGCGTCGTGCGGCTCCGTGTCCGTCGTCGGCGTCGTAATCGCTGGGATGACGTCGCGGGCAGTACTTAGACGCCGCCCCTGCGCGCTGACGTCAGTTATTCTTTTTCCGCGCCAGTAAGCGCAGATCCGGGAAGAGCAGTGCCCTAGTCAATTTTTGACTAAATTTTTGGTGAATTTTCACTGTTTCTTTTCGAGTCTTCATCGACTCCTAGGTGTCGTAGGGATGCCCGGCTTCAAGCCATGCGACGCCTGTGGTCGAATGATGTCGATCACAGACCCACATCTAGAGTGTCTCTACTGTCTCGGCCGAGACCACGACACGAAGTCGTGTCCTGACTGCCGGAAACTTCACCCGAAGGCTTTGCGAGAGCGGTCTCGAAAGCTACTTGAGGTCCGGCAGTCGGCTCCGCGCCGCACCAAGCCCCGGTCCCGTGAGAGGTCGAGGGGCCGGTCGCGGAGCCCCCGCCGGTCGTCGGAGTCCAAGTCTTCGCGCTCCTCGGGTAAGTCGAAGCACAAAAAGTCTAAGAAGCGTCATCGCTCTAAGACTTCGCCTCGCCAGTCTCGCGACTCGGCTGAGGCCCCTGTCGGCACCGTCCCTGCCCCCGCGGCCCCGGACGTGCCTGTGGAGCCGCCCCCGCATTACCCGTCCTTTCCGGGTTCGGGGGCGACTCCGGCCGAAATTCAGGAATTCCTGTCGGCCATGGCCCGCCTCTTCGGGCCTCAAGGTCCCTCCGGTGCGCCTTCGGGCCCCGCGGGCCCTGATGGGGTTGCTCCGGTGTCGCCGACGACTCCGGTCCCGGCGTCGCCTGTCCCGCCAGCCTTGATCTCGGCTCCGGCCCCGGCCTCCATTCCGGCTCCGGTGATACCGCAACCCCCATCGACGCCGGTTGACCTAACCACGCCTCCGCCGACGCCGATGTCCCCGGTGCCGTTCCTGACGCCGTCCGGGGCTCCGGACGGCGTCGTTCCCCGGTTATCTCCTTCTCCGGACATGGAGCCGGACCGACGTCGCTCGACGCCGGCTCCGGCGCCAATGAGACCTTGGGTCCCAAATGTCCCTCCTCCTCCATATTTTGAACCAGAGGAGGACCAGGAGAGCTGGGAGGGGTCGGAAGACCCTCTCACACAACAGTGTGAGTATGATCAGGACTGGGCTGAGGAACTTGGGGATGCCAGTGGTCTAGATACTTCCCCTGACACTGGCATGCTGTCTCCTCCCGTGGCTACGGAGGAGGGAGCTAATTTCGCAACGGTGTTGCGTAGAGCAGCTGGAGCCTTGCACCGCCAATTGCCTACTGTGGCTGTCAGGACTAATCTCCTGACGGAAGTGCTTCAACCGGCAGCTTCCTCCACGGAGACTGTGCTGCCGTTTAATGATGCACTAACTGACGTTCTTTTGGGCGCCTGGTCCAAGCCCAACACAGGGGCTCCTGTGGATAGGAACGTGGCCCGACGCCATCGCCCTGCTCCGGGCGACCCCTTGTTTCTCTCCCAACATCCCACCCCCCAGAACTTGGTTGTCCAAGCCTCTGCCTCCCAAACCGCCTTCCCTACCGCCCCTCCGGATAGGGAATCCAAACGCCTGGACCAATTTGGGAAGAAGGCTTTTCTTCCTCCAGTGCTGGCTTGCGGTCCGTCAACACCGCTTGCCTTTTGGGCCGATATACCCACTCCCTGTGGGATTCGGTGGCGGCTGTTTTGCCACAGTGTTCTGAGGAGGTCCAGCCACTGCTTACCCGCGCCATTGCGGAAGGAAGAGATGCGGCTAAATACACCATACGTTGTGGCCTTGATACCGCCGACTCGCTGGGCAGATCGCTTGCAACGACGGTGGCGCTACGTCGCCACGCCTGGCTGAGAACAACTGGTTTCTCGGGTGATGTCCAGAATACACTCATGGACATGCCCTTTGATGGAGTCGGTCTTTTTGGTTCCAAAGCAGCCCATGCGCTGGAGCGTTTTAAGGACTCACGGGCTACTGCCAAGTCCCTGGGCCTTTCTGCTGTGCGCCCTCCGCTAACCTCTGCTTTTCGCCCCTTTCGTGGCCACGGAAGGGGCGCCCAGTCACGTCAGCTGCCCAGCCACCGGCCCGCGCAGCAAGCGTCTTCGCGTGGCCGAGGACGTGGATACCGCCGTGGCGGTTCGGGCAACCAGCGTGCGGGTCAGGCCACCACCTCCAATCCGTCCGCGGCCTCCAAGCCCTCCTAGTCCTTCCTTTCAGGTGCACAGCACGCCAATAGGGGGCAGGGTCCGCCATCACCTTCACCACTGGCGTCCCATCACCTCGGACAGGTGGGTCTTGGACATTGTCCGAAGGGGCTACTCCCTCCCCTTCGAGAACACCCCCCCAGCCATGCCACCTCAATTCCACCGCATGTCAGGGGATCACTTGGTGCTTCTGCAGAAGGAAGTCACGGCCCTCTTGACCCAGAGGGCCATCGAGTATGTTCCGACCCCAGAAGTAGGACGTGGTTGCTACTCCCACTACTTTCTGGTGCCCAAAAAGGACAAGGAGGACATGCGTCCTATCTTGGACCTCCGGAACGTCAATCGCTTCCTCCGGAAGGAGAAGTTCAAGATGCTCACCCTAGCTCAGGTCTTGACTGCCCTCGACCCTGGAGACTGGATGGTAGCGTTGGACTTGCAGGATGCTTATTTCCACATCCCCGTCTTGCCGGCCCACCGGCGTTACCTACGGTTCACGGTAGGCCTCGAGCATTTTCAGTTCACCGTGCTCCCCTTTGGCCTTACAAGTGCCCCTCGGGTGTTCACGAAAGTGATGGCGGTGGTCGCAGCTCATCTGCGCCGGGCAGGGGTTCCAGTCTTCCCCTACCTCGACGACTGGCTGCTGAAGGCGGGCTCGTCCCAGGCAGTCGTCTCCCACCTCCAGACTACGGCCGAACTCCTGCACTCGCTGGGGTTCTCCATCAATGTGCCGAAGTCGCATCTGATTCCTTCTCCACAGCTCCTTTTCATCGGAGCAGTTCTGGACACGACGCAGTTTCGGGCCTATCCTCCCGAACGGCGAGTCCGGGATATTCAGGCTATGATTCCAATCTTTCAGCCTTTATCCTGGGTTTCGGTACGGATGACCCTGAGGCTGCTGGGCCTCATGGCCTCCTGCATCCTACTGGTCGATCATGCCAGATGGCATATGCGGGCTCTGCAGTGGGACCTGAAGTTCCAGTGGGCGCAGCACCAGGGCAACCTGTCCGATCACGTCCAGATCTCGGAGGGGGCTGCAAAACAGTTGCAGTGGTGGCTCTCGAACCGGCAATGGGTCATGGGCAGATCCCTCTCCCTTCCCCAGCCAGAGCACACAGTTGTGACGGACGCGTCCCTTCTGGGATGGGGCGGTTACATGGGAGAGGCGGAGATCAGAGGCCTCTGGTCTCCGGCGGAGTCCCGGCTCCATATCAACTTTCTGGAACTCCGGGCGATCCGACTTGCCCTCAAGGCATTCCTTCCCTCTGTCAAAGGGAAGGTAGTGCAGGTGTTCACAGACAACACCACCGCCATGTGGTACTGCAACAAACAAGGCGGGGTGGGGTCGTGGACCCTCTGTCAGGAGGCTCTGCGCCTCTGGACATGGCTGGAACATCAGGGCATGTTCCTGATGGTTCAACACCTGGCAGGTTCCCTGAATGCCAGGGCGGACGAACTCAGCCGCAGGTGCATGATGGATCACGAATGGCGTCTTCACTCGGAAGTGGCGCAAGGTCTCTTTCTGCAGTGGAGAGAGCCTTGGTTAGATCTATTCGCCACCGAAGAGAACGCGCAATGTCATCAGTTCTGCGCGTTGGAATTTCCAAGGCGGCACTCGCTTGGCGACGCTTTTCGTCACGAGTGGAGTTGCGGTCTGTTGTACGCCTTTCCGCCTATACCACTTCTGCCCAGAGTGCTGAAGAAGATCAAGCACGACCGGGCCCAAGTTATTCTTTTGGCTCCGGATTGGCCACGAAGAGTCTGGTATCCCGAGCTACTCAACATGGCCATCGATCCTCCGATCAGACTGCCTCTTCGGGAGGATCTTCTGTCGCAGCAGCAGGGGACGGTCCTCCACCCGTACCTGTCCAGCCTCCACCTCCTTGCGTGGAGATTGAGCGGCGGCAGTTGACGTCGTTTGACCTGCCTCCGAAATCTGCAATGTTATCTTGGCAGCCAGGCGTCCCTCCACTAAGACGGTATACGCCTGCAGATGGAACAAATATGTGGCATGGTGCACAGCAAAGGCTGTGGATCCCCTTTCCACCCCTCTTTCTGAGGTTCTCTTGTTCCTCCTTTATTTGGCTCAGCAGGGCTCTACTCTGGGCACCCTTAAGGGCTACCTCTCGGCCATTTCAGCCTTTCTTAGGCTACCTGATCAGCCTTCTCTTTTCAAGTCCCCTGTTGTAAATAGATTCCTTAAGGGCATTACTCATCTTTTTCCTCCTGTTCCCTTCGTAATGCCTCAGTGGGACTTGAACTTGGTTCTTACCTACTTCATGTGCGCTCCCTTAGAGCCGCTACATAACTGTCCTCTCAGACTTCTCACTTTCAAAACTGCCTTTCTGGTGGCCATCACCTCTGCACGCAGGGTGAGTGAGCTACAAGCTCTTTCTTCCAAGCCTCCCTTTCTGGCTGACCATCCGGCCAAGGTCGTCCTTAGAACTCGACCTTCCTTTCTTCCCAAGGTGGTTACTTCTTTCCACATTGGCCAAACCATCACTTTGCCCACCTTCTTTCCGCCTCTGCATCCTTCAAAAGAGGAAGAGAGGCTCCACTGTCTGGATCCAAAACGTGCGCTTTCCTTCTACTTGGATCGCACCAAACAATTCCGGGTGGATGACCAGCTTTGTTGGGTACGTGGGCGCTAAGAAAGGTCGGGCCGTGCACAAACGAACCATCTCCAGGTGTGTTGTTCTGTGCATCAAAGCCGGCTACTCTTTGGCAAAGAAGGAGCCTCCAGTGGGGCTGCGTGCCCATTTCACCAGGGCGACGGCAGCTACCACTGCTTTGGGACGAGGAGTCCCCCTAAATGACATCTGTCAGGCAGCTACGTGGGCATTGTTGCACACGTTTACTAAACACTACTGCGTGGACAGCCAAGTCTGGAGAGACGGTTTACTTCGGCCGTTCTGTACTCCAGGACTTTCTGGTGTGAACTTGGTTCACAGACTCACCACCGGGGTTGGTATTGCTGGGGTATCTATTCTAAGGTAAGGAATCTATAACTAACTGTTTCTTTCAGATGAACAAGTTACTTACCTTCGGTAACGATATATCTGTAAGAAACATAGGTTAGTTATAAATTCCTTACCGCCCCACCCATCCTCCCCGTTCTGCAAATTGACTTCTAGGGTTAAGGACATCCTTTCAGGGCCCTAGTTTTGTGCACCAGTGGTCAGTGTCTTGCATGGCTCTGCGCTTCTGTCTTCCCTGGACCAGAAACAAGCATCCTGGGACCGGTTTCGGTTTGCCCAGACGTGGGTCCCTTGCTCACTTTGCCACTGGATTCAAGCTAGCCTGGCTAATGAAGGGTGTTACCCAGAAACCGGTCCCAGGATGCTTGTTTCCGGTTCAGGGAAGACCTGGCTTGGCAGTTCGGGCTGGACTGTTCCCATGAGGCACAGGGTCAAGACTGATTTGCATATAGCTGGGTCTGAACTGAGGTGGCGAAGTGAGCTAAAGAATGATGATGGATTCAACCCAGATCTGTGACTGGGGGTGAATGTCTGAAAAGTTTCAGCGCTCCGTCCATTATCTCCTTGTGTTTGCTTTGTTCGCCCTAAGTTGGCAGGGTATGCCCAGACGTGGGTCCCTTGCTCACTTTGCCACTGGATTCAAACTAGCCTGGCTGATGAAGGGTGTTACCCAGAAACCGGTCCCAGGATGCTTGTTTCCGGTTCAGGGAAGACCTGGCTTGGCAGTTCGGGCTGGACTGTTCCATGAGGCACAGGGTCAAGACTAATTTGTATATAGCTGGGTCTGAACTGAGGTAGCGAAGTGAGCTAAAGAATGATGATGGATTCAACCCAGATCTGTGACTGGGGGTGAGTGTCTGAAAAGTTTCAGCGCTCCGTCCATCATCTCCTTGTGTTTGGTTTGTCCTATTCTCACCAATAGCTGTTATCATAAAAATGATTTCACTAAAATATTTTAACCACCAAAGAATCCATTTTACAAAGGTCATAATATGGGGTGCATCTTAAATATTAATTTAGGATTCTCGGGTGAATTTGGGCCCAAATCGGGGTTTCATTTTATAGTGAGTGTTCTAAGCCAGATTAACACATTTTTTTTAGAAGCAATAAAGAGCGCTCTCATGGATGTAGATTTCTATATTTCCTTCTTTCTTATTTTCATCAGAACACCACATGAAGAAAGTCTTGACGTCAAATAACAATAAATTATAGACAAGCAACAGCCCCATTCGGATTTGTAAAATGTACTTTTTTTTCTTAAAAAAACTAAAGTGAGTATTTTCATCAAAGTCGGTATGTGAAAAATACCTAATGTCTCGCATCCGTTGGGAAAATGGGAAGAATTTTGCTGCAGTGGTGTGCCTGTATTTTGGCCAACGTTTTCTGTATATCTAGTTCAAGGCAGCCTGGTCCCTTCTCATCCAGCCATAGCAGCCTTTGGTGGTTCCTTTGGCTTGGTTGACATACCGAGTAGAAAGTGCAAGGGGCTTACCTGGCTCTTGAGGGTTCTTTTCATGCTGGCAGCTGCCCCCATCTCCTCCAGCCCTCCTTGCCCAGCGAGCAGTCCTCCCTCGGTGGCTGCTCGTGGTTTATCTAGTGTCAAACAAGCTCGTGTTATCTTGATTTTCCGATAATGCTGTAGGCCCTTCCTCTCCCTTCCATGTAGGCAGCTATTTAGATTTCATGACATGTTTGTCGGAACCTCCAGATAGCAGGGACCGTAGACAGACTGTTTATCGCAGCGAGACTCTGTCGTGGATGCCTGCCCTGAAGCCTGGGAATTAGGTTTTCATGTTCAGACCTGTCGGTTTAGGCGGGACGCTGTTTCCGTCCAAAAGAGCAAAAGGCAAATATGTTAGTGTTCGTTTTTCAATTCGTCTGGTCTTTAAAAACAGTCCCAGTTTCTCACAACAGATCGGCCATGGAAAGGAAATCATTTTTCTAAGTGAACCAGCAGTCCCAAAACGTAATTTGTGACAAAACTAAACCGAAGTTGCCAAAGTCACGACCGCTTCGTAGAATCTAGTGAAACATCTCGCCCACTCCACCTGGCCTGGGATATAGTGACACCCCAGCCCCAGCCCACAGTGGTTTAAAAAATAAATGTGCTGGCTTGGCAAGTCTGAGAGCTGCCTGTTACCCTATGACAGTAAAAAGTTTTAACCACATTTTTCAGCTTCTCAGCTGCTGACTTAAATCAGTGCCCAGCTAGGCATGACTGGACTTAGAGGGATGTCTTGGGCACGTCCGGCGAAGTGGGCATCTATCAGGCAGCAAAGCGAAAGAATGGTCTTGGGCATATTCGGCGAGGTGGGCATCTATCGGGCAGCAAAGCGAGAGTGATGTTTTGGGCACGGTTAGGGGGGCATCTATCGGGCAGTGATGCGAGAGTGATGTCTGGGGCACGGCGAGGTGGGCATTTATCAGGCAGTGAAGTGAGCAGGAACCCTGATAAGTGCAAGCATTCTTAATTGCTCGCTTGTTAGTCTACTCTTCTTCTTTGCTACATGCTAGTGTCCAGGGATTTGTAATTCTACCAGTTGGGCTGTACCTATGCATCCCAGATAAGGGAATTGAGGCACGGGGGAGGGGGGATTCAGTGATTTTTGCAGGTTATGACAATACGGCCGAAAAGGGAGACCAGCATGAAAGCCTGAGTGTCTGTTAACGCAGCTGGCAAGTTCAGGAACAGATCACATATCATCAATGAACCAAGTACCATTGAGTTGGGTAACAATAAACATCTGTTATTCAGCGTGTTGAGACCCACGGGTGATAAGTGCGCTTTACAAATACACGTGTTATGTTATGTTATCTCTCTGTACAGTTCGCAAAGGCCTTTTCTGAGTACTTGGAGTAGTACCACAGGAGTAACAGCTCACTTACTCTTTGGGACTTGGCACCTTAATCTTTATCCCAAGCCTAAATGAATGCCTCGGGTTTGGTAGCTTCTCTTTGTCAATGGTCATTCTTTTGACACATGAACATCATTTTTCATACTCTTCTATATTCCAAACTATTGGGCCATTTAACAGATGCATTAAGGAGGAAGTTAGAGTGCTGCTCCACGTGCTTATAAAAGCCTCACCTCTGTGTAAGTGACCAGGGTGAACATGAAGCAAGTTGAACCAAACCCTTGTATGCCCTCCTCTTACACTGTGGTTAGTAGGGGTTGAGAGCAGGGGACCATGCTCTACTTGTTCTACTTCTTGCACATGCTACAATTACTACACATAGTATGCACATGTTTCTACATGTGAATTTTATGATCATCCCACCACTCCCATGTCCCTTTTAAGTTGTTTTGAGAAAAAACTTATTGCAAACAGCCACCCAGTTTCAAAGCCTATGGAAAACAGTATCTGAAAGAGACACGTTAGTGACAGATTCCTTACCTTAGAATATCCCCAGGCGTCAGGCTGGATCCGGAAAGTTTTTGCGTAGCAGTACCCTTGCGCGTCGGTAGGCGGCGTCGTGCGGCTCCGTCGTCGGCGTCGGGATCGCCGGGATGACGTCGCGGGCAGTACTTAAACGCCGCCCCTGCGCGCTGACGTCAGTTCTTTCTTTTTCGGCGCCAGTAAGCGCAGATCCGGGAAGAGCAGTGCCCTAGTCATTTTTTGACTAAGTTTTTTGGTGATTTTTTCACTGTTTTCTCGAGTCTCTCGACTCCGAAGGTGTCGGTAGGGATGCCCGGCTTCAAGCCATGTGACGCCTGTGGTCGAATGATGTCGATCACAGACCCGCATCAGGAATGTCTCTACTGCCTCGGCCGCGACCACGACACAAAGTCGTGCCCCGACTGCCGGGCCTTGCATCCGAAGGCTTTGCGAGAGCAGTCTCGAAAGCTCCTCGAGGTCCGGCAGTCGGCTCCGCGCCACGCCAAGCCCCGGTCACGCGAGAGGCCGGTCGTGGAGTCCTCATCGGTCGTCGGGGTCCAAGTCTTCGCACTCCTCCGGTAAGTCGAAGCATAAGAAGTCGAAGAAGCGTCATCGCTCGACGACTTCCCCTCGCCGGTCTCGCGACTCGGCTGAGGGTCCTGTCGGCACCGTCCCCGCGGCTCCGGGAGTGCCTGTGGAGCCGCCCCCGCATTACCCGTCCTTCCCGGGTTCGGGGGCGACTCCGGCCGAGATACAGGAGTTCCTGTCGGCCATGGCCCGCCACTTCGGGCCTCAAGGTCCCCCCGGTGCGCCTTCGGGCCACGCGGGCCCTGATGGGGTTTCTCCGGCGCCGCCGGCGACTCCGGTCCTGGCGCCGCCTGTCACACCAGCCTCGGTCCCGGCCTCGACCCCGGCTCCGGTGCTGCCACAACCCCGATCGACGCCGGTTGACCTAACGACACCTCCACCGGCGCCGATCTCTCCGGTGCCATTCCCCGGTTATCTCCGGATCCGGACACGGCGCTGGACCGGCGTCGCTCGACGCCGGCTCCGACGCCGATGAGACCTTGGGTCCCGCATGTCCCTCCTCCTTATTTTGAACCAGAATTGGAGGACGAAGAGAACTGGGAGGGGTCTCATGACCCTCTCACACAGCAGTGTGAGTTTGATCAGGACTGGGCTGAGGAGCCTGGGGATGCCAGTGTTCTGGACACCTCCCCTGACTCTGGCATGCTGTCTCCTCCTTCCGTGGCAGCGGAGGAGGGAGCAAACTTTGCAACGGTGTTGCGTAGAGCAGCTGGGGCCTTACACCTCCAGTTGCCTACCGTGGCTGTCAGGACTAACAACCTGACGGAAGTGCTTCAGCCGGCGGCTACCTCCTCGGAGCCACTGCTGCCGTTTAACGAGCCGCTTTCAGACGTTCTTTTGGGCACCTGGTCCAAGCCCACCACAGGGGCTCCTGTGGATGGGAACGTAGCCCGACGCCATCGCCCTGCTCCGGGCGACCCCCTGTTCCTCTCCCAACACCCCACCCCTGAGAGCTTGGTGGTCCAAGCCTCTGCTTCCCAAAGCGCCTTCCCCGGATAGGGAATCCAAACGCCTGGATCAATTTGGGAAGAAAGTCTTTTCTTCCTCCAGTGCTGGCTTGCGGTCCGTCATTACCACTTGCCTCTTGGGCCGATATTCCCACTCCTTGTGGGACTCAGTGGCGCAAGTTCTGCCCCAGTGTCCTGAGGAGGTCCAGACACTGCTTACCCGCACCATTGCGGAGGGAAGAGATGCGGCAAAGTACACCATCAGATGTGGCCTTGATACCGCCGACTCGCTAGGCAGATCGCTTGCAACGACAGTGGCGCTGCGCCGTCACGCCTGGCTGAGAACCACTGGTTTCTCGGGTGATGTCCAAATCACTCTTATGGACATGCCCTTTGATGGGGTCGGTCTTTTTGGGAACAAGGCAGACCATGCGCTGGAGCATTTTAAGGACTCGCGGGCTACGGCCAAGTCCCTGGGCCTTTCTGCTGTACGCCCTCCGCAGCCATCTGCTTTTCGCCCCTTTCGGCCCAGTCACGTCCGCTGCCCAGCCACCGGCCCGCGCAGCAAGCGTCTTCGCGTGGCCGAGGACGTGGCTCCCGCCGTGGTGGGTCAGGCAACCAGCGTGCGGGTCAGGCCACCAACCCCGCACCGTCCACGGCCTCCAAGCCCTCCTAGTCCTTCCTTTCAGGTGCACAGCACGCCAGTAGGGGGCAGGGTCCGCCATCACCTTTACCACTGGCATGCCATCACCTCGGACAGGTGGGTCTTGGACATTGTCCGAAGGGGCTACTCCCTCCCCTTCGAGACCATCCCCCCAGCCATGCCACCTCAATTCCACCGCATGTCAGGGGATCACTTGGTGCTTCTTCAGAAGGAAGTTGCTGCCGTCTTGGCCAAGAGGGCCATCGAGCGCGTTCCGACCCCAGAAGTAGGACGTGGTTGCTACTCCCACTACTTTCTGGTCCCCAAAAAGGACAAGGAGGACATGCGTCCTATCTTGGACCTCCGGAACGTCAATCGCTTCCTCCGGAAGGAGAAGTTCAAGATGCTCACCCTAGCTCAGGTCTTGACTGCTCTCGACCCTGGAGACTGGATGGTAGCGTTGGACTTGCAGGACGCATATTTCCACATCCCCGTCCTGCCGGCCCACCGGCGTTACCTGCGGTTCACGGTAGGCCTCGAGCATTTTCAGTTCACCGTGCTCCCTTTTGGCCTTACCAGCGCCCCTCGGGTGTTCACGAAAGTGATGGTGGTGGTCGCAGCTCATCTGCACCGGGCAGGGGTTCCAGTCTTCCCCTACCTCGACGACTGGCTGCTGAAGGCGGGCTCGTCCCAGGCAGTCGTCTCCCACCTCCAGACTACGGCCGAACTCCTGCACTCGCTGGGGTTCTCCATCAACGTGCCGAAGTCGCACCTGATTCCTTCTCCACAGCTCCTTTTCATCGGAGCAGTTCTGGACACAACGCAGTTTCGGGTCTATCCTCCCGAACGGCGAGTCCGGGATATTCAGGCTATGATTCCGATCTTTCTGCCTCTATCCTGGGTTTCGGTACGGATGACCCTGAGGCTGCTGGGCCTCATGGCCTCCTGCATCCTGCTGGCCAGATGGCATATGCGGGCTCTGCAGTGGGACCTGAAGTTCCAGTGGGCGCAGCACCAGGGCAACCTGTCCGATCACGTCCAGATCTCGGAGGGGACTGCACAACAGTTGCAGTGGTGGCTCTCGAACCGGCAATGGGTCATGGGCAGATCCCTCTCCCTTCCCCAGCCAGAGCACACAGTTGTGACGGACGCGTCCCTTCTGGGATGGGGCGGTCACATGGGAGAGGCGGAGATCAGAGGCCTCTGGTCTCCGGCGTACTCCCGGCTCCATATCAACATTCTGGAGCTCCGGGCGATCCGACTTGCACTCAAGGCATTCCTTCCCTCTGTCAAAGGGAAGGTAGTGCAGGTGTTCACAGACAACACCACCGCCATGTGGTACTGCAACAAAGAGGGCGGGGTGGGGTCGTGGACCCTATGTCAGGAGGCTCTGCGCCTCTGGACATGGCTGTAACATCAGGGCATATTCCTGATGGTTCAACACCTGGCAGGTTCCCTGAACACCAGGGCGGACGAACTCAGCTGCAGGTGCATGATGGATCACGAATGGCGTCTTCACTCGGAGGTGGCGCAAGGTCTCTTTCATCAGTGGAGAGAGCATTGGTTAGATCTCTTCGCCACCGAAGGGAACGCGCAATGTCAGCAGTTCTGCGCGTTGGAATTTCCAAGGCGGCACTCGCTCGGCGACGCTTTTCGTCGCGAGTGGAGTTGCGGTCTGTTGTACGCCTTTCCGCCTATACCACTTCTACCCAGAGTGTTGAAGAAGATTCGGCGCGACCGGGCCCAAGTTATTCTTGTGGCTCCGGACTGGGCTTGAAGAGTTTGGTATCCCGAGCTACTCAATATGAGCGTAGATCCCCCGATCCGTCTGCCTCTTCGGGAGGATCTTCTGTCGCAGCAGCAGGGGACGGTCCTCCACCCGAACCTGTCCAGTCTACACCTGCTTGCGTGGAGATTGAGCGGCGGCAGTTGATTCCTTTCGACTTGTCTCCCGAAGTTTGTGATGTGATTCTGGCAGCCAGGCGTCCCTCCACTAAGGTGGTATACGCCTGCAGGTGGAACAAGTTTGTGGCATGGTGCACAGCAAAGGCTGTGAATCCCCTTTCTGCCCCTCTTTCTGAGGTTCTTCTGTTCCTTCTTTCTCTGGCCCAACAGGGTTCTGCCCTGGGTACCATCAAGGGCTATCTTTGTGCAATCTCGGCCTTCCTCAGGCTTCCTGATCAGCCCTCTCTTTTTAAGTCCCCTGTTGTTAACAGGTTTCTTAAAGGCATTACGCACCTCTTTCCTCCTGTTCCGTTTATAATGCCTCAGTGGGACTTAAATTTGGTTCTTACCTTCTTAATGTGCGCTCCCTTTGAGCCTCTGCATAACTGTCCTCTTCGTCTTCTTACTCTGAAGACAGCCTTTCTGGTGGCCATCACCTCCGCTCGGCGGGTGAGTGAGCTCCAGGCTCTTTCATGCAAACCCCCCTTTCTGTCTGTTCATCCAGACAAGGTTGTTCTTAGGACGCGTCCGTCCTTCTTGCCAAAGGTGGTTACTGCCTTCCACATTGGGCAGACCATCACTTTGCCCACCTTCTTTCCGCCTCCGCATCCTTCCAGAGAGGAAGAGAGGCTCCACCGTCTGGACCCAAAACGTGCGCTTTCCTTTTATATCAACCGCATACAACACTTCCGGGTGGATGACCAGCTCTTTGTTGGCTACGTGGGCGCCAAAAAGGTTGGGCGGTGCACAAGAGAACCATCTCCCGCTGGGTAACCTTGTGTATCAAAGCCTGCTATTCTTTGGCTAAGAAGGAGCCTCCTGTTGGGCTGCGTGCCCATTCCACCAGGGCGAACGGCTGCTACCACGGCTTTAGGCCGTGGTGTTCCGCAGCAGGATATCTGTCAGGCAGCTACGTGGGCCTCGCTGCACACATTTACAAAGCATTACTGCCTTGACAGTCAGGTCCGGAGGGACGGCTTCTTTGGCGTTCTGTCCTCCGGGACTTCCTTGTCTGATCTTTGTTCGCAGACCCACCACCGGGGTTGGTATTGCTGGGGTATCTATTCTAAGGTAAGGAATCTGTCACTAACGTGTCTCTTTCAGATGCACAAGTTACTAACTTGTGTAACGATATATCTGTAAGAGACAGTAGTTAGTGACAGATTCCTCACCGCCCACCCATCCTCCCCGTTCTGTGAACTGATTTCTAGGGTTAAGGACATCCCTTTCAGGGCCCTAGTATTTTTCAGACACCTATGTCAGCTTCTTGCATGGCTCTGCGTTCCTGGCCCGGAAAGTCGTGTACAGAACTGACGTCAGCGCGCAGGGGCGGCGTCTAAGTACTGCCCGCGACGTCATCCCGGCGATTACGACGCCAACGACTGACGCGGAGCCGCACGACGCCGCCTACCGACGCGCAAGGGTACTGCTACGCAAAAACTTTCCGGATCCAGCCTGACGCCTGGGGATATTCTAAGGTAAGGAATCTGTCACTAACTACTGTCTCTTACAGATATATCGTTACACAAGTTAGTAACTTGTGCTTTAAAGTTAAGTCGCAAGAGTACGCCATGTCCTTTTTCAGTCCAACTACCACTCAGAAGAAAACAGACAATGTATGTGGAAAAACTATAAGTACAATTAGGGAGGCCAGTTTTGCAGCAGTGCTGCAGTATCGACCCCCAGTAACAAAAGCAGCAAGCAAGCATAACCACTCACTTTCGTTTCCAGCCTCTCGGGGCCAGCCACTGCTTTACACTTTCCCCGCCCCCAAACTCCCCTTGTAGTGGTCAGGCTCGCTCACTATGCACAGTGCGCGGGCTGGTCCAACAAAATTGCCAGGGCATATTTGGTTCCCAATCCGGCCCTGGTTTCACTCCGCCCACCCCCAGCACATACTTCGTCCTGTCCAGCGGGTGCTGCTGATTCTGGAGTTGCAGGGTTAAAGGCCCGGGGGCAGCAGGGTCTCCGTTTCTGTCACACTCTGTTTACCTTGGTCTTTTGTTATCTCTCACGACCCTCCTGTTGCCCTTCTTCGCTCCTTCTCTTTTGTTCACTCCTCCGTGATTCTTTCCCTGCACTTGGATGTGCTAGTAAGAGATTTAGCCATGGCGCCAGTTCCAAGGTTAGGATTCGCTTCCACATTTTTTCGGTCACCAACATGCAGTATCAGAAGGTGTTTGAGCTGCATATCAGCTTTGTCTGTTTCACTGACGTTCTGTTGACGATGCACTGAGCTAAAGCATCACACGTCCAAATGCTTTTCAGAAGAGTCTGAAATAAGCAGTGGTGTGGCCTCTTGCTAGTCTCCCCACAGTCTTGATGTTCCAAGCTGCTCAGCCGGTGAGTGAGGTCATTGGATGGTTGGAATGTTGAGAGTGTTAGTGCTTGGACTGGTGAGGAGTGAACCGGTGAGGCAAGGAGCATTTGACCTGGGGGAGCATATACCTGAACTTATCGTTGAAACAACCCTGGTATGAAAGGCGTTTTGGAACTGTTCAACTTAATTTGTACAACTAGAGCTGACAAGGTTGGAGTTTACAGTTGGCTGCAAGTGTCTCATGGTACTGATCACTAAGCTTTGCTTGTGGTGAGTCCCTTTTCTATATGCTGTTTGGACCGTGTGAAACCCTTTATTCAATTTTCTTTACTTGCTGTTGGCCAAACGGCATTGTGCATCATTTGAATACTGGAGCCTGACAGGCGTATCTGAAAGAGACTATTAGTTATAGATTCCTTACCTTAGAATTACCCCCAGGCGTCAGACTGGATCTGCAGAAATTTTTTCGTACCAGTACCCTTGCGCAACGGTTGGTGGCGTCGGTCGCCTCCGCGTCCGTCGGTCGCCGGGATAACGTCGCAGTGTCTACTTAGACGCCGCCCCTGCGCGCTGATGTCAGTTCCTCCTTTTCCGCGCCAGCCAGTGCAGATCTGGAGAGAGCAGTGCCCTTAGTCACTTTTTGAATTTTTTTGACTTTTTGTTGACATCTTTTTGAGTCTCTCGACTCCTGGTGCACGAGGGATGTCTAACCGTCGGCCTGGCTTCAAACCTTGTGACTCCTGTCACAAGTTGATGTCGGTGACCGATCCGCACCTCGTGTACCTTTGGTGCCTGGAGCGCAACCACAACCCGAAGTCGTGCTCCGACTGCCGGGCCCTAAACCAGAAGTCTTTGCGGGAGCGGTCCCGAAAGCTTTTGGAGGCCCAGCAGTCCGCTCCGTGCCGCTCGAGGTCCCGGTCGAGGGTAAGGTCGCGGGACCGGTCGCAGAGCCATCACCATTCGTCATCGAATTCTTCGTTTTCATCGGGTAAGTCGAAGCACAAGAAGAAGGCGAAGAAGCACCGTCGCTCTTCGCCTTCTCCTCGTCCGTCGGCCGACGCGACCTGGGACCGGGAGTGTCGTCGCTCTCAGGCTCCTCCTTCGGAGCCCGCTGGGACGGCTCTGCACTTCCCTCCTTTTCCAAGAGCCGGAGTGTCCCCTGCCCAGCTCCGTCAGTTCTACGAAGCGCTGCACAGCATTTTTTGGCAGCCTGACTCTGCAGGCGCGCCTTCAGGCCCCACGGACTCGGCTGGGGGCCCTAGGCCTTCAATGCCAGCGGCTCTGGCGCCACTGGGCCCCCATGGATCCAGGCTTGGATCCGGATCGGTGCCAGTCGACCTCATGGTACCTTCCCCGGCGCCGAACCTAGTGACGACGCCCCCGGCGCCGGTTGCGCCCCCAACCGGCGTCGACCCCAGCCTCACCCCCGATATGGACACGCACCGGACCGATATCGGTACCGGCACCGGAGGGTACTTTTGTCCCACTGCTCATTCCTGGCATTCCCTATCGACCTGACTGGCAGCCAGAGGAGGGTGAGGAGGACTGGGAGGGATCTGGTGACTCTTACTGACCAACTTGAGGAGCCGGACTGGCGAGAGGAGTTTGGTGATGCCAGTGGTTTGGATATCTCCCCAGACCTTGGCATGCTGTCTCTCCCTACCGTGGCCACGGAGGAGGGAGAATCCTACTCTGTGGTGTTGCGTGGGGCGGCTGAGGCCTTGGGCCTTGAGCTTCGTACGGTGGCAGTCAGGACTAACCTCCTGACTGAGGTGCTTCAGCCGGCAGCAGCCTCTTCGGAACCCCTGCTGCCGTTCAATGAGGCCCTCACAGACATCCTTCTGAGCACTTGGTCCAAGCCCAGCACAGGGGCTCCTGTGGATAGGATGATTGCCCGACGCCACCGCCCGGCCCCGGGCGACCCACTTTTCCTCTCCCAACACCCTACCCCAGAGTACTTGGTAGTACAAACCTCTACCTCCAAAGGCGCGTTCCCTACTGCTCCCCCAGATAGGGAATCCAAGAAGCTGGACCATCTTGGGAAGAAGATGTTTTCTTCCGCCAGCTTAGGACTGCGGTCGGTGAACACTGCATGTCTCTTGGGCTGTTACACCCACTCTGTGTGGGGCACGGTTGCGCGAGTGCTGCCACAGTGCCCGGAGGAGGCCTGGGCCGTACTCTCCCATGCGGTCGCAGAGGGTAGAGACGCAGCTTCGATGTGGGCTGGGTACCTGTATGCCTTTCCACCTGTACCACTTCTACCCAGAGTGCTGAAGAAGATCAGGAACAACCGGGCCCAAGTCATTCTTGTGGCTCCGGACTGGGCACGAAGAGTCTGGTACCCCGAGCTCTTGAGCATGGCCATCGATCCTCCGATCAGACTGCCTCTTCGGGAGGATCTTCTGTCGCAGCAGCAGAGGACGGTCCTCCACCCGAACCTGTCCAGCCTCCACCTCCTTGCGTGGAGATTGAGCGGTGACAGCTGACCGCTTTCGACCTTCCTCCGAAAGTCTGTAATGTAATCTTGGCAGCCAGACGTCCCTCCACTAAAACGGTATACGCTGTAGATGGAACACATTTGTGGCATGGTGCACAGCAAAGGCTGTGGATCCCCTTCTGCCCCTCTTTCAGAGGTTCTCCTCTTTGTTCTTTCTTTGGCCCAGCAGGGCTCTGCTCTGGGCACTCTTAAAGGCTATCTTTCGGCCATTTCGGCCTTTCTTCGCCTTCCTGATCAGCCTTCTCTTTTCAAGTCCCCTATTGTTAACCGATTTCTGAAGGGCATTACTCATCTCTTCCCTCCGTCTCCCTTCATAATGCCCCAGTGGGACTTGAACCTTGTTCTCACTCTTCTTATGTGTGCTCCCTTTAAGCCACTACATAATTGTCCTCTTCGTCTCCTTACTTTGAAAACTGCTTTCTTGCTAGCCATCATCTCTGTTCGCAGGGTGAGTGAGCTTCAGGCCTTATCTTCAAAGCCTCCTTTTCTTTCTGTCCATCTGGACAAAGTTGTCCTCCGTAGTAGGCCTTCTTTTCTGCCCAAAGTGGTTACCTCTTCCACATAGGTCAGACCATCACATTGCCCAGCTTCTTTCCGCCTCCGCATCCTTCCAAAGAGGAGGAGAGACTCCACCATCTAGACCCAAAACGTGCGCTGTCTTTCTACCTTGACCGCACTAAAGAATTTCGGGTTAGCGATCAACACTTCGTGGGTTGTGTGGGTGCCAAGAAGGGTCGGGTAGTGCACAAAAGTACCATCTCTAGATGGGTTGTCCTATGCATTAAAATCTGCTATTCTTTAGCTAAAAAGGAACCTCCAGTAGGACTGCGCGCCCACTCTACCAGGGCGACGGCAGCCACTACTGCTTTGGGACGTGCAGTTCCCTTACTTGATATCTGCCAGGCTGCCACATGGGCATCCGTGAACACTTTTACATGGCATTACTGCCTGGACAGCCAAGTTCGGAGAGACTGCTTTTTCGGCCGTTCTGTTCTCCAGGACTTTCTGGTGTGAACTTGGTTTGCAGACCTACCTCCGGGGTTGGTATTGCTGGGGTATCTATTCTAAGGTAAGGAATCTATAACTAATAGTCTCTTTCAGATGAACAAGTTACTTACCTTCGGTAACGATCTATCTGTAAGAGACATATATTAGTTATAGATTCCTTACCGCCCCACCCATCCTCACCGTTCAGCGAACTGACGTCTAGGGATAGGGACTCCCTTCCAGGCCCCTAGTTTTGTGCACCAGTGGTCAGTGTCTTGCATGGCTCTGCGCTTCTGGCGTGGAAAGTCGTGTCAGAACTGACGTCAGCACGCAGGGGCGGCGTCTTAATAGACACCGCAACGTCATCCCGGCGACCACAACGCCGACAACGATGGTCGCAGAGTCGACCGACGCCACCTACCGACGCGCAAGGGTACTGCTACGAAAAAATTTCTCCGGATCCAGTCTGACGCCCTGGGGGTAATTCTAAGGTAAGGAATCTATAACTAATATATGTCTCTTACAGATATATAGTTACAGAAGGTAAGTAACTTGTTCGTTTTGAGCGCGACTGCAGCAGCTTTCTGGAGCGTGTCTGCAGCGTTGTTGAGGAGCGTGCAAACTGCGCCTCTCCGCGCCGAGCTCAAACCGCGCTGCATGTCTGTGTGGGAGGCTAAGTGCCGACGGGAGTCTGCACACACGTCATAGTGAAAAATAGTGCATGCCTGCTGACCTGCGGTCTTTTGTGGAAAGACCTATGTAGGCGCACTTCTCGTTTCTGGCATTTAATGGACATTCTATGGAGGTTGTTCGCGTTGCTCTGGCACACCGATATATTTTGTGTCTTTACAGAGATCCTCAAAGGGGTGTGTGCGCTATATGTTTGTGACATCTTCTTGCCATGTGGTTGCGCCAAGAGGGAAGATAGAATCCGTTCAGAGAAATCTAGAGCGCTAACTGCATTTGATCGGCAGTCTCTATATTATAAAACCTGGGCATGTTGACTTCATCCACACGGCGCAGCAGGTTCGCAAATGGCTGTGTAAAAGCGCCTGGAACTGCGTGTAAATTGGTGATGGATGTGAAGCTTGTGTGACATGCCTTGAGAAGCCTGGAACACCGGCACTGAGCACATTGGGTTGAAATACGTTTTAGGGCAACGGCACTTTGAAGGTAAAATACCTAGTGAACTACACAGTGAAGTGCACTGAGAAGGGGGACAGACTCGCCATTGACGTGGATTTTGGATTTGGGTGGGGAGTTGCTCACCGGAGAGGTGCTTTTAAAACTCCCTGCCAGTGAATAATTTTCAGTGCTATGTTTGTGTGTAGTGTGTTGAATCTTCAATATCGTGCTGAATCTTAGGAATGTTTTTCTGCGGTCGAATGTTATAGTCACATGTGCTGAGTGACATGTTATGGTCTTTAGACTAGTTTAACCCTTCCTATTGGGTTATGGGTGTAGGGGCAGTGCATAAGCCCAGGTTTCCACCCTTCCTAAGGGGTTAAGGGTGTAGGGGCAGTGCGTAAGCCCAAGGTTCCACCCTTCCTAATGGGTTAAGGGTGTAGGGGCATGTGTTTAGCCCAAGGTTGTACTGGTGTACGTTTTCTCTGTCCTGTTGACTATGCAGAAGGAGGAGAGTGGGTTGAGTGAGATTTTTCTGAAGTGTGATTTTGACCCTCCTTCCTAAGGGGTTTAGGCTGTAGGGACAATGTGTTAAGCCCGATGGGTAGTTACCATCGTTCCTATGGGTTAGGATGATGGGCTTGTTTTTAGCCCAATGTTAAGGGCGTACGTTTACACCCCTATGCAGTAGAGGGTAGGTGAAACCCTGGTCCTGTTTAGGTGCTTGGTGATGGGGTACGTGGTTACACCCTAATGCAGTAGAATGTGGAAGAAGCCCTTGTCCAGTTTTAGTGTTGTGTTATAGAGGGTAACGGGCGGGTCCTGTTAATGTGTGTGTTGTAAGGAGAACAGGAAGTTGTGTACAGTTTTTGGGTTATCTGCACACTGGCATTGTGAATTTGTGGGACATATTGATTATCTGTGTATTTCACCACCTTACAGCCCATTGGAGCCTTGAAGTTATTGCAGTGTTTGACCTTTTCTGTTTGTTTCGGTGAGGTGGTATTCTAGTTTTCTTGGACGTTTTGTGGGAGGTTGTTTTGCCATCCTTCTGAATTTCCTGTTTCATGGGGGGTGGGGGGGGGAGATGTGTTGTGGCCTCTTGCTATTTTATGTATTATCCCCACAGTCTTGATGTTCCCTGCTGCTCAGCCAGTGAGTGAGGTCATTGTATAGTTGGAATGATGAGTGTTTGTGCTTGGATGAGTGAACAGTTGGAGTGAGAAGGGCTGAGCAGTGGGGCTTTACATGATTTACCTGTTACCTTATCTAAACCTAATAAACCTACTCCTTTTATAACCTATAAGACTACATCTTTGGTTATAACATACCGCAGCAGACAGACGCTACTGAAAAGTGGTGCACCCTCAAATATATTTGTGGATGTACTCTACTAATATAGAAAATCAAATGTTACTTCTGGAGTGTAAACTCCCTTTCATTATCAGCACATCCTCTCACAAAGCCCTGTGTCATCAACAAAAACTAACACTGAACGGCTTCTTCTAGAATAGACTTCTTACTAGGTTCTGCTCTTTCCCAAAAGATATCCAGAAATTGGTGACTAACGCACGCATGCACTCTCTCTTTGAGATCAGGATAGTATTGCCCAACCTCCTTCCCGTTCACCACCCCTACCCGATTGACAAAGCCAATAGCTCGTCCATCTGCGAGACATATTGGCTTTGCCAGTGCTTGTTTTGTGGTGGAGACTAGTGGTGCACAGAAGAACTCCTATCTCCGCTCTTCTGAGGTTAAGGCACTCAAGATGGCCCTTCTAAAGGCTGAGAGTTTCAAGAGTGGCCCTAAGTGACGTCCCTGCAATCAGTTACTGTTCCGCAGGAGGATCTGCTGTCAGTCCCTTGCTGGTTCCGAAGGTGGAGGATGGCGCACAGACCATCCCCTGTCGCAAGTACCATGGGTGCTAGAAATTCAGGACATGGCTCATATCTTACAGCTTCGAGTTTGAGGAGTGACCTCTAAATGACGTCAGTGACCTCAGTTACTGTCCTGCAGGAGTGTAGAGTGGAGCGCAGACTGGCCCCTGTCCCTAGTACTCTGGGTGCTAGAGGTGGCTCATATCTTACAGCTGAGAGTATGAGGAGTGACCTCTAAATGACGTCAGTGACCTCAGTTACTGTCCTGGAGGAGTGTAGAGTGGAGCACAGACCTGCCCCTGTCCCAAGTACCCTGGGTGCTAGAGATGGCTCATATCTTACAGCTGAGAGTATGAGGAGTGACCTCTAAATGACGTCAGTGACCTCAGTTACTGTCCTGCAGGAGTGTAGAGTGGAGCGCAGACTGGCCCCTGTCACAAGTACCCCGGATGCTAGAGATGGCTCATATCTTACAGCTGAGAGTATGAGGAGTGGCCTCTAAATGACGTCAGTGATCTCAGTTACTGTCCTGCAGGAGTGTAGAGTGGAGCGGAGACTGGCCCCTGTCCCCAGTACTCTGGGTGCTAGAGATGGCTCATATCTTACAGCTGAGAGTATGAGGAGTGACCTCTAAATGACATCAGTGAAATCAGTTACTGTACTGCAGGAGGCCTGGCCATCAGTCCTTCGCTTTTTTCCGGCACTGTGGAAAAGGGAGCACAGAAAGACCACTATACCAATCAAATCAAATAAAAAAAAACTTTATTCGGTTTTTGTTCACAAAACCATAAAAGTTGCACAGATAAAAATACATAAAGACAATTATATATTAATACATAATTTAAAAAGATATCCTGTACCGCAATATAAAACAGCTCAATTAAAAAAAAAAAAAAAACATGCCTAAATAGACTAATTTTACACATCCATACAGGTCCTAGATTTCATTGAGGCTTTTAAAAACCCTACTATAAAAAAGATACAATCCTCTTTCAACAATTGAAGATACACAAGGGCCGGTCGAACCTGTCTAAAATTCAATCTTTTTAAAATAGGAACCAAAAAAGGCCTACGGGGGATTTCATACATTTTGCATAAAAACAAAAAGTGCAGCAAATCCTGCGGAGACTGTCCGTCGCAGCCGCAGGGAGCTAGCACTTGACCTCTATGAGAACCCTTTGGTCTGGCTAGCAAAAGGTGGAAGATGTTCAACCGAAACCTAGTTAACAAAAATTTCTCATGTGTTGACAGAGACCCCATAAGATAAGGTTCCGTCGACGGAGTCGTCTTGAGTGTTAAATACATCCGAACACTAGGTTTCAGCACCTCTTCAGCTTCCCTATCTGCTTTTCTTAGGGTAAGGAAGGCTATCTTAGTTAATTCCACATCCTTCTTGACGATAGTATCAGGTTTGGAAAATAGGTCACCCCGCCCTATCCCCTCAAAACTTCTTTTGATATACCTTAGCCAGGGAATACGATCCGAGTTATCAAGGGACATACACTCTCTTAAAATCAAGTGGTTGAGAGTTAGATCTTTATTCAGCCAACACTTTAGCCAGAAGGTCAGGGGTCGCAGAGCAAGAGCATCACTTAAATAGGGGACCCCTAGTTCCTCGTGGACCGCAAAATTAGAGGTTCCACGCGGAACACATAGTAAGCGTTTCAAAAAATCATTCTCCACTACCTGGAGGGAATCTGCGGCAATATATCCCCAGATTTCACTACCATAGGTGGCTATGGGCAAGGTTTTGGCTTGGTAAACCTGCAACATAGCTCCTGTTGGTTTCTTCCCTATTTTAGAGGCAAAGTAAAAAATTGCTGTATTTACCCGAGCCAGATCCCCTTTTTTCCTCAAAATTAGGGGACCCCATTTAAGTTGGTCGTCAAAGAGAACCCCTAAGTAGGAAAATACAGTTGTGCAGGGGATCTTGGCAGGGCCAACGCTAAAATGGAAACTTTTTTCGAATGATGCCCCACTTTCATGACGTAGGACTTGGAATTATTAATTGCCAAGTCCCGATCCGTCATGAATCTGGAGAATGTGGATAAAAGGGATTGCAAACCCATTTCGGTCCTGGATAGGAGGACGGCGTCGTCCGCATATAGCAGGACGGGGATACCACGCCGTCCCACGTAAGGGTAATCAACTCCAGTTGCCCTTAGTGCACTATCCAGTTCATTTATATAAAAATTAAATAAAAAGGGTGCCAGAATGCATCCCTGCCGGACTCCCCTCTTAATCTCAAAATCTTTGATTACCTGCAAATCCTGTGAGAACCTAACATTAACTTTAGTTGACATAGGCAGGTCCTCAAGAAAATTAACAATGCTGTTCTCCACCCCCATTGCCCTCATGGACTGCCATAGTTTGACCCGGTTTACACAGTCGAACGCAGATGACAAGTCCATGAAGGCAAGATGGATAGTTCCGGGGCGAGCAACAGTATATTTGCTCAGTATCATAGATAAGTTAAGACACTGAGCAACAGTAGAGCGTCCCAGCCGGAATCCATACTGGACATCTGACATAATCTTGTGCTCCTCTGCCCATGTTGTTAATCTCTGTAAAAGGATGCGTCCTACCACTTTAACCACTGAATCAATAAGTGAAATCGGTCTGTAACAGTGGGTGCTATTCCTGTTACCCTTCTTGAAAACAGGGACTATGGTAGAAGAGGCCCAAGACATCTTGTGCTCATGAATTAATAATATGTACAACCGAGGGGTCCCCCTCTAATGAGATCCTTGGCGCATACGAGTTAATTGCGAGAAAAGTGGGTGAAATTTTAAGTGTTCCAGCCAGAAGAAATGCCTCAAATGGTCCCAGTTGGTTTGATTCTTACTGCTCTAAAGCAGCTAGGAGGTTGAGGGTAGCGTTGTCTGCCAAACCAAAAATTCAATCAGAGGTATGTGCTTGTCGAAAGGAATATAAGTCAGCCCTTGCCAAACGGAAGGGTGCCCTGAAGGAAGAAGCTTGGAGGGAGCTGATCGACTCAAGCACTCTCAGGAACAGTTCGAGGTTCTGGAGTGTTGTGAATCGGCCCCTTTTTGATCAGGAAGGGGGGGGGGCCTTAGATTCACACATTACAGAGGAGGAATGGGTTCTCTACTTTAAATCTATGTTTGATTGCCCTCTTGAGTTTAATTGCAGAGAAAGCCGGGACACGAAGGACCCTGTAATAACTTTTCATAGGGGTGAGATTCTGGATGGTATATCTGAAAGAGACATGTTAGTGACAGATTCCTTACCTTAGAATATCCCCAGGCGTCAGGCTGGATCCGGAAAGTTTTTGCGTAGCAGTACCCTTGCGCGTCGGTAGGCGGCGTCGTGCGGCTCCGCGTCCGTCGTCGGCGTCGTGATCGCCGGGATGACGTCGTGGGCAGTACTTAGACGCCGCCCCTGCGCGCTGACGTTAGTTCTTCTTTTCCGCGCCAGTAAGCGCAGATCCGGGAAGAGCAGTGCCCTAGTCACTTTTTGACTACTTTTTTGTGAATTTTTTCACTGTTTTCTTCTACGAGTCTTCACGACTCCTAAGGTGTCGTAGGGATGCCCGGCTTTAAGCCCTGCGAGGTCTGTGCCCGCATGATGTCCATCACGGACCCGCATCTCGAGTGTCTCTTCTGTCTCGGTCGAGACCACGACACGAAGTCGTGCCCTGACTGCCGGAAACTTCATCCGAAGGCTTTGCGAGAGCGGTCTCGAAAGCTGCTCGAGGTCCGGCAGTCGGCTCCGCGCCGCACCAAGCCCCGGTCACGGGAGAGGTCGAGGGGCCGGTCGCGGAGCCCCCATCGTTCGTCGGAATCCAAGTCTTCGCGCTCCTCCGGTAAGTCGAAGCACAAGAAGTCTAAGCGGCGTCATCGCTCTAAGACTTCGCCTCACCGGTCTCGCGACTCGGCTGAGGCCCCTGTCGGCACCGTCCCCGGACGTGCCTGTCGAGTCACCCCCGCATTACCCGTCCTTCCCGGGTTCGGGGGCGGCTCCGGCCCAAGTACAGGAGTTCCTGTCGGCCATGGCCCGCCTCTTCGGGCCTCAAGGTCCCTCCGGTGCGCCTTCGGGCCCCGCGGGCCCTGATGGGGTTGCTCCGGCGTCGCCGTCGACTCCGGTCCCGGCGTCGCCTGTCCCACCAGCCTTCATCCCGGCCTCGGCTCCGGCTCCGGCCTCGATCCTGGCTCCGGTGGTGCCGCAACCCCCATCGTCGCCGGTTGACCTAACCACGCCTCCGCCGACGCCGATGTCCCCGGTGCCGTTCCTGACGCCGTCCGGGGCTCCGGACGGCGTCGTTCCCCGGTTCTCTCCGGCTCCGGACATGGAGCCGGACCGACGTCGCCCGACGCCGGTGAGACCTTGGGTCCCTAATGTCCCTCCTCCTCCATATTATGAACCTGAGGAGGACCAGGAGAGCTGGGAGGGGTCTGAGGACCCTCTCACACAACAGTGCGAGTTTGACCCGGACTGGGTTGAGGAACTTGGGGATGCCAGTGGTCTAGACACCTCCCCTGACTCTGGCATGCTGTCTCCTCCCGTGGCTACGGAGGAGGGGGCTAATTTTGCAATGGTGTTGCGTAGAGCTGCTGGAGCCTTGAATCTCCAGTTGCCTACTGTGGCCGCCAGGACTAACCTCCTGACAGAAGTGCTTCAGCCGGCGGCCTCCTCTTCGGAGACTGTGCTGCCGTTCAATGATGCACTCACTGACGTTCTTTTGGGTGCCTGGTCCAAGCCCACCACAGGGGCTCCTGTGGATAGGAACGTGGCCCGACACCATCGCCCTGCTCCGGGCGACCCCCTGTTTCTCTCCCAACACCCCACCCCTGAGAGCTTGGTTGTCCAAGCCTCTGCCTCCCAAACCGCCTTCCCTACCGCCCCTCCGGATAGGGAATCCAAGCGCCTGGACCACTTTGGGAAGAAGGCTTTCTCTTCCTCCAGTGCTGGCTTGCGGTCCGTCAACACCGCTTGCCTCTTGGGCCGATATACCCACTCCCTGTGGGATTCGGTGGCGACTGTTTTGCTGCAGTGTTCTGAGGAGGTCCACACACTGCTTACCCGCGCCATTGCGGAAGGGCGAGATGCGGCTAAATACACCATACGTTGTGGCCTTGATACCGCCGACTCGCTGGGCAGATCGCTTGCAACGACGGTGGCGCTGCGTCGCCACGCCTGGCTGAGGACCACTGGTTTTTCGGGTGATGTCCAGAATACCCTCATGGACATGCCCTTTGATGGAGTCGGTCTTTTTGGTTCCAAAGCAGACCATGCGCTGGAGCGTTTCAAGGACTCGCGGGCTACTGCCAAGTCCCTGGGCCTTGCTGTTGTGCGCCCTCCGCTCTCATCTGCTTTTCGCCCCTTTCGTGGCCACGGGAGGGGCGCCCAGTCACGTCAGCAGCCCGGCCAACGGCCCGCGCAGCAAGCGCCTTCGCGTGGCCGAGGACGTGAATACCGCCGTGGCGGTTCGGGCAACCAGCGTGCGGGTCAGGCCACCACCTCCAACCCGTCCGCGGCCTCCAAGCCCTCCTAGTCCCTCCTTTCAGGTGCACGGCACGCCAGTAGGGGGCAGGGTCCGCCATCCCCTTCACCACTGGCGTCCCATCACCTCGGACAGGTGGGTCTTGGACATTGTCCGAAGGGGCTACTCCCTCCCCTTCGAGACCACCCCCCAGCCATGCCACCTCAATTCCACCGCATGTCAGGGGATCACTTGGTGCTTCTGCAGAAGGAAGTCACGGCCCTCTTGGCCAAGAGGGCCATCGAGCATGTTCCGACCCCAGAAGTAGGACGTGGTTGCTACTCCCACTACTTTCTGGTGCCCAAAAGGACAAGGAGGACATGCGTCCTATCTTGGACCTCCGGAACGTCAATCGCTTCCTCCGGAAGGAGAAGTTCAAGATGCTCACCCTAGCTCAGGTCTTGACTGCCCTCGACCCTGGAGACTGGTTGGTAGCGTTGGACTTGCAGGACGCTTATTTCCACATCCTCGTCCTGCCGGCCCACCGGCGTTACCTACGGTTCACGGTAGGCCTCGAGCATTTTCAGTTCACCGTGCTCCCCTTGGCCTTACCAGTGCCCCTCGGGTGTTCACGAAAGTGATGGCGGTGGTCGCAGCTCATCTGCGCCGAGCTGGGGTTTCAGTCTTCCCCTACCTCGACGACTGGCTGCTGAAGGCGGGCTCGTCCCAGGCAGTCGTCTCCCACCTCCAGACTACGGCCGAACTCCTGCACTCGCTGGGGTTCTCCATCAGTGTGCCGAAGTCGCATCTGATTCCTTCTCCACAGCTCCTTTTCATCGGAGCAGTTCTGGACACGACGCAGTTTCGGGCCTATCCTCCCGAACGGCGAGTCCGGGATATTCAGGCTATGATTCCGATCTTTCAGCCTTTATCCTGGGTTTCGGTACGGATGACCCTGAGGCTGCTGGGCCTCATGGCCTCCTGCATCCTGCTGGTCAATCATGCCAGATGGCATATGCGGGCTCTGCAGTGGGACCTGAAGTTCCAGTGGGCGCAGCACCACGGCAACCTGTCCGATCACGTCCAGATCTCGGAGGGGACTGCAAAACAGTTGCAGTGGTGGCTCATGGACCGGCAATGGGTCATGGGCAGATCCCTCTCCCTTCCCCAGCCAGAGCACACAGTTGTGACGGACGCGTCCCTTCTGGGATGGGGCGGTCACATGGGAGAGGCGGAGATCAGAGGCCTCTGGTCTCCGGCGGAGTCCCGGCTCCATATCAACCTTCTGGAGCTCCGGGCGATCCGGCTTGCACTCAAGGCATTCCTTCCCTCTGTCAAAGGGAAGGTTGTGCAGGTGTTCACAGACAACACCACTGCCATGTGGTACTGCAACAAACAGGGCGGGGTGGGGTCGTGGACCCTCTGTCTCGAGGCTCTGCGCCTCTGGACATGGCTGGAACATCAGGGCATGTTCCTGATGGTTCAACACCTGGCAGGTTCCCTGAACGCCAGGGCGGACGAACTCAGCCGCAGGTGCATGATGGATCACGAATGGCGTCTTCACTCGGAAGTGGCGCAAGGACTCTTTCTACAATGGGGAGAGCCTTGGTTAGATCTATTCGCCACCGAAGAGAACGCGCAATGTCATCAGTTCTGCGCGTTGGAATTTCCAAGGCGGCACTCGCTCGGCGACGCTTTCGTCGCGAGTGGAGTTGCGGTCTGTTGTACGCCTTTCCGCCTATACCACTTCTACCCAGAGTGTTGAAGAAGATTCGGCACGACCGGGCCCAAGTCATCCTTGTGGCTCCGGACTGGGCTCGAAGAGTTTGGTATCCCGAGCTACTCAGTATGGGCGTAGATCCCCCGATCCGTCTGCCTCTTCGGGAGGATCTTCTGTCGCAGCAGCAGGGGCGGTCCTCCACCCGAACCTGTCCAGCCTCCACCTGCTTGCGTGGAGATTGAGCGGCGGCAGTTGATTCCTTTCGACTTGCCTCCCGAAGTTTGTGATGTGATTCTGGCAGCCAGGCGTCCCTCCACTAAGGTGGTATACGCCTGCAGGTGGAACAAATTTGTGGCATGGTGCACAGCAAAGGCTGTGAACCCCCTTTCTGCCCCTCTTTCTGAGGTCCTTCTGTTCCTTCTTTCTCTGGCCCAACAGGGTTCTGCCCTGGGTACCATCAAGGGTTATCTCTGTGCTATCTCGGCCTTCCTCAGGCTCCCTGATCAGCCCTCCCTTTTCAAGTCCCCTGTTGTTAACAGGTTCTTAAAGGCATTACACACCTCTTCCCTCCTGTTCCGTTTGTGATGCCTCAGTGGGACTTGAACTTGGTTCTTACCTTTTTAATGTGCGCTCCCTTTGAGCCTCTACATAACTGTCCTCTTCGTCTTCTAACTCTGAAGACAGCCTTTCTGGTGGCCATCACCTCCGCTCGGCGGGTGAGTGAGCTCCAGGCTCTATCATGCAAACCTCCCTTTCTGTCTGTCCATCCAGACAAGGTTGTTCTTAGGACGCGTCCGTCCTTCTTGCCAAAGGTGGTTACTGCCTTCCACATTGGGCAGACCATCACTTTGCCTACCTTCTTTCCGCCTCCGCATCCTTCCAGAGAGGAAGAGAGGCTCCACCGTCTGGACCCAAAACGTGCGCTCTCCTTCTATATCGACCGCACCAAACACTTCCGGGTGGATGACCAGCTCTTTGTTGGCTACGTGGGCGCCAAAAAGGTTGGGCGGTGCACAAACGAACCATCTCCCGCTGGGTTACCTTGTGCATCAAGGCCTGCTATTCTTTGGCTAAGAAGGAGCCTCCTGTTGGGCTGCGTGCCCATTCCACCAGGGCAACGGCTGCTACCACGGCTTTAGGCCGCGGTGTTCCGCTGCAGGATATAGGTCAGGCAGCTACATGGGCCTCGCTGCACACGTTTACAAAGCATTACTGCCTTGACAGTCAGGTCCGGAGGGACGGCTTCTTTGGCCGTTCTGTCCTCCGGGACTTCCTTGTCTGATCTTTGTTCGCAGACCCACCACCGGGGTTGGTATTGCTGGGGTATCTATTCTAAGGTAAGGAATCTGTCACTAACGTGTCTCTTTCAGATGCACAAGTTACTAACTTGTGTAACGATATATCTGTAAGAGACAGTAGTTAGTGACAGATTCCTTACCGCCCACCCATCCTCCCCGTTCTGCGAACTGATTTCTAGGGTTAAGGACATCCCTTTCAGGGCCCTAGTATTTTTCAGACACCTATGTCAGCTTCTTGCATGGCTCTGCGTTCCTGGCGCGGAAAGTCGTGTACAGAACTGACGTCAGCGCGCAGGGGCGGCGTCTAAGTACTGCCCGCGACGTCATCCCGGCGATCACGACGCCGACGACGGACGCGGAGCCGCACGATGCCGCCTACCGACGCGCAAGGGTACTGCTACGCAAAAACTTTCCGGATCCAGCCTGACGCCTGGGGATATTCTAAGGTAAGGAATCTGTCACTAACTACTGTCTCTTACAGATATATCGTTACACAAGTTAGTAACTTGTGCTATAGGACTATCTGTTAAAGCACCAGGCCCAGATGGGATCCCCCCAGATTTATTTAAATCGGACCCCCCGTTCTGGGCCCCGATACTGGAGACAGTATTTAATGCAGCTGCAAAGAATGGCTGTCCCCACTATACCAATCGCCCTGGCTGTAGGCTGCCAGAGAATTGTCGGGGTGTAAGGCGGCTACAGAAACAACAGGGTAGCATATCTGTGACCTTGAGACATCACTAACAACAACATGTGGCCCTCACGAAGTCCTCTGTGAGAGGAGTCCTCGCCGCAGTCTACAGGGGTGTTTGTGTTCACCAGAGTGCGTTGAAGAGGTGAACACAGAAGGAAATTGCTTCAGAAGTGGACATTGTCAAATAGAACATGCACATATTTTACTCAAGGAAAGGGCATCATTTGGGAAATTATAAATTAGGTTTGGGGAAAACACTCACGGAAGTAACATAAAAGGCCATTAGAGGCAGGAAACTAGCAATGACAGTTGTTTTATCTGTTACAACGTTCACATTGTAATGTTCTTATGCCCTTAAACTTGCATTATCTCCGCCGTTGAACATATTCTGAATGTTTATATAGCGCTTTGTTTAGTCAGACACATTGTTTTGTTGGAGGCACTAGGTAACTAGCCACAACGTGTGCTCACGTAGTGGTCAGTGTTGAAAATCCCAACTTGGTGATGCGAAGTGCGTCGTTTCCCAGTCACTTCCTGTGTATCTGAAGGTCCTGTGGGGTCCGGGTGGTCTGCATAGATATACTTTAACGCCTGTGCATATCAGCCGCTGTGCTCCGATGAAATGTAGCACCTTCTACGCGGTGTGCATGGTGCCAGATGTCAGAAACACTCTAGCAAGCTCAAAGGCCAGGTCAGGACACCCCCCACCCCCAATAGACCCCCCTACTGGGGTCTTCCACAGCCACGGTTCAATCTGTAGATCACTGCTGATGGTGCTAGCGGGTTCCTACAGCACTGTAGTGGTTAGCGCTCCAGTGCCCTCGGCGCTGGGGCGGATGTTCACACCACATCCGCCGGCCAGGCGTGGCCGGCGGGGAAGCCAATAAATGGAAGGCGCCCGCTCGGGGGCGGCACTTCGGCTGACACCAACGCTGAGTGTGTGTCATGAGTATCTGGCGCTGCGCCATTAGCCACGCGCATCACGGGTGACCCTCTAGCGGATCACCACATTGGCGACGAGGAGGGCCGAGACCCTCGTGTGTTTGTCCCGTGCTATCGGGACGATCGTACATCCCCACAGCAACGACCCGCAACCGGCGAGGCCTTTCACCTGACGGCCGCCGGGTGCGCATGAGAGGGTGAGTCATCCCGTGCACCCGTGAGAACGCCAGGGCCCACAAGGAAGCCGTGCGCCACGCTGCACTCTCTGCTGAGGAGTCCGGCTGATTTTGCCTGTCAGGCCACACCCCCGCATAACACAGCGCCGGTGCGCGCTGCCACGTGGACTCCCCTCTAGGCCCGAGTGCTCCTGCCAGCAGTGTGGCCCTGCGCTAGCACGCGCTACCCTGGAGAGACGGAGGGGGAGTGTGCCTACCACATCATCCTAGTCTACCGCCCAGCCAGCTACAGGAGTCCGGCGCTCTACACCTCTCCCTGGCCGCCTCAGTGCCGTCGAGCCTGCCATATATCCCCTCCCCAGCGCTACGAACAGGCGCCGGAGGGAGGCCTGACACGCGGTAGGGAGCGCCCAGCAGCGACAAGAAACATCCCGCGACTGCAGCCGCTGTTTCCCCGGATCAGCAAGGTGCAATCATGGCCGATGGCCCGTGGCATTGCCCCCATCCGGTTGCCATTTCAGCATGCGGCATCAGGCGTGCTGCCACCGTTCAGCGAACTGGAAGACCCAGCGACAGCGTCCCCCCGCTGGCGGGTGTGGATTGAGCGCCTCAACAACTATTTAATTGCAACCCGAGAAGCGGACGACGCCATAAAACGCTCCCTCCTCCTTCATTACGCCGGGGACGAGATTTTCAAGCTTTTCAAGCACCTGCCGGACACGGGAGCCGCGACAGACTACGATGCGGCCGTGACCGCGCTGGACGCCCATTTCGACCCTCAGCTCAACCCGGATTTCGAGCGCTTCAAGCTGCGCCAAGCGCGCCAAAGGGACGGAGAGTCCATAGACGCGTTCTACGCCCGTTTAAGGGAGCTTGCCAGTACCTGCACCGAGGATGACCAGACCAAGGAGATCAGAGCCCAGCTCATCCAGGGATGCAGAGACAAAACCCTGAGGAGCCTCATTCTACGCCAACCAAGGATAGCGCTAGAAGCCATCCTCATCCTGGCACCGTCTCATGACCTGTCAGCGGCCAGGGCAAACGAGATGGACCAGGCCCTCACCAAACCGGTAGGGCGCTCTGAGATCAAGGTCGAGAGGGCAGACGCCATCAAGACAAAGACCAGGGCAGAGTATCCCCGGAAACCGAAACCAGACGCGCCCAGGTCACGGTGCGGCTACTGTGGCCACGAGCCGCACGCAGCAAAAGACTGCCCGGCGCAAGGAAAATCGTGCACAAGCTGCGGGATCCCAAACCACTTCGCCGCTGTATGCAGAGGGAGACGCCGAGGTCGTGACGCCAGGAGCCAGAGACCGCCATCTCGGACACTCAGACACCTGTCGGTAGTGGAGGAATCGACGCCGGAGGAGGAGCGGAGACCAGGTCGCAGGTACCAGAGGCCAGTTGAATCGTCATCAGAGGATGAAGATGACGAAACATTCCTCATATCATTCGCACAGGAACTCAAGCAACGCCGCAGGCCTCAACCGACCTGTGTAGTCAAAATCGCCGGCTCCGAGGTAAAGGCGATTATCGACACAGGGGTGTCAGTGAACGTGATGGGTCTCCAGCAGTATCGACGGTTACGTCCGTGCCCTCCGGTCACGCCCTCAAAGACTCGGATATATGCATAAGGGGCGCACACGCCGCTACCACTCAAAGGGAAAATATTGGTACCGATCAAGACAGAAGACCGAGAAGTCGTAGCTACCATCCACGTCATCAACCACGAGGCGGAAACGCTGCTGAGCAGCCACACGGCGGAGGACCTAGGATTGGTCTCGTTCGCCAGAAGAGTCCAGGCGCACCGAGTAAATGAACTGCTTGAGCAATTCCCGGAACTATTCCGAGGCCTAGGCTGCATCAAATGCGACCCCATCAAGCTACACATCGACAAGGTCGTCACCCCGGTGGCCCTACGACATCGAAGGGTACCATTCCACCTAAGGCCGTTGGTGGAGAAGGAGCTCGAGCTCCTTGAAACACAAGGGGTCATCGAGAAGGTGTCTGGGCCCACGCCATGGGTGTCCCCGTTGGTCATCGCGGAGAAGCCGAAGCAGCCGGGTGCCATACGGCTATGTATCGATATGAGGCTGCCAAACAAAGCCATCAAGCGGGAACGCCATATCACCCCGACGATGGACGACATAATAGCCGATGTCAACGGGTCAAGGTGGTTTTCCAAGATCGACCTCAACGCCGGCTACCATCAACTGCCGCTATCGAAAGAAAGCAGGTATATCACCACTTTCAGCACTCACCTTGGGCTCAGGAGATACAAAAGGCTGAACTTCGGGATATCTTCGGCAGCCGAAGTATTCCAGAACGCTATTAGAGAAATGCTATCTGGCCTGCCTGGCGTACTTAACGTCAGCGACGACATTTTAATCCACTCAGCAACCGCGCCTGATCACCACAAGCATCTCCGAAACACACTAAAGCGCCTAAGCGAACACGGAGTGACACTCCATAAAGACAAGTGTCAATTCTTTCAGCCGTCCCTAGATTTCTTTGGTTATGTATTCAACCAAGAAGGCATCCAGGTGGACCCGAGGAAGTCACAGGCCATCAAGAACGCCCCCGCTCCGACGTCGCCCACGGAAGTGCGGAGTTTCCTCGGGATGGCCACCTACTGTGGGAGGTTCATCCCCGACTTAGCGACCCGAGCAGAACCTCTCAGGGCACTCACCCGGACAGACAGCCCATGGAAGTGGGGGCAACAAGAAGAAGAGGCCTTCCAAAGCATAAAGGATGCACTCCTAGGGGAAGCCACGCTGGCGTATTTCGACCCCGCAAAGCGGACAGAAGTCCTCGACGCAAGCCCGGTGGGACTAGGGGCAATCCTAGCCCAGGAACAAGAGCCCGGCAGATGGGCGGCACTATTGTTCGCAAGCAGGTCCCTGACGCCTACGGAAACAAGATACGCACAAATAGAGCGGGAGGCGCTCGCCATCAAATGGGCCTGTGGCCATTTTCACCTCTACCTGACAGGACAACCGTTTACCATGGTCACCGACCATCAGCCCCTGGTATCTCTTTTCAAAGGATCAGCTCCCCACCCTCCGCCGCGAATCGAACGGTGGGCCGTGCAACTGCAGTCGTACGAGATGGACGTTGTCTACCAACCCGGGGCAAAGAACCCCGCGGACTTTCTTTCCCGCCACCCAACGCAACAGTCGCACGAAGGTGATGACGAGGCAGCCGAGCAGTATATCAATATGGCGTCCACGGCGGCATGTCCGCGAGCCATGACTCTAGAAGATATCAAGGAGGCCGCCCGGGACGACAGCGTATACGGTCGCACCCTACACGCCGTGCAAACAGGATCCTGGAAAGAATACCTACATCAGGCAAATGCCTGGAACCAGGAAGATAGAGAAGGGCTAACGAAAATGTGGCGGGTAAGAAGCGAGCTCAGTGCAACAAGTGGAGGCATCCTGCTAAGGGGGTCCCGGCTGGTCATCCCCCGATCGCTGAGAGATCGAGCAACGCAACTCGCCCATGGAGGCCATCAAGGGGCCACAAAGATGAAGACGAGGATGCGGGAAAAAGTCTGGTTTCCCGAGTTGGAACAGATGGTCGATGAGCTTGTTCGCTGCTGCCCGTCATACCAACTGACCAGTGCTTCGACGCGGCCAATCCCGGTCATCACCGAAGAAGCGTGTGGAGAGCCATGGTCCAAAGTCAGCGTAGACTTTGGGAGTTTTCCCGACGGACGACACACCCTAGTCCTCGTGGATGCGTTCTCCAAGTACCCCGTCGTGGACATAGTGACTTCCACCGCGTTCACCCACGTATGCCCCAGCTTAGAGAAAGCTTTTGCCATGTTCGGAATCCCGCAAGAAATCCGGAGCGACAACGGCCCTCCATTCCAGGGGTTGGAATTCGCCACGTTCTTGCAACAACATGGAATACATCACCGGAAAGTCACCCCTCAATGGCCTCAGGCTAACGGAGACGTAGAGAGATTCATGCGGACTCTGAAAAAAACATTCCGTATCGCCACGTTAGAACAGGCCGACTCGGAGAGGCGACTTCATGAGTTCCTGAGGGAGTATCGGAGCACCCCCCATTGCACCACGCAACGAAGCCCGTGGTCGCTGATGCTAAGAGGCCCGAGGCGGGACTTGATACCAACATGCCCAGGGTGGGTATCCCCACCTCTGGACAGCCAAGCATCCCAAGCTCGGCGAGAGCGTCGAAATGACCAAGCAAGCGCCCGATGCCGTGCCACGCCACGGAGCCTGCGGCCAGGGGCGACCGTCATCATCAGAGACCGACGGCCAGGAGGGAAGTTCAGGACCCACTATGAACCAGGCACCTGGACGGTGGTGGCGACCCGGGGGTCTATGGTAACCGCGAGTAGAGGGAGAGAGAACGTGTCAAGGAACATCTCATGGTTCAAAGAGGTCCCCGCCAGACCAGCGGGAGAAGAAGAAACAAGACCGTCGACGACCCAAATCATCGAGCAACCAGAGACGCCAGGAGATGAATCAAGGCACAGCCAGAGGGCCGACGAGCCCAGTGATAACTCCCCGCCAAGTTGCCACACCCGCACTGCTGAAGACGACAGTCCAGAAGCTGAGCGTGGAAGACACCGAGGTCACAGGTATGAACTGCGGCCTAACCCTCGCCCTAGCCAACGCCTGCGGGATTATGCTTGCTGAGAACTGTACTCTGAAATGAGGTGAGAAAAAAGAAGCATCTCGAGCAGAGCCGAGCACCGGCAAGTGACTATGTGAACTGTTACATAATTTTGCAAAGTTTGTGTTTTCAAAAAAACATCCGAGTTGGGAAGGGATGTAGTGGTTAGCGCTCCAGTGCCCTCGGCGCTGGGGCGGATGTTCACACCACATCCGCCGGCCAGGCGTGGCCGGCGGGGAAGCCAATAAATGGAAGGCGCCCGCTCGGGGGCGGCACTTCGGCTGACACCAACGCTGAGTGTGTGTCATGAGTATCTGGCGCTGCGCCATTAGCCACGCGCATCACGGGTGACCCTCTAGCGGATCACCACAAGCACCAATGCCAGCACTCGACACCGGCGCATGTTCAATGTCCGCTACGGCGGCGCTTTAAAACTCGGTTAGGTACGAGAGGTTCCAGATCTCTTGCTTTTGGGCAGGCAGTGTGGGTTGTGACGCAAATATCTCTTGATAGCTTGTATTGGAGGCATTGATCAGTCGATGTAAGATGGGGCTTGGCTTAGGCTTTCTGTGTCACTGGGACTCCTCCTGCCACCAGTAACCAGGCTGAGCAGAAGTCGGCTCCTAAAACTCGGTGAAGTGGCTGCAATGTGAGGACCCCGAAGCCGGCGCCTGTTGTACGTTCCCTCCTTTCCACTACTAGCGAGTCAATGAAAGCGGTGACCAGTGTTTTCGAGCAGGAACCGCTAGAGGGCGATATCGGCTGGCGCTGCATGCGGCTCTGGCGCAGCATGAAGACACGGGCTTGTCGAGCCCTCCGGACCCCTCACATATGCTCTTCTTTCTTCCAATCTCCCCATTTTAAGTTAAAACATTTATTTTTGGAATACGTGCTTACCCTACAGTATCCATTGTGCGTGCCTTGTGCACTGCCGCTTTCCCGCCTAATTACCTCGTGCTGTTTGCAACACACTTCCAGTGCTTAATTTGACCCGGTGGAGCCCACTGGAACTCATTTTCCCTCCGCAGACTTTGACTCAGAACAAGAGAAATAAAAACATTGAAGGTGTAAGAAGGCTGTAGAGAGACAGAAAACGGACCAGTGGCCAAGGTAGAACGCAGGGACTAAACAGAACGAGCAGGAGAAGGGAGTAAATACAAGAGGAGAAATTAAGATTACGCAGTTTTGGTATTCGGCACCACGACCTTATGCTGCGCCGTCGACATCTTCTGACCAAACGTTTGGGAAATTAAGTACTCCCCCCGCCTCCCTAGTCAACGCCTTATATAAATTGCTTGGGTGTAGTTCACCAGGAGCCCACTGTGTCCCTGGTGTTCGTGAGACGAAGTTGAATTGCTAGAGTTACGTCTCTACCGGTGGGTTCGCAGAGTGGCGTGTGGCGTCACGTCGGGCTAGTGACGTCACTGCGAGAGGGTGTCCCAGAGAACTCATTTCTCTAAACTTGGACTATTGTGATACGCGTTATTTCTAGTCAGTACCGGACAGTCGTTGTCAGATTTGGTTATCAACACAAGCGCAGAATGTAAATTATTAATTATTATTTCGTGGATGGCTTCCTTCTTGCGCCATGTGCGTTTTCAAAATGTTTTATTCCCACATGTCCTTCCGCGATTTCTACAGTGTTTTTTTAATTTTTTTTATCATTGCTGACATTTTTGATAATTTACCCTAATTGGGAGTGCTGATGTTAAGCAGTTTAGTTTCTCTGTAACGGGATATGTTGCCGGGCGTCTAATATTTATTTTGTAAAGTAACGAGAAAAAATGCAAAACTGTGAGTCACACAGTGTAGAAGCTCGTACCTTTAGAAACAAGTGTAGACAACCCACGTACCGTAGTGAGCACGCGATGGGACTAGAGTTAAAACTGTACATTGTGGATTCAAGAGACGCGCGTTCTAATCCCGGCTTCCACTCTCGCCACATCTTGTAATCCTGAGCAACGTTTCAATCTCGTGTCTGCCCCCCTTTACTTTCCGAATTGTGACCAGATAATTATGTGCCAAATGAAGAGCTCCGCAAATGTATGGATATACACACAGATAATGCTGTCTTAATTTTATGTCGTTTATGTCAAATGAATATTTTTATAGTCACTCGTTAAAAGCCGAATAGTTAAAACCTTTGTAACCCTCAACTGCCTCTTCAGCTAAACGGGCATTTTAATTCAACAATTGGCGTTTTACAAACTAAAATCAGACTCTTCCTGTCGATAATGTGTCTTTGTTTGCTTCTATGTTTTATTTACACGAGCTGTGGACACACTAGCAATAAAAGGGATACCAAAATATTGGAGTTAAGATTTACGAGAGCTTGATAATGCTTTCTTAAATGATTTCATTTTACAAAATCTAGTTTCGAAAAAATATAAGGGTCGTTTATGTATGAGGTCGGTTTTCCACCCAACCTTCGAACAATTGTTACGTATAGAGGCGAATATTAAAATGTGCTATTTGATACACACCCAGCTATGACACCCTGTAGAAATAAATGGTTCGTTTTCTTTCTGCCTTTGGATAGCTGTCCCTCGTCATCGTTTTCTTGGTATGAGAACTGAGCAGTGCGAGGTAATTAACGAAGCTAGCTTAACTCGGTAGGTTAGTGCATCTGCTGCTGAGATCTGCGCGTAAAACCTAAAGGTTGCGAATCTAGAGGAGGCCGTCTTAGAATTTCATCCTCACTAACGTAAAAAAAAGGCAAGTAAAATAACTGCTGATATTTATAGCTCTAGGAAACTGCAGATTACGGTAGAAAAGGTATAAATGTATTTATATATGTATTGGCGCAGTTCATTGACTCTAGGTTACAGGTGGTTTGATGGGACTGTTAGTTGCAGAGTAACATTCTGTTCTTAACATATTTACACGCGGTTAAGCATCTGAAAGTGTACAGTTTTTAATTACCAGGGGGTGTGTCATTAGGACCCAGTGCGATTAACGTTTGCATCTGACACCCTCATGCAGCTGGGAGGTTTCAGCTTCGAAGTCTAGAAGGGGTCATTGTGTCAATGAATTGCGTATGCATGAGTTGGGCGATGGAACAGTGATATTTATAGCGCCAACAGAAAACTAGGTGTGGGCCTAACTGGCATAATTCTCTGTAGTAATTACTGCAAAATTACTCGTAATTATAAGAGAAGCATGAGCCAGCATGTATCGCTATTTTCTTAGTGCGAAATACTCCCTTGCATCCAAAATGAGCCTGAGAATTCATTTTGCACTACATAAATGGCACTAAATGTTACAGGACACGACTAGCAGTAGCCAGCAGCCGCTCGCTCTTAGTTCGTTTTTCCTGTGCTTTTGCGGTAGGATGGGTGCCCAAAAGTACACGTAATTACTCGACCTTGTGTAACCGCGCAATTTCTTATCGCACCCGTGATGCGTAATTCATGGGATTACTTCGATTACTCCAGCGTAACTTACATTTCGGCCAGGCTTTGCTGCTAAATAAATCACTGCAATACATTTGACAAATTAAAAGTCATCATTGACATGGAGGCTGGAAGGCAAGTTATTTCGTGTCTGAGTGAGTGATGTCATTCTGACGTCCGTACTCTTAGTATGCTTGTTATCTTAGTAGACTGATGCCGAAGCTTCCTTCTAGGAGACAGTGCCACCATGTGAACACCGATCCAAAGATGAACATTTGGAATTTATAACGCGCTTTCATCTAAAGCTTATCATTGGAGCTTATTGGTGTACAGCTTTGTCACTCATTTTATCGGCTTTTCAGGGCTCCAGATATGGTTTTGTAATGGGAATGTTTTACTTTCTACTTTTTGAAGTTGGGAGTAATAAAGGAATTGTCATAACCAATAGGTCAATTTTTAGGCACCAGTGCAGCCCCGAATAATTACCAGTGACTGAGATTAATTCAAGCACTCACTCCATTCATCACTTTTTTGTATTCTTTAGTGTGTCGCCTTAAGTGGGTCGGGTATGCCCAGACTTTGGTCCCGTGCACTGTGTCACGGGAACCAGGCTATACCTGGCTGATGAGTCTCAACTAGGGCGAAACGGACCTTGGCCCCTAGTGTTCTGGTTCATGGAGGACCTGGCCTGAGTTCGGGCTGGGCTGTCCCTATTGGCGCAGGGTCAATTCATGTGCATAAACTGAAGTGCCATAGTGTACAAAATAACGATGGACTGGGATGCGGCCCCAAGTAATTAGCAGATTAATTTAAGCATTCCGCCCAACACTTTTTTGTATACTTAACCGTTTTTAGCCGGCAAAAAGATAATTTTAAAGCAGGCTGTATTATTTGCCAGGATTTATGCTTTTCTTGTATTTTCCACTACGCTTTAAAAAATGGGGTATTTTTCTCCCTCATACCCTCTTCAGATTAGACACAACAGCAGTGGATTCCGGACGTTATTTATTTTATTTAGAGTTTCTGTCAAGTGCTAATTCTGTAAGTGCATATACGAGCTGATGAGGAACAATTATACATTTGAACCGATTATGACTTGTAGGGTGCCATATACGGGGGTTAATTTGACCTGCCCTCATTACTGAGGACTGGCTCTTTTTCTGTCAACGTCCGCGGGCCCAGACCCACTGGCCTGCCTGTTGACGGTCCGACTGGACCTAAACAAACTAAACAATCACAGCAGGTGTCAGTAGAAGCCTACTGCCATTTATTCTGCCTGGTGGTCCCTCCAGGTCTAGGCGTTTTTGTGGCGCAGGCATTAGTGGTGACGTCACCGCGTGGGTGGCGTGTCAACCGCACCTCGCGCTGTTCTTCCACGTCACCGGCGCAGTACAGTCTGACTGCGTATGTGTTCTGTCGTCATTGTCGGCACTACAGTGGTCCCCATCGATCACCTTAAGAGTTTTACTGAGCGTCTTGGCCAGAGGGGACCACTGTAGTGCCGATAATGACGCGGTGCCTCTCAGTGGGTCATAAAGGTCTTTAAACCGCATGTCTAATCTTTGGCCTGTCTAAAGCACACAGAGCGATGGTCACATATGTGCCTTTTGTCATTTCTCATAGTGCTAGTTAGTGGGTCATAACGGTGTCCAAACTACTTGCCCATCCCATCCTTGGCCTTTTTACAGAGTCCGCAGACCAAAGAAGGTCATGTCGACGCCGAATATAGTTTGACTCTATGGGAAAGTGTCTGAAGAAGGTATTGGGTTTGCTAATTGTCTGTCACGCGTTTCAGCAGCAAGCGCTGAACTAGGTGAGCTGCCTCACTGCCTCACAGCCCTTAACCTACTGAGTTATTTCACCGTGCTTGCCATTTTAGTTGCCAATAATTTAAACCCACGCTTAAATCCAACCTCTTGCTTCATTTAATCATAGGGTTATGTGGTTACCGTGCTGCTGTTCTGTGCAGTAGAAATAGTTTGTTCGCATACAATTCGTTGTTGTGCCTTTTGTGGAACAGGGCAAACAGTTGTGCTTCCTCTGTTTGCCGTGCCCCCATCACCCCAACATATATTAACATCTAGCCTTGTTTCTTGAGCTTCCTTTCACGCATAGTACTTATTTAGGGTGGTTTTTCTGATGTTTACAGGTGCTGGGGCTCTAGCGGTCCCTTGCATTCGCGCCTGGGAGCTTGTAAACCGCCGAGTCACCTCGCTGACTTGAACCACATCAGAGGTACGTCCTCCGTCACCAGCCCTAAGTGCTTCTGGTCCCAGCTATCCGCCACTCGGTGCCAAGAGTCGTCACCTGCGCTGCCTGCCCGGCCCACTGCGGCTTGTCCCCGCTGACCAGCAGGGCCCGTGATAAGATCAGCTAATGCATGTGCTCTGCCCTCGAACAGAAGGCCTGGCTGTTCCCGTCTCCCTGGAGGCAGCGAGCATGTTACATTTAGCAGCTCCACATCTGCCCAAGCTCCAGCGCTTGCCCCCGCTGGGCCACCGTAGGATGGCGAGGAACGTGTCACTCAAGTGGAATTATTACCCCTGGCATGCTGTCGGGTCAGCGGCCACACGGCGGGTTTGCGTCACTCGTGCGGTATCCAGCCCACACGCACCTGCCTGGGGTTTTACTGTGAAGAAGCCATGTTTAGATACAGACAGGGGCGTACCGCAAGCCCCTACGGCGCGGGGGTAGGGTGAGGTATTCAGCCCAAAGTCACCAGATAAATGAGATGGGGAGCCTCATGGGCCTTCGTCACATGCCATCATTTTGTGTCCCGCCACTACGTACAGGGCCGTCTCTGGGGTGAGCAGTAGCTCACGCGCTCCTCTTCTTAGCGCTCTGTGCCTGGAGCTGGCCTCAGAAAAGTTAATGTTACACAACTATAAGCATTTATAGAGACGGGTGATTGAGTTTTACTTATGGGAAACGTGGTTAAATTAGTTCGAAGCGCTGCAGCTCACAAGTATCATACGTGCGATAATGTAACCAGTTGTGTCACGATTTTTGAAGTCCAACACATGCATTCTAAATAGCTCTACTGCACACCAGAATAAGGAAAAAAACCTTACATGCGCGCCCGAACGTCATCAGCTGGATGTATTGTGATTTGTCCAGGATCACACAATGTGGTCAAGCAGGACAGCAGAAATATGGGACATGCTTCACCAGGGCCGGTCCTAGAACTTCTGGGGCCCCGGGCGAAAGGGAAGATGTGAGGCCCCTCTAATTTGCATGTAACATCCAGTCGCGGCTGGCATGACTCGCGGGTGGAGGGACTCGCGGGGTTCGCGCGCGCAGGGGGGTGGGGGGTTTAATTTAAAAATAAAATAAACTTACCTTCCCGGGCCTCGCGTCGTCTCTGCTCCTGACCTGCTCTCCTGCCTCTGGCAGGAAGCAGGCAGCCTCCCTCCCCTCCCCTAAGCCAATCACAACGCTGCAATGGCAGCATTGTGATTGGTCGGGACGCCGACCAGCCAGGCGCCTATGGGGTTGGCCATTTTCTCCATGTAGGCTGCATTGCAGCCTACATGGAGAAAGGCCAGAGTGCGCATGACTGGTTTGGTCAGCCCCGGAGGGCCGACCAAACAGTCAGCGCCCTTAGCAGTGGGCAAGGCACTCCTTCCCTGCCTTAAAGCAGACCCGCCCGCCCCCAACCAAACACTTCTGCTTTCTCGCAGTGCGAGAAGCAGAAACATAAAATGGTAGTTTTAGCATTTTGTGTTTCTGCTTCTCGCACTGCGAGAAAGCAGTGGGGTGACGCTCCTCCGCCCTAGTGGAGGAGCCGCCCTTGGTAACATCACAAGAAGTGACATCACAGAAAGTGACATCGCAGGACTATTGATCTTATTTGGCATCACTGAAGAGACCTAACGTGGATATCAGTAACATGGACAAAAATATAAATATACAAATTAAATAAGTCCATATATTTTAAAACTGTATTAAATGGATTACATTTGTCACATTGGATGGAAAAGCTAGGTGCAGGTCTCACAAAGGTGTATATTATTTACTCCTCGTTAACTGATTGTTTCCAGATGAGTGCATGATACAATTTCCAGTTCTGCCTCATAAAGGGGTGAGATCCTGTTGAGGTAATGAGGGGCGGATCATTCAAAATATAAAATGACACAAGAGAAAACCTCTCACACCATGGATATAATTGCAAATTTCAAAAGGCTCCCTTATCTTTCTGTGCCATTATTGTGCTACCTTAGGATGACATTAATACTTCGTAATTTGTTTTAACGTAAATCCTCTCACCAGTTTCCCACACGCACATGCTAAGAGACGTAGGACAATCTTTTTTGTGTGTGGGCTCTTTACTCGCCAGAATTATGTTAAGTGCAAAAACACAAAACATATAGTACAAAATTACAAGACACCATTGCAAACAAATAAAGATTGTACATAAATAAAAAAAGACTTAGAACAACCGAGACCACTGCTAAATCATACATTGACTTGAAGGTATGCTTCAGATTCAAGGAGTTTTCAAATCAACGTTTTTGATTTGGTGTTAGAACTGTAGGAAGTAGAAGTGGCCGCCTTTAGCACTGGTGGAGCCCTGTGCGACAATGTTGGTGCCCCCCAATGACTCGCTCTGCCAAAGATTCCCTCACTACCACCCTTTAACAGTGCTCCTCAAGTCTCCATAACCACATTCTCGCTCAGATGCATTTAATTTGATTTGCAGCGCCACTGATACCAGTGTAGGGTGTCAGAGAACTTTATATCACACATTACACAGACAATCAATCATACGTGTGTAAATCACAATAGGTAATGTTACATAAGACAAAGGACTAGGAGTCACATGACAATCATACTAGTAGGCAGTATAGTTTAATAGTGATTGATCTGGAGAAACACAAACTCTGAATTTAGAACGTAATACCATGGTTGGGGGTTCTCTTTAATAACCAGAATTGATTTCTGTCCAAATGAACCCTTTTTGCAACATTAGGATAATCAAAGGCTGGGGAAAAACCATAATGCTGTAATTTATACCTTGCAGTTTGCATGCAGCTCTTAGATGACAGTTAATAGCTCATTGTTCTATGTTAGGATTTTGACTTATAAACTGCAAGTAACAATAGGATCTCTCTGACAAAAGCAGTAACCCACTGGCTTTTTTACATTATGTGGACTTAGTGATCTGCATGGTACATGTTCTTTGCAGCAGGCACATTAACCCTCTGTGCTACCTTTCCACAAGTCAAAACTTCCACTTGACAAAACTCCATCTCTCTCTAGGAAGAACATTAATCACCGGAGTTATCATGACATTTTTATTGTTGCCAATAATTGCTGGAGGCCAGGAAGGAGGCAGCAAGGGCTTTTAGAAACATAATATACTTGCAAACATGACGCCCCCACCCGAAGTCTGCGCCTTAGTGCGATCTCATCGGTCGCACCGCCCTAGAGCCTTCCTCCTCAAGGGTCCTGTGACCTCAATGACAGAGTCACTGTTGCTCTAGGGTGTGCTGCTTCGTAGGCCTGCCCAAAAGACTCGAGGTGAGCTTCAATAGGGGTTGTAGTGGACAGGCCTTCAAGGTTAACCCACACTTGCCACCGCTTTGGTCCACCTGCTGGTGCTCAGACACCACTCTTTTAAGGTCTTTCGGGGCCTTCTAAGGTCTAGCATGGAAATGTGCTCCCTCAGGAGAGTGGTCTGGTGGACTGGTCATGAAGGCTGAACCTGGTTCCCCAGTTCCAAATTCAGCAGCTCTGACCATAGTGCCACATCCTCTCCCCCACTGAACACCATACTGCCCCACTGAGAGAAACTTGCACTGCACTGACCCGCTATAAACACCTGGAGGCGACTCAATTCAAATTATGCACTAGACAAGAGCAATATGCTGCCTAAAAAAAAAAGTGACAACATCCTGGAAAAAGCAAACACTTATAAGGAATGCAAGATTAAGTAAAAGCATGTGAAATGTAAGCAGGAACAACATGGTTACCTTAACACTTTTGCACTTATTATTCAGAAATCAATGAGTGCTTTTGCATGAAAAGTTAAGGCCATGACTACAGGGCCGGAAGGGACCAGTTTCAATGTCCATTGCTTATCTCCTTACAAAACGTAAGCAATATGGTTTAAAAAGAGCCGCAGTATGCATTTTGTTTTCGAATCCACCTATCAAGCAGGTATTGCAGTACATCCAGGAATGGTGCACTTCCCCACCCGAGGAAAACAAAAAAGTAGCGCTTCACTGGCAAACTCTGTAAAGTGGCACTAATGTGTTTTGGGTGTGAATAAAATCAATCTGGCCCCTTTTCGACCCACTCTGTCTTGCTTTAGTTATTTTTTACATTTTGAACTTTTTATTTCTCTCCATCCCAAGGCTGCGCTTTGGAAGTGAAAAATGTCAGAAAAAAGACGCCCTTTCCAGCAAAAGCGTTTTTATATTTTGGATTAATTTCACAGGGGAACAAATAAAGGAAAGAAAAGAGGGAGTACTGGCTACAAGGCCCAGGGAAGGGGGGCCCCCACACCTGGACCTCGCAGCTTGCTCTAGTGCTTAGAGGCCCAGGAAAGGGGGCCCCTCCCTGGGCCTTCGAAGCTAGTAACGAGGCATTTTGTAAAACACTGCCCTGGCACCGGCAGTACTACATACATTTTAAATACACATTCCCATAAAAAAAAATGGGTGATGTAAAAGTTAACAAAAGCCAGTTGATCTGACTACTTCCTCCTCCCCTCATCCACCTCGCCTTACCTGTGTCTGGCTGGTCCTGGAAACAAAGGGGCCTTCTGTCACCTAGCAACAAAATGCAGAAAGGGAATGGCCGGTACTTAACAGAGGTGCTGCCCCTCCCCTGACACTGTGAGCCATAATTGCTGGCCTGGCTGCTGTGCCTTCCCCACTCTGTTTGTACCTTCCCCCACCCCTGCACCCCCAGGAATGCCACGACGACGCCCTGACCAGCAAGGTCGACTCAAGATGTGTATTGTGATACTGTGGGGCAGGGGGCCTCGTAGGAGCAGGTGGGCTAACTGTGAAAGTGTGGCCTTTCACACGGAAGCGGGGCCCCCTGTCTTTCAGCTGAGCACGAGGCTCTGGGCAGCTGCCCACACTGCCCATGCCTAGCGCCGGCCCTGTGCTTCACTTAGTTTCACACAGGTAGAACTCTAACTCCTTCCCGTTCGTCAGAAAGGAGGGAAAATTCGTTTACCGGCGCAGAAGGCTTTCTTACTGTTGATGTTTTTCAGAAGTGCATGCACACACCATCATAATGTTATAAGGGTATGCTATAACGAGAACACTGGGACACTGTCTTTAAAATTTAGAAGTGTACATTTCAGATAGAGACTTCCAGCCACTGATTTCTTTCCGTAGAATATTTCCCAGGCGTCAGACTGGATCCAGAAAGTTTTTTGAGCAGTCCCCTTACGTGCTGGCAGGTGGCTTCGTTCAGCTCCGCGTGGCATCGTCGGGGTTGTCTGCACTGCAAGTGACGTGTGCGGTGCCTACATAGGCGCCACCCCAGCACGCTGACTTCAGTTCCTTCTTTTCTGCGCCATCATAGTGGATCCGGATTGAGCTCCCCTCAGACACTTTTTGACTGGCTTTTTCAACCTTTTTGTCGACTTCGACCAGTGTGCCTTTTTTTCCATCTTTATTCGGGTATGTCTCACAAAAAACCTACTGATTTTAAAACCTTGTGGTGCCTGTCACAGGTAATTGTCTGTGACATTCTCCCACTTGATGTGCTTGTGGTGCCTTGAGAGAGAACACAACTCCAAGCGCTGCTCAGATTCTAAAATCATGAATCCGAAGGCGGCCATGAATCTTCTGGCCGTTCAGCATGCAACTCCACACCTCTCCTGGTCCCGTAAGTGAGGAAGGTCCTGGGACCGCTCTCAGAGTCGCTCGCGCCAGTCATTTTTGTGATCCCGGATTTCTTCAGGTACGTCGTATAAGAAGTTGAAGCGTTCTTTTAACTTCCTGTGCTGGTCCCATTCATTGGATGATGCCACAAGTCCAGTCTCTGCTTCCAGGTCATCCATGTGGGGCCTGAGTCCACTATGCGCTTCCCCAAGTTTCCCAGAGCCGGAGTGGCCCACTCAATTTTGAGAATTTTATGAGATATTGAACCTCATTTTTGGGTGGCCGGACCCTGCAGGAGCGCCTTCGGGCCCCATGGGTTTGGAATGAACTTCGACTGGGTTTCCGCCGGCGGGTTAGTTAGACCCACTTGATCCATTCATGAATCTGGATTGGCCCTGGCCGTGACTTTGCTACCTCTTCTGGGATCTGTTCCAGTGGCACCGTTCCTGGCGCTGCCAATGCCGAATAATTGTGATTCCTAACTCCGATACGGACATGAACCTGCATCCCACGATGCCGGTTTCGGCGCTGACCAGGCCCACATCGCTTGAATTGGAGATGGAGCCCTATTTTCCTGAATGGCTCACTGAGGAACACAAATAGAGGGGATCTGAGGATCCCTATGGTTAATTCGACCCCCTAGGAGAGTCCATGGCCCATGACAAGTGATACGAGGATCTGACTGATGCCAGTGGTCTGGATACTTCAACCAGACACTGTTCTCCTCCCACAGTGGCTATGGAGGATGGTGGTTCGGAGGCTACTGAGGTGTTGGACCTGGCACTGCCCACTTAGGAAGGCAAAACCAACGTTTTGACAAAGTGCTTCAACCCTGGGTATTCTCTGCAGAACCCCTACTCATCTTTAATGAAGCCCTCACTGATGTTTGGGCCTGGGCCAAGCTATGCACAGGCACTCCTGTGCAGAGGACCATCGTCTGTTGCCATCTCCCTGCTCCCGGGGATCTAGCCATCTTTACCCATCTCCCTACCCCTGACAGCCTGATGGTTCAGGCCTCTACCTCCAGAATGGACCCTGGCGCATTACCTACCACACCACCGGATAGAAAATCCAAGAGACTGGACACCTCTGGGAAGAGGTTTTTTTCTTCCACCAGTCTTGCACTGCTGTCAGTAAACACCGCTAGCTAATTGGACCGATATTCCCATACAGTATGATATTCAGTAGCGTAAGTGCTTGCCATGGTCTCGTAGGAGGCCCGAGCCATACTCTCCCAGGCTATTGCCGATGGTAGGAATTCAGCAAAGTTCACTATCGGATGCGGATTGGATACTTCCGACTCACTGGGCAGAGCCATTACATCCACAGTGGTGCTTTAATGTCACGCCTGGTTGAGAGCAACTGGGTTTTCGCGGGATTTCCAGGCATCCCTTATGGAAATGCCCTGCGACAGCAGTCTCCTTTTTGTCAAGAAGGTGAATTTGGAGCTTTAGTGTTTTAAAGATAGTAGGGCCACTGCTAGTTCGTTGGGGCTCACAATGGCCCAGCACCAGCTGCCTTTAGGCTTCTGCAGCTTCAGTAGGGGCTATCAGCAGCAACCTTTCCCCCCAGTCACCACTGCCAACAGGCACCTCAGTTCTTTCATGGCTGCCTAAGCAGCTCCCACAAGCCTCGTGGGAACCATGTCCTAAGCTCTACCCAATCCGCACATCCCCCGACCCAGAAGCTGCAGCCTCAACGCTCCAAAGCCCCTTTAATATTCCATCACACCATCATAAGCAAGTTGGTGGCAGGATTCGGCATTACCTGCCCCAATGGCGAGAGATAACATCAGACAAATGGGTGCTTCAGATTGTTCAGCGGGGTTACGCCCTACCTTTCCAACAGATCCCACTGCCTTTGCCACATCCCCTGATCAGCTGACAGAGGACCACCTTTCGCTCTTGCGACAGGTAGTGCTGGCTTTTCTGGCAAAAGGAACCATCGATTTGGTGCCCACATCAGAAGTAGGTCGTAGTTGCTATTCCCCCTACTTTCTGGTGCCCAAAAAGGATGGGTGCCCTACTGTACTAGACCTACGCCCTCTCAACTACTACCCAAAAAAGGAAAAGTTCAAGATGCTCACTCTGGCTCCGGTTCTGCCTGCCCTGGAGACTTGATGGCAGAGTTGGATTTGCATGACACCTACTTTCATATCCCCGGCCTGCCTGCCCACAGGCGTTACCTGCAGTACATGGTGAGTCACAAGCATTATTGGTTCTGTATGCTTCCCTTTGGCCATACCAGTGTCCCTCTGTGTTCACTAAGGTGATGGCAGTGGTTGCAGCAAATCTGGGGAGGTCGGGGGTTCCATTCTTCCCCTCCCTCGATGACTGGGTGAAGAAGGCAGGCTTGCCCCAGGCGGTCGACTCCCACGTCCAGACTACGGCGGATCTCCTGCATTTGCTGGGGTTCACTATCAGTGTTCCAAAGTCAGACCTGATTCCCTCTCAGATGCTCCCTTTCATTGGAGCTGTTCTGGATACAGTGCAGTTTTGGGCCTATTCTCCGGACCGGCACGTCCAGGATATTTGGGCTATTATTTCGATGTTTGAGCCTCTATCCTCTATTCCGGTGAGACTTACTTTGAGGCTGCTGGGTCTCATGGCCTCCTGCATCCTGCTGCTGTTGGCATATGCAGGCTCTGCAGTGGGATCTGAAGTCCCAGTGGGCCTAGCATCAGGGAAGGTGTCCGATCTGGTCCAGATATTTGAGGGAAGTATAAAAGAGCTGCAGTGGTGGCTGACATAACTTGATTGGGTCAGCAGCACACCCCTCTTTCTTCCCCACCCAGAGCTCACAATAGTGACAGATGTCACTTCTGGGTTGTGGCGGCCATCTGAGAGAGGTGGAGATAGAGAGCTCTGGTCTCCAGTAGAATCTCAGCTCCACATAAACCTGTTGGAACTAAAAGTGATTCCCCTGGCATTAAAAGCCTTTTTCCTTGCAAGAAGGGTAGGCTGTTACAGGTGTTCACGGACAACACCACAGCCTTGTGGTATTGGAACAAGCATGGCTGGGTGGGGTCATGAACCTTGTGTCAAGAGTGCCTGTGTCTTGGACCATGGCTGGAACGTCAGGGCATTTTTCTGGCGGTTCAACAGTTGGTGGGCGCTCTGCACACCAGAGCAGACAAACTCAGCCGTCGATGCCTTGTGGATCACGAATGGTGTCCACATCTGGAGGTGGTGCAAGGTCTCTTCAGAGATTGGGGAGAACCTTGGTTAGATCTATTCGCCCCCTCCGAGACTGCGCAATGCCAGCACTTCTGCAGTTCAGCAGTCTCTATGGTGGCTCTCGCTTGGAGACACGTCTCATCTGGAGTGGCACTCATGATTCATGTGCGTCTTTCCGCCGATACCACTTCTGCTGAGAGTTCTCAAGAAGATCAGGAACAACCTGGTATGAGAGCTGGCTTAGTATATGGTGCACACTTATGTAAGTGTTTTAGAAAACAATGGTTCTTATGTGGCCAAAAAGGTCCAAAGAAAAGGCCGTGTCAGAATTAGGGACAATGCGCTAGAGTCGAGATTGATAATGAATATCTCAGGGAGCGATAAGTAATATGAACAGGGACATGTAAGTCAAAATAACGTTTGTTTTTTATTTTATGAGAATATGCAAGACAAAATTCAGGTGCACTCAGCACGCCTTCCGGAGAAGCAGGACACACAGCTCAGCTCTTCGCTTTCAGGCTAACTAATGCAGTCCTGATTAGAAAATAATCGGCAACCAAAGAATCGCACTTTGCATTGCAGCCTTGACCCGCTGCACCACATTGTGGTTTCCAATCCGTTTTGGCTCGGATGACGCCGGAATAAGCGGCCTCTCCTTTCGCAGCTCCAAGTAATTGTTCCAATTACACGCTACATATCCCCTCAGTACCTTCACTGGTGGACGCCAGTCACAGTTGGAATAGTTCCACGCCCTCCGCTTCAAGTATCAGGGTTTCATGCCCCTTGCGGCGCTAGGCTTCATTTCTCGCTCCCCGGCCCCGTCCGGTTTTGAATCTGGTTTGCTCACAATTGCTATGTCCTGAAGATGATCTCGAATAGCTGAGATCGAAACGCCGTTGACCCCCTACAACAAGAACTCTGTACACTTTGTATAATTTATTCATTAGGAGTTCTTCTATGTGTTGTCAATGCGATGTTTATATTTTAAAGTCACCCCCACTTATCACTTCACGCTTGTTGTCACTTTCATATGTGAGCACCTGAATTTTCTCTTGCATATTCTCATAAAATAAAAAACAAACGTTATTTTGACTTGCATGTCCCTGTTCATATTACTTATCGCTCCCTGAGATATTCATTATCAATCTCGACTCTAGCACATTGTCCCTAATTCTGACACTGCCTTTTCTTTGGACCTTTTTGGCCACATAAGAACCATTGTTTTCTAAAACATTAGTCTACCCCAGGTTCACTTATTGGGGTCCCCGTGTTTTCCTTACTACACTTATGTAAGTGGGCACCCTGCACTAATCCAGACAACCCTTATGGTGATTTTAGTGGTCATAGACAACCTTAAAAGGCTCTCTAAGTGGTATCTGTGGAGAGCAGCCTTCAGGCTTAGTCCAGGAGTGTAAAGCAGCTTGTTTTACCAGAGCAGTATCTTATTGGTATAGATTAAGTGAAACAGAACCACACAGTGTATTTATAAAAATATGTATTTATTATAAGACACTCACTAACACATACAAATATCTCTTACCTGAAGATGTATGAAATGCACACAATACTTTGCAACTAAAACAGGTAAGTAGCACGGATACACAGTGGTCGCCAGGGGGAGAACAAACCATATACTAAAATAGTGGTATGCGAACCACGACTCAAGTCAAGACTGTACCCAGAAGACGTATTAGTGCTGGGGACCCAAGGGAACACCTGAGGTAAGTAACCAGGAACCCCTCGGGGGCCGTGTGCAGAGTGGGAACACGACCGCGTGCTCAATTCAAGTCAATGGGTAAGTCGCGGTTGCAATTTTAAAGAAGAAGGACCCTTCCCAGTGAACCCTGAAGAAACCCCATGGAAGGCAGAAGGTTGGAGAGCCATCCCACCCGTGGATACCCTAGGAACCAGGATACCTACACCAGGGAAGCCGGGTGCATAGGTGTGAAGTGGCGTCGGAAACCGCTGTCGAACCCAATGGAGGACTTCAAGAAGATGCCGCTGCTGGAGAAGGTGAAAGTGTCCGGTGGAACCCAAAGGTGGATTCAAGGTGAGAAGTACCTGCAAGCAGAGGAGACAGAGTGTATTGCCACTTAGGAGTGACCAGAAGGCACGGAAGACGACTGCCCACCGATGTCGGGTGTTGCAGGAGAGTTGAAGGTGTCCTTGGAGCTGCAGCTGTGAGGACCAGGCGACGCTGTGGAATACCAGGAGCCGTTCACGAGCTGTCCCACGTCGGATGTCGAGAGTTGAGGGGTCGGTGTCCATCGGGAGCACCAACAAGCCTTGTCAACCGCATACAACGTGGAAAGCGAAGAAGGTGCAGGGTCGGGACCAGCAAGGTCCAGGTGACTCACCACAAGCAAGGGAGTCAGAGCAGGTCCCAAGCAATCAGGGGAACCCGCTGAAATCAAAGAAGACCCTCAAGAGGACTCTCAAGCCGGAGGCACTGGAGTCGCAAGAGGACCTCGAGAAGCTCACCAAAATGCAGTCCCACGGTGCAAGTGATGCGATGAGGACAAAGATCTTGGTCACAGGAGATGCTTGAGGTTGGGGCTACTTGGAGCCCAAAGATCTTGGAGGAAGGAGGCCAACAAGCCTTTGCAACGGCAAGTCGACGCGGTGCACACAGGTTTGGTTCCTGCTGCTCCGACTAGGTATACAGGCCTCAAACTTGGTGAAAGGGCAGGGCGGCAGGCCCCGAGGGATGTGAAGAACCACTACCTGTGTTGCTGAGCCTTTCAGAGTCCGTGGGAGCTCAGGATCAGCAGACCGGTCAGCTTCGTTGCCGTGCCTGCAGATGCAGCGAAGTGACTCCTTCACTCAATGGAGATTCCTTCGGTGTCTTGGATGTCCACAGGCCTTGGAAGGTTCCTGTATGGAGCATGGGCATAGACGATGCAGCAGACTTGCAGGACGACGAGACCAGGAGCAGCAGGAGTCTTCCCAGTTGCAGTCTCAGAGCCCAGAGCAAAGTCCAGAGTACTCAGACGGTCGAAGAAGTGGTGTCTTGATATGAATCCTGTCTCACGACGAATCTGGGGACCCACCTTCAGATAAGCCCTTAAGTACCCTGAGGAAAGGGTTGGGACGATTCAGGGTTTCCTCCCAGGGGAGGGGTCAGACAGTGGGGAGAATACACCCATGCCCTTTGTCCAGTTTCGCGCCAGAGTGGGAGCCAGCGGCTCCCTGAGCTGATTTGAACTGGACTATGCAAGGAGGGCACCAAATGTGCCCCTCAAGCAGACTGAGTGGCGCTGGCAAGCGCTCCCACCTGGCCCCAATACACTAAACCCTGTCTGGGAGGTGGTCACACCTCCCTGTGACAGGATACCTATTGTTCTGCCTTCCCCTGCTCGAGCTTGTCTCAGCAGCAGGAGGGCAGAATCGTGTCTCTGGTCGGCAGCAGCCATGTTGTGCTGTCCGGGTCTAGAAGACTGGTACCAAGAGCACTGAGGGCCTCCCGGAGGAGCTTTACAGTGCATTCAATCATACCCGTTTATTGTGTGGGGGTATGATTCCAACATGTTTGATACCAAACATGACCGGGTACGTTCCAGCCAGTTTAGAGCTGGTCATCATGTAATGACGCATGGCCACTCTATGTATCGTAATGGCTGATGCACTTTCAACCTGGGAGAATGGACTCCAAAGGTTGTAGGGGTGTCCTGCTCATGCATGGGCACCCTCAGACTTAGAACTGAGCACCTTGCCTTCAGGATTGAAAGGCCTGCCTTAGGGGTGACTTATAGGTTTTAAGTGCAGTGACCTCCGATATAGGGAAAACCATATCTGTCGTAAGTGGTGCTCGCACCAGCTTACAAAGGCTGCAATGTCAGGCCCGTAGTCACAATTTGAGTGGTCTCTCATAGGTGGCATAATGCATGCTGCAGCCCATGGGAGACTCATGGTGTACCTATGCCCTGGGTACCTCAGTACAATACACTAGGGGCTTATAAGGGTACACCAGTAGCCAATCTGGGATGTACCTAAGTACTCACCATAAACAATTTAGGGGAGAAAGCACAGAGACTGGGGTCCTGATTAGCAGGATCCCAGTCAGACTAGTCGGATCCCAGTCAGACTAGTCAGAAACAGCATAGCAAGAGGCAAAAAGTGGGGGTAACCATAAAAGCAGATCCTACTTTCCTACACCCGGCCCAATTTATCCTACGGGCTCTGGATTAGGCATGGAGAGTATGGTATCCCGAAATTCTGAGCATGAGCATCTCACTTCGGATCAGGCTACCCCTTAGAGAGGATCTCCTGTCGCTGCAACAAGGCAGGGTCCTACCCCCGAACCTGCACACTCTTCCTCTGCATGTGGGGAGATTGAGCAGTGATGGTTTAGAGCCTTCAACCGCCATCCAGAAGTGTGTGATGTCATTCTGGCAGTCAGGCGTCCCTCAATGAAAACAGTATATGCCTGCTAAGGGGTAAACTCTGTGGGTTGGTATGCTGCCAAGTCCATTGATTCTGTGTCTGCACTCTTGCCTGAAGTCCTCTTGTTTGCTTCAATACTTGCCCAGCAAGGCCTTGCTTTTGGCACAGTTAACGGTTGTGTTTTGGCCATCACGGCTCTCTTGCGGTTGCAGGATAAACCTTCCCTGTTCAAGTCACCCGTTGTGACTTGTTTCGTGATAGGTTTGCAACACATGTTCCACCCTACACCTTTCATTATACCCCAAAGGGATCTTAATTTAGTGCTCACCTTATCTGAAAGAAACACGTTAGTGATCGATTCCTTACCTTAGAATATCCCCAGGCGTCAGACTGGATCCGGAAAGTTTTCGTCAACAGTACCCCTGCGCGTCGGAAGGTGGCGTCGTGCGGCTCCGCGTCCGTCGTTGGCGTCGTGGTCGCCGAGATGACGTCGCGGCAGCTACTTAGACGCCACCCTCGTGCGCTGACGTGAGTTCTTTCTTTTTCCGCGCCAGCAAGCGCAGATCCGGAGAGAGCGGTACCCCCAGTCATTTTTTGACTGAGTTTTGAGGCTTTTTGTCTCTGTATTTTTCGAGTCGATCGACTCCTGGTGCCGTAGGGATGCCCGGCTTCAAGTCCTGCGTGGAATGTCATCGCAGGATGTCGGTGACGGACCCGCACCGCGTGTGTCTCTACTGCCTGGGGCGCAACCACAACCCCAAGTCGTGCCCCGACTGCCGGGCCATGGCGCCGAAGACTTTGCGGGAGCGGTCCCGAAAGTTGCTTGAAGTCCGGCAGTCGGTTCCGCGCCGCTCAAGGTCCCGGTCCCGTGGGAGGTCGAGGGACCGGTCACGGAGCCACCACCATCGTTCGTCGGGATCGAAGTCTTCGCACTCGGGGTCAGGTAAGACAAAGCACTCTAAGAAGTCGAAGAAGCACCATCGCTCTCCGACTTCCCCTCCCCGTCGCGGCGGGTGGTGCCACCCCCACGGCTCCGGCGGAGCCTACTCAGTCGCCGTCGGCCTACCCGCCCGTCCCGGGTCCGTCGGCGAATCCGGCCCAGCTGCAGGAATTTCTGTCAGCCATGGCTCGCCTCTTTGGGCCGTCTGGTCCCACCGGTGCACCTTCAGGCCCCGCGGGCCCGACTGGGGGTCCTTGCCTTCCACTGCCGACGGCTCCGGCATCGCTGTCAGCTCTGGCCCCAGCGCCGCAGGGCCCCCAAGGATCCAGGCCTGGATCCCGGTCGACGCCGGTTGACCTCGTAACACCTCCACCGACCCCTCCGGCACCACTTCCGACGTCGCCCGTCCCGCCGGACGACGTCGTCCCCGGTTTCAGCCCCGAAGTGGACACGGCGCCGGGACGGCGTCGCTCAACGCCGATTCCGACGCCGATGGGACCCTTCTATCCCTATGTCCATCCTCCTTATTTCAGGCCTGTTCATCAGCCTTCGGAGGAAGGGGAGGACTGGGAGGGGTCTGAGGACCCTCTCACCGCTCAGTGTGAGTTAGTCCCAGACTGGGCAGAGGAACTGGGGGATGCCAGTGGTCTTGACACCTCTCCTGACCTTGGCATGCTCACTCCTCCTACCGTGGCTACGGAGGAGGGTGCAAGTTACGCCATGGTGTTGCGTAGGGCGGCCGAGGCCCTCCACCTCGAGCTCCCTACAGTGGCCGTCAGGACTAACCTCCTGACAGAAGTGCTTCAGCCGGCAGCTACCTCTGCGGAGCCACTGCTGCCTTTTAATGAAGCACTTTCTGACGTTCTTTTGGGCTTCTGGTCCAGGCCCACCACAGGGGCTCCTGTGGATAGGAACGTGGCCCGACGCCATCGCCCGGCCCCGGGCGACCCCATTTTCCTCTCCCAACACCCTACCCCTGAGAGCTTGGTTGTCCAAGCCTCTGCGTCCCCGAGCGCCTTCCCTACCGCACCTCCGGATAGGGAATCCAAGAAACTGGAACAATTTGGGAAGAAGATTTTCTCTTCCGCCAGTTCAGGGCTGCGGTCTGTGAACACCGCATGCCTCTTGCGTCGTTATCCCCACTCTCTGTGGGATACGGTGGCGCAAGTGCTGTCTCACTGTCCGGAGGAGGCCCGGACGGTGCTCTCTCAGGCTATTGCTGAAGGGAGAGATGCGGCAAAGTTCACCATTCGATGTGGTCTTGACACCGCCGACTCGCTGGGCAGGGCAATTTCCACGACAGTGGCGCTCCGTCGCCACGCCTGGCTGAGGACTACTGGTTTCTCAGGGGATGTCCAGAACACCCTCATGGACATGCCCTTTGATGGCATTCGCCTTTTTGGCAACAAGGCAGATAGTGCGTTGGAGCGCTTTTTAGGACTCGCGGGCTACGGCCAAGTTCCTGGGCCTTTCCGCCACGCGCCCTCCTCCGCCTTCTGCTTTTTGCTCCTTTCGTGGCCACGGAAGGGGCGCCCGGACACGTTCGCTTCAGAGCCACAGGCCTGCGCAGCAACAGTCTCAGCGCGGACGTGGGACCCGCCGAGGCGGGTCATGGGGCCAGCGGGCGGGTCAGTCCACCTCCACCCCGGCCACCACTGCCTCCAAACCTTCCTAGTCCGGTCTTTCAGGCCCATCAAACGCCAGTGGGCGGCAGGATTCGCCATCACCTCCCCCACTGGCGCACCATCACTTCGGACAGGTGGGTTTTACAAATAGTCTGAAGGGGCTACTCCCTCCCCTTCGAGGCTACCCCTCCAGCCATGCCACCCCAGCACCACCGCATGTCGGGGGATCACTTGGCACTTCTTCAACAGGAAGTCACGGCCCTCTTGGCCAAGGGGGCCATCGAGCGCGTTCCTGCGCCAGACGTGGTTGTTATTCCCTCTACTTTCTGGTGCCCAAGAAGGACAAGGGCCTGCGTCCTATCTTGGACCTCAGGGACGTCAATCGCTTCCTCCGGAAGGAGAAGTTCAAGATGTTGACTCTGGCTCAGGTCTTGTCTGCCCTCGACCCTGGAGACTGGATGGTAGCGTTGGACTTGCAGGACGCATATTTCCACATTCCCGTCCTGCCGGCCCACTGGCGTTACCTGCGGTTTACAGTAGGCCACGAGCACTTTCAGTTTACCGTTCTTCCCTTTGGCCTTACCAGCGCCCTCGGGTGTTCACGAAAGTGATGGCGGTGGTCGCAGCTCATCTGCGCAGATCAGGGGTTCCAGTCTTCCCCTATCTCGACGACTGGCTGTTGAAGGCGGGCTCGCCCCAGGCAGTCGTCTCCCACCTCCAGACTACGGCCGACCTCCTGCATTCGCTGGGGTTCTCCATCAACGTGCCGAAGTCGCACCTGATTCCCTCTCAGAAGCTCCTCTTCCTCGGAGCGGTTCTGGATACGACGCACTTTCGGGTCTATCCTCCTGAACGACGAGTCCAGGATATATAGGCTATGATTCCGATCTTTCAGCCTCTATCCTGGGTTTCGGTCAGGATGACCCTGAGGCTGCTGGGCCTCATGGCCTCCTGCATCCTGCTGGTCGATCATGCCAGATGGCATATGTGGGCTCTGCAGTGGGACCTGAAGTTCCAGTGGGCGCAGCATAAGGGGAACCTGTCCGATTACGTCCAGATCTCGGAGGGCACTGCACAACAATTGCAGTGGTGGCTCACAAACCGGCATTGGGTCAATGGCAGATCCCTCTCCTTCCCCAACCGGAGCACACAGTGGTGACGGACGCGTCCCTCCTGGGATGGGGCGGCCACATGGGAGAGGCGGAGATCAGAGGCCTCTGGTCTCCGGCGGAGTCCAAGCTCCATATCAACCTTCTGGAGCTTCGGGCGATCCGACTTGCACTGAAGGCATTCCTTCCCTCTGTCAAGGGGAGAGTAGTGCAGGTGTTCACAGACAACACCACCGCCATGTGGTACTGCAACAAACAGGGCGGGGTGGGGTCGTGGACCCTATGTCAGGAGGCTCAGCGCCTCTGGACATGGCTGGAACGTCAGGGCATTTCCCTGGTGGTTCAACACCTGGCAGGTTCACTGAACGCCAGGGCGGACGAGCTCAGCCGCAGGTGCATGATGGATCACAAATGGCGTCCTCACTCGGACGTGGCGCAAGGTCTCTTTCAACAGTGGGGAGAGCCTTGGTTAGATCTATTCGCCACCGAAGAGAACGCGCAATGTCAGCAATTCTGCGCGTTGGAATTTCCAAGGCGGCAGTCGCTCGGTGACGCTTTTCGTCGCGAGTGGAGTTGTGGTCTGTTGTACGCCTTTCCGCCTATACCACTTCTGCCCAGAGTGCTGAGGAAGATCAGGCGCGACTGGGCCCAAGTCATTCTTGTGGCTCCGGACGGGGCTTGAAGAGTTTGGTATCCCGAGCTACTCGGTATGACCATCGATCCCCCGATCCGACTGCCTCTTCGGGAGGATCTTCTGTCGCAGCAGCAGGGGACGGTCCTCCACCCGAACCTGTCCAGTCTACACCTCTTTGCGTGGAGATTGAGCGGCGGCAGTTGATTCCCTTCGACTTGCCTCCTGAAGTCTGTGATGTCATTCTGGCAGCCAGGCGTGCCTCCACTAAGTTGGCATACGCCTGCAGGTGGAACAAGTTTGTGGCATGGTGCACAGCAAAAGCTGTGGATCCCCTTTCTGCCCCTCTTTCTGAGGTCCTACTGTTCCTTCTTTCTTTGGCCCAGCAGGGCTCTGCTCTGGGCACTATCAAGGGCTACCTTTCGGCTATTTCGGCCTTTCTCAGGCTCCCTGATCAGCCCTCTCTTTTCAAGTCCCCTGTTGTTAACAGATTCCTCAAAGGCATTACTCACCTTTTTCCTCCTGTTCCCTTTGTAATGCCACATTGGGACTTGAACATGGTTCTCACATACTTAATGTGCGCTCCCTTTGAGCCACTTCACAACTGTCCTCTTCGCTTGTTAACTCTGAAGAGTGCTTTCCTGGTTGCCATCACCTCTGCTAGGAGAGTGAGTGAGCTCCAGGCTCTTTCTTGTAAACCTCCTTTTCTGTCTGTGCATCCGGACAAGGTTGTCCTCAGGACACGTCCATCCTTTCTGCCAAAGGTTGTTGCTGCCTTTCACATCGGGCAGACCATCACTTTGCCCACCTTCTTTCCGCATCCTTCCAGAGAGGAAGAGAGGCTCCACCGTCTGGACCCAAAACGTGCACTCTCATTTTACCTGAGTCGCACACAACAGTTCCGGGTGGATGATCAGCTCTTTGTTGGCTACGTTGGCGCCAAAAAAGGTCGGGCCGTACACAAGCGGACTATATCCAGATGGGTCATCTTGTGTATTAAAGCCTGTTATTCTCTGGCAAAGAAGGAGCCTCCGTTGGGGTTGCGCGCCCATTCTACCAGGGCGACGGCTGCCACTACGGCATTGGGACGTGGTGTCCCCTTACAAGACATCCGTCAGGCAGCTACGTGGGCCTCACTGCACACGTTTACCAAACATTACTGCCTGGACAGCCAAGTCCGGAGAGACGGCTTCTTTGGCCGTTCTGTTCTCCGGGACTTCCTGGTGTGATCTTTGTTCGCAGACCCAACACCGGGGTTGGTATTGCTGGGGTATCTATTCTAAGGTAAGGAATTTATCACTAACGTGTTTCTTTCAGATGCACAAGTTACTTACCTTCGGTAACGATATATCTGTAAGAAACATTAGTTAGTGATAGATTCCTTACCGCCCAACCCATTCTCCCCGTTCTGCGAACTGATGTCTAGGGTTAAGGTCATCCCTTTCAGGGCCCTAGTTTCAATGCACCAGCGATCAGTATCTTGCATGGCTCTGCCTTTCTGCCGCGGAAAGTCGTGTACAGAACTGACGTCAGCGCGCGAGGGCGGCGTCTAAGTAGCTGCCGCGACGTCATCTCGGTGACCACGACGCCAACGACGGACGCGGAGCCGCACGACGCCACCTTTCCACGCGCAGGGTTACTGCTGACGAAAACTTTCCGGATCCAGTCTGACGCCTGGGGATATTCTAAGGTAAGGAATCTATCACTAACTAATGTTTCTTACAGATATATCGTTACCGAAGGTAAGTAACTTGTGCTTTAATGTGCTCACCTTTTTAGCCCATACAGAGTAGCCCTCTGAGACTGCTACCATCAAAACAGTCTTCCTTGTGGCCGTAAGATCTGCCAGGAGGATTAGCGAATTGCAGGCGCTTTCTGTCAACTCACACATGTGCTACTTTTTTTCCAGACAAGCTGGTCCTTATGACCCGTGCCTCATTTTTAGCCAAGGTGGTCACACCTTTTCACGTCCGGCAAAGCATCACACTGCATATTACCTTTGCTCCCCCTCATTCTTTCCAAGGAAGAGAAGAGAGTCTACTGCCTGGATCAAAAAGCACCATTGTCATTCTATTTTGATCGTAACAAAGACCTCCGGGTAGGCAATTAACTATTTATTGGATCTGTGGGTGCGAAGAAAGGAAAAGTAGTACACAAGAGAACCATCTCCAGGTAGGCTGTCCTCTGTATAAAAATCTGCTACGCAAAGACCAAAAAGCAACCCCTTGAGGATTTTTTCCGGCTCACTCAACCAGAGTCAAAGATGCAACCACTGCGTTAACTCACAGAGTCACAGTTCTGGACATCTGTCAGACAGGCATGGGGGGCATTGCTGGACAAATTTGCCAAGCATTACTATCTGGACAGTCTGGTTTGCCGTGATGGACATTTTGTCAGTTCAGTCCTCCAGGACTTCCTAGTTTAGCGGAATCTGTAGACTCTCCTCTGGGGAGAGATTGTCTTGGTATCTATTCTAAGGTAAGGAATCTGCGGTGAGAAGTCTCTATCAGATGAACAAGTTACTTACCTTTGGTAATGATTTATCTGGTATAGACTCTATCTTGCCACTGATTCCTCACCGTTTCGCGAACTGTACATCTCATCTCAGAGGTCCCACTGTACCTCACTTTGGCACACTGGTCACGTTACCTCAGTATGGCTTTGGGCTTCTGGTGCAGAAAATAGTCCAAAAACTCAAGTCAGCACAATGGGGTGGCATCTATATGGGGACCATGCACATCACGTCTGGCGTGGACGACGCCACACAGAGCCAAACATTGCCACCGGCCGGCGTAAAAGAGGACTGCTCAAAAAACGTTCTGGAACTAGTCTGACGCCTGGGGAATATTCGAAGATAAGGAATCTGCGCCTAGATAGTCTCTGCCAGATGAGGCATTACCGAAGGTATGTAACTTGTTCTTCTTTACACATGGAAGCCTTTCACCTTAGTGCATCAGAATATATACCTGGATTGAGGAATATTTATTAAAAATAAGCGTTTTTAAACAAGTACTGAAGAACATTCCGGCTCTCCACCCACCCTATGTCAACGCTATTAGTGAACTAAGAGGCAAGTCTGTTTTCATTTGTACCTTATATGTGGTCTAGATTCTGGAACAACATTATAGGCTATTAAATCAAACACAAGAGGTTTTTGTACAGTGCGCATTCTGAACTCACATACTTGAAGGTGGTCTGCTGTGGTAATGGACAAAAATGAGGATTGGTGAAATAAAGTATTTGTCTAGGATCACACAATTTGATCAAGACAGGAAAGCTAGACTAGATCCCACATGTTCTAGTTTCACACTGTGCAATTCAACCACTAGATGAGAATCTGACGTTAAAGGTTACTGCTTTGTCCTCCGTTCATGAGGGATAAGATTGAAGCACGAGTAACGGATAGAATACACATTTTATTTTTGGCAGTTTTACATAGTTTGCACCTTGCTCAAAGATTTAAGACTGCTTGACTACAGAAAGACGCAAATTAGGTTATGCCTTTTTTTGGCACAGGCAGATTTTCGAAGATTGACAGGGTGCACAGCAGAGGTCGGAATTTAAACCACGTTCCCCATGTTGCATGGTCGGCAGCCGTAGCCACTATGCCACTTCGCCTCTTGTGAAAGTTTGGCTCATTTTGTGCTCGAGCTCCCACGAGGAGTTTGAGCTGAGCCAGGCTCCTGACTCAAGCTTTCTGTGGCTCACCCACCTCTATATCCCTGTAGTACATATGTGGTAGCAGAACTCTAGGCATGTGTGAGTCAGAGTACCTGAGCCATTGACATCCATTTTGGATGCCCACTGGTTTAGCATGGCACAAAATGGAGGATGAGGTCAGCTTCCCCCAGACAGTGGAAGTATATTGCGTACATTCCTGTTGCTGGAGAGTGGAGATCCAGACACTTAAGAGAGGATAATAGAGACAGGGCTTTCTTAAGAAATTTTTTAAACAATTTGCTAGCAAGGGTCTGGTGATTAGTTCTTCCTGGGTGCCGCCATTTGGTAGATGGTAGTTATGAAGTGTGGGATTGCAGCTTCTATTCAAAATGCAGAATTTTCTAGATCAGGCTTGCTGTCTAGTGTCTCCCTGATTACTGCTGATTATAGCCAGGTGCAGGAAACTCGCACTTCATTGTGCCCTTGTGGTGGGTGCTCCTGCTTGGAGACAGCTCCAGCTCTACTTGCTGTGAGAAGCATCACTTTACACCAGGCTGTGTGTGGAGAACAGCCTGATAATGACACTTGAAAAGAGAACCAACCCAAACTAGTTCTAAAGTTTGAGACCATGAATCCACATCCCCTGACTGGAAAATTAGTATTAAAATGGGTTTCAAACCATCCCACTTAGCTCCAGCCTCAAGTTGTTTTTGGTGTCTGCTTGACAGCTAGTCTCCCAGAGGTGATGGGGTATCGCTTGAAGTCTGGACTTTCTGCTGGCGAACCTGAGGGTCGCCCTAGTGCCTAGAAGTTTGGCTCATGAGAGAAGGAAGGCAGGAGGAGAGACTGTCAAGGAGGAGAAGCCTAGCGCATTCCTGGAGTGTGGAGCACCCAGAGACAGTATCAGAATCAAAGCCTTGAGCGACCCATATCGTGAGTGGGTCCCACAATCTTTCTGCATGGTTATTTCCTGAGAATTGCTCCAAAGACTACACTAAATTGTTTGGCAGTGTCCATTGCCAGCCACCGTGTCTTTGAAATAGAGTTTCAGACACTATAAAGCCAAGAAGATGCATTACTATTCTGAGCCTGAGGGGCGTGGGAGAACAAAACTGCACATTGCCGCTGTGAGCCAGATTGGCCTGGGAGGCAATATCTGCGTGTTGCGCTCTGAACCTGATTTGCAGGGGTAGCAGCAACTACTGGCAAGGCTTTGCCATGACACCCAATTCTTCTGTGCTGCATTCTCATAGTGATGTCAGCACCAGAGAGGAGATACCGCGAAGACAACACCTGTCGTACCACCTGACCTGCGAAATCCAGGGCACAGGCATCGCAAGGCTTCACCCACGACTGGAGCAACAGGACTGAGACGCGCTCCAAAGAAATTAAGAGTGAAGACTTGAGACTTTCTCCCTAAGGTAAAACCGAACTGGGTCTGACATAAATGCAGATGTTTTGGTGGTTTCCAGCATAATATCTTCAGAGGACACTGATGTACTGCACTATTTGGGAATCATTAAATCAGGAGTGTGATGATGGTAACGTTTGGTAGTAAAGAAGTGCGAGGTGTGCCAAACTTGCCTACACCATAAATACTCCCTGATGGGTGTGAGTAATTAAAATGGCAAGAAGCTTCTACTGTAATGAACAGTAAAAAAGAAACACTGCCTCCTCACCACTCTACCTCATCATAGCACTACTAAACGGTGGTCACACCTTCGACCTAGTCACCAGCTTTCCTAAACAAATCCCTCGTTTTCATTGATTTCCTGGAAAGAGAAGCCAGACCATCAATAATCACTAATATGCGTAGCTCCTAATGCTTCAATCAATCAATCAGGGGTTTGTTAAAGCGACTACTCACCCGTAAGGGTCTCAAGGCGCTAGGGGGGGGGGGGTGCAGGTTCCATCCATCAAGGAGAGGGTCTGTCGAAGAGCCAGGTTTTGAGGTTTCTTGCAAAGATGGGGAGCGATGTTGTCTGTCTGAGGTGGAGCGGAAGGGCGTTCCATGCTTTGGCCGCGAGGAAGGAGCAGGAGCGGCCTCCCGATCTGGTCTTTCTGGTGCGGGGGACCACGGCGTAGGAGAGCTGGGCTGATCGTAGGGTCCTTTGGGGTGCGTGGAATTTGAGTCGGCTGTTCAGGTATGCTGGTCCGGTGCCGTGGAGGGCCTTGTGTGCGTGGGTGAGCATCTTGAAGGTGATTCTCGCCTCGACAGGGAGCCAGTGGAGTGTGCGCAGGTGCTGGGAGATGTGGCAGTGTTTTGGCAGGTTGAGGACCAGTCTTGCGGCGGCGTTCTGGATGTTCTGTAGCTTGCGGGTGAGGTTTTTGTTTATTCCGGCGTAGAGTGCGTTGCCGTAGTCGAGTCTGCTGGTGACCAGGGCGTGAGTGACGGTCTTTCGGTGTTCGAGGGGGATCCATTTGAAGGTCTTACGAAGGAGGCGGAGGGTGTGGAAGCAGGAAGACGAGACAGAGTTGATCTGGCGGTCCATTTTGAGCTCTGAGTCCAGGATGATTCCCAGGTTGCGTGCGTGGTCCGTGGGGGTTGGCGGGTTTCCGAGGGCGGGGGCCACCAGGTGTCGCTCCAGGCATCGGGGTTTGGGCCCATGATGAGTACTTCTGTTTTGTTGGTGTTTAGTTGTAGGCAGCTGTTTTTCATCCATTTGGCGACGGCTTCCATGCCTTCTCGAAAGTTGCGTCTGGCGGTGTTGGGCTCGTTGGATAGGGAGAGGATGAGCTGGGTGTCGTCTGCGTATGACACGCATGTTGAGTCCGTAGGTTCTGACGATGGGGGCGAGTGGAGCCATGTAGACGTTGAAGAGCGTCGAGCTGAGGGAGGAGCCCTGGTGGACTCCGCAGGTGGTAGGTGTGGGGTCCGAGAGGAAAGGGAAGTCTGACCCGCTGCGTCCTGCCGGAGAGGAAGGAGCGGATCCAGTCGAGGGCCTTGTCCTGGATTCCTGCGTCGTAGAGTCTGCGTATTAGGGTGTGGTGGGAGACTGTGTCGAACGCCGCTGATAGGTCGAGGAGGATGAGGGCTACTGTTTCTCCTTTGTCCAGTAGGGTGCGGATGTCGTCTGTTGCGGCGAGGAGGGCGGTTTCCGTACTGTGGTTTTTTCTGAAGCCGGATTGGGAGGAGTCGAGGATGTTGTGTTCTTCAATGAATGTGGCGAGTTGGATGTTGATGGCTTTCTCGATGACTTTCGCTGGGAACGGGAGCAGGGAGATGGGTCTGTAGTTTTTGAGGTCGGTGGGGTCCGCTGAGGGTTTTTTAGGAGGGGGTTGACCTCGGCGTGTTTCCAGTCGTCGGGGAACGCAGGCGGTCGCCAGGGAGCGGTTGATGGTGTGGCGGAGCATGGGTGCGATGGTGTCGGCGGCTCTGTTGAAGATGTGGTGGGGGCAGGGGTCCGTGGGGGCCCCTGAGTGGATTGACTTCATTGTCTTCAGTGTGTCTTCGGTGGTGAGGGCTGTCCAGTCGTCAATCGCTGGTTTCCGGGTGTCGGGGGTGGTTGGTGAGGGTTCAGTGTGTTGGTTGTCTTCGTCGAAGTTGTCGTAGATGCTCTTGATTTTGTGGTGGAAAAAGGTGCTGAGTTTGTCGCAGAGGTCTTGTGAGGGAGGGATGTCGGTAGACTCGCTAGTGGGTTGGGCGAACTCCTTGATGATGCTGAAGAGTTCCTTGCTGTTGTGCGCGTGGGTGGAGATTCTGTCTTCAATCGCTTTTTTCCTCGTTTCTCTGATGAGTTGATGGTGGGCGTTGGTGGCGGCTCTGAAGTTGTCGTGGGCTTCTGTGGATTTGGTGTTCCTCCAGGCCTTTTCGAGGCGGCGGCATGTGCTTCTGGACTCTCGAAGTTCAGTGGTAAACCATCTGGCTTTCTTGGCGCGGGTATTGTTGTTTTTCTTGAGGGGGGCTATGGTGTTGGTGCTGTCCGAGATCCATTTATGCAGGGTTCGGGCTGCGGTGTTGGGGTCGTCGTTTTCCGCGATGGTTGGGGTGGAGTTGTTGAGTGAGGAGGTGAGCTGGTCATCAGTGATTTTGGTCCAGTTTCTTCGTGGAAGCAGGTGCTGGTGTCTGTGGATGGTGGGTGTTCTGAAGGTGAAGTGGACGCAACGATGGTCGGTCCATGGGAGTTCGGTGGTGTGGCTCAAGGTGATGGAGTTTCCTGTAGTGAAGAGGGGGTCGAGGGTGTGTCCTGCTGAGTGCGTGGGCTCGGTCACGATCTGGTGCTTCCTGCACAAAATGCTTTAACTTATGACATAAGGCTAATGGTATACTTAGGCGGCTTATTAACAACTTTCGATTGGGCTCCCCTAAAAGATCATCAACAGGGGTGGTAGAATTTGTCTAGCTAGTGTTTTTCCAGTGATTGGGAAGGGGAGTGGTTGAGGTGGAGCTTGGTAAGGAGAGTGCAGCTCTTTGGTGTGAACCTTAGACTGGTGGTGGGAGATGACGTCTATTACTTTTAAGGTTTATCAACAATGTGATTTCTCCCTAATGGTGCTTTCTTTCTGATGCAGACTTGCGTGAAGTTACGCGATTATTTAATTTACCCTATCCTTCCTTCACTATTTCGGTGGTAAGCAGGAATGCTGCAGCCTATGTTGATACTTATTTTTTGGCTGATGGGTAAACAACAGTGTATGCTAACTGGCGCACAGGCTTTTTATGGGGACCTCTTTCCCTAAATATATATTCATGCCCGCCCATTTGCTTCATCTGTAAATAACATCAGATCCTTGTCTTTTATTTGGATAATCCCAATATGGTGCTCCTTCCTACGCCACACTTTCCACTTGGAAACGTTTATCCATCACACCATTGTAGGAAAGTAGGATCTGCTTTTATGGTTACCCCCACTTTTTGCCTGGTGCTAAGCTGTTATTGACTAGTCTGACTGGGATCCTGCTAATCAGGACCCCAGTCTATCTGCTTTCTCCCTTAAATTGTTGTGGTTAGTACTTGGGTACATCCCAGATTGGGTACTGGGGTACCCTTATCAGTCCCTAGTATATGGTACTAAAGTACCCAGGGCATAGGTACCCCATAGGTCCCCCATGGGCTAAAGCATGCATTATGCCACCCATGGGAGACCATTCAAAATGCAACTACAGGCCTGCCATTGCAGCCTGTGTAAGCTGGTGCTTGCACCACTTACTAAAGATATAGGTTTCCTATATCTAGGGTCACGGCACTTAAAACCTATAAGCCGGCCTTATCAAGCATGAAGGCAGGGTGCTTGGTTTGAAGTGTGAGGGTGCCCCTGCATGAGCAGGACACCCCTACAGCCTATGGAGTCCATTCTCCCAGGTTGTAAGTGAAGCAGCCACATACTATATAGAGGGGCACCTCGTAATTACGCGATGACCATCTCGAAATTGCTGCAACGAATCCTATCATATCTGAAAGAGACAATTAGTTATAGATTCCTTACCTCAGAATTACCCCCAGGCGTCAGACTAGATCCGGAGAATTTTTCGTCAGCAGTACCCCTGCGCGTCGAAAGGTGGCGTCAGTCGGCTCCGCGTTCGTCGTTGGCGTCGTGGTCGCCGGGATGACGTCGCGGTAGCTACTTAGACGCTGCCCTCACGCGCTGACGTCAGTTCTTTTTCCGCGCCAGCCAGGGCAGATCCGGAGAGAGCGGTACCTCCAGTCACTTTTTGACGGACTTTTTGGTGACTTTTGTCGACACCGTTTTAGAGTCTTCGACTCCTGGTGCACGTCAGGGATGCCCGGCTTCAAGGCTTGCGGTTCCTGTAGCCGACTGATGGCGGTGACAGATCTGCACCACGTATGCCTGTTTTGCTTGGAGCACGACCACGACCCCAAGTCGTACTCCGACTGCCGGACCATGAATCCGAAGTCTTTGCGGGAGCGGTCCCGAAAGCTTCTTGAGGCCCGGCAGTCGGCTCCGCGCCGTTCGAGGTCCCGGTCGCGTGGGAGGTCGAGGGACCGGTCGCGGAGCCACCACCACCAGTCTTCGTCCAAGTCTTCGCACTCCTCAGGTAAGTCGAAGCACAAGAAGAAGTCGAAGAAGCATCATCGCTCTTCGACTTCTCCCCGTCGGTCGGCCGACGTGACGAGGGATGCGGGTGGTGCCCCTCCCACGGCTCCGCGTGCGGAGCCTGAAGGGTCGACTCAGAGTTTCCCCCCCTTCCCGGAACCCAGAGCGACCCCTGCCCAGCTTTGCCAATTTTATGAAGCGATGCATGCCATCTTTGGGCAGCCCGACTCCGCCGGCGCGACTTCGGGCCCCCCGGACTCAGCTGGGGGCCCTGGGCCTTTGACGCCGGCGGCTCCGGCACCACAGGGTACCCTTGGATCCAGGCCTGGATCTGGATCGGCGCCGGTCGACCTGATAACACCTCCCCCGGCGCCGAATCCACCGGCATCACGTCTGTGTCCCCAACCGGCGTCGACCCCAGCCTCCAACCCTTTGTAGACATGGAGCCGGACCCCGGCGCCGACGGGTACTTTTGTGCCCTTGTTCTACCCTGGCTCTTTTAGACCAGATTGGCAGCCTGAGGAGGGTGAGGAGGACTGGGAGGGGCCTGGGGACCCTTTAACTGACCAGTTAGGCTACGAGCCGGACTGGAGAGAGGAACTGGGGGAAGCCAGTGGTCTGGATACCTCACCAGACCTTGGCATGTTGTCTCCTCCTACCGTGGCTACGGAGGAGGGAGCGTCTTACGCAGTGGTGTTGCGTAGGGCGGCCAAGGCTCTCAACCTCGAGCTACCTACGGTGGCAGTCAGGACTAACCTCCTGACAGAGGTGCTACAACCGGCAGCGAGCTCTTCGGAACCCCTGCTGACGTTTAATGAAGCCCTAACCAACATCCTTTTGGGCACCTGGTCCAGGCCCAACACGGGCTCCTGTGGATAGGATGATTGGCCGACGCCACCGCCCGGCCTTGGGCGACCCCACTTTTCTCTCTCAACACCCCACCCCTGAGAGCTTGGTGGTCCAAGCCTCCACCTCCAAAGGCGCATTCCCTAACGCACCACCTGATAGGGAATCCAAAAAGCTGGACCATCTTGGGAAGAAGATGTTTTCTTCCTCCAGCTTGGGACTGCGGTCGGTAAACACCGCATGTCTGTTGGGCCGTTACACCCACTCCGTGTGGGATACGGTGGCGCAAGTGCTGCCTCAGTGCCTGGAGGAGGCCTGGGCCGTGCTCTCCCGTGCAGTTGCCGAAGGGAGAGACGCAGCAAAGTTTACCATCCGCTGTGGGCTGGATACAGCCGACTCACTAGGCAGGACGATTTCCACGTCGGTAGCCCTTCAACGCTACGCCTGGTTGAGATCAACTAGTTTTTCAGGGGATGTCCAATCCACTCTTATGGACATGCCTTTTGATGGCCGTCGCCTATTCGGCGACAAGGCAGACAACGCGCTGGAGCGCTTTAAGGACTCTCGGGCTACGGTCAGGTCCTTGGGCCTCTCCACCACCCGCCCTGCGCAGTCTGCCTTTCGCCCCTTTCGTGGCTACGGAAGGGGTGCTCAGCCGCGTCCCGCCCAGAGCCACAGGCCAGCGCAAGCTGTTCAACCCCTGCGCGGCTGGATGTGGGAACCACCGCCGGGGTTCTGGGGCCCAGCGGGCAGGCCAGTCCACCACAGCCCCCTCTGCAGCAGCCTCCAAACCCTCCTAGACCGACCTTTCAGGGCCACCAATCACCAGTGGGCGGCAGGATTCGCCATCACCTCCCCCATTGGCGCACCATCACGTCGGACAGGTGGGTTTTGCAAATAGTCCAAAGGGGCTACTCCCTCCCTTCGAGACTACCCTCCATCCATGCCACCTCAGTACCATCGCATGTCGGAGGATCATCTGGCCCTTCTCCAACAGGAAGTTTCGGCACTCTTGGCCAAGGGAGCCATCGAGCGAGTTCCTCTCCCAGAAGTAGGTTGTGGTTGCTATTGCCACTACTTTCTGGTGCCCAAGAAGGGCAAAGGCCTGCGTCCTATCTTGGAACTCAGGAACGTCAACCGCTTCCTTCGGAAGGAGAAGTTCAAAATGTTGACGCTAGCTCAGGTCCTGTCTGCCCTCGACCCTGGAGACTGGATGGTAGCGTTGGACTTGCAGGACGCTTATTTTCACATCCCCATCCTACCGGCGTTCCCTGCAGTTCACGGTAGGCCACGAGCACTTCCAGTTTACCGTGCTCCCCTTTGGCCTTACAAGCGCCCCTCGGGTCTTCACAAAAGTGATGGCGGTGGTCGTAGCTCATCTGCGCAGATCAGGGGTTCCAGTCTTCCCCTATCTCGACGACTGGCTGTTGAAGGCGGGCTCGCCCTAGGCTGTCGTCTCCCACCTCCAGACTACTGCGGACCATCTGCATTCGCTGGGGTTCTCTGTCAACGTGCCGAAGTCACACCTGACTCCCTCTCAGAAGCTCCTTTTCATCGGAGCGGTTCTGGACACGACACAGTTTCGGGCTTATCCTCCCGAGCAGTGAGTCCGGGATATTCGGGCTATGATTCCGATCTTTCAGCCTCTATACCGGGTTTCAGTCAGAATGACCCTCAGGCTACTGGGCCTGATGGCCTCCTGCATCCTGCTTGTGGATCATGCCAGATGGCATATGCGGGCTCTGCAGTGGGACCTGTTGTTCCAGTGAGCACAACATCAGGGGAACCTGTCCGATTGCGTCCAGATCTCGGAGGGCACTGCACGCCAATTGCAGTGGTGGCTAACGAACCAGGATTGGGTCAGCGGCAGATCCCTCTCCCTTCCCCAACCAGAGTTCACTGTGGTGACAGATGTAGCACTGCTGGGATGGGGCGGCCACATGGGGGAGGCGGAGATCAGAGGCCTCTGGTCTCCCGCGGAGTCCGGGCTCCACATCAACCTTCTGGAGCTTCGGCCGATTCGTCTTGCACTCAAAGCATTCCTTTCCTCTGTCCGGGGAAGAGTAGTGCAGGTGTTCACGGACAACACCACCACCATGTGGTACTGCAGCAAACAAGGCTGGGTGGGGTTGTGGACCCTATGTCAGTAGGCCCTCCGCCTCTGGACATGGCTGGAACATCAGGGCATATCTCTGGTGGTTCAACACCTGGCAGGTTCCCTGAACGCCAGGGCAGACAAACTCAGGTGCATGATGGATCACGAATGGCGTCTTCACTCCGAGGTGGTGCAAGGTCTCTTTCGACAGTGGGGAGAGCCTTGGTTAGATCTATTCGCCACCGAAGAGAACGCGCAATGTCAGCAATTCTGCGCGTTGGAATTTCCAAGGCGGCACTTGCTAGGCGACGCTTTTCGTCGCAATTGGAGTTGCGGTCTTCTATATGCCTTTCCGCCTATACCAATTTCTGCCCAGAGTGCTGAAGAAGATCAAGCGCAACCGGGCCCAAGCAATTCTTGTGGCCCCGGATTGGGTACGAAGAGTCTGGTATCCCGAGCAGCAACACATGGCCATCGATCCTCCGATCAGACTGCCTCTTCGGTAGGATCTTCTGTCGCAGCAGCAGGGGACGGTCCTCCACCCGAACATGTCCAGCCTCCACCTCCTTGCGTGGAGATTGAGCGGCGGCAGTTGACGTCGTTTGACCTGCCTCCCGAAGTTTGTGATGTTATCTTTGCAGCCAGGCGTCCCTCCACTAAGACGGTATACGCCTGCAGATGGAACAAATTTGTGGCATGGTGCACAGCAAAGGCTGTGGATCCCCTTTCCGCCCCTCTTTCTGATGTTCTCTTGTTCCTCCTTTCTTTGGCCCAGCAGGGCTCTGCTCTGGGCACTCTAAAGGGCTACCTCTCTGCCATTTCAGCCTTCCTTAGGCTTCCTGATCAGCCTTCTCTTTTCAAGTCCCCTGTTGTAAATCGTTTCCTTAAGGGCATTACTCATCTTTTTCCTCCTATTCCCTTCGTAATGCCCCAGTGGGACTTGAACTTGGTTCTTACATATCTTATGTGCGCTCCCTTTGATCCGTTACATAACTGCCTTCTCAGGCTTCTAACTTTGAAAACTGCCTTTCTGGTGGCCATCACCTCTGCGCGCAGGGTGAGTGAGCTACAAGCTCTTTCTTCTAAGCCTCCCTTTCTGGCTGTTCATCCGGACAAGGTCGTCCTCAGAACTAGACCTTCCTTTCTTCCCAAGGTGGTTACTTCTTTCCACATTGGCCAAACCATCACTGTGCCCACCTTCTTTCCGCCTCCTTCAAAAGAGGAAGAGAGGCTCCACCGTCTGGATCCAAAAAGTGCGCTTTCCTTCTACTTGGATCGCACCAAACAATTCCGGGTGGACGACCAGCTCTTTGTTGGTTACGTGGGCACCAAGAAAGGTTGGGCCGTGCACAAACGGACCATCTCCAGGTGGGTCATTCTGTGCATAAAATCTTGCTATTCTTTGGCAAAGAAGGAGCCTCCAGTGGGACTGCGCGCCCATTCCACCAGGGCGACGGCAGCTACCACTGCTTTGGGACGGGGAGTCCCCCTTCATGACATCTGTCAGGCAGCTACGTGGGCATCGTTGCACACGTTCACCAAACACTACTGCCTGGACAGCCAAGTCCGGAGAGACGGCTTCTTTGGCCGTTCTGTTCTCCAGGACTTTCTGGTGTGAATTTAGTTCGCAGACCCACCTCCGGGGTTGGTATTGCTGGGATATCTATTCTAAGGTAAGGAATCTATAACTAACTGTTTCTTTCAGATGAACAAGTTACTTACCTTCGGTAACGATATATCTGTTGGAAACATAGGTTAGTTATAGAATCTTTACCGCCCCACCCATCCTCCCCGTTCTGCGAAATTGGCTTCTAGGGTTAAGGACTTCCTTTCAGGGCCCTAGTTTTGTGCACCAGTGGTCAGTGTCTTGCATGGCTCTGCGCTTCTGGCGTGGAAAGTCGTGTACAGAACTGACGTCAGCGCGCGAGGGCGGCGTCTATGTAGCTACCTCGACGCCATCCCAGCGACCACGACGACGAACGCGGAGTCGACAGACGCCACCTTCTGACGCGCAGGGGCACTGCTGATGAAAAACTTACCATATCCAGTCTGACGCCTGGGGGTAATTCTAAGGTAAGGAATCTATAACTAACCTATGTTTCTTACAGATATATCGTTACCGAAGGTAAGTAACTTGTTCTTCTGGTAAAACATTAATGATAATGGGGTAACCCAGTAACCCTCAGAACCTGGGTAAGTACACTAGAGAAAAAGTGGTTCTGTCGGGTACCCGACAGAACCACTTTTTCTTCTGGTAAAACAAGCTGGTTTACACTCATTCTGGCCTAAGCCTGAAGGCTGCTCTCCACAGCTACCACTTAGAGAGCTTTCTAAGGTTGTCTAAGACCTCTTAAATCACCATAAGGGTTGTCTGGACTGGTGCGAGGTGCCCACTTACATAGTTGGACATCATATACCAGGCCAGCTTCTCACAACCATGATTTGACCTCCTGAGGAATTGCTCTGAAAGGAACATGGCCAACGCACAACTCCATATTTAGTTTGGGCAGTAATGTTTGCCACTCAATTGACGGCAGCTTTCTTACAAATCAGTGACCATATAATTTCAGCTTATAAGGCCTTTGTTTACTTAAGTATTTGCTCACGAGTGTTACATAGGTGCTCAGATAAATCCACTTGTGAGGGCAAATCTGAGACCTGATTCACAGAAAGTGGTTTGATGGATATCTAGGTTTGTGAGTATTCCCTGCAATCAGTGTCTCACTTCTAGTATGCCTGCAAATGTATTCCTGTCAGGGACAAGACTAGGAACATTATCAAGGTGGGATTGGGAAGTGAACTCCCCAGTTTTCATGTGGATCTGGGGAATAGTGTTTCTACAAGGGAAAAAGTATTTTCGCTGCGAAAAAAAAAAAATTTAATATGAAAATTGATTATTGGAAGAATTTTTCTACAGAATTCTCCACATGTTGGAAAATGAGTACATTTTATGCAATTGAGCACTCGTGCAGATATAGGAGTCACACAGTGTTCTAGAATTCTTTTGAGTCCTATAAAAGTCAGACATTTGCTCCAAATTTGAGTAATCTACAGGAGCAAATTTTGTAAATGTTCACTTCTATTTTGTGAATGAGCCGAAATTTAGTCAGTTATACACAGCAAGGCCGCCATAAACAAAGGGTGGTGGGGCATGTAGGGTCACGCGGGAGGGGTTGGTGGGGGGGTTAGAAATATACAATATATATATTTTTTTAAACTTACCTTTAGCCGCTAGCGTCGCGCTTTCTTACAAATCAGTGACCATATAATTTCAGCTTATAAGGCCTTTGTTTACTTAAGTATTTGCTCACGCGTGTTACATAGGTGCTCAGATAAATCCACTTGTGAGGGCAAATCTGAGTCCTGATTCACAGAAAGTGGTTTGATGGATATCTAGGTTTGTGAGTATTCCCTGCAATCAGTGTCTCACTTCTAGTATGCCTGCAAATGTATTCCTGTCAGGGACAAGACTAGGAACATTATCAAGGTGGGATTGGGAAGTGAACTCCCCAGTTTTCATGTGGATCTGGGGAATAGTGTTTCTACAAGGGAAAAAGTATTTTCGCTGCGAAAAAAAAAAAATTTTAATATGAAAATTGATTATTGGAAGAATTTTTTCTACAGAATTCTCCACATGTTGGAAAATGAGTACATTTTATGCAATTGAGCACTCGTGCAGATATAGGAGTCACACAGTGTTCTAGAATTCTTTTTGAGTCCTATAAAAGTCAGACATTTGCTCCAAATTTGAGTAATCTACAGGAGCAAATTTTGTAAATGTTCACTTCTATTTTGTGAATGAGCCGAAATTTAGTCAGTTATACACAGCAAGGCCGCCATAAACAAAGGGTGGTGGGGCATGTAGAGGTCACGCGGGAGGGGTTGGTGGGGGGGTTAGAAATATACAATATATATATTTTTTTAAACTTACCTTTAGCCGCTAGCGTCGCGCTGCCTCTCCTCTTCCTGCCTGGTCCCAGCAGCCCCGGGGACAGACTCCCATCTAAGCGGGCAGGAAAGATGCTCCGTTCAGGCCAGGGAGTCTATTGGGCTTCTCCAGCCCGAATGCTCAATGAAGCTGGGCTGGAGAAAACCTAAGTGCGCATGAGTGTTTTAGTCGGCCTGAGACGGACGGCCAAACACACATGAGCAATTAGGGAGTGGAGTGCACGTAGCCCTCCTCCTCTTCTCCCCCCCCCCCCCCCATGCCTAGGACCCACCCCTCCCTACAGCGCTGGCTCTGAACCAGCAAATACAAAATAAAACGCTGCAAGAACATCGTTTTATTTTTAATTTGCTGGCTCTGAGCTAGACAGTGGGGCGACGCTCCTCCGCCATTGCGGAGGAGCCGCCACTGGTTGTACATTGAGATAAACTAAAGCCAACTCAAACTGCAGCTCAGCCTGCACTCTGTAGTTAGCTGAGTTTCACATGCGTTACATGTGTGCTCTCTGTGCACCTTCTGATGGCTAAATTCCTGCAATGTTATCCTATATTACACTGCAAGCACTTGTGAGTATGTTTTACACCAGATCTTAAATCAGATGCCCCGATATGTTTGAAAACGAGGTCGGAAAAAAACTGGAATCCAAACTCTCCTAAAGCATGGCATATTATATTTGAAATGAATACTCAAACATTCTTGGTGATAACTGATAGGTTGAATTTAACGTTATGAAACCCATGGAAAATGCATTTGGTTGATTCGTATGAAAAATTCTGCCTTCACAGTGATATGCCAACATTTACTTTTATAAATAACTTTATTGCCATTTACAAATAATACAATGACAATCTGTCATCATATTAGAAAAACACCATTATTGCATTGTCAGGAACATAAACAGTTGTTGAAATTATCATAGGCTTTTGGACAACTAACAATAGAACGCCTGTTTGTATGCGTCTTTCAAATTTACATTTTCAACATCACACAAGTCATGGTAAGTAAAGTAAATAGTAATGCTATTTGCAAGCGTAGTTGAGAGAACCTCCATAGCCCACTTCCATTGACATTTATATCCTTGTCGCCATATGCTAACAAACTATAGGGGCAAACGTCCGTTGCTATTTTTTATTGGAACGATTGGTTGATGTTTCATTAGAAATGCACAATTGGTCACAGCCACATCGTAGCTCTGATACCACATTTCCAGTTTTGGTCTTGATGTAATTCAATGGCAGTAGTTTTTCAGGACTAAGGACATGCTTCATAGTTGGTGTGCACCCTAAATTGCGACCCCAGAATATTGATGGGACACAATATCAAGGATGCAATATAGAAAACAAATATCGATAGGTAAGTCCAGAATTTCAATGCCTAACTCCACATAAATGTACCTAAGCGGTACATATATCTTCAAGGTACGTAGAGGTGGAGCTAGGAGCAGTAAATCTATACTTCGCTATATGCATTAAAACTTTAAGTATTTTGTCCCTTAATATTCTGTCCTCAATATTCTTGTACCATGACTTTTGGGGTTAAAAATCAGTTGTACAACTGCTTAACTTTTAAATAGTTAAAATATTTAACAGATGGCTTTGAAGCAGTGGCCACATTTAGACAATTTATCTTCATATCAGCATATGCCACCTTTGGCCCTTGAGCGATCAAGGACTGCAGTTAGTCAAACTGGTACCAGCCTGGTCCATTGTATTTATACTATTTCCTTAGATATTGTTAAAGAGTAATATAGATTCAGTAGTCTCTATTGACCTAGTAGCTAGTGCAGCAGACTAGTGAAATTATTTTAGATACGTTGCTGGTCACCTGAACATCTTGTCTGGTCCTAGGTACAGGGGTGAGGTCAAAAAGCGTGCAGCCAGGGCTGGACTACGACAGAAAATAGACATGGGCACCAAAATAAAAGGGGCCCCCATTAGTGAATTTAAAGGGTAGAAAATTGGCCCATGTTTGCAAATTGGGCAGTTTGAACTTGTAAATATACATTGTGAAAGTGTTTTGGAAGGTATGGCAGACTACATAAATTTGAGCTTGCTGCAGATGTTTGTTTTTTAATATCAGGGAAATCAACATTAAAAACTGGCCCAGCAGCCATAAAACAAGCCCCAAACAGCCAAAAATGCTGCTTAATGTTGCGGATACTGAGAAAAATGTCACTTTTTCGAACATCAGTTCATTCTGTAGTGTCCAGGCGAATACCTCTTTTTTTAAAAAGTATTTTCATGCCTAGCGCACAAACACCAGTGCATCCAAAATGCAGCTGCCAAACTCGCCCTAGGTAATATACAATATATGCACGCCCTAGGTCTCCTTTGGCGTGCATCTTCCGCTGCTGTACTGGACTGGATGCATTGGGTCCCTGTGGCAAAGAAGATTGCTTTACAATATCTCTTTCATGTACACAGAGTCTTCTGTAATACAGGCCCAGTTTACCTCAGAAATAATATCCCTAGCTGACCTCTTAGGTCCACAGATGCCTCTGTTCTTTTGATACCCAGGTTTAACTGATTCTGGTCTGGTGGCAGAGCTTTTTAAGTCTTGTCAGCCTAACTGTGGAATACTCCACCATCGCCTCTCTGCAAAATGCAGAACTTGATCCACTTTAGGAAAGCCTTCAAGACCTTGCTTTATGCTTAGTAACCTTCAGTCCTTTTTTATGTAAATCTGTTTTTCAGCACTAGGATAGCTGTAAAGGTAGCAGTGCGCTTAATGAAACTTGTAACATAACTTTACCTTTGTAAGAAAAAGCATTGGCTGAACATTGAGTTACTGTCTTACTTTTGTGTTTTGCTCAGTTAGTTCTGAGTTTCTAGCCCACAATACCTCTTTCAGTTAGCATTTTATTGCTCTGCCTCGGTACACTTAGAGACAGGTTGTGCATTGTAAACTTCAGATAAATACAAGAGGAAAGAGTTTTACATCGAGAACTCAGTGACAACTATAGTAGGAAGAACTTCCCATTGTTATCCCCTTGATGAACACACTAGAGAAGGGCTATATGTTAATAATAATGGCCCTGACACAGATCTGTTGTTCAGGTCGTGCTAGAGAGGTACCATTTTGGTTGTATCCATTTGTAATTTTGTATTTAGTACTCTGTCAATTAAGGTACTTTTTTAAAACGTAAAAATACTGGATGTTTATTTATTAAGAAATACTGTGCATTGTGTGCAGTTTCTTAATGTTTATTTAACCCCTTTAGTTGTTTTAGATCATTGTTATGGCTAAACTATGCTGTTGATATTCAATTCCTGATACATTGAAGTGTAAGTAACTCTGACTTTCCCCTTAAATGTTGGGAATGTCTTGCTTCAGTTGTGTGTTTGACTAATAGACTTTTGAAGTTAAATTCAGATAAAGGGGAGGTGTTGGTTATATGAAATCCTCCTTACATCTGGACCTCCGTTTGGTAGTCACAGACTCTTAGCCCACTCCCAGCCCCTGCTACTATGACCAGAAATGTTGGTGTTACTACCACAACTCATTTTGCCTTTTACCTGAATGTCGACAAGATTTGCTGGTACATATTACTCCTCCCCTGATAGCCAACTGGGGAGTGAAGGCGATTTCCTACGCCGACGACACCCAGCTGGTCTTCCCATTCAAGGATCAGACTGAAGACTCTTTTAAGTGCTTTAAAGGCTGCTTAAAAGACATTGCAGGCTGGATGAACAACAGCAAACTTAAATTGAATGCCGATAAAACTGAAGTGATGTTTTTTGGCAAATCCCAGCCTCCGGCTGCAGCCCTATGGTGGCCTGAGGAAATGGGCCCGCCACCTGTTCCAGCGGGCTATGCTAAAAATCTGGGTGTAAAATGGCTTGATGATTTATCCTTTTCCGGCCAAATTCAGCAGGTCACACTGCCTGCTTCAGCAGCCTGAGAAACCTGCGGAAATGTATACATCTGCTGCCAGGGAGCTGCCGCAGGACTGTAATCCAGGCCACAGTAACTGCCCGCTTGGACTACGCAAATGGCCTCTATACCGGCTTACCGGCCTACCTTGTAAAGAAACTCCAAATGGTCCAAAATGCGGCTGCAAGATTAATCAAACATGTTCCTTTTCGGCAACACATCTCTCCGCATATTAGAGAACTACATTGGCTTCCGGTAGCCAAGAGAATCAAATTCAAGGCCTTGACCCTTGCATTTCGGGCATTTCACGGATCGTGCCCTTCGTATCTGAAACAGAGGCTAGGTGTTTACACGCAGTCGCGTGTTCTGAGATCTTGCTCCCAGAAATTACTTTGCACTCCTCGAGTGAAGAAAACTCGGTTGGGGGGCAGATCTTTCGTGTTTGGGGCGTCTAAATTGTGGAATTCCCTTCCTAACTCCTTGCGTCAGATATCTTCTGAAACACAATTTAGGAAGGCAGTCAAAACTTGGCTATTTAACTTGGCTTAATTTGATTTTTCTTGATCGCTGTCTGTCTCCCGTGTGTCACTTGTCGCTTTAGCGCCGGGACACCTCCTACGAGGTAGCTGTTCGCGCTCAATAAATGGCTGTATTATTATTATTATTATTTGAAGAAGTTAAAGAAAATCCTTCCTTGCCTCTGAGTTTAAGGGAGATGGTTCTGATCCAGGCAAACTACCTCACCCTGTTTGGAGTATAGGAATGTAGTCTTTCTTGGCTTACCTAAATATCTTATGGTGCCTTCATATTGTGCAAAGTGCAGCTGCCACATCTGTTACCTAATTAACCTCTGCATGCTTCTGTTAAATTCCAGTTGAACTTCCTCCACATTTTACCAGTGAATTAACTGATCTTGTGTAAGATGCTTTGCATGGTGCACAAGGCCCTTCAGTATCTCAGCTCTGCATCAGTGACATGTGCTCTCAAACAAGCCTCATTCCTCTTCTCATTCAGTCTTGTTTGTGCCCATGTTCCATTGCAGCAAAGCAGGCAGAAGCTCTTTCTTTTTTCTCTCTCCTACGCCCAGTGCACCAAAGACAAAGAGTGAGTGATGTGCCTGTGAGAGTGCAGCTAATTTAAGCCAGATATATTGGTATGGATAATGTTTGTTTGTATTTGTTGTAGGAGTACATTTTTACTTTTCTTTGATCCTTTTTGTCTTTTTCTTTTCTAGAAATGTATTAATATAAATGTGTGTGTATTTTATTACAACATGTTGCACTCTGGTATATATTCTTATTTAGGTGTCACTGTGAACAATAAGTATCTTTCTAGCTCATGAACACCCAGTTGTATGACAATTAGTGCCTGTCATGTTTTGTTGTGAAGGCTCCTATGTTTGTAAGATTCAGGTTAGCTACAAAGCAGGATCCAGTAATTGGGACACCTCTCTGGTCTTGGCTGCACTGATGACAATATATATATTTTTTAAATCCATAGTTTAAATTCAATCATTAATTTATTTTAAATAGATGCATATTTTTAACAGAAATATTTAAATACCAGGGGCGATATTACATATTCACTGAACTGGTGCAAAAGCAATTCCTTTTGCACAGTTTTTGCTGCTTGTGTAATAGAAAATTGAGCAAAAAAGATTTTTCCCAGTCCATGCTATAGAAAGGTTTTGCTCTAGGGGAAAATGGAGTACCTGTGAAACCACTGCAAAATTACAGAAGGGAGTTGTGGTTTTAACCCAGAACTTCACGTCCGTTAATAAAATTTATTTTTTACATGGACAAATTAATGTTGCTCTGCGTTTGCTACTCACATTATAAGAAATTGAACAAAAAGATTTTACTCGTCCTTTCTTTCGCTTTTGGGAAAAGGAGTGCAACGTAATTGCTCAGTTTCATTAAGTAAATGCAGCTAGGTTAAAAACAGTTTGCTTCATTTGTTTGCCCTCTTGCAAACTTTGGAAGACATATTATTGGCCATGTTGCACTGTAAGTAAACAGCCATATGGACTTGGACCATTTTGTTTAACTCAAGGAAAACGATATGTAACGTGGCCTCGTCTTTCATAAGTCTTTTGATTCTTTCTATAAGGGCAGAGCAATGCCAGATTTATGAAGTCCATTTTGGAATATAGGTATTTAAGCATGCTAGCCATCGAAGACAATTTCAGAAGCTAGGGTGCTCCTTTTCATGCCTCTGACAGGGGTGTAGCAAGAAGATGTCACGGCCTGTCCTGATCCCCTCGGGCGTTTTCCGAGCATGCTTAGGTCGCCCCTTTGCCGCCGTTCTTCCGGGGTGATCACAAAGCATGGGATTATTGTCTGCTCAAGAAATCAAGTACAAAGTCGCCCCATGCGACCTGGCCGCCCAGCAGAGATTAACAGCTGCTTTTCCTTTGATTAGGCCTGGTAATAACAGTTCCTTTAGTTCATAATTGGATGGATTCGGAGCCATGTAATTCTGGTTTAGGCTGTTATTTTGCGCTGGCATGTAGTTGAGCTGTGTCAGTGGAAAGGGGCTTGTAATCCCATTAGTCAGTTGTCAGTCAAGGCATAGAGTAGATAAAGGGAATTGGAATCTCCCCGGCTGTTGTAACAAGTAGTCAAATGAGCCACACACAGCGACAGTTCTGAAGGGCTTTTAAGGCATTCATTTGACGATTCTGCATCAGTCAACAAACGTCCTGGCTCCTGTTACTAAGTCAAACGTTCAATACTGTTTATTGCAAAGTCTGTACCACACTTGGTAGCTCATTATTGCTTTGACTGATATTGCCCTGATGGCTTTCATAGCTTTTCCAGTGTACAGATGACTGAGTGAAATTATGGGAGTAATAGAACAATGATCTGGTGCGGTGTGTATCAAATGTGATCATGGGCATAAGACTGCGTGTGTAGCTGATTTTGAGTAGAGTGCAGCAATAGTTTGTGTTGATAATGTGGACCACTACCTTTCTGGTATTTATTAAATTAATATTGAAATCTCTAAATGCGTATAATCCTAAAAGTGTGCTTCACTTTTATTTTGACCTGTCAATCATCACAAAACAATCCATACACCAAACAAAACCATACAGAATTATCGGGGATAAGTATATTATGATTGTGCTCAAGTGTCTAGACTACCCTTGAAAAGGACACCCTTGGCCAATTACTGTTACAACTACACAAGTTATTTATCCTCTAGCTAGAACAACAAAATCGCAATATTCAAAGACTGTTACCTGCCTAGCAAAATCCAGCCCTAACATGTGACCAAAACGGAGAAGATTCTGTAAACTACACAAAACGAGAGCATCTTAAAATAATGAACCCTTTACCAACCATTACAGAAAGTGCAAAGTAAATGGAAAAGAAAGTTGTGGAAGACACGTGCTCATATACAGCGTGACTCCAGGGCCGAAACGTAGGAACTCCTGCTGAGATGTTCTATACCCCGTCACCCGTCCCGAATGCATTGGCTGTCATCACTCCGTCCATATCACTTCCACTCTCCCACCAGCTCCAGTAGTCAGTTTTTCTTCCAATCGGCAACGAGTAAAAGTGACAACAGCATCTTTGCTGCTCTGCAGGATTGCTTTGTGGGAGGAGAAGATCAGTGCTGAGTCCGCTGCCTGACTTAGCCTAGTTGCCTTACTAGCTGGAGAGCACGCTTCTAATAACTGCTGTCCCCAGAGCCTCTGCCCTTTCAGTCGTCCCTTGAGAGCCGGATAAACGCACCAGCCCTTCCTTCAAAAGATAGATATGATTGATCCCAACTTAAATACTTCCATAGGGTATACTTTCAAATACTCCCACTTCCTTTGCGACTCTGAAGGATGGGGAGGAGATGTGCTGCCTAGAGGGGCACACTGCTGCCTGTAACATGGGAATGCCCTCTCATCAGATAATTCTGTTAATTGGTGTGGAACGATCTGTCAGCAGCGGGGCATCTACATGACAAGTTGGCTATACTGGGACTGATGGAGGAGGAAGGGGACTCGAGATACTGCCGACTGCTAGTGGGGGTCAGATGCTTGGTGGCCAAGCGAGACATTGCCCGGACTGTGAAGCTCCATGGATGCTCCAACCTTCAGGATGTGGAGGATGGGAATGGGCCAGTGTGCCCTTATGGAGCGGAAGGTCTACAGAGCTAGGAGATGCCCCCAAAAATATGAGAAGATTTGAGGCCCTGGTTGGCATATGATCAAGGCAGGAAGGCACAACCCTGTTGGCCTCCAAGAGCGGGGAAAGAGACTGACGTTATCCCGCTGGTGTGATGTGGAGGTACAATATTCAAGCCTAACAAGGACTTGCCCTTTATAGTATCGAGATGTGCAATCAGGGTGATTGTTGGCCTCTTAGCAGATACGATAATTCTTGCATATGTGGTGTTCTCCCTGGGAATTCGCACGTTGCCACAGGGGTCCAAAGATGAGTGAACAGGAGGAGTTTTAATGTGTCCACTCATTCTGGTAGGGGGCCACCAGCCAACTGCTGGAGCAGGAATCCCCAGTTCATAAGATTCCACAACTAACCTTCATATGTAGTTCCATTTAGTAAAAGAAGTAAACAGTCAGCAGGATTTTACCGTAACTTTCGCTAAAGGTAAGGGATCCCTTAATAAATCCCCCTTCTCAATGTACTTTCCCTGGGTAGGTATGTGCCATTACATCCAATGGTGATTCAGTCAGTCTAAGCCCTTTGGTTAATCTCAAACACATTCCAGGTCTGTCACTCTATCTTGACATCAGAAGACCTGCATGATGCGCATCCTTTGTCAGTCCATAGCCTTGATGCTGGTTTCACTCCTATATCACTCCGATATTATTTTGTTATTTACTTTTGTGGTTTCCTGTTGAGCCGGTCAGGATTTACTAAACAATATGTGCGAATGATGATGGATATACATAGATAAAAACAACCTAAACAGTTGTTACATAAGCTCTAAATCTCAGAGAGGGAGGAAGAGAGTATTTCTGTATGGCGTGTCTTATTATATTTATTGAAAACCCAAAGTATAGATACTTCTGATTATGATGCCAATCAAGAGGCAACATATCTTGTAGTGCCTATATTATTACTGTAGAGGGAAGAGCCATAAAGCAAACAATGTAAACAGGGGCGATATTAACACTGGTTGTTGAAGTTGTAAATGGATAGAAAAGATATGGCTAAATTACAGTTCAACGTGGTATAGGAATACTAAGCAACACCTGATAAGGGTCACCAGGGTTGGTGAGACCAACTATGTGTACTGGGTGTCTAGATCAGGAAAACAAAATGTGCAGTCACTAGGACGGTTGTGAAGGAGGCAGACATAGCATCTGTCTCCTTCCCGAGTATAGAGTACGCAAGTATAGATCAAGGGTATTTACTAAATGTGGTTATCTTACAGTGTGAACTGTCTGCGTTATTATTGTAAGAAACTACTGCCCCTGCATACACCCCTGAAGGACAGGATGTCTGGTGATGATGGTCGAAAATGAGCATGCCCGGAACCTCCATATTATACAGGCAAGAATCGAGACCCGCCACAGTAACTATGAGTATCACAAGAAGATCGCTGCCATGCGACGTAGGAAGGGGGGGGGAGGACCGAGGAAATCGGACTTTGCTGCACAAGCCAAGGAAGCAGTCTGACTGTGGCGTAGGAAAATAGGTGTGTGACTGAGTGGCAGGCAGGAGCTGAGATGCAGGGAGGAGACCTTACGGAACACTCTGCTGACAGAGGTAGTCCTGGCCCCTTGATATACTTCCGTAAAAAAAAAATTGTTGTGCAGAGATTTTCATTTTAGATTTGTGTTTTTGTATCATTAGAGAAGTAATTTAACTTGGGTAGACATTGCTAATCCGGGCCGAATTTTTAAAAATGGCAGATGTGTTGCAGTGATGTCATATTTCAGGAACCAAGAGACCTATATACTTCATTTTGGTGTCAAAACATAGGTTTTGAGGGTCAAGTAGTCTTATGGAGACAGAAAATAACTCCTCAGAGCAATCCTTCCGCCATTTTCCAAAATGGCAGCTCTATAATGATGTATTTTAGCCATCATATTAGTAATTTATTTTAATATTGTTTTTGTTTCAGGTTTTCTGTTGATTCAAATTTGTAAACCTGAGCGAAGCAGGTGGTAGCAGAGGATCTTTACCTCTTGACAGTGTTGCTAACTACAAAATCTGAGGACTCCTTCAACAAAGAAAAATGTGTCATATGACAAACTAATCTGAAAGAAAAGCTAACAACTGCAGCTGGACAAAAGAGAGTTCGAGATGCTGCAGAAATACGGCAAGTCGAAGTTCCCAAAAGATTGAAACTAATGGGTGAAGAGGATCAAATATTCTATCATCGTAACAAAGTGCTACAAGTTGTGTACAATGGAAAAAAGCCTGGAAAATAATCGGCAAAAAATAGCAGAAAACAGTGAATCACAACAAGGATCTGAGTCTTTTGAGAAAGCGACACCAACCAAACCCAGTGTCCATCCACTTAGAAGATTGATGGCTACCCCTCGTCCACCTCCAACAACTGATCAGAAAGCAGAGCATCTTCAATGTGTCATCCGTGGTGTAGCCAGAGCAAGGGCCAAAGGGATTGACAAAAGAACAAAGTACAGAGTATGTGAGTCTCAAAATGCAAACATGTTCTTATCTGCAGCTAGTTTCTTCCAAGATGATCTAAACAGCGAGGTGAATGTATTTGCTGTGGATTTGTATGCCCACCTGAACTGCATGCGTGCATACATAAAAAAATATGAATGTACAATGAGCTCCCAGCAGCAACGTAACCACCAGCCTTCAGTTAAGTTCACACTTTTTTGAAAAAGCAAATGAAGTTTTAAAGCCACTCTTGAGTGTTGGCTATGGATTCACACTCCGTGAGATCAGAGAAATAATGGTCAACATTGATGAAACTGTATAGATCTATAATAATGAAATTAAGATTTTTCTGGTGAGAACGTACAATGACCGAATTCGTTTTTATCAGTCTAACAAAATGAAAGTGCCACTTATGGTGTTCTCAACTGATTTGACTCTTGAAGTTCTTGCTACCAAAATAAGATCACAGGATGCAGTAAAATCAGCAGGAACCATTTTAAGAAGCATCCTGAAAGATTTAGATTTTGGACTTAATGACAAATTTTGTGATGCCCCTTAGCTCCGCAATTCATGGGAGTCAACAAGAATGCCTGATGTTGTCTTAACATTTCTTACATCATTGTTCAATATCAGCAAAGCAAAACTGTTACAAACTAAAGTTCTTGAGTACGGAACAGAAGCCGACAACTATGATGATGGCTTTGAAAATAAGAGGGTGGTTTAGTATATGGTGCACACTTATTTAAGTGAAGCACCTTGCACTAATCCAGGCAACCCTTATGGTGATTTTAGTGGTCTTGGACAAACCGTAGAAAGCTCTCGAAGTGGTAGCTGTGGAGAGCAGCCTTCAGGCTTATCTTGAAGGAGTGTTAAGCAGCTTGTTTTACCAGATCTAATCATGTAGTGTAGGTTTAAATGAAAAAAGAACCACCCAGCGTATACATAAAAATACACAACACTGACTAAAACGTTGGTATATCTCCTACCCTGAGATATAAACAAAAATACACAACAATACTTCAATTGCAATAGGTAAGTAAGCACAAAATACAGTGGTCTCCAGGGGGAGACCAAACTATATATTCAGAAAGTGGAATGCAACTGAAGTCGGGACTTGGACCAGGAAACTCAGACGAGCTGGGGACACCAGAAACTACCCATGGTAACTACCCAGGAACCCCATGGAGGCTGTGTGCAGAGTGGAAACACAGCCACGTGTCCAATAGAAGTCAACGGGAACGTTGTGTTTGCAGTTTTGGAGAAGAAGGACCGATCCCAGTGGACCGTGAAGATACCTTGTGGAAGATAGAAGGTTGGAGAGTCACTCCGAGAGAACACGGACAAGACAGAGGTCCTCATCCTCAGCTCCAACCCCTCAGCCTGGGATGACTCCTGGTGGCCAACGATGCTGGGAGCAGCCCCGACACCCACCGACCACGCACGCAACCTGGGAGTCATCCTCGACTCAACGCTCTCCATGGCCAAGCAAGTCAACGCAGTCTCCTCCTCCTGCTTCAACACCCTCCGCATGCTTCGCAAGATCTACAGGTGGATCCCGACAGATACAAGAAGAACAGTCACCCAGGCCCTCGTCAGTAGCAGACTGGACTATGGGAACGCCCTCTACGCGGGAGCCCCGGCCAAGCTCATCAAGCGACTGCAACGCATACAAAACGCCTCCGCACGCCTGATCCTCGACGTACCACGCCACAGCCACATCACCCCCACCTGAGGAACCTGCACTGGCTCCCCGTCGACAGGAGAATCTCCTTCAAACTCCTCATCCACGCACACAAGGCACTCCACAAGACTGGCCCAGCCTACCTCAACAGACGACTCTTCTTCTACGTCCCCAACCGCCAGCTCCGCTCCGCCGACCTCTCCCTCGCCACCGTCCCTCGCATTCGAAGAACAACCACCGGCGGCAGATCCTTCTCGCACCTCGCCGCCAAGACCTGGAACACCCTTCCACTAAGCCTATGACAGACCCAAGACCTGCTGACCTTCAGGAGGCTACTCAAGACCTGGCTGTTCGACCAGTAGCAGCACCCCCCACCCCCCTTTTTTCTCCCCAGTGCCTTGAGACCCTCGCGGGTAAGTAGTGCGCTCTACAAATTCTGTGATTGATTGATGGATACGCCAGGAACCAGGATACTTACACCAGGGAAGCCGGATGCATAGGTGTGAAGTGACGTCGGAGACCGCCGTAGATCACAGTGGAGGGCTTCTGGAAAGATGCCACTGGAGAAGACTGTGCAAGAGTCCGGTGGAATCCAAGGGTGGATTCTTGAAGTGAAGAACCTGCAAGCAGAGGGTACAGAGTATATGCCGCTTGGAGGTGACCAGGAGGCACGGAAGAGCAATGCCCATCGATAACGGACGGTTCGGGTGAGTTGGCAGTGAATTTGTCGCTGCAGCTGTGATGACCTGGCGACACTTAGGAAGACCAGAAGCCATGCATGAGCTATCCCACGTCGGAAGTCAAGAACCAGGGGGTCGGTGTCCGGTGGGAGCACCAACAGGCCTTGGAAGCTGTAACAGACGTGGAAAGCAAAGAAGGGTCAATATTGGTACCAGCAAGGTCCAAGGGACTCACCACAATCAGGAGAGTCAGAGCAGGCCCCGAGCAAGCAGGGAAGCCCACTGCAACAGGAGAAGACCCTCCCAGAGGAGAGGATACTCCCATTTCCTTTGTCCAGTTTCGCACCAGAGCGGGAGCCAAGGGTTCCCTGAACTGGCTCAAACTGGAGTATGGAAGGAGAGCTCCAAATGTGCCCTTCCAAGCAGTCTGGTGGCGCTGGCATGCACCCCTAGTCCATTACACTAAGTCCTGTCTGGGGAGGTGGTCACACCTCTCTGCGACAGGAAACCTATTGTTCTACCTTCCCTGCTCTGGCTTGGCTCCGCAGCAGGGGGACAGAATTGTGTCTGTGGTCGGCAACAGCCCTAGCTTGCTGTTAGACCCTGAAAGACTGTCTGAAAGACTGTAACCGGGATTACAGGGGGGTACTCCAAGGGAGCCCCCCAGTACCTGGGATCATATTTCCAGCACTGGAATCGGTGTTGGGGTATGATTCCAACATATTTGATACCAAACATGACTGGGTTCGGTACAGCCACTATATAGTTAGACATCTCGTAATGACTGATGTCCACTCTATGTATTAAAATGGCTAACTGCACTTACAAAGCCTGGAGAATCGACTCCTGGATTTGTAGGGGTGTCCTGCTCATGCAGCGGCACCCTCACATTTCTAACTAAGCACCCTGCCTTCAGGACTGAAAGGCCTGCAAGAGGGGTGACTTATAGGTTTTAAGTGTAGTGACTTCAGATATAAGGAAACTTATATCTGTCGTGAGAAGTGCAAGTACCAACTCACATAGGCTGCAATGGCATGCCTGTAGTCACAGTTTGAGTGGTCTCTCATGGGTGGCAGCCCGTGGGAGACCCCTGGTGTACCTGTGCCCTGGGTACCTTAGTACCATATACTAGGCACTTACAAGGTTACACCAGTAGCCAACAGAAGTACTTACCATAGTCAATTTAGGGAGGAACCACTGTGACTGGGGGTCCTGATTAGCAGGATCCCAGTCAGACTAGTCAAAAAAACAGACTGACACCAGCAAAAAGTGGCGGTAACCATGAAAGAAGATCCTACTTTCCTACAGAATATATAAGCGAAGAAGTGGAAGACAGTCCCATGAACTGACAGGCTTATGCTGTGCAAATGTACTGTCTTTTCCAAATCATGTTTTATGAATTACATCACCTCAAAAAAAAAACCTCTGCTACACATGATGGCGGCCCACGCAATATATGACAAGTGCAAAAGTAGAGAGCTAATCACTAAGGAATAGGATTGGTGTATCAACAAGTTATAATGGCATAGTACGGAGCAGGAACTTGTTAGCAGCTCATGCTGTAAAATCTTGTGAATCCAACAGCACACCACTTCCAAGTCACTTTACCAGGAAAAGATTTACAATTACTGCTCTTGATAATTTTGACTTTGAAGACAGGTCTTCTTTGTCTGGAACATCCAGCACACATTATACTGCGATGGTGGTTTTTCAAGACTGTATTAATGAAGCAGCTGCTAGAAAACAAGCTGTGTCAGCTGTAGGCATAAACAAATGAAGTTGCAAACTTATAACCCAACTGCCTTGTCAATGTGTGCAAAATCGCTACAAGCCAACAACACGTCCCAGTGTACCAGAAAGTTTCAAAGTGGCAGTGGACGTGGATCTTCTTCTACCTGACGCTGCGGTCCGCAAAGCTGATTTAGCTGAATTTATCATATTGCTTATTCGGTGCGGACTGAAGGATCAATAAAAACCAGTTTCTTCATGGGCTGTAATTCATGCTCTGATCGCCAAGAATACCGTACCACTGAAGAAGGTTCCCTGTTCTAGTCTGAGCGCCGATCCACGGCGCTCAGTCCAATCGGAACGCTGCGTTGTGACTGGCTGAAGGGAGCCTATGTGCCGGGTGCTTACTGCTCCCGGCCGGGACAGTTAGATGAAGAGGACGAGGACGGAGGAGAGGCGGCGGCCAGACGTTAAGGTAAGTCCTTTTTTTTAAAATTAAATTCCTCTCCACCCACCCCCTACCCCACCACCCCCTTCCGGTAGCAGCTGCTACTGATCAATTTAAAGTTTATGCGTTCATTTATTGCCTGTCCCCCTGTATTGTTATGTAAGGAGGGTGTGTTATATAGTTAGTGCATTTTCCTTTAAATGCATGTAAGCAGTTCATACCAGGAATGTTCACAGTCTCCATGAAAGTGAAGCTCCATTGAGAGTCAGTTGGAGACTGGGAGCTGCAATGGCAGGCTGACATCGTTGGTGGTTTATGATTTATCCAATAAATACTTAATGGAATCTGTATGGATTCTGCCTTTTAACAATATTCATGAGAGGAGTTCGAAGCACTATCAACCCAAGCTCTGGCTAGCCCCGCCCCACCACTAACTGCAATAGGGAAAATAAAATGATAATAAGGATAATTTTTTACAATTTTATTTTTCCTTTTGAGCTGTGGGACGAGGCTCCGCTGCCTTAGCAGAGGTGCTGCCACTGAAATTGATATAAATATTGAGTAGGTAATAAATGAATGTAAAGGCCTTGAATTGAAATTAATATTGCATAAAGAAAGGAAAAGAATCCTGATTTGCAGGGACCATGGAAGCACCAGTAAGATGATCACTATTTCATAGCATAATTTATAAGTTGAACTTGTACCTTTCTAGGTCTAATGGTAGATTTGACTAGAGGATCACTTCCAGAGGCTCCCCTCCTGGAAGAGTCATTAGATAAATAAATAAATGAGCTTACCTCATCCCCATGTGTCCCTGTTCCTGGCAGAATAGTGTCATTTCCAGCTGGCAAACAGTTGCCAGGGTACCTCACCAACCTGGACATGCTCCACATGCAACCTGTGTGACCCATTACCACATTTCTCTTATTGAAAGTAATGGCAAAAGTCCCATAAACTCAGTCACACCCTTCCTCTCCCATCTTGGTTTCTTTATTAGAACTAGCTCTCCCACGTTCCACTTCTTGCCTTTTACTGAGATCTTTTCATCATATCTTAGTTTATACCTTTGATGATCAGACCTGATTCTGGCCCTCATCGCCTCCTTGTCCAGTTTAACAGTTCTCTTATTAGGCAACCACTATAGTTTCAATTTGGAAATGGCTACTCTGCCCCATAAGAACTTAAAAGGGGATTTCTGCGTCACACAATTAGGAGTAGTGCGATGTCCCAACCACATGTCTCTAAGTACTCCTTAGAGTGGAACCCTGATTTTCATAGCTCTCTGCATACAGGCCTTCAGCACTCTGTTCATGCGTTCCGCAAGGCCATTGGCCTGTGGTGCCTAGAGAGCTGTCTTTTGATGAGTTATCCCAAAATCAGTCAAGAACTCCTGCATTTCTCGTGAGGTGAACTGCACCCCATTATCAGTGACCAGATATTTGGGTACCCCTTCATTTGCAAACTCATCCTTGAGGAACTCTAAGACTGCCTGGTGCTCACTGTACCCACACACCTGGTAAATACCCATTTTGAAGTGTAGTCCACCAACAACAACACGTATCTTTCAGTTGGTGGCAACAACTCAAAACGTGCCATAATATCTAGTTCTAATGTGGTCCACAGCTCATCAGGCATAACAACCGTAATAGTGGAACTGAATTAGGACACAAGTTTTATCATTAGAAACACATAACCTGCACTCTTTGACTACCCTCTACACCTGGCAATTCATGCCCAGCCACCAATATCTCTACCGGACCCGGGCTTTAGTGAGAATCCTACCAAGACGTCCCTCATGACCTAAGTTGATTACTTAGATCTCATGTTCCTGGGAGGAACAATTCTTTAGCCCGTCAGAAGGTCATCTTGGTATAACGTGAGTTCATTCCTTAACGACCAGAATGGTTTCAAGTCTGGATCCAACCCCTTGTAATCAGGCCAACCCTTTATGGGAAATAACTCATCCTCTTTTTCACCCTTTGCCCACTCATCTTTCTTAATGGCGGGCCCTTTAACCCAGCTCTCACAATTGAAATCATTAATGACCACATTCTTACTATCTACTGGCAGCTGTGACAAACAATTAGCTGCTTTATTTGCCAAGCCAGGAAGATAATGTACTTGAAAATTAAATTCCTCCAATCCTTCACTCTTAACGATTGAGTCTGGGGGTTAACCTCTCGCTGTGGCTGCAGGAAAAAATTTGAACTAGAGGACGATGGTCAGCCCTCACTAAAATGGGAATGCCCCACAAATAGAACTTATATGTCCCACTGCCCAAACTATGACTAGGGTTTCTCTCTCAAAGAGCAAATAATGCTCTTCTGCCTTCGAGTGCCCTCGAGGCAAACGCAACTACCCTCTCTTCACCATCTTCTACTTGAGTAAGCACTGCACTCAACCCCTTTAGACTGAAGTCCGTGGTCACGATGATCTGAGGTAGGCTTCTTACTGATTTCTAACTTCACTGCCTTGAATGCCACATTACATTTATCTGAACATGTAAAATGAACCCCCTTTTTTAGCAGTGTTCTGATGGGCTCTACCACACTCGCAAAGCCCTTTATAAATTTTGAGTAGAACTCTGTAAGTCCAAGGAATGACCTTACTTGCTCTTTATCACTTGGTGTGGGAGCACTCACTATGCTACCCGCTAACTTTAGCTTGGGTTGGATGCCCTCACCCGATATAACATGACCCAAGTAGGTGACCGAGGTTACTCCAATCTTATATATTTGTCTTTTCACTGTGAGACCCTTGTCTACCAGCTTCCTCATCACCTTCCTTATGGTGTTATTATGCTCACTCACATCCTTGCCTTATATGAGAATGTCATCCTGAAAGAATAGGATGTTAGGTACCTTGGCACAAGGAATATAGTTAGCTTGAGTCACTCAATTTTAAGATAAAAATACCTCGCACGTCTGATCAGCGCCTCCTTTCAGGGCTGTAATTCTCCGATCGACGCCTCCTGTCATTGTTCTCTCCTGCAGACGCTGGAACTCAAGTTTAGTTCAAAACACATAGTAGTCCATATGAAAATTCACGCATGGCTCCTTAGCGGAATTGGTGGTGTGTGCTTGTCACCAATCAAGCTAATCACTCGTCGCTAGTGTTAAAAGGCAGAATTCATACAGATTTCATTAAGTATTTATTGGATAAATCGTACACCACTAACAATGTCAGCCTGCCAGCTCCTGGTCTCCAACTGACACTCAATGGAACTTCACTTCCATGGAGACTGTGAACATTCCTGACATGAGCTGCTTACATACATTTAAAGGAAAATGCACTAACTATATCAAACATTTTACAGTTTGCAGGCACTCATCCTAATGAAAAATTGTTTCTGTCTATGTCTTACTTTTTTATGACAGTTTAAGAAATTTTTGTCAAACGAAGATTGCTGACATACGAAGTAAAATTCAATTTGGTAGAGGCTTTCTCCTTTCATGCTCCCACGATCTGGAACTTCATCTCTGTATCCACCAGGACAGCCCCAGTCTTGCTCCAATTTAGGAAAGAGCTGAAGACACACCTCTTTAAAGAACAGTTCCGCAGAACAAAGTAACAGTACACTTCTGATACCAGAACCCAGCTTTCTCTCCATTCCTCTTTGCTTTGACTCTGTATAGCGTGCCACTGCCTTTGGCTAGGTTTGCGCTATACATATAGCGCATACATATGTTTGAATATGTTGTCAATATAGCTGTCCTTCAGTTTCCCCAACTCTGAATTCTGCCCCTTTCAGCTGTTTTTGCTTATGAATAGTGTGCAACCCTCATGTACTCTGAGGACCTACGGTAGACATTTACCTAGAGATTCTGAATGCTGGTCTATAAAGGTTAGTAGTGTCAGGATTAAGAGTCGATGGCCAGTCTTCTATTTGCTGTTCATTAGCTTCAGTGCAATGAGTAGGAATAGAATACGTGCAAGATACTTCAGGCTCAACATCCCGACTTGGGTGGTGGCGAGCCAATCCCTTAGTCTGTTGCATTTAGTTGAAATGTTCAGGTGGTGTCGAGAGTCAGGTGCATAGTGGGGGATAGTGATATCCTTCTTTGCCAGTAGCACTACATTTAAGCAGCAGTAGCTGGCACCCCAGGCCTGTACATCAGGACAAGCACTCCCTCTGAAAAGTAGTGCTCTCTCCATCCTCTACTCTGCACAGTCAGTTGGGGAAGGTAGGCCACTTTTGTAGCTTTTAGTCACAATGAGGTTAGGTTAAGCATCATATAGGGGTCGCCCCCACCTCCCCACCCAAACACCTTCCCAAAACATGGACATACATTTTACTAATGAAATGTTTTGCTTACACCCCATTTAATTTCAAGACTCAAGAGAAATGAAACGCTCAATGAGATAAGAGTTGAAGAAAACCCCATTGGAACAGTTTGTAGTTGTGAACCCTGGATCTAAAGCATGCACAATTTTACCACATACTATTCCTTTCACTGAATAGATCTAAAATGTTTATACGGGGAGAGTAAATACAGAAAATACAATACTTGAACAACAGAGCTCTGCGATCCACCATTAGAACTCTTGAGTCTAGCATACACACGTCTACATGCTTGTAGGCGTAAAAGTCAGGAGCATGCCAAGTGGTAATAAGCTAATGTGATGCAGGGTATGTGTGGGGTTAGGGACACTGCTGTACTACTAAAGGTTCCAAGCTCCAGCCTCACAGGGCGGTAGGGTATTGAAGCAATGTTCTCTGGGATTTATCAAGGTGAAACATATCATGCCACTACCACATTCCTCCTTCTTGCAAGTGTGTCGCCCTTGAATTGAAAGCCATACAGTGCTTTTCCCTTGTATGGTGTGGGTTTGATGACATGTAAACACCTATGCGTGTGTTGTTGATGTGAAAAGCCTTGAGTGAGTACGAAATAAATGATGGAACTAGAGGACCGTGAATGTCTGTACTTTGTCGTGGCACAGATCGTGTCTCCCGGCAGGCAGAACCACCCACGCCTGACCGGAGTCCATCCTCAAGCTAGTAATAAGCTTAGCGGATTTGTGTGCGTGGTGCATAAGAGGGCAGCAGTTACAGTGGATGTATTTTTGAATCACTTGATATGATTTTACAGTATTCGCCTGCCCGTACCTTCTAGGCTTTCAACAGTCCCCAGGCCATTGGCAACCTGAGTCTGGTACACACTCGCCATCACCACTACTACAAGTGTGCTCAGTTTGTGCAAATCGGATCTCTGCTTCTTCCCTCCGTGCGGAGCATGCCTTCGTTCCATCTGCAGGCATTGCATCTGAAGCGGGGTCCGAAAGTAGTCTGGGTGTCATTGTCTCTTCTGTGCGTTTCTGACACAATCTCCTCGTTCATGGGCGCTCTTGAGCTCTCAACCACTCATATCACCAGTCCTGTTCTCAGTAATTTGCCAAGCTGTAAAGATGCGCGCCATGTAAAAGAGTCACGCTTGGGTTTTCGAGTCCCCAAATTAGAGGTTCTTTCAAGCCCTGCACTTGTTGGTAGTGCCTTTTACTGCCTATTGGAGCACAGGTTCCAGGAATGAACGTCAAACCTTCTAATTACTGCCCTGTGTGACTGCTGTCGCGTGTTTGTGCTTGGTAAATGCCCTCTTAGTGAATACTTTGTAGTAATAAAAAGGTACAAGTAATATGTAATTTGGGCCAACAAAGAATTCCATACTAGTGGGCCCTATGCCAAGGTACACCGCCCCACTCCAACCTGTCCTCCTTTAGGACCCAGGCGCTGTTTTGGGATCAGGTATTGGTTATTTACACTCCGTTCTCTTATTTGCTCCTCTTAAAAAAAAAAACAGTGCTTTTCTGTCTGGGTTTGAGAATAGACCTCCGTAGTACCCCACAATTTTACTTTGTTAAATAAATTGGAAGGGTCAAAGTGTGCTTCAGGTGCCAGATGTCGCCACTGAATACAGACATATAGTTGTTGTCGCGACTCCTGTCCTTCCTACAAGCCCCACGAACTGCTCACACATTATTCCATGTAGGATTGGACTGTGGCTTAGAATGAAAAAACAGTCACGTCAATAAAACAATTCCATCTTAATATTCTTTTCTTTACAGCTCCTTCTTTGATGTCCCACATTGCCCAGAGAGAATTAAGCTGACATGTACAGTAGTATGTATGGTGTTTTAAAAGGCAGGCCTGTGGAATGGTGCAGAGGGATTAAAAATGAATCCGAGGAGTGAGCAGGCCACTTTCCCACCCACTTGCTTTTGCAACCTTTGCTCCACAAGCACTACGGATGCGATTTTTACTCCTCTACCTCCTTCCCACCAGTAAAAGTCTCTGCGGTCCCTTAGACATCAACATATATACAACCCCTCCAAGAATCACTCCCATCTACACCAGCAGCATTCGTCATCACTGTGCTGGCATCGTAACAATGGGATTGGTCGCTGGTGTTGAGAGGGCTTGACCATTATAGAATGGGGAGGGACCACATGCTAATTGTATCCCGCTCATCCACCCACCCTCTACTGATGGGTGTTTTTAAGGGTCTCCATTGGAAACTGTGTGATGAGGAAGTAGGTTCCAGGTGACAAGTGCTACCACTACATGACATAATGCATGTCTGGACCGGCATCATCAAATGTTTTTACCTGATAACCTGTGTCAAGTTTTAGCAGCAATGAGACAGATCTTTGGGCTCCTAAAAACGTATTTCCTACAGTCTTCGTAAATGTAACCACAGAGCATGCCTTTATGTGCCACAATTCTATGGATGCTGCAGCTCCCTGTGATGTCCTGATGATAAACACTCAATGGTTTGAGTTGTGAGTATTTCAATAGCACTTTCTTCTGTTTGTTCAATGAATTTTTTAATAGGAAGTTGACCACTTCAAAAAAGAAGCACGCCAGTTGATGACTTTAGATGGCTCCTCTGCAGTCCCTATAAATAGGCAAGGACTGGATTGAGGCGGGAGGCTGCAGCAGTACATACCCTGCGCAGCAGTAGGGGTATATTGGTGGAGACCGTACATACAGAGAGGCCATGTGGCTTTTTATCGAACTTTTGTGGTGGTCAGTGGGGCCCTTCAGTTCACACTGCTCCTCTTTAGGCACTTTCTGAAGTTGTGGATGCCACGTGTTTTGAAGCATGTTGGAAAATTGCCGCAAAGTAGGGTCCCACACTTCGTGGTTTTGCAGAGGACACGCTCAGTGATTTATGAAGGCAATCAATAACTAGCGCCGTGCATGCATTGGCTTTTGCGGTTTTTACTGGTCCACATATTCATTCCTCACTGGTGCACATGATTGAATGTGCACATCGGCGTTATGCTGCACACAGCAAATAAGCTTTGGTGGGAAATGGGTAGGTGGGCATCTTTCGGGATACAGAACTCTGTACATTAAATGATGAAACACATGACCACAACATTTTACATTGTTTCTTGTCTGTAGTGTTTAAGTGTCAGTCTAGTGAATTTATAGTTGGCATACGTAGGCAGTAGTAGCGCTCATTCTGATGTATACTTGTAACCACAGATTCCTCACCTTTAGAATATTCTCCTGGCACCAGCTGGATCCGGAAGATTCTATAGCAGTGCTCCTAGGTGCTTCTAAGTAGCGCCATGCTGCTCTACGTTGGCTTCGCCCCAGAAGTGATGGAGTGGAGCTGCATATGCACCATGCCCGCACACCAACATCAGTTCCTTTCTTTTCTCACCTTTGAACACCGATCCAGAGCCCCGGTTCCATTTTCATCAGTTATCGATGATTTTCCAATTTGATTCCAGTGTGGAAGGGAACATTGTCCTCACTTAAAATGCGGGGTTCAACCATTCCATGACTGTCGGAAACAGATGCAGGTAATTGAACCGCACAAGGTGTGCCTTTGATGTTTGGCCCCGAGGCACGACTCCAAGTCGTACGATGAGTGTGTCCTCATGCTCCCGAAAGCGATCCGAGACCGTGAAGCGAATCTGTATGTTGCCGAACATTGAAAGAAGTCTGGACCTTTAGTAAGTGCTGCTTCAGCTTCAAGACGAGTGCGCAGACCTGTTCCGGCCCTCAAGGTCAGTGCAGAGACGGACGAAGAAGCAGGGACCTCCGTGCCGAGAGACACGTATTTCAGCTTGTTGATGGGACGCATGGATATCGTCAATACTTAACGTGAATGTTCACTAGTTGTGATTTTGGGCTTTCAAGATACCCTGCAAGTGGATTACGAGCTCGCCTCACATGAATGAACAACTTGACACATTAAGGATTGAACCCCATAAGTCCGCGTGTCAGAATTTTTAGAGACTACACCTTGCGCATATCAAATTGGAAAGATTCTTTGCGGCCAAATAGAAAAAAGCTGAAGTGAAAACAACGTATATGGGTAAAAGTTTAGAAATTTACGTCCTGGGACCAGCATTGAATTAAGGACTGATGAAAAATTTCTCCAACACTCCGGCTGGAGTATGAAACCATAGGAGCTATATAAAGAGGCTGTTAGATCCCCTCATTTTCCACCTTTAAGAAAATTGAGAACTAAATGGTCCTGAAGAAGATGGAAGCAATTTATTTTTTCCATTGAAACGTACGTCGACAGCAGCCCAGTTATCAGCACAGCATTTGAGGGTTGATTTTTTCACCCCTAATATTTTCCATCTGTGCATGTAGTGTTGTACTGGGGGGTATGGATGAGAATGTGTGTAGCATGTGTCAGTGATATTAGTGTGAATCAGTGGAATGAGGTGTGAGTCTGGGGAAACTGGTTTTTGTTTTATGACTGGAAAGTGATTTTAGTACCTAATAAGTGAAATGTCGATGCATTTTTTGTACATATATATTGAAGATGGATCATGATCATTTCAACTTTTTTTTAAAAATAATTTTCTATAAAAAATATTTTTGGTCTTTGTAATATTGTAATTGAGAAATAACGTAAAAGAATGTGAAGGAAATGTTACAATGAGAATCATGATCTCTAATTAATGGTTATTTAACAATATGAATAATAAAAGAAATATGAAATATTGATTTATGTGTGGAGAAATTATGAGTTAATGACCCGTTTCTATGCTACAGGGTAGCTGGTATCAAAGGAATTAAGGTCACGTGGGAGGGTGCGTAGTATTTTCAGTGCAGAGACGGATACTCGTTGTACTCAAAATCATCAGGTAAGTCAAAGTCCAAGTCGAAGAGGAAACATTAGAACATGCAATGAGACTGAACACCATCCCGCTATTTTCTGTCGAAAGAGAAGTCGCAAGGGCATTGAGGTGCCAATCGGTCTCACTTTTGATCCCCACTTTAGGAGCCGATTCTGCAGTTGATCCTGGTGTACCCTGAGTTCTTCCAGCCACAGCATGTTGAGCCCTTTAAAGAAACCATACTGCGTATTTTTGGCACTGTTGTAGCTTCCTCTGGAACGTCTTGGACCCCAAGGATCTGCAGGGGCCTCTGGATGAGTTACTGCTGGTATATCCGTCGTCAACACCATCCGAGTACCTCAAATCCACCAAGGTTTCACAACGTCTCCAGTGTTGACGTTAATTACGGCCGCAGGGGGATCCAGTGCTGACTCTGTTGTCTGATCCCAACAAAGGTCGTACTCCAAAACTACCGCGTCGCACCCGGTTCTGTACGGTCACTAGTGTGGAACTGTCCTAAGTGGCTCTGTCATCTTTTGGTTCAAATTTGGTCCAAAGTTTATCTCCTTGACATGACAATAGTGATGAGGAGGATTTCCTTTCCCCTCACTTTATGATGGTAGCAGCTTATATATGGACCTACAGGAAGCCTAGTGGGCTTGATACCTCCCCTGATACAGGGTTGTTGTCTCCCATTGGGCCCACAAAGGAACCTTTCGAATGGTAGTTCGATGTGCAACTTGGGTTCTGGACTTACAACTGCCTTCTGTTGAGGGTAAAACAAATGTCCTTGCCCTCCTTCCTTTAAACCTCTACTCCCATTCATCAAAGCCCTAGCTGATACTGTAATGGGCACATGGTCTAAGTCTTGCTCTTGTCCACTGGTGAACAGGCAGGTGGCCAGACCCCAAAGACTGGCCCCAGGCTACCCTGTTTCTTTTTACACAGCATCCTACTGCAGAGAGTCTAGTGATTCAGAATGTATTCCTTGTGTCCTCCTGGCGAGTCAAAGAGGATTGAGGCATTTGGGAAACTAATGTTCCTTTCGGCCAGCTTTGCCTTTTGGTCCTTACACATAGTTTAACTACAAGGGTGATACACACATGCCTTATTGGCCACGGCCAGAGAGATCTTTCCAGTGGTTCCAGATGCATGTAGGGCATCCTTGACTCAAACCATTCAAGATGGTGAAGATGTAATGAAATACTAAATCAGTGCCATACCAGATATGACCAATTGCTTGGGGCGAGCAGTCGGCACTAGTTTGGTGCTCCATCAATCCGCAGGTTTTTCTAGAGATGTGCTGGCATCCCTCTTGGATATGCCCTTTGATGGGCACGCCTATCTGACATTTTCACCCAGGATGGCAATCCGTCACATCCGGCACATGGGCCCTCCAAATCATCCAGCAGGGCGATACCTTTCTGTTTCTTTCCAACCCAGCATAGTTTTCTCCCACATCAGAGCAGCTTTCAGAGGCACACCTATCCATCTCACTGCAGGAATTGCAAGCTCTGCTGTCCAAAGAGGTAATTTATAGGGTGCTAGGCCGGGTTGTTGCTGCTGTGATTTCCTCGTGCTGAAGAAGGACCGGAGACCTATGTCCTATATCTGAAAGAGACACGTTAGTGACAGATTCCTTACCTTCGAATATCCCCAGGCGTCAGGCTGGATCCGGAAAGTTTTGCGTAGCAGTACCCTTGCGCGTCGGTAGGCGGCGTCGTGCGGCTCCGCGTCCGTCGTCGGCGTCGTGATCGCCGGGATGACGTCGCGGGCAGTACTTAGACGCCGCCCCTGCGCGCTGACGTCAGTTCTTCTTTTTCCGCGCCAGTAAGCGAAGATCCGGGAAGAGCAGTGCCCTAGTCAATTTTTGACTACATTTTTGGTGATTTTTTCACTGTTTCTTTTCGAGTCTTTTCGACTCCTAGGTGTCGGTAGGGATGCCCGGCTTCAAGCCGTGCGACGCCTGTGGTCGAATGATGTCGATCACAGACCCGCACTTAGAGTGTCTCTACTGTCTCGGCCGAGACCACGACACGAAGTCGTGCCCTGACTGCCGGGCCTTACACCCGAAGGCTTTGCGAGAGCGGTCTCGAAAGCTCCTCGAGGTCTGGCGGTCGGCTCCGCGCCGCACCAAGCCCCGGTCCCGTGAGAGGTCGAGGGGCCGGTCGCGGAGCCCCAGCCGGTCGTCGGAGTCCAAGTCTTCGCACTCCTCGGGTAAGTCGAAGCACAAGAAGTCTAAGAAGCACCATCGCTCTAAGACTTCGCCTCGCCGGTCTCGCGACTCGGCTGAGACCCCTGTCGGCACCGTCCCCGCGGCTCCGGATGTGCCTGTGGCGCCGCCCCCGTATTACCCGTCCTTCCCGGGTTCGGGGGCGACTCTGGCCGAAATACAGGAATTCCTGTCGGCCATGGCCCGCCTCTTCGGGCCTCAAGGTCCCTCCGGTGCGCCTTCGGGACCCGTGGGCCCTGATGGGGTTGCTCCGGCGTCGCCGACGACTCCGGTCCCGGCGTCGCCTGTCCCGCCAGCCTCGATCCCGGCCCCGGCTCCGGCCCCGACCTCAATCCCGGCTCCGGTGGTACCGCAACCCCGATCGACGCCGGTTGACCTAACAACGCCTCCGCCGGCGCCGATGTCCCCGGTGCCGTTCCCGACGCCGCCCGCGGCTCCGGGCGGCGTCGTTCCCCGGTTCTCTCCGGTTCCGGACATGGAGCCGGACCGACGTCGTTCGACGCTGGCTCCGGCGCCGATGAGACCTTGGGTCCCAGATGTCCCTCCTCCTCCATATTTTACACCAGGGGAGGACCAGGAGAGCTGGGAGGGGTCGGAAGACCCTCTCACACAGCAGTGTGAGTATGATCAGGACTGGGCAGAAGAACTTGGGGATGCCAGTGGTCTAGACACTTCCCCTGACACTGGCATGCTGTCTCCTCCCGTGGCTACGGAGGAGGGAGCAAACTTCGCAACGGTGTTGCGTAGAGCAGCTGGAGCCTTGCACCTCCAATTGCCTACTGTGGCTGTCACGACTAATCTCCTGACGGAAGTGCTTCAGCCGGCAGCTTCCTCCGCGGAGACTGCTGCCGTTTAATGATGCACTGTCTGACGTTCTTTTGGGCACCTGGTCCAAGCCCACCACAGGGGCTCCTGTGGATAGGAACGTGGCCCATCGCCCTGCTCCGGGCGACCCCTTGTTTCTCTCTCAACATCCCACCCCCGAGAGCTTGGTTGTCCAAGCCTCTGCCTCCCAAACCGCCTTCCCTACTGCCCCTCCGGATAGGGAATCCAAACGCCTGGACCAGTTTGGGAAGAAGGCTTTTTCTTCCTCCAGTGCTGGCTTGCGGTCCGTTAACACCGTTTGCCTTTTGGGCCGATATACCCACTCCCTGTGGGATTCGGTGGCGACTGTTTTGCCCCAGTGTTCTGAGGAGGTCCAGACACTGCTTACCCGCACCATTGCGGAAGGTAGGGATGCGGCAAAGTACACCATACGTTGTGGCCTTGATACCGCCGACTCGCTGGGCAGATCGCTTGCAACGACGGTGGCGCTGCGTCGCCACAACTGGTTTCTCGGGTGATGTCCAGAATACACTCAAGGACATGCCCTTTGATGGAGTCGGTCTTTTTGGTTCCAAATCAGACCATGCGCTGGAGCGTTTTAAGGACTCACGGGCTACTGCCAAGTCCCTGGGCCTTTCTGTTGTGCGCCCTCCGCTAACCTCTGCTTTTCGCCCCTTTCGTGGCCACGGAAGGGGCGCCCAGTCACGTCCGCTGCCCAGCCACCGGCCCGCGCAGCAAGCGTCTTCGCGTGGTCGAGGACGTGGCTACCGCCGTGGCGGTTCGGTCAACCAGCGTGCGGGTCAGGCCACCAACTCCGCCCCGTCCGCGGCCTCCAAGCCCTTCTAGTCCCTCCTTTCAGGTGCACAGCACGCCAGTAGGGGGCAGGGTCCGCCATCACCTTCACCACTGGCGTGCCATCACCTCGGACAGGTGGGCCTTGGACGTTGTCCGAAGGGGCTACTCCCTCCCCTTCGAGACCACCCCCCCAGCCATGCCACCTCAATTCCACCGCATGTCAGGGGATCACTTGGTGCTTCTGCAGAAGGAAGTCACGGCCCTCTTGGCCAAGAGGGCCATCGAGCATGTTCCGACCCCAGAAGTAGGGCGTGGTTGCTACTCCCACTACTTTCTGGTGCCCAAAAAGGACAAGGAGGACATGCGTCCTATCTTGGACCTCCGGAACGTCAATCGCTTCCTCCGGAAGGAGAAGTTCAAGATGCTCACCCTAGCTCAGGTCTTGACTGCCCTCGACCCTGGAGACTGGTTGGTAGCGTTGGACTTGCAGGACGCTTATTTTCACATCACCGTCCTGCCGGCCCACCGGCGTTACCTGCGGTTCACGGTAGGCCTCGAGCATTTTCAGTTCACCGAGCTCCCCTTTGGCCTTACAAGTGCCCCTCGGGTGTTCACGAAAGTGATGGCGGTGGTCGCAGCTCATCTGCGCCGGGCAGGGGTTCCAGTCTTCCCCTACCTCGACGACTGGCTGCTGAAGGCGGGCTCGTCCCAGGCAGTCGTCTCCCACCTCCAGACTACGGCCGAACTCCTGCACTCGCTGGGGTTCTCCATCAATGTGCCGAAGTCGCATCTGATTCCTTCTCCACAGCTCCTTTTCATCGGAGCAGTTCTGGACACGACGCAGTTTTGGGCCTATCCTCCCGAACGGCGAGTCCGGGATATTCAGGCTATGATTCCCATCTTTCAGCCTTTATCCTGGGTTTCGGTACGGATGACCCTGAGGCTGCTGGGCCTCATGGCCTCCTGCATCCTGCTGGTCGATCATGCCAGATGAGATATGCGGGCTCTGCAGTGGGACCTGAAGTTCCAGTGGGCGCAGCACCAGGGCAACCTGTCCGATCACGTCCAGATCTCGGAGGGGACTGCAAAACAGTTGCAGTGGTGGCTCTCGAACCGGCAATGGGTCATGTGCAGATCCCTCTCCCTTCCCCAGCCAGAGCACACAGTTGTGACGGACGCGTCCCTTCTGGGATGGGGCGGTCACATGGGAGAGGCGGAGATCAGAGGCCTCTGGTCACCGGCGGAGTCCCGGCTCCATATCAACCTTCTGGAGCTCCGGGCGATCCGACTTGCACTCAAGGCATTCCTTCCCTCTGTCAAAGGGAAGGTAGTGCAGGTGTTCACAGACAACACCACCGCCATGTGGTATTGCAACAAACAAGGCGGGGTGGGGTCGTGGACCCTATGTCAGGAGGCTCTGCGCCTCTGAACATGGCTGGAACATCAGGGCATATTCCTGATGGTTCAACACCTGGCAGGTTCCCTGAACGCCAGGGCGGACGAACTCAGCCGCAGGTGCATGATGGATCACGAATGGCGTCTTCACTCGGAAGTGGCGCAAGGACTCTTTCTGCAGTGGGGAGAGTCTTGGTTAGATCTATTCGCCACCGAAGAGAACGCGCAATGTCATCAGTTCTGCGCGTTGGAATTTCCAAGGCGGCACTCGCTCGGCGACGCTTTTCGTTGACGAAGATTCGGCGCGACCGGGCCCAAGTCATCCTTTTGGCTCCGGACTGGGCTCGAAGAGTTTGGTATCCCGAGCTACTCAGTATGAGCGTCGATCCCCCGATCCATCTGCCTCTTCGGGAGGATCTTCTGTCGCAGCAGCAGGGGACGGTCCTCCACCCGAACCAGTCCAGCCTCCACCTGCTTGCGTGGAGATTGAGCGGCGGCAGTTGATTCCTTTCGACTTGCCTCCCGAGGTTTGTGATGTGATTCTGGCAGCCAGGCGTCCCTCCACTTAGGTGGTATACGCCTGCAGGTGGAACAAGTTTGTGGCATGGTGCACAGCAAAGGCTGTGAATCCCCTCTCTGCCCCTCTTTCTGAGGTTCTTCTGTTCCTTCTTTCTCTGGCCCAACAGGGTTCTGCCCTGGGTACCATCAAGGGCTATCTTTGTGCCATCTCGGCCTTCCTCAGGCTTCCTGATCAGCCCTCCCTTTTCAAGTCCCCTGTGATTGACAGGTTTCTAAAAGGCATTACACACCTCTTCCCTCCTGTTCCGTTTGTAATGCCTCAGTGGGACTTGAACTTGGTTCTTACTTTTCTCATGTGCGCTCCCTTTGAGCCTCTGCATAACTGTCCTCTTCGTCTTCTGACTCTGAAGACAGCCTTTCTGGTGGCCATCACCTCCGCTCGGCGGGTGAGTGAGCTCCAGGCTCTATCATGCAAACCTCCCTTTCTGTCTGTCCATCCAGACAAGGTTGTTCTTCGGACGCGTCCGTCCTTCTTGCCAAAGGTGGTTATGCCTTCCACATTGGGCAGACCATCACTTTGCCCACCTTCTTTCCGCCTCCGCATCCTTCCAGAGAGGAACAGAGGCTCCACCGTCTGGACCCAAAACGTGCGCTTTCCTTTTATATTAACCGCACACAAGACTTCCGGGTGGATGACCAGCTCTTTGTTGGCTACGTGGGCGCCAAAAAAGGTCGGGCGGTGCACAAGAGAACCATTTCCCGCTGGGTAACCTTGTGTATCAAAGCCTGCTATTCTTTGGCTAAGAAGGAGCCTCCTGTTGGGCTGCGTGCCCATTCCACCAGGGCAACGGCTGCTACCACGGCCTTAGGCCACGGTGTTCCGCTGCAGGATATCTGTCAGGCAGCTACGTGGGCCTCGCTGCACACGTTTACCAAGCATTACTGCCTTGACAGTCAGGTCCGGAGGGACGGCTTCTTTGGCCGTTCTGTCCTCCGGGACTTCCTTGTCTGATCTTTGTTCGCAGACCCACCACCGGGGTTGGTATTGCTGGGGTATCTATTCTAAAGTAAGGAATCTGTCACTAACGTGTCTCTTTCAGATGCACAAGTTACTAACTTGTGTAACGATATATCTGTAAGAGACAGTAGTTAGTGACAGATTCCTACCGCCCACCCATCCTCCCCGTTCTGCGAACTGATTTCTAGGGTTAAGGACATCCCTTTCAGGGCCCTAGTATTTTTCAGACACCTATGTCAGCTTCTTGCATGGCTCTGCGTTCCTGGCGCGGAAAGTCGTGTACAGAACTGACGTCAGCGCGCAGGGGCGGCGTCTAAGTACTGCCCGCGACGTCATCCCGGCGATCACGACGCCGACGACGGACGCAAAGCCGCACGACGCCGCCTTCCGACGCGCAAGGGTACTGCTACACAAAAAACTTTCCGGATCCAGCCTGACGCCTGGGGATATTCTAAGGTAAGGAATCTGTCACTAACTACTGTCTCTTACAGATATATCATTACACAAGTTAGTAACTTGTGCTTTAGATCTTTGCCCTCTGAATGCTTTCGTGTGGAAGAACAATTAAACATGGTCACTCTTTTCCAGATTCTGTTAGTCCAGGATCTGGGTGACTGTTAGGCAGTGTTAGACCTGCAGGATGTATAGTTTCATCTACCTGTCCTGCAGTCCCACAGACGTTACCTGTGGCTCTAGTTTGGCCAAGAGCATTTTCAGTTTTCCGTGCTACCCTTCGGCCTTCCCTGTCGCCCTTGGGTGTTCACGAAAGTGATGGCAGTGCTCGCTGCCCATCTTTGGAGGTTGGGGCTACAAGTTTTTCCCTACCTCGTTGAATGGCGGTTGAAGGTGAACTCGCCATACCTAGTAATTTGTAGACAATCGCCAGATGACGGCAAACGTCCTGACATTGTTAAAGTTCCCAATGACCGAGCCAAAGGGAGACTGGACACCTTCACAGAGGCTTCCTTTTATAGGAGTTATTGTGGATACTCTGCAGTTCAGAGCCTTTCCTCCATAACGTCGACTCCAAGACATTGTGGCCTTTCTAGATCAGTCCTGAATCTCTGCGAAAGTGGTTCTGAGGCTTCTCTGGCCTCTTGTCCTCATGCATCCTGCTTACTCACTTTGCGGGGTGGCATATGCTGGCTCAGCAGTGTAATCTGAAGTCTCAGTTGGCCCAGCACTGAGGAAACCTGTTGGATGTCATCCAGGTTTTGGTGGTCTGCAGTGGTAGCTGCTCCGAACGCAAACTGACCTGTATTATACCTGTCTCCCTCCCTTGCTCAGAGCGAACGGTAGTGACGGATGCATCGCTGCTGGATCAGAGAGGTTATCTGGGCGAGGTGGAAATAAGAGGACCCTGGTCTCCAGCAGAAAACCACCTACATATCAGTCTGTTGGAGTTGTGAGCTGTTCACCTGGCATTAAAGACCTCTCTGTCATCCATCATGGGGAAGCCAGTACAGCAGGGGTCTCCAACCTTTTCCTTAATGAGAGCTAGTTCTGATCAATGAAAATCATTGTGAGCTACTGAAGGCCAAGTAACTCGGCATTGTTACCAGACACCCCCTCGCCCAGCTTCATTGACTTTAAATCTAATGTCCATGGAGCCCGATACTATGGCTTGAACAAAATACTGTGTCTAGGGATACTATGATAGGGTTGCCATGTGCGTCAGTGAGTGCATGGTCTGTGGGGTTGTATGAACATGTATGAATGAATGTGAAATGTGTATGGGTGACTAAGAGCTTGTGTCATATGTACTTGTGGCACAGGACATACCATTCGCCATATGTGGCACCGTTACATGTGCAACACAAACATACAACTTTTTTTTTTTTTAATGGGAGAAATTGAAAGTGCAGAAAAATGTTCTGCAAAAATGTTCAAAGTAAGGAACATATTTCTGCACTTAATGGAACATTTTTCTACACTTTAAATCTCTCCCATGTAAAAAAATTGCTGTATTTTTTTGGTATAAATATGGCAGAGTGTCTACCAGCTGCTGGGAGCAAGATGCCTGCTGTGTGTAAATGCGACTCTTTGTAATGGGAGAAAATTCAACTGAAGAGTTAACTGTATGTTTATATCCATTACATAAAACTCATCATTTAAATTCTCTCCCATGTCAATGTCTTTACAAACAGGAGGCATATACTACAGTGGCCTGTAGACATGGTGCCATATTTACAACAGGAAAATACAGCCATTTGTTTAAATGTTAGGATTGAAAAATTTCCTAGCTAATGTAACAGAAAGTTATGCATATTTACAGCTATATTAGAGCAAGCAGTCAAGAAAGGATATCCTTCTTCCATAGCGACAGTCTCCCTTTTTCCCTTCCCTCTCCTAAGGGTTAACATATCATTCGTGCTTGTAACATGCATCATGTGTAGATTGTGGGCATCTTGATTTCTAAACATTTAACATTTGTTTTATATTCCATTCAGGAAATTCTGAGACGGTATCCTGACGAAGGCAAAAGCCGAAACGCGCGTAGTGCAAGACTATACCGCCAGTATTGATAGATCTTGTTTGTGCAAGATTATATAGCCAGTATTGACATATTATGTTCCATCTGATCATGCTGTGTACTATATCATCAACCATTAAGCGATTAACTATTTAAAGATATAGATGCCGTTGCATTTTTACCACACTGATAGATCGATGTAATTTCATGATGCTGAATGATTGTTTTTAGAAACCATGTAATATACAGCTACCTATATTTGTTTGTATTGGAATTTTGTAATTAAATTATGAAAATAGATTTGGAATAAATATAAAAATCTTTTTTGAATAAAAAACAAAAAAAACATATCTTTCTATGGTGTTAATTGGTTGAAAATAGAAATTTTGATGCCCATACGAATGTAATTCGCCTGGCCCAGGCGCCTACTTACCTGTTCCTAGTCCAGGATTCTGTCTTCGAGTGGGGAGAATTCAGGGAGCGACGTTCCTTTCGGGATAGCTGCCCGCAGGGCGGGTCTTATTTGTAAATATCAAAATTTCTCTTTTTCTGCCATTTCAAATTCCATTTGCAACTGTGCGAAGGGGATAACATCCGCCTTTTTCCACAAGTCCCCCACCCGGGAAATGCCTATCAAATCCCAGCTTCGTGCATTTTTACGAAGCTCTGCACAGCATCTTTGGGCAGCCCGACTCCGTAGGCGTGTCCTAGGGCCGCACGGACTCGGCTGGGCCTTCAATGCCGGCTGCTCCAGCCTCAGCGTCGCAGGGTCCCCAAGGATCCAAGCCTGGATCTGGATCGGTGCCAGTCGACCTCACGGTACCTTCCCCGGCACCGATTCCAGTGACGACGCCCCGATTTCGGTTGCACCCCCAACCGGCGTCGACCCCAGCCTCACCCCCGATTTGGACACGGTGCCGGACCGACATCGACCACTGTTCATCCCTGGCGTTCCCTACCGCCCTGAGTGGCAGCCAGAGGAGGGTGAGAAGGACTGGGAGGGGTCTGTTGACCCTCTAGCAAACCAACTTGAGGAGCCGGACTGGCGAGAAGAGTTGGGTGATGACAGTGGTCTGGATACCTCCCCAGACCTGGGTATGCTTTCTCCCCCTACCGTGGCTGCGGAGGAGGGAGCTTCCTACGCTGTGGTGTTGCGTGGGGCGGCTGAGGCCTTGGGCCTCGAGCTTCCTACGGTGGCTGTCAGAACTAATCTCCTGACTGAGGTGCTTCAGCCGGCAGCAGCCTCTTCGGAGCCCCTGCTGCCTTTTAATGAGGCTCTCACTGACATCCTTCTGGGCACTTGGTCCAAGCCCAGCACAGGGGCTCCTGTGGACAGGACGATTGCCTGATGCCACTGCCCGGCCCCGGGCGACCCACTTTACCTCTCCCAACACCCTACCCCTGGGAGCTTGGTGGTCCAAGCCTCGTCGTCAAAATGCGCATTCCCTATTGCTCCCCCAAATAGGGAATCCAAGAAGCTGGACCATCTTAGGAAGAATGTTTTCTTTCGCCAGCTTAAGGCTGCGGTCGGTGAACACCGCATGTCTTTTAGGCCGTTATACACACACGGTGTGGGATACGGTCTCGCAAGTGCTGCCACAGCGCTAGGGGAGGCCCGGGCCGTGCTCACCTGCGCTGTTGCTGAGGGTCGAGACGCAGCTAAGCTCACCATCCGGTGTGGGCTGGATACCGCCAACTCGCTGGGTAGGACGGTTTCCACGTCGGTAGCCCTGAGGCGCTACGCCTGGCTGAGAACGTCTGGCTTCTCTAGGGATGTCCAACCTACACTTTGGGACATGCCTTTTGATGGCCATCGCCTGTTTGGTGACAAGGCGGACAACGCACTTGAGCGCTTCAAGGACTCTAGGGCCACGGCCAGATCCTAGGGCCTCGCAGCAACTTCTCGCCCCATGCAGTCTGCCTTTCGCCCTTTTTGTGGCTACGGAAGGGGTGCCCCACCACGTTCCACCCAGAGCCACCGGGCCACGCACGCTACCCAGCCTATGCGTGGCCGGGGACGTGGGACCCAGCGTCACGGGTCTGGGGGCCAGCGGGCGGGCCAGTCCACCAATGCCCCCCCTGCAGTAGCCTCCAAACCTTCCTACTCTGACTTTTCAGGGCCACCAGTTGCCAGTGGGCGGCAGGATCCACCATCCCCTCCCCCACTGGCACAACATCACGTCAGACAGGAGGGTTTTGCATAAAGTCCGAAGGGGCTACTCCCTCCCCTTCAAGACTACCTCTCCCTCCATGCCACCAACACTCCATCGCATGTGAGAGGATCACTTGGCCCTTCTACTCCAGGAAGTTACAGCTCTCTTGGCCAAGGAAGCTATCGAACAAGTCCCTGTGCCAGAAGTAGGTCGTGGTTGCTACTCCCACTACTTCCTAGCACCCAAGAAGGACAAAGGCCTGTGTCCTATCTTAGACCTCAGGGACGTCAACCGCTTCCTCCGGAAGGAGAAGTTCAAAATGTTAACCGTGGCTCAGGTCCTGTCTGCCCTCGACCCTGGAGACTGGATAGTAACGTTGGACTTGCAGGACTCTTATTTTCACATCCCCGTCTTGCCTGCCCACCGGCGTTACCTACGGTTCACAGTAGGCCACGAGCATTTTCAGTTTACCGTGCTCCCCTTTGGCCTTACCAGCGCCTCTCGGGTGTTCACGAAAGTGATGTCGGTGGTAGCAGCTCATCTGCGCCGATCAGGGGTTTCAGTCTTCCCCTATCTCGATGACTGGCTGTTGAAGGTGGGCTCGCCCCAGGCTGTCGTCTCCCACCTCCAGACTACTGCGAACCTACTGCATTCGCTGGGGTTCACTATCAATGTGCCAAAGTCGCACCTGATTGCCTCTAAGAGGCTCCTTTTCATCTGAGCAGTTCTAGATACAGCGCAGTTTCGGGCTTATCCTCCCGAGCAGCGAGTCTGGGATATTCGGGCTATGATACCAATGTTTCCGCCTCTATCCCGGATTTTGGTGAGAATAACCCTGAGGCTGCTGGGCCTTATGGCCTCCTGCATCCTGCTGGTAGATCATGCCAGATGGCATATGCGGGCTCTGCAGTGGGACCTGAAGTTCCAGTGGGCGCAGCATCAGGGCAATCTTTCTGATGTCATCCAGATCTCGGAGGGAACTGCAAGTCAGTTGCAGTGATGGCTCACGAACCAGGATTAGGTCGATGGCAGATCCCTCTCCCTTCCCCAACCAGAGTTCACAGTGGTGACGGATGTGTCACTCCTGGGATGGGGCGGCCACATGGGGGAGGCGGAGATCAGAGGTCTCTGGTCTCCGGCGGAGTCTGGCCTCCACATCAACCTTCTGGAGCTCCGGGCGATTCGTCTTGCACTGAAGGCATTCCTTCCTTCTGTCAAGGGAAGCGTAGTGCAGGCGTTCACGGACAACGCCACCACCATGTGGTACTGCAACAAACAGGGCGGGGTGGGGTCGTGGACCCTGTGTCAAGAGGCTCTTCGCCTTCGGACATGGGTGGAACGTCAGGGCATATCCGTGGTAGTTCAACACCTGGCGGGTTCCCTGAACGCCAGGGTGGTTGAACTCAGCCGCCGGTGCATGATGGATCACGAATGGCGTCTTCACTCGGAGGTGGTGCAAGGTCTCTTTCAGTAGTGGCAAGAGCCTTGGTTAGATCTATTTGCCACCGAAGAGAACGCGCAATGTCAGCAGTTCTGCGCGTTGGAGTTTCCAAGGTGGCACTCGCTCGGCGCCTTTCGTTGCGAGTGGAGTTGCGGCCTCCTGTACGCCTTTCCGCCTGTACTACTTCTACCCAAAGTGCTGAAGAAGATCAAGCGCAACTGGGCCCAAGTCATTCTTGTGGCTCCAGACTGGGCACGAAGAGTCTGGTACCCCGAGCTCTTGAGCATGGCCATCGATCCTCCGATCAGACTGCCTCTTCGGGAGGATCTTCTGTCGTAGCAGATGGGGACGGTCCTCCACCCGAACCTGTCCAGCCTCCACCTCCTTGCATGGAGATTGAGTGGCGACAGTTGACAGCTTTCGACCTGCCTCCCGAAGTCTGTAATGTCATCTTGGCAGCCAGGCGTCCCTCCACTAAAATGGTATACGCCTGTAGATGGAACACATTTGTGGCATGTTGCACAGCAAAGGCTGTGGATCCCCTTTTTGCCCCTCTTTCAGAGGTTCTCCTATTCACTCTTTCTTTGGCCCAGCAGCGCTCTGCTCTGGGCACTCTTAAAGGCTATCTTTTGCCATTTCGGCATTTCTTCACCTTCCTGATCAGCCGTCTCTTTTCAAGTCCCCTATTGTAAGCAGATTTCTGAACTGTATTACTTATCTCTTTCCTCCTTCTCCTTTCGTAATGCCCCAGTGGAACTTAAATCTTGTCCTTACTTATCTTATGTGTGCTCGCTTTGAGCCACTACATAATTGTCCTCTACGTCTTCTTACTTTACAGACTGCTTTCCTGCTTGCCATCACCTCTTTTCGCAGGGTGAGTGAGCTTCAGGCCCTGTCTTCCAAACCCCCCTTTCTTTCTGCCCATCCAGACAAAGTGGTCCTTCATACTAAACTCTCTTTTCTGCCCAAAGTGGTTACCTCTTTCCACATAGGTCAGACCATCACATTGCCCACCTTCTTCCCGCCCCCGCACCCCTCCAAGGAGGAGGAGAGACTCCACCGTCTGGACCCAAAACGTGCGCTGTCCTTCTACCTTGATCGCACTAAGGGCTTCCGGGTGGACGATCAACTCTTCGTGGGTTATGTGGGCGCCAAGAAAGGTTGGGCCGTGCACAAACGTACCATCTCTCGATGTGTTGTCCTATGTATCAAGATCTGCTATTCTTTAGCTAAAAAGGAACCTGCGCGCCCACTCTAACAGGGAGACGGCAGCCACTACTGCATTAGGACGTGGAGTTCTGCTGGTTGACATCTGCCAGGCAGCCACGTGGGCATCCCTGCACACATTCACAAAACATTACTGCCTGGACAGCCAAGTCAGGAGAGACGGCTTTTTTGACTGTTTTGTTCTCCAGGACTTCCTGGTATGAACTTAGTTCTCAGACCCACCACAGGAGTTGGCATTGCTGGGGTATCTATTCTAAGGTAAGGAATCTATAACTACAGTTTCTTTCAGATGAACAAGTTACTTACCTTCGGTAGCGATGTATCTGTAAGAGACATGTGTAGTTATAGATTCCTTACCGCCCCAGCCATCCTCCCCGTTCTGCGAACTGACTTCTAGGGATAGGGACTCCCTTACAGGGCCCTAGTTATGTGCACCAGTGGTCAGTGACTTGCATGGCTTCTGGTGTGGAAAGTCGTGTCAGAACTGACGTCCGCGCAGGGGCAGTGTCTATGTAGACACCGCGATGTCATTCCGGCGACCGACGCCACCTACCGACGAGCAGGGGTACTGCTACGAAAACATTTCTCCGGATCCAGTCTGACGCCTGGGGGTAATTCTAAGGTAAGGAATCTTTAACTACATATGTCTCTTACAGATACATCGTTACCGAAGGTGATTAACTTGTTCTTCAGGACCTGAACTATGTCATTGCCCACGGGATCACAACCCCGACGCACACACCAATGACACCATTGCGTCCAAGCTGATTGGTATCTCCTTGCGATGTTGTCAGACCAGGCCTTGGACAAGGGGTCCTCAGCGTGTGCCGAAAAGCCTGGGAATGACCATCTGCGCCTGTAATCCTCCACACCATCAGGCATAGTGACCTTTCCAGCACCATCTGATGCGGACACCAATCCGGGTTGAGAAGAAGCTCTAGAAACTGGGGGATACAGATTGGAAAATCCCAAGAGTGTTCCAGAAGAACTAGAAACCAAACTTGTGACTTCGAAATCGGGGTGATGAGAACCACCTTCGCGTGTTGCCGCCTGATCTGAGTCGAAGTTCTCGTGATCATCGAAAACGGCGGGAACGCATATGCTGGCTCCTGTCCCCAATCCGGCAGGAACGCATCCTTGGCAGCTGCCAGAGGATCCGGCCTCCACCTGAAGAACTGGGGTAACTGATGATCAAGCCTGGAGGCGAAAAGATCCACTGGAAAAGGCCCCCACTGGGTTTGGAGCATGACAAAAACCTCTGGGTGTAACCTCCGTAGGCTGGAATCTCGATAATGGCAAGAGAGCCAGTCCGCTACCTGATTCTCTCAACCAGGGAGGTACTCTGCTGTCACAGATGTCTGGTGGTCGAGGCAGAACTGCCAACATTTTTTTGCCAGATTTGAAAGAACTTTCGACCTAGTCCCTCCCAGGTGATTTATGTATCTGACGGCTGAAATATTTTTCATATGTAGAAGGACACATGTCTGAATTCTGTCCCTGGTCCAACACCGGACCGCAAAGTATCCCGCCTGAAGTTCTTGACAGTTGATGTGCAGCGCCTGCTCCTGCGGAGACCACAACCCTCCTGTGGAAAAATCTCCACACCGAGTGCCCCAACCTGACGTGCTGGCATCGTATTCTATAACCAGGTCAGGAGCCGAATCAAATATAGCTCATCCGTTCCACGCCTCCATGTGGGAGAGCCACCAGTGAAAACACAGCACTTATGTATTGAAGTTCTTAGGTAAAAATGAACTCAAGGCTGGGAGCTACTCTGAAGGCTTCTGTGAGCTGCTGGTAGCTCACAATCGACTGGTTGGAGAAACCTGCATGACAGATTCTCACGGACAACACCACCACCATATGGCTCTGCAACAAACAGGCCAGTATGGGATCCTAGGTCAAGAGCTCTACATATGTGGAGGTGGTTGCAGTGTCAGGGCATTTCCATGATTGTGAACCACCTGGTGAGATCATCAAATGCCAAGACAGGAGAGCTCAGAAGTAGTTACCTAGCGAATGCTGGCTACACCTTGAGGTGGCATTATCAAACTATGGGGAGAACCCTGGCTAGATCTTTTCACCACCTTTAAGAACGCACAGTGTCCAAACGTATGCGTTGGAATTTCTGCAAAAGTCCACCCTAAGAGTTGCCTTTCGACGGGGGTAATACATGAGTCTCCTATATGCCTTCTTGCCTCTGTCTTTCCTTCCTAGAGTATAAGATGATCAAGTATGACCGGGCCCAAGTCATCTTGGTGGCCCTCGATTGGCCCAGGAGAGTCTGGTACCTGGAACTTCTGAGAATGTGCGTCTGCCCACATATGAGGCTGCCACTTGGGGAAGATCTTCTGTTGCAGCACCAAGGCAGGCTACGCCATCCAAGCCTTTGTAGTCTTCACCTCCATGTGTGAAGATTTACCGGCAGTAGTTGAAAGTGTTTCACTACCAACTGATGTTGTGAATGTCATCCTAACTACTAAGAACCCTTCTACAAAGTCGCTTGCCGGGCTCTTGTGCAAAATTGTGTCATGGGTTTAGTCCGCAGGACACATCCTCTGCAGGCCAAGTTGTTGCTTATTTTGTTACTTGTTTTATCTTTGGCCTAGCAAGGTCTTGTGGTGTTCACTATTAAAGTATTTATTGGCCCTTCCATCTTTTTTGATTTTACCGGACCAGCCATCCTTGTTCAAATCATTTGTGATGCAGTTTTACAAAGATTTAACACAAATATATGATTGAGACTTCTAGTGAAAGATTTCTTACCTTAAAATAATTCCCAAGTGTCACACTGGATCCTAAAATTTTTCATGTGCAGTACCGATATGCACTGGTAGGTGGCGTAGTTTGGCTCTGTGTGGCCTCTTTGGCTTAGTCTGTGCTGCAAGTGACATGTGCGTTGCCTATATAGGCGCCACCCCCAGCACGCTGACGTCAGTTCTTTTCTTTCCTCACCAGTCAGCGCAGATCCGAGAAGAGCTACCCTATGTCTTTTTTGACTGACCCTTCTTTTTTTAAACTTTTTGTCAACATTTTTTCAAGACTTATCTCCTGGTGCGTCAAGGATATCAGCTAGGAAAGCTGCTCTCAAGCTGTGTGGCGGCTGTCTCCAACAGATGTCAGTGATGGACCTGCGTTTGCCACTGGGGTTTGGAGCGCAACCACGATGTCAAGACCTGTGTCGCTCAGCATGCACCTCAAGGCCTTGAGGGAGCAGTCCCTCAAGCTCCTCGCCACCGTGACACTCATGATCGCGGTCGAGAGGAAGGTCCCGGGATCGGTCGCAGAGCCTCTCCATGCACTCATCATCGCAGTTGAGATCATCAGAGACGTCGGGTAAGTCCCACAAGCACAAGAAGAGCAAGAAGTTGAAGAGATCTTTGACTTTGCCATGTCCGTTGAAGTCATTTTAAGAGACGGGGGAGTGTTGGTACCTGAGGCCTAACTCTGTGGTGTTGCCTGTGCCTTGGCCGTCTCCTCACCTCCTAGAGTTAATGGGAGCTGGAGCAACCCCGACCAGTCCCATGAATTTTTTGAGACCATGCACCTCCTATTAGGGCAGCCTGTCCCCGCTGGAACGCCTTTGGGCTCCGCGGGCTCAGAAGGAGCCCCTACTGGTCTTCTGTCGGTGGGTTCACTCTCAGCAACAGTCGGTCCCCTTGGATCCGTTGATGGATCCGGAGTAGCGCCAGCCGAGCCACCTCGACCTTCCCAGGTGCCGGCTCCAGTGCTGACACCCATGGCGGTGCCAACCCCATTGTCATCCCCGACATGGAGCTGGATGGGCGTTGTCCAGCGCCGGTTCCTGCACCAACAGGGGCTGAATCCCCTTGATGGAGTTAGTGCCTTATTCCTATGATAGGCCTTGATTGGGAGACAAATGGGAGGAGTCTGCGAACCCTTGTGGATACCATCTAGTAGAGCCAGAGGACAACTGGTTTGAAGATATGGCAGATGCCGGTGGTCTGGATACCTCGCCAGACACTGGCCTGGTCTCTTCCCCCAACCATGGCTATAGAGGAGGTGCCTCATTCGCAGTGGTGGTTTCGGAGGGCGGCTGAGGTCCTAGACCTTACTCTACCCTCGGTGGCAGTCAAGACGGCTTGACAGAGGTGCTTCAGCCGGGCGTTGCCCCTTCCAAACCGTTACTCCCATTCAATGCAGCCCTTACTGATGTCCTACTCTGGGCCTGGCCAATGCCCTGCACAGCGGCTTCTGTGCAAATAATAATTGCCCACTTCCATCGTCCACCCCCCCTTCCCAAGGGGACCCCAGTTTCCTCACCCAGCATTTCACCCAGGTGAGCTTGGTAGTCCAGGCCTCCACCTCCAAATTGTTACCCTGGCACATTTCCTACAACTCCACCGGACAGGAAATCCAAAAGGCTGGATGCCTTCGGGAAGAGGGTGTTCACTTCCGCCAGCCTGTCACTATGGTCAGTGAACACCGCCTGCCTCTTGGGCCGATACTTCCATAACATCTGGGAATCGGTTGCTCAAGTGCTGCCCATGGTCTTGGAGGCGGTCCGAACCAAACTCTCTCACGCAACTGCTTATGAGAGGGATGCAGCGAAGTTCACCTTCCAATGTGGACTAGAAACGACTGACTCGCTGGGCAGAGCAATTTCATCGTTAGTGACCCTTAGGTGCCACCCCTGCCTGAGAACCACTGTTTTTTCGGGGGATGTCCAAGCCTCGCTCATGGACATGCCTTTTGATGTCACTCGGTTGTTCAAAGAGACGTTACTCTCTGCGCTTCAAGCACTTTAAAGATAGAGGTGCGGCCAGGTCCTTGGGCCTTTCCATGGTCCCACACCAACCCCAAGTCTGCCTTCCGCCCCCATTGTGGTCACGGGAGGAACTTCCAACCACGCCTTTACACGCCCAGGCACCATGGCCAGCAATCTGCGCAATCTTTTTGTGGTTTAGGACGTGGATCCCACAGACCATGTGAGACAGGCAGCTAGAGAGCAAGCCAGTCCACCACCCCAGCAGCCCGAGCCTCTAAACCCCTTTTGTATGCGCTCTGACCATCAGGGGCACCCAATGGGGGCAGGATACGCCATCATCGGCACCACTGAAGGTCAATAACATCCGATTGTTGAGTTTTGCAGCTCGTCCAAAGCGGTTACTATTTGTGACCCCCCCATGCCACCTTCTTACGTCAATTTGATGGAGGACTGCATTTCCTTGCTTCATCAGGAGGTGTTAGCTCTCTTGGCCATGGAAGCTATAGAGATTGTGCCTGCATGAGACATAGGTCGTGGCTGCTATTCCCGCTACCCTCTGGTACCCAAGAAGGGTGGAGGACTTTGTTCTATTTTAGACTTGCGCCTTCTCAGTCTCTTCCTTAAGAAGGAGAAATTCAAAATATTCACACTCACAGAAGTCCTATGTGCCCTGGACCCAGGAGACTGGCTGGTATCGCTGGACTTGCAGGACGCTCATTTTCACATCCCCGTCCTGCCTGCCCACAGACACTACCTGCAATTCATGCTAGGCCAAGAGTACTTTCAGTTTGCCGCGCTCCACTGCGGACTTAGCAGCGCCCCTCGGGTGTTCACGAAGGTGCTGGTGGTGATTGCAGCTCATCTACAAAGGTCAGAGTTTCCAGTCTTTCTCTACCTCGATAATTGGCTGTTACAGGCAGGCTCGCCAGAGGCAGTCGTCTCCCACCTCCAGACTATGGCGAACCTTCTGCACTTTCTGGGATTTGCAATCAACTTGCTGAAGTCAAACCTGACTCCCTCTCAGAAGCTCCCTTTCATGATAGCTGTTCTGGATAAAGTGCAGGATGGGGCTTATCCTCCTTGAATGGCGAGTACAGGATATACAGGCTATACAGGCTATGATACCAATGTTTCAGCCTCTATCCTGGATTTCGGTGAGACTGACTCTGAGGCTATTGGGCCTCATGGCCTCCTGCATCCTTCTTGTGACATTTGCCCACTGGCATGTGAGGGCTCTGCAGTGGGACCTGATGCTCCAGTGGGCATAGCATTAGGAGACCTGGACCAATATGGTCCATGTCTCGGAGGGAGCCACAAAAGACCTGCAATGGTGGATAACGAAACGCGATTGGGTCAGAGGTAGACCCCCCTCCCTTCCTCACCCAGAGCTTACTAGGGTGGCAGATTCATCACTTCTGGGCTGGGGCAGCCATCTGGGAGAAGAGGAGATCAGAGGACTCTGGTCTCCAGCGGAAGTCGGACTCTACATCAATCTGATGGAGTTCTGAGCGATTTAACTGGCATTGAAGGCCTTACTTCCTTCAGGGGAAGACAGGTCCTTGTGTTCACAGTCACCACCGCCATGTAGTAGTGAAACAAACAGGGCTGACTGGGTTCGTGGACCCTTTGTCAAGAGGCTCTGCACCTCTGGACATGGCTGGAACATCAGGGCATATCCCTAATGGTTCAACAGCTGGAGGGCTCTCTGAACGCTATGGCGGACGAACTCAGCCATCAATGCCTAGTGGATCACAAATGGCATCCCCATCCAGAGGTTTCTCAAGGTCTCTTTCAAGAATCGGGAGAGCCTTGGTTGAATCTGTTCGACTCTGCAGAGAACGCGCAATTTCAGTAGTTTTGCATGCTGGAGTTTCCAAGGCGGCTCTCGTTCTGAGACACTTTTCGTCTTGAGCGGAGCTCAGGTCCCCTGTATGCCTTTTTGCCAATACCAGTACTTCCCAGAGTTCTCAAGAAGATAAGGAACGACTGGGCCCAAGTCATTCTGGTGGCTTCGGGTTGGGCAAGTAGAGTCTAGTATCCCGAGCTGTTGAGCATGAGCATGGGTCCTTCAATCAAGCAGCTTCTTTGGAAGACTCTTCTGTTGCAGCAACAGGGTAGCATTTCTACACCCGAACCTGACAGCGCTTCGCCTTCATGCGCGGAGATTGAGCAGTGAAACTTGATAGCTTTCGACCTTCTGTCTGAAATCTGCAATGTTATCTTGGCAGTCAGGCGTCCCTCCACCAAGGCGGTACACGCCTGCTGTTGGAGCAAGTTTGTGGTATGGTGTACAGATAAGCAAGTTTACCCCCTATCTGCACCCTTTTCCCAGGTTCTTTTGTTTATTCATACTCTAGGCCAGCAGGGCTCTTCTTTGGGCACATTAAAAGGCTATCTTTCTGCCATCTTGGCATTTCTGTGGTTGCGAGATCAGTCATCCCTGTTCAAGTCCCCTGTTGTACATACGTTTTTTAAAGGTCTCCAACACATGTTCCCACCTTCATTATGCCTCAGTGGGACCTCAATTTAGTCCTAACATTTCAGTTGTGGAGTCCTTTCGAGCTGTTACATAACTTCCCTATTAGGCTCCTTACTATAAAAATGTCCTTCCTAGTGGCAGTAACATCTGCCTGGAGGGTCAGTGAGCTAAATGTTTTGTCATTTCAGCCTCCTTACCATCTACCCAGACAGCCTGGTTCTTCAGACTAGAGCATCCTTCCTACCGAAGGTGGTCACTCCTTTTCATGTAGGCCTGTCCATCACCCTGCCTACCTTTTACACTCAGACTCACCCCTCTAAAGAAGAGGAGAGACTCCATCGGCTGGACCCAAAAAGAGCGTTATCATTCTGCCTTAACAACACAAGAGGGTGGATGATCAGCTCTTTGTGGGGTGTGTCAGAGTCAGAGTCAAAAAAGAAAGGTGGTGCAGAAATGGACCACCTCACGATGGATACTGCTCTGCATCAAAATCTGCAACGCACTGGGCAAATAGTAACTTTCTGAAGATTTGTGAGCTCATTCTACCAGGGTCAAGGCTGTGACTACTGCGTTATTTCGCAGAGTGCCCGTCGTGGATATCTGTCGGGCAGCAACATGGGCTTCCCTGCTCTCGTTTATGAAGCAACACTGCCTTGACAGTAAGGACCGTTGATACTAGCATTCTGTCCTACAGGACTTTCTAGTATGTCGCAGCCCCACCTCTGGGGGGGTATTGCTTTGGTATGTATTCTAAGGTAAGGAATCTGTGACTGGAAGGCTCTATCAGAATAACAAGTTACTTACCTTGAGTAACGCCTTATCTGATAGAGACTCTATCTAGCCGCAGATTGTTTACTGACCTACCCATCCTCCCTGCTCCGCCAGCGGATTCAGAATGAAGGGCTGTTCACCTTTCAAAGGCCCTAATTTGACAAACTAGTAGATAGTGTTCTTCGTGGCTCCGCGCTTCTGGTGTGGAAAGTCACTAAAAGAAACTGACATCAGCGTACTGGGTTGGCACCTATATAGGACCCGCACATGTTACTTCCGACGCAGATGGCGCCACACGGAGCCGAACGATGTCACCTACTGGCGCGCAGGGGTATTGGTCACAAACAATTGCCGGATCCAGTCTGATGCCAGGGGATTATTCTAAGATAATTAATCTGAGGCTAGGTAGAGTCTTTACCAGATAAGGTGTTACCAAAGGTAAGTAACTTGTTAGTTCCTTCCAAAATAATTTGTTATGCCACAGTGGGACCTTAATTTGGTCCTGACATTTCTCATGTGTACTCTCTTTGTGCCGATGCACAGCTGATTTTGTTGCCGTATGAGACTAAATACTGTCTTCCTTGTTGCAGGAGTGAGCACGGGGCTCTCTCAGTGCAGCTGCCCTACATCACCTTTTTCCCAGATAAACTGGTACTAAGGACCAGGTTGTCCTTTTTTGCCAAAATGTGTCTCTCCTTTTCACGTTAGACAATCCATCACCCTTCCTACATGTTTTCTCCACCTTATGCCTTGAAAGAAGAGCAGAGACTCCATCGGCTTGACCCCAAAAGAACTGTAAGCTTTTATGTCGGTGACACCAAAGACCATCAGGTGGAACAATCAATTTTTGTGGGTTTTTGTGAGAGAAATAAAGGTAAGGAGGTGCAGAAAAGGACTATGTCAAGGTGAATTTTACTCTGCATTAAGACCTGCTACACATTGGCCAAGAAGCAATCTCTGGAAGGACTGCTGGTTCATGGTAGCAGTGCCAAGGTTGCTACCACTATGTGAAATACCTTTTCTTGACATCTGTCAGGCTGCGATGTGGGCGTTGGTGCACACATGAAGCACAATTGCCTTGTCAGCCAGATCCAATAGCCAGGGCAGTTCGCCCATTTGGTCCTGCTGGAAATTTTTGTCTGAGCCCACTCTACAGACCCTCCACCTTGAGCGGTACTGTTCCTGATGCTAAAGGCGAGGAATCTGCTGTTGGAATTATCCATCAAAAGAACAAGTTACTTAACTTGAGTAATGCTGTTTCTGATGGATACTTTGTCAGCTGCACATTCCTCACTAGCCTCCCACCTCCCCTTTCTGTGAAGTAATCTCTTTTTACCATCTAAAAAGTGCCCAAATTAGAAATCCGCACATGTGTACTTCCAAGTGTTTTGTGCTCTGCATTCGAGGGCACAAGACTCTTAAACGCATCTCACCTTCATCCTTTCTGGGTGGGAATGAGGCCATGGGGAATGAACTATCGCAAGAAAACACACACACCCTAAACTAGGCTCCTGTCACTGCAAAGTCTTGCAGTTCGCTGGTGACAACATTGCCCGATTTTAAGGCAATTGGGTTACACCTTACACATCTGTTTAATATTTTAAAAACACAGTAGTTAATGCGAATAAGTCGGAGATTTTGGTATTTGGTAAAAGGATTTTATTTTCAGATGAGTAGGTAGTGGATCGGTTATCTTGAGCATCAAAACATAACTTTCAGGTGTGTTTCGATGTAGGATTGCGGAGACCATAAACGGGTCTGGACAGGCCCTTTTTCCAACCAGGATATTTATCTGAAAGAGACACGTTAGTGACAGATTCCTTACCTTAGAATATCCCCAGGCGTCAGGCTGGATCCGGAAAGTTTTTGCGTAGCAGTACCCTTGCGCGTCGGTAGGCGGCGTCGTGCGGCTCCGCGTCCGTCGTCGGCGTCGTGATCGCCGGGATGACGTCGCGGGCAGTACTTAGACGCCGCCCCTGCGCGCTGATGTCAGTTCTTCTTTTTCCACGCCAGTAAGCGCAGATCCGGGAAGAGCAGTGCCCTAGTCACTTTTTGACTACTTTTTTGTGAATTTTTTCACTGTTTTCTTCTACGAGTCTTCACGACTCCTAAGGTGTCGTAGGGATGCCCGGCTTTAAGCCCTGCGAGGTCTGTGCCCGCATGATGTCCATCACGGACCCGCATCTCGAGTGTCTCTTCTGTCTCGGCCGAGACCACGACACGAAGTCGTGCCCTGACTGCCGGAAACTTCATCCGAAGGCTTTGCGAGAGCGGTCTCGAAAGCTGCTCGAGGTCCGGCAGTCGGCTCCGCGCCGCACCAAGCCCCGGTCACGGGAGAGGTCGAGGGGCCGGTCGCGGAGCCCCCATCGTTTGTCGGAATTCAAGTCTTCGCGCTCCTCCGGTAAGTCGAAGCACAAGAAGTCTAAGCGGCGTCATCGGGTTCGGGGGCGACTCCGGCCCAAGTACAGGAGTTCCTGTCGGCCATGGCCCGCCTCTTCGGGCCTCAAGGTCCCTCCGGTGCGCCTTCGGGCCCCGCGGGCCCTGATGGGGTTGCTCCGGCGTCGCCGTCGACTCCGGTCCCGGCGTCGCCTGTCCCACCAGCCTTCATCCCGGCCTCGGCTCCGGCCCCGGCCTCGATCCCGGCTCCGGTGGTGCCGCAACCCCCATCGACGCCGGTTGACCTAACCACGCCTCCGCCGACGCCGATGGCCCCGGTGCCATTCCTGATGCCGTCCGGGCCTCCGGACGGCGTCGTTCCCCGGTTCTCTCCGGCTCCGGACATGGAGCCGGACCGACGTCGCCCGACGCCGGTTCCGGCGCCGATGAGACCTTGGGTCCCTAATGTCCCTCCTCCTCCATATTATGAACCTGAGGAGGACCAGGAGAGCTGGGAGGGGTCTGAGGACCCTCTCACACAACAGTGCGAGTTTGACCCGGACTGGGTTGAGGAACTTGGGGATGCCAGTGGTCTAGACACCTCCCCTGACTCTGGCATGCTGTCTCCTCCCGTGGCTACGGAGGAGGGGGCTAATTTTGCAACGGTGTTGCGTAGAGCTGCTGGAGCCTTGAATCTCCAGTTGCCTACTGTGGCCGTCAGGACTAACCTCCTGACAGAAGTGCTTCAGCCGGCGGCCTCCTCTTCGGAGACTGTGCTGCCATTCAATGATGCACTCACTGACGTTCTTTGGGTGCCTGGTCCAAGCCCACCACAGGGGCTCCTGTGGATAGGAACGTGGCCCGACGCCATCGCCCTGCTCCGGGCGACCGCCTGTTTCTCTCCCAACACCCCACCCCTGAGAGCTTGGTTGTCCAAGCCTCTGCCTCCCAAACCGCCTTCCCTACCGCCCCTCCGGATAGGGAATCCAAGCGCCTGGACCACTTTGGGAAGAAGGCTTTCTCTTCCTCCAGTGCTGGCTTGCGGTCCGTCAACACCGCTTGCCTCTTGGGCCGATATACCCACTCCCTGTGGGATTCGGTGGCGACTGTTTTGCCGCAGTGTTCTGAGGAGGTCCAGACACTGCTTACCCGCGCCATTGCGGAAGGGCGAGATGCGGCTAAATACACCATACGTTGTGGCCTTGATACCGCCGACTCGCTGGGCAGATCGCTTGCAACGACGGTGGCGCTGCGTCGCCACGACTGGCTGAGGACCACTGGTTTTTCGGGTGATGTCCAGAATACACTCATGGACATGCCCTTTGATGGAGTCGGTCTTTTTGGTTCAAAAGCAGACCATGCGCTGGAGCTGCTTCAAGGACTCGCGGGCTACTGCCAAGTCCCTGGGCCTTGCTGTTGTGCGCCCTCCGCTCTCATCTGCTTTTCGCCCCTTTCGTGGCCACGGAAGGGGCGCCCACTCACGCCAGCAGCCCGGCCAACGGCCCGCGCAGCAAGCGCCTTCGCGTGGCCGAGGACGTGGATACCGCCGTGGCGGTTCGGGCAACCAGCGTGCGGGTCAGGCCACCACCTCCAACCCGTCCGCGGCCTCCAAGCCCTCCTAGTTCCTCCTTTCAGGTGCACGGCACGCCAGTAGGGGGCAGGGTCCGCCATCACCTTCACCACTGGCGTCCCATCACCTCGGACAGGTGGGTCTTGGACATTGTCCGAAGGGGCTACTCCCTCCCCTTCGAGACCACCCCCCCAGCCATGCCACCTCAATTCCACCGCATGTCAGGGGATCACTTGGTGCTTCTGCAGAAGGAAGTCACGGCCCTCTTGGCCAAGAGGGTCATTGAGCATGTTCCGACCCCAGAAGTAGGACGTGGTTGCTACTCCCACTACTTTCTGGTGCCCAAAAAGAACAAGGAGGACATGCGTCCTATCTTGGACCTCCGGAACGCCAATCGCTTCCTCCGGAAGGAGAAGTTCAAGATGCTCACCCTAGCTCAGGTCTTGACTGCCCTCGACCCTGGAGACTGGTTGGTAGCGTTGGACTTGCAGGACGCTTATTTCCACATCCCTGTCCTGCCGGCCCACCGGCGTTACCTACGGTTCACGGTAGGCCTCGAGCATTTTCAGTTCACCGTGCTCCCTTTGGCCTTACCAGTGCCCCTCGGGTGTTCACGAAAGTGATGGCGGTGGTCGCAGCTCATCTGCGCCGAGCTGGGGTTTCAGTCTTCCCCTACCTCGACGACTGGCTGCTGAAGGCGGGCTCGTCCCAGGCAGTCGTCTCCCACCTCCAGACTACGGCCGAACTCCTGCACTCGCTGGGGTTCTCCATCAATGTGCCGAAGTCGCATCTGATTCCTTCTCCACAGCTCCTTTTCATCGGAGCAGGTCTGGACACGACGCAGTTTCGGGCCTATCCTCCCGAACGGCGAGTCCGGGATATTCAGGCTATGATTCCGATCTTTCAGCCTTTCTCCTGGGTTTCGGTACGGATGACCCTGAGGCTGCTGGGCCTCATGGCCTCCTGCATCCTGCTGGTCAATCATGCCAGATGGCATATGCGGGCTCTGCAGTGGGACCTGAAGTTCCAGTGGGCGCAGCACCAGGGCAACCTGTCCGATCACGTCCAGATCTCGAAGGGGACTGCAAAACAGTTGCAGTGGTGGCTCACGGACCGGCAATGGGTCATGGGCAGATCCCTCTCCCTTCCCCAGCCAGAGCACACAGTTGTGACGGACGCGTCCCTTCTGGGATGGGGCGGTCACATGGGAGAGGCGGAGATCAGAGGCCTCTGGTCTCCGGCGGAGTCCCGGCTCCATATCAACCTTCTGGAGCTCTGGGCGATCCGACTTGCACTCAAGGCATTCCTTCCCTCTGTCAAAGGGAAGGTTGTGCAGGTGTTCACAGACAACACCACCGCCATGTGGTACTGCAACAAACAGGGCGGGGTGGGGTCGTGGACCCTCTGTCAGGAGGCTCTGCGCCTATGGACATGGCTGGAACATCAGGGCATGTTCCTGTTGGTTCAACACCTGGCAGGTTCCCTGAACGCCAGGGCGGACGAACTCAGCCGCAGGTGCATGATGGATCACGAATGGCGTCTTCACACGGAAGTGGCGCAAGGACTCTTTCTACAATGGGGAGAGCCTTGGTTAGATCTATTCGCCACCGAAGAGAACGCGCAATGTCATCAGTTCTGCGCGTTGGAATTTCCAAGGCGGCACTCGCTCGGCGACACTTTTCGTCGCGAGTGGAGTTGCGGTCTGTTGTACGCCTTTCCGCCTATTCCACTTCTACCCAGAGTGTTGAAGAAGATTCGGCACGACCGGGCCCAAGTCATCCTTGTGGCTCCGGACTGGGCTCGAAGAGTTTGGTATCCCGAGCTACTCAGTATGAGCGTAGATCCCCCGATCCGTCTGCCTCTTCGGGAGGATCTTCTGTCGCAGCAGCAGGGGACGGTCCTCCACCCGAACCTGTCCAGCCTCCACCTGCTTGCGTGGAGATTGAGCGGCGGCAGTTGATTCCTTTCGACTTGCCTCCCGAAGTTTGTGATGTGATTCTGGCAGCCAGGCGTCCCTCCACTAAGGTGGTATACGCCTGCAGGTGGAACAAATTTGTGGCATGGTGCACAGCAAAGGCTGTGGACCCCCTTTCTGCCCCTCTTTCTGAGGTCCTTCTCTTCCTTCTTTCTCTGGCCCAACAGGGTTCTGCCCTGGGTACCATCAAGGGTTATCTCTGTGCTATCTCGGCCTTCCTCAGGCTCCCTGATCAGCCCTCCCTTTTCAAGTCCCCTGTTGTTAACAGGTTCTTAAAAGGCATTACACACCTCTTCCCTCCTGTTCCGTTTGTGATGCCTCAGTGGGACTTGAACTTGGTTCTTACCTTTTAATGTGCGCTCCCTTTGAGCCTCTACATAACTGTCCTCTTCGTCTTCTAACTCTGAAGACAGCCTTTCTGGTGGCCATCACCTCCGCTCGGCGGGTGAGTGAGCTCCAGGCTCTATCATGCAAACCTCCCTTTCTGTCTGTCCATCCAGACAAGGTTGTTCTTAGGACGCGTCCGTCCTTCTTGCCAAAGGTGGTTACTGCCTTCCACATTGGGCAGACCATCACTTTGCCTACCTTCTTTCCGCCTCCGCATCCTTCCAGAGAGGAAGAGAGGCTCCACCGTCTGGACCCAAAACGTGCGCTCTCCTTCTATATCGACCGCACCAAACACTTCCGGGTGGATGACCAGCTCTTTGTTGGCTACGTGGGCGCCAAAAAGGTCGGGCGGTGCACAAACGAACCATCTCCCGCTGGGTTACCTTGTGCATCAAGGCCTGCTATTCTTTGGCTAAGAAGGAGCCTCCTGTTGGGCTGCGTGCCCATTCCACCAGGGCAACGGCTGCTACCACGGCTTTGGGCCGCGGTGTTCCGCTGCAGGTTATCTGTCAGGCAGCTACGTGGGCCTCGCTGCACACGTTTACAAAGCATTACTGCCTTGACAGTCAGGTCCGGAGGGACGGCTTCTTTGGCCGTTCTGTCCTCCGGGACTTCCTTGTCTGATCTTTGTTCGCAGACCCACCACCGGGGTTGGTATTGCTGGGGTATCTATTCTAAGGTAAGGAATCTGTCACTAACGTGTCTCTTTCAGATGCACAAGTTACTAACTTGTGTAACGATATATCTGTAAGAGACAGTAGTTAGTGACAGATTCCTTACCGCCCACCCATCCTCCCCGTTCTGCGAACTGATTTCTAGGGTTAAGGACATCCCTTTCAGGGCCCTAGTATTTTTCAGACACCTATGTCAGCTTCTTGCATGGCTCTGCGTTCCTGGCGCGGAAAGTCGTGTACAGCACTGACGTCAGCGCGCAGGGGCGGCGTCTAAGTACTGCCCGCGACGTCATCCCGACGATCACGACGCCGACGACGGACGCGGAGCCGCACGACGCCGCCTACCGACGCGCAAGGGTACTGCTACGCAAAAACTTTCTCGGATCCAGCCTGACGCCTGGGGATATTCTAAGGTAAGGAATCTGTCACTAACTACTGTCTCTTACAGATATATCGTTACACAAGTTAGTAACTTGTGCGTCTGGTAGGCTGGAGCACTTGGAGCCTGTTTTGAAAGCCCAGGGCCGCTCCTGGTGCCTCTCTCACTTTTCTTTGCTCCCCAAGGTTAATTTCGGCAGAGAGGGGGGAGACTTTGAGAGACAGGTAAGAGATGGAAAGTGTGGGGGGGTGGGGTGTAGAGAGAAAGCGATCAGAGCGGGAGCAGAGAGAGAGCGAATGGATGGATGGATGGAAAGAGAGGGAATGCTTTAGGAGACGAAGGGAGCGGGGCTTGGTTGAGCATTTTCGCCAGGGCTGCTTTTGATTCCCTAGGCTAGCCATGGTCATAAACTACATTTTGCTGCCCTAAAAACTAACTCACTCATTTATAAACAGAGGCAGTTGTTTAATAACTTGGCCTCCCCTAGTATCAAACTCTTATTGTGTTAGTTGTTTTGGCAATTTGATGCCGTGACTGTTGTATGATGCTTGGCCATTTCAGAAAAGTTACAATTTCGATCGGTCTCTTACAGTACCTTGCTTTTGATTTGATTTTCAGTCTTCTACGTTCGCGCGTTCAGGGAAGAGAAGATTGGAATTTAAACTGATGAGGCAATCGTACGATCTTATGTTGGGGTTTCTGCTGGTTGGTAATAGCCTGCGTTAATCAGATTATCATTTCCGTAAACATCCAATTTGTTTGGAATTGGTAAAGAGGAAGGCAGTTCCTAACCCAAGGCCACATATACGATACAATCACAATCAATAAAAACAGGCTTTTAGTTCTCTGGTTTTGGGCTGTTTCACTCTCTGTGTTTATATTTGCTGAAAAATCACACATGAATCTCGGGTCACACTGTTCTAGCTAGAGACTATGATGAGTTTGTGTAAGAAGCGAGCAAAGTTTACTTTAAAAAGCTAGTCCTTTATTTTCTTATCCTTGTGTGTAACATCATTTGACAGAGATGAGAGAGACATTTTTACAAATTAGTTTTAATTTGCTTCCAATTTATGATTTTATGTTGGCTTGGTCAACATTTACGGCCACTATTGTTAATGCAAGGAGAATTGTTTTGCTATAATGTGCATGCGCTCTTTCCTTCTGTCAGAGTACTGAAAATGGTAGAAGCCCTTGTTTAAAGAAAATTGCAGTGTTCATGTTTAGAAGCTACAACAATCTGCCGTTAGTGGCTCTAGCCTCATGTTAACGGTTTGTTTGGTTACATTTTTGAAGGTTGTTATCAAGCATCTCTCTGCGGCCACAAAATATCTAATACTCCTGGAATGGTCATTTTACCATTTTCAGATATTTTATTGTTAAGAGCTGTACCACGAGTGTAGTTTTAAATTGCTGTTTTTACAAAGTTACAATTGTTTTTGACAATATGCAATTTCTTTTATTGTGTATGCGGTTATTTTAAGGGGACAGTCTCTTCATGGTGCTTATAATGGAAAGGAGGGGTGCCACTGGAAGCATTCATTCTCGGCTGTCCTCTTTGTCCAAGCGTTGGCTTGGATTTATACTGGTGTTGCATTTCACAGACTTTGGCAGTACAGAAACTGCCTTCCTCTTCACTGAAGGATCCATTTCTAGTTCTGCACCTGAGGACCTAAGGTCTCAAAGGTGAGACCTGTGTCCGACATTGTGCACAATGGGTAGGGGGGAAGGATCCATTTCTAGTTCTGCACCTGAGCTCCTAAGGTCTCACTGGTGAGAGCTATGTCCGGTATTGTGCAAACTGTGTAGGGGGCCTAATACCTGGCTTTAGAGCTTCCTAACGTGTTGTTCACCTGAGCAGCGAAAGGAAGTACAGGAGTGTCCTTCGTCCATTGATGTTCATGATGTACATTTCTCCCTAGGTCCTGGGTGTTATGGTATCCTTGTCTGTAGCAATAGAGCGGTCCTCTCAGAGATGCAGCCTATGCCGTTAGTTTTCCTTGTAGCATGATCCTCTCGGAGGCATGCAGACCCCTACTGTATGTTCCTGCCCTGCTGTCCACAAGACCCCAGCTTGAAGTCTTCTGCTTTTCAATGCACAACAATCCCATAGCACAGAGAGGCCAGCCTCCGATATGATCTCTGTGAATGAGACTGGTTTTAAGGCAGAGTGATGAGAAGGGATGAAGACCGGTGATCTAGGCAGCTGGCCATTCTGTTCGATGGGATTTCCGTGCACAGGAATGGAGTAGAAGGAAGAGATGTTGTACCTTGTGGTACTTGGACAATCCCTCATTTTATTTCAGTTAGTGATAGCTCTAGGATATCGTACAGGTCACAATGATATTCTAGTAGTTTTCTTTATTACTATAACTTTTCATTTCTCTTTTTGAATTCTGTACGTTTTTCTTGGGCTCTTTCGTTGGTATATTCAAAGATTGCAAAATGAAGTTAGTTGATCTTATGTTTTTGGACTTATCGGCGCAATATTCCTACCCAGGTTACATGTCTGTTGAATGCTTGTACAGCTGCTAATTGCGTGCCCGTGATAGTGAGCTGAAGGCAATGTTGCCTCGTGTAAAAATGATGTTTTTCAATGTACTACTAGCAAGGCTATTCTCACTTATCACCACCTCTTCCTCCACCATACCCAGTACCCCAAGCACAATCTTCTGTTTTTCACATTTGCCTCATGTTCCTTCTCTGACCTTTCACTGTATTCCAGCAGGCAAACAACAGTAGCTCATACCTGCATTTCAAGCCTTCTGATTGGCTGAGCCACTGTCGGCATTCCATATAAGATGTTTCTTAATTAGTGAGTGTAGGAAAGTAGAATCTTTCTGGCATAGATACCCCCACTTTTTGCTTGGTGTCAGTGTATTTAATTAATTTATTTATATCTGAAAGAGACACGTTAGTGACAGATTCCTTACCTTAGAATATCCCCAGGCGTCAGGCTGGATCCGGAAAGTTTTGCGTAGCAGTACCCTTGAGCGTCGGTAGGCGGCGTCGTGCGGCTCCGCGTCCGTCGTCGACGTTGGGATCGCCGGGATGACGTCGCAGGCAGTACTTAGACGCCGCCCCTGCGCGCTGACGTCAGTTCTTCTTTTTCCGCGCCAGTAAGCGCAGATCCGGGAAGAGCAGTGCCCTAGTCATTTTTTGACTAAGTTTTTTGGTGATTTTTTCACTGTTTTCTAAACGAGTCTCTCGACTCCGAAGGTGTCGGTAGGGATGCCCGGCTTCAAGCCATGCGACGCCAGTGGTCGAATTATGTCGATCACAGACCCGCATCAGGAATGTCTCTACTGCCTCGGCCGCGACCACGACACGAAGTCGTGCCCCGACTGCCGGGCCTTGCATCCGAAGGCTTTGCGAGAGCGGTCTCGAAAGCTCCTCGAGGTCCGGCAGTCGGCTCCGCGCCACGCCCCGGGCACGCAAGAGGTCGAGGGGCCGGTCGCGGAGTCCTCATCGGTTGTCGGGGTCCAAGTCTTCGCACTCCTCCGGTAACTCGAAGCATAAGAAGTCAAAGAAGCGTCATCGCTCGACGATTTCCCCTCGCCGGTCTCGCGACTCGGCTGAGGGTCCTGTCGGCACCGTCCCCGCGGCTCCGGGAGTGCCTGCGGAGCCGCCCCCGCATTACCCGTCCTTCTCGGGTTCGGGGGCGACTCCGGCCGAGATACAGGAGCTCCTGTCGGCCAAGGCCCGCCTCTTCGGGCCTCAAGGTCCCCCCGGTGCACCTTCGGGCCCTGATGGGGTTTCTCCGGCGCCGCCGGCGACTCCGGTCCCGGCGACGCCTGTCACACCAGCCTCGGTCCCGGCTCCCTCCTCGACCCCGGCTCCGGTGCAGCCATCAACGCCGGTTGACCTGACGACACCTCCACCGGCGCCGATCTCTCCGGTGCCGTTCCCGCCGCCGCCAGGGGCTCCGGGCGGAGTCGTTCCCCGGTTCTCTCGGGATCCGGACACGGCGCCGGACCGGCGTCGCTCGACGCCGGCTCCGACGCCGATGAGACCTTGGGTCCCGCATGTCCCTCCTCCTTATTTTGAACCAGAGGAGGACGAAGAGAACTGGGAGGGGTCGGATGACCCTCTCACACAGCAGTGTGAGTTCGATCAGGACTGGGCTGAGGAGCTTGGGGATGCCAGTGGTCTGGACACCTCCCCTGACTCTGGCATGCTGTCTCCTCCTTCCGTGGCAACGGAGGAGGGAGCAAATTTTGCAACGGTGTTGCGTAGAGCAGCTGGGGCCTTACACCTCCAATTGCCTACAGTGGCTGTCAGAACTAACCTCCTGACGGAAGTGCTTCAGCCGGCGGCTACCTCCTCGGAGCCACTGCTGCCGTTTAATGACGCGCTTTCCGACGTTCTTTTGGGCACCTGGTCCAAGCCCGCCACAGGGGCTCCTGTGGATAGGAACGTGGCCGGACGCCATCGCCCCGCTCCGGGCGACCCCCTGTTCCTCTCCCAACACCCCACTCCTGAGAGCTTGGTTGTCCAAGCCTCTGCTTCCCAAACCGCCTTCCCTACCGCTCCTCCGGATAGGGAATCCAAATGCCTGGATCAATTTGGGAAGAAGGTCTTTTCTTCCTCCAGTGCTGGCTTGCGGTCCGTCAACACCGCTAGCCTTTTGGGCCGATATTTCCACTCTCTGTGGGACTCGGTGGCGCAAGTTCTGCCCCAGTGTCCTGAGGAGGTCCAGACACTGCTTTCCCGCGCCATTGCGGACGGAAGAGATGCGGCTAAATACACCATTAGATGTGGCCTTGATACCGCCAACTCGCTAGGCAGATCGCTTGCGACGACAGTGGCGCTGCGCCGTCACGCCTGGCTGAGAACCACTGGTTTCTTGGGTGATGTCCAAAACACCCTTATGGACATGCCCTTTGATGGGGTCGGTCTTTTTGGAAACAAAGCAGACCATGCGCTGGAGCGCTTTAAGGACTCGCGGGCTACGGCCAAGTCCCTGGGCTTTTCTGCTGTACGCCCTCCACTACCGTCTGCTTTTCGCTCCTTTCGTGGCCACGGAAGGGGCGCCCAGTCACGTCCGCTGCCCAGCCACCGGCCCGCGCAGCAAGCGTCTTCGCGTGGCCGAGGACCTGGCTCCCGCCGTGGCGGGTCAGGCAACCAGCGTGCGGGTCAGGCCACCAACCCCGCCCCGTCCGCGGCCTCCAAGCCCTCCTAGTCCTTCCTTTCAGGTGCACAGCACGCCAGTAGGGGGCAGGGTCCGCCATCACCTTCACCACTGGCGTGCCATCACCTCGGACAAGTGGGTCTTGGACATTGTCCGAAGGGGCTACTCCCTCCCCTTCGAGACCATCCCCCCAGCCATGCCACCTCAATTCCACCGCATGTCAGGGGATCACTTGGTGCTTCTTCAGAAGGAAGTTGTGGCCCTCTTGGCCAAGAGGGCCATCGAGCGCGTTCCGACCCCAGAAGTAGGACGTGGTTGCTACTCACTACTTTCTGGTGCCCAAAAAGGACAAGGAGGACATGCGTCCTATCTTGGACCTCCGGAACGTCAATCGCTTCCTCCGGAAGGAGAAGTTCAAGATGCTCACCTTAGCTCAGGTCTTGACTGCCCTCGACCCTGGAGACTGGATGGTAGTGTTGGACTTGCAGGACGCTTATTTCCACATCCCCGTCCTGCCGGCCCACCGGCGTTACCTGCGGTTCATGGTGGGCCTCGAGCATTTTCAATTCACCGTGCTCCCCTTTGGCCTCACAAGTGCCCCTCGGGTGTTCACGAAAGTGATGGCTGTGGTCGCAGCTCATCTGCGCCGGGCAGGGGTTCCAGTCTTCCCCTACCTCGACGACTGGCTGCTGAAGGCTGGCTCGTCCCAGGCAGTCGTCTCCCACCTCCAGACTACGGCCGAACTCCTGCACTCGCTGGGGTTCTCCATCAATGTGCCGAAGTCGCACCTGATTCCTTCTCCACAGCTCCTTTTCATCGGAGCAGTTCTGGACACGACGCAGTTTCAGGCCTATCCTCCCGAACGGCGAGTCCGGGATATTCAGGCTATGATTCCGATCTTTCAGCCTCTATCCTGGGTTTCGGTACGGATGACCCTGAGGCTGCTGGGCCTCATGGCCTCCTGCATCCTGCTGGTCGATTATGCCAGATGGCATATGCGGGCTCTGCAGTGGGACCTGAAGTTCCAGTGGGCGCAGCACCAGGGCAACCTGTCCGATCACGTCCAGATCTCGGAGGGGACTGCAAAACAGTTGCAGTGGTGGCTCTCGAACCGGCAATGGGTCAGGGGCAGATCCCTCTCCCTTCTCCAGCCAGAGCACACAGTCGTGACGGACGCGTCCCTTCTGGGATGGGACGCTCACATGGGAGAGGCGAAGATCAGAGGCCTCTGGTCTCCGGCGGAGTCCCGGCTCCATATCAACCTTCTGGAACTCCGGGCGATCCGACTTGCACTCAAGGCAGGTAGTGCAGGTGTTCACAGACAACACCACCGCCATGTGGTACTGCAACAAACAGGGCGGGGTGGGGTCGTGGACCCTATGTCAGGAGGCTCTGCGCCTCTGGACATGGCTGGAACATCAGGGCATTTTCCTGATGGTTCAACACCTGGCAGGTTCCCTGAACGCCAGGGCGGACGAACTCAGCCGCAGGTGCATGATGGATCACGAATGGCGTCTTCACTCGGAGGTGGCGCAAGGTCTCTTTCAGCAGTGGGGAGAGCCTTGGTTAGATCTGTTCGCCACCGAAGAGAACGTGCAATGTCAGCAGTTCTGCGCGTTGGAATTTCCAAGGCGGCACTCGCTCGGCGACGCTTTTCGTCGCGAGTGGAGTTGCGGTCTGTTGTACGCCTTTCCGCCTATACCACTTCTACCCAGAGTGTTGAAGAAGATTCGGCGCGACCGGGCCCAAGTCATCCTTGTGGCTTCGGACGGGGCTCGAAAAGTTTGGTATCCCGAGCTACTCAGTATGAGCGTCGATCCCCCGATCCGTCTGCCTCTTCGGGAGGATCTTCTTTCGCAGCAGCAGGGGACGGTCCTCCACCCGAACCTGTCCAGTCTACACCTGCTTGCGTGGAGATTGAGCGGCGGCAGTTGATTCCTTTCGACTTGCCTCCCGAAGTTTGTGATGTGATTCTGGCAGCCAGGCGTCCCTCCACTAAGGTGGTATACGCCTGCAGGTGGAACAAGTTTGTGGCATGGTGCACAGCAAAGGCTGTGAATCCCCTCTGTTCCCCTCTTTCTGAGGTTCTTTTGTTCCTTCTTTCTCTGGCACAACAGGGTTCTGCCCTGGGTACCATCAAGGGCTATCTTTGTGCAATCTCAGCCTTTCTCAGGCTTCCTGATCAGCCCTCTCTTTTTAAGTCCCCTGTTGTTAACAGGTTTCTTAAAGGCATTACACACCTCTTTCCTCCTGTTCCGTTTATAATGCCTCAGTGGGACTTAAATTTGGTTCTTACCTTCCTAATGTGCGCTCCTTTTGAGCCTCCGCATAACTGTCCTCTTCGTCTTCTGACTCTGAAGACAGCCTTTCTGTTGGTCATCACCTCCGCTCGGCGGGTGAGTGAGCTCCAGGCTCTTTCATGCAAACCCCCCTTTCTGTCTGTTCATCCAGACAAGGTTGTTCTTCGGACGCGTCCGTCCTTCTTGCCAAAGGTGGTTACTGCCTTCCACATTGGGCAGACCATCACTTTGCCCACTTTCTTTCCGCCTCCGCATTCTTCCAGAGAGGAAGAGAGGCTCCACCGTCTGGACCCAAAACGTGCGCTTGCCTTTTACATCAACCGCACACAACAGTTCCGGGTGGATGACCAGCTCTTTGTTGGCTACGTGGGCGCCAAAAAAGGTCGGGCGGTGCGCAAGAGGACCATCTCCCGCTGGGTCATCTTGTGTATCAAAGCCTGCTATTCTTTGGCTAAGAAGGAGCCTCCTGTTGGGCTTGGTGCCCATTCCACCAGGGCAACGGCTGCTACCACGGCCTTAGGCCGCGGTGTTCCACTGCAGGATATATGTCAGGCAGCTACGTGGGCCTCGCTGCACACGTTTACCAAACATTACTGCCTTGACAGCCAGGTCCGGAGGGACGGCTTCTTTGGCCGTTCTGTCCTCCGGGACTTCCTTGTCTGAATCTGTTCGCAGACCCACCACCGAGGTTGGTGTTGGTATTGCTGGGGTATCTATTCTAAGGTAAGGAATCTGTCACTAACGTGTCTCTTTCAGATGCACAAGTTACTAACTTGTGTAACGATATATCTGTAAGAGACAGTAGTTAGTGACAGATTCCTTACCGCCCCACCCATCCTCCCCGTTCTGCGAACTGATTTCTAGGGTTAAGGACATCCCTTTCAGGGCCCTAGACTTTTTCAGACACCTATGTCAGCTTCTTGCATGGCTCTGCGTTCCTGGCGCGGAAAGTCGTGTACAGAACTGACGTCAGCGCGCAGGGGCGGCGTCTAAGTACTGCCTGCGACGTCATCCCGGCGATCCCGACGCCGACGACGGACGCGGAGTCGCACGACGCCGCCTACCGACGCGCAAGGGTACTGCTACGCAAAGCTTTCCAGATCCAGCCTTACGCCTGGGGATATTCTAAGGTAAGGAATCTGTCACTAACTACTGTCTCTTACAGATATATCGTTACACAAGTTAGTAACTTGTGCTTTACCATTTGTAAAGCGCCTGGTTACACCCAACGGTGTTTCACCGCACAAGGATTCTAACCCCCTAAAAAGGAGAGAGAAGGGGAGAAGGAGAACTATGCCTAAGCTAGAGAGAGCAGGAGCACTGAAGGAAGGCAACTAGATATTCCCCATTTTAAGGGTGAAACAGCCTAGTTTTTAGTCCCTTACGGAAGGTCCTTTCAATAGGTTTCAGATCTCAAATTCAGTGGCAAAGTCTTCCACCTTTTGGGTGTAAGATAGCTAAAAGATCAGGCTCCCATCCTGGCTCTTTGAATTCTTGGCACCTTGACCAAATGAGCACCTACAGATCTTAGATTATGTACAGGTATGTAAGGAGTTGTCATAGATCGTATGTAGCTTGGGCCCCATGTTCCACAAAATTCTGTAGCAGTAGCACATGGCCTTGTAGGTAATCCTCTTCTCCACTGGCAGCCAGTGAAGAGTTGACAGAGCTATAGAGGTAGATGCTCTTCTCAGGAGATTAAGGATCATACGCGCGGCAGCGTTTTGGATGCGTTTAAGTTTAATTAAACTTCCTTTAGAAGCTCCCAGATAAAGGATATTACCATAGTCTATTTGAGTTGTAACCAGAGCATGAAGAATAGTTTTTCTGGCCACTATAGGTAGTAGGTCTAGGAGTTTCCTTAGGACTTTGAGAGTCCCTAAGCACTTGCCAGCTACCTTCCTAATTTGGCTCTCAAACGAGAGTTTAGGATCAAACCACCCCCCAAGATTTTTGTTTCTGCTTTTGGAACAGGGGTTTGCCCCAGGGCCTCAGGCCACCAAGCTGATGACCAGATATAAGGCGCTTTCCCGACTATCATTACTTCCGTTGTATTGCCATTAGTTTTAGGCAATTATTGGACATCCAGGAGGCTAGCTCCTCTAGACATAAAGAGAATTGCGTTGCAGCCTCCTCCGTGTCCTGAGATAAGGTAACAATGAGCTGAGTATCGTCCGCATATGACACAATTGTTACATTGTGTTTTTCCACGATTTCTGCAAGGGGGCCAATATAAAGATTGAATAGGGTAGGGCTCAGTGTAGAGCCCTGTGGGACCCGTTACATGAGAGGAATACTCTCTAACATATGCAGGTGCTGGGCAACTTGGAAGCTACGCAATAGAAGGAGGGAAGTCATCCAACCTAGAGCTGTGCCCCTACCCCCGCATCGACTTAACCTCTTGAGAAGTAGGTTATGCGATACGGAGTCGAAGGCTGCGCTTAGGTCCTGTAAGACCAACGCAGCTGTTTGACTTTCATCAGCACACGCTCTCAAGGTTTCAGTTGCAAGAAGTAGGGCTGACTCCGTAGAGTAAGAGGCCTTAAAACCTGATTGCGTGGGATGAAATAAATCATTCGAGTTGATATGATTTATGAGTTGGTTATTCACCACTTTCTCCGCAATTTTGGCGAAGAATGGTACCTGAGAAATCGGACGTAAGTTTTCTAGTAGCATAGGGTCAGCAGAAGGTTTTTTCTGCAAAGGAAGTACTATCGCTTGCTTCAATTTCTGTGGGATATCGCCAAGGCGAAAGGATAGAGCTATTAGCTGTTGGACGTAAGGGCGAAAGATTTCCATTCCTTGCATCAACATTTTAGGCGGAGCTGGATCAAGGGGGATCCTGACTTTGAGTGCAGTTCACTGGGATCCTGTCAACTAGGACCCCAGGGCCTGTTCTCTCTCCTCTAAATTGTATGGTAAGTATTTTGTATACCCCACAATTGGCATACGGGGGCACCACTATAAGTCCCTAGTAGATGGTACTGAGGTACCCAGGGCATTGGTACCCCAGGGGCCTCCCATGGGCTGCAGCACGTATTATGCCACCCATGGGAGTCCATGCAAACTGTGTCTGCAGAGCTGCCATCACAGTCTGCGTGAAATGGTGCATGCACCTTTCAATTTAGATATAAGGTTTTCCCTATATCCCGGTTACTGCACTTTAAACCTATAAGTCACTCCTATTGTAGGCCCTTCAGTCCAAGGGCAGGGTGCATGGTTCTAAATTCTAAATGTGTGGGTACCCCTACAAACCCCGGACTCCATTCTCTGGGCTTTGTAAGTGCAGGGCAGCCATTTTAAGGTATGTAGTGGACACTGGCAAGTCGATATGTCCAGCTACATAATGGCTACCCCGAACCTGGTCATGTTTGTTATCAAACATGTTGTAATCATGCAACTACACCAATTCCAGTGTTAGTTGCATTATACCATGTACTGGGGGGCTCCTTAGAGGACCCCCAATACCTACCTGTGTAGCCTTATAGGGTCTACCTGCCAGCTCATGCTGGTGACGGCCTCAGACACTGCTCTGCCCCCTGCTGATGGGCCTACCTCGGACAGGGGACGCTGAACAAAGGATTTCCTGCGAAAGAGAGGTGTGACCACCTCTCCTTTAGAATTTGGTAGAGTGGGGTCGCTTCCGAGTGCCACCAGACTGCATTGAAGGGCACAATTGGTGCCCTCCTTGCATAAACCAGTTTTGCCCATTTCAGGAGCCCTTGGCTCCCACTCTGGCGTGAAACTACACAAAGGATAGTGGAGTGTCCACCCCCTCCATCCAGCTCCTCCCTGGTTGCGACTCGATTCTGCCATGTTGAATCTTGGCCCCTGGGAGCATCTGATTGGCTAGGCCAGCTGAGTTGCGTCCCTGTCCTCCCCTGATAGGTGGGTCACCGCAGAAGATGTCCTTCCCCCTTTTTAGGGTGCTCAAGGGCTCCCCTGAGGCTGGGTCCTTAGATTAGTCTGAACTACATCTTCAAGAAACGACTGCCTGTCTTTTTAAGATTGTCTAAAGACTCTTCTGCTGGTGAACACTGGAACTCTGCTGCTTTTTCGAGCGAGGACCAAAAACAATACTGCTTTTGATGGGAGGACTCCTGCTGCAACTCTGTCTCCACGCTCTTCAAGTTTCTGCAACTCTGTGGCGGGCATCCTCCGAGTCAGCAAGGACACTGCATGCATCCAAGCAAGAAGGACTCCCCCTTGGAGTGAAGGAGTCACTTCCCTGTATCCGCAGGCACCTCAACGTCGATGACCAGTATGCTGATCCTGCTGTCCCATAGACATCTTCCGGCTCTGGAACACAGGTGGTGGTTTGTTGGCTATCCAGAGGCCTGACCAATCTTCCCTGCAACTTGGGAGACTGTAATCCCTTTCCAGCTCACTTGAACTGCATCCATGTGCACTGTGTCAAGGCTTGTTGACTCTCTTCACGGAAATTCTTCAAGCTCCAAGAAGCCCCAGCATCGCCATGCTTCAAGAACAGCAGCCTGCCTGCATCCTCCCCACCGTGGGCCTCCATCTTCTGAGGGTTGCGACTCCCTGTGCCTCCTGCCAGACGGTCTATGAGGAGGCTCCAACAATTCGTGCTGAGGGCCGGTTCTGACTTAACCTTGCTGGGTTGTTCCCACAGACCTTGCTGGTCAGCATACAAGCATCTTTTCCTTCGACCCGACAGTTGCGGTTACCAAGGCTTGTTGGTGGTCCTGCCAGCCACCGACCTCCCTGCATCTGTCGTGGGACAGTTTGTGGACGGCTCCTGTTCTCCTGTATCGTCTCTTGGGCTCCACAGCTGCTTCATCAACACCGTCTTTCTACAACAAGAACGTCTGACAAGTGGTGGACACCGCTGGGTGGTTTGGACTCTGTCCCTTCTTTCAAAAACTCCTCATCCAGAATCCATGTTTGGGTTCCACCATCCTGGTCCTCGAGTCCTCGAGTAGCTGCCGGACTTCCAAGACTCTCCATTGGCTCTTACGGGTGATTCTGACACCACTTTGCACCTATTAACCCGGGATCCCTGGTGTAGGTATCCTGGTTCCCTGGGTATCAACGGGTGGGGTGGCTCTCCAACCTCCCTTGGTCCAATTGGTGTCTTCTGGGTCCTTTGGGAAGGGTCCTGAAACAAGAAAATACTAACCGCGACTTACCCAGTGTTATCCTATGGATGTTTGACCCAGTGTAACCACTCTGTACCCGGGCACCTTGGGGTCCCTAGCTTCTCACGTCTGTTGGTCCTCTGCTTCCTCTGGGCTTCTCCATCCTTTGGTAACAGTCTCATTTTAGTACCTACTTCATATACCACTTTCTTAGTATATGGTTTGGCGCCTCGGTAAGGCCTCGTTCTTTTTTATGCTACATACCTGTTTTTGAAGTGTTTCTGATGTGTATTTGATATCTTCGGGCAGGAGATATACCAAGTTAGTTATTAGTGTTGTGTAAATAAATACTACAGTATTTTTATAAGCACTGGTGTGGTTCCCTCTTGTGTGAAAGCTTGCTGACTGACTATGTGCTAATTGCACCCGCTTTACACCGTCCTGAATAAGCCTTAGCTGCTCTCCACGGCTACCCCTTGAGATCTTGGGCTATCAGGGACCTAAACACTATCACTAAGGGTTGCCTGGACTCAGTGCACAATGCATCACCCTAGGTGGACATTATATACTGAGCCAGCCTCCTACAATGGGCCAGTCTAGAGGACAGATATGTTATCTTATCTGCCTTGTTCAATCACTATATCATAGACATGCTTGTATCTATGGAAGGAGTCTGCTATCTGCCTAGTCTTTTCAATGTGCCCTTTCCTCTCTTCTCAGCATGTGGCTGATCAGATTGCCTTCCGAGCGGCTGGAGGACTCTCGGCACTCGAGCACATTCTGCAGGCTGCAAGTTCGGTCCCAAACACCAGTGCAGCATTCCGCATTCCTCTTAAGTAAGTAATGGTGCTATATGCACACTTTTCAATCATTTATTGAAGACGTCTATTACTGAAAATGTTTGGTATAAATGAATTTGCCCAACTTATTGCAGGCGAGATCCTAAACTGTCACTGAGTACATGTTTCTCCTTCTGTAAAATAACTTTATGCACACACACCTTTCACTGTTGTTTCCCCGCAAGCATCCGGTTCATAACATGTGATTGTGAAACTTGACATTTCTGCCACTTTCCACATGAGATGGATAACTGGGTGCAGAGCCATGGGTGCCTTGGAAGGAAACGTAAATAAAATGGGAATACTGGACCATCTGTTGGGAAGAAATACCGTTCAACAATCGCATAAAGTTAAAGGGACTGAGGGCCAGATATATGATCGTTTTAAGCGGTCGCAAACGGATAATCGGGCCATTTGCGACCGCTTAAATGGGTTGTAGCATGTACAAACCCTACTTTGCCAGTCGGTAACCTATTACCGACTCGCAAAATAGGGTTTGCGAGTCGCTATTAGGAAGGGGCGTGCCAAGAGCGTCCCTTCCTAATAGCGAGTCGCAGGGGGATGTACGATTAATTTGCGACCACAAATGCGGTTGCAAAACAATTGCAGCTTACCACCTACTTCAAGTAGGTGGTAAGCCAGTTGCAAATGGGAAGGGTCCCCACGGGACCCCTTCCCCTTTGTGAATGTATGTGAAAATATTTTCCCACGGACCACTGCCTGCCCTTAAAAAATGAAAAGAAAACTTTTCATTTTTTTCTTTTAAACGCATCCCATTTTCCTTTAAGGAAAACTGGCTGCATTTGGAAAAAAATTTGCTTTATTTAAAAAGCAAACACAGACATGGTGGTCTGCTGTCCCCAGCAGTCCATCATCCCTGTGATTCATCTAGCCCATTCCCAATGAGTCGCAAATTGCGACCTGTCTTATGATTATTGATGAGGCAGGTCATTTCCGACCCCATTGGGAATCGCTAAATGTGTCTGACACACATTAGTACATTCTGTTTTGCGAGTTTCAAATTGCTGGAATCGGAATAGTTGTATATCTTGCCCTGAGTTCCGACGCAGCAGCAAGTTCATTCAGCTGTGCGATAGGGCAGGTTGGCAGTGAGTGACTCATCACACTCAAATGTAGTAAGTCTTGTGTGTTGAGCGCCTTCCACAGACATCCTCCTGAAGACCTCAGGGTCCAGTCCAGTGGCGCAAACACAGTCTTTGATCGCTGAGCGATCAAGAAAATTAGTACCATTATTTGTAACACAACCAGCGCCAAGTTACCATTTAGTTCACGGTGGGTACTTTATGGGGTGAGGGATGATTAATATTACAATTAATTTTAACATGATTTCTAATACTATGTGTATTTTCCTTCATAGTTCAGTAAGCAGGTTTTATGTTTTCTTGTCAAATGCTGCATATAAATTCAGAAATTATATTGAAGAATACCTGTTCTTACCTAACCACTTTGGTGTTATAACCCCAAAGATCAGCCAACGTACCCGCAATGGAGATTTGCATAGTTGGTCTTGCACCGTGCAAAATTGTAGTCCTTCACAGTAAACATAAAACGCCTGCTGTTTGGTTTCCTCACTGGCTCAGTTAACCTCCCTTTGCTAACTTTTCTGTAACGGTTGAACTCGCAACTAGAAAGATCAGTCCCTCCTTACATATCTTAATCCAGCTATAGACGCTGTTAATTGTCGAAACAAAGGAAATCCGACCTTTGAATCCACTGCAGTAACATGATGGCTGCATGTTATATCTGTACTGCTTCGGGTTACTTAAAACGAATTTAAAATGACACAACTACTGATTTATCTGTTCCTAAACCAAAATGGAACCCACGCAAATTCTATTTACCGTCAGGCAGGAGAAGCTGGAGAGACTACTGGCCGCATCAGTCCCTGAGCGCTAGACGAGTACCCCTTCACCCAAACGATATGTATGCTGAGCTTGTTTTATGGTTCGCTCATTTTTATTGATTTCCTACAAGCTTCGGCATTGTATTTGAGCAAAGGACATTCATTCTACTTACGTATGTCTATATGAACACGAATAACATAACTAATAATAAAAGCCTGCACAGTTCCCTCCCAGCCTCCCTTTCTCTCTCTCACACCTACCAGCTCCCATGCCTCCACCCCCACCCCTCCCCCGGAGTCTAGTTCATGTTCAGTGCACAATAATGTGGTGTGCTGCAGAAGTGTTGCTGTTTCCTTATCCACTCATACCAAAAGGACTTCAGACTTTCTTGAGTTACCCTTTGAATACTGCTGTTTCCTGGAATCTATTCCGCTCCTGAAACCGGTATCTTGTGGATGCGATCGGACTGGTCATGGTCGTGAGTATATCACCTGCAAGCAGCTCTGCTTGAAGTGTACCTCCCCTACGATGCCTTAATTGTCTCTGATTCTCTGTGGGAGTAGTTCAGTGTATAGAGCAAACAAAAGTGCAGACAGGGCACCATTGCCTCGTACCCATGTAAATGTGAATTTGTTTTGACAGTCTCCCATTTAAACTAGAAGGCCCTCGTGCTGTGTATCCTGCCCGCGTCCAACCATGAGCTCCTCTCCAATGCCCATGTGCATTAGTCCTGCCCTCATGAACCCCTGTTGACCATATCAAAGGTCTACTCACCATCCAGTGAGAGAAGCACAATCTGTTCCTGCTTTTTCTCAGCTACGTCAATCCAGTGCAGCAACGTCTTTGTGTTGTCTCCGGTGTGCCTTCCCTTTATAAAGCCCACCTGGTCTGGATGGACCAGTTTGGGCAGTACGAAGCCTATTCTTGATGTGAGTATCCCCACAATCATCTTACAATTTACATTTATCAGGGATATTGGTCCATAAAATGCACAGAAGCCGGGGGGGCGTGGCCTAGCCAGCAATGGAGCCGGACGTGTTGCTGTGAAGCTCCGTCCTCGGCTGCCTTCTCTGGCCTCATTAATCCGTACATGACCGCACCGGAGGGGCCGCTGTCGGCAGGAACCACTCCGGGAACGGCCCTGACCCTCCAGCGAGGAAACGAGAGGCTGGATGCCGGGGGTAATTGAGGCAGACCTTCTGGTCCGCACCCCTACCGCGAGTGGCTCCGAGGCTTCTGACGCGGTGTTGTACGCAGCGCCGGGGCTTGGCTCCTCCCCATAGGCCCTGACGACTGCTGCGGCCCGATCCGTTCCCTCGATCATTCCCGGTGGCGGACGGCTCGACGTTGGCTCGATGGACACCCAGAGGCAGCGTGATGTTAACTCCGCTTGATTTCGGGGTGAACCCTGCCGCCCGCTGAACTGTCGGATACGGGGTGGTGAGGCCGGCTGTAGCGCTGCACGCGAGGCCGGGGCTGGGCTCCGCCCACTGGGCCTCGCTGAGTGAGGAGCGGCTGCGGAGAAGCGGAGACCATGGTCCGTTGGGAGGATCCTGAAATCGCCAGGGTGACTCTGGTGTGAGGGCGATCGGTGAGGAATTGGCGATTTGGAGGCAAGTCCGCCGTATTGTCCTATGTACGGAGTGGCTGAGAGGTGTTGAGCCGTGTGTCCCATCTGGACCTAGCGACCGCCCTAACCCTGTGACTGAGCAGTTGCGTGGGAGCCCTTCATTGTGGCTGCTCTACCCCTGTTGCGGACGCACAGTGTTAACCCCATGAGCCTGCGGGGTGGTGGCACACGCTTTGCCCCCATCGGCGCCTGCAGCTTGCCACGTGGCGACTTAAACATCCTGCTGGGCGCTGCCCAAACAGCGAGGGCCAAACACGCAGGGATGGCCTGAGATGCATTATACAACAGAAGAGTGAGAATGCGTGGGCTTGCCCGGAAGGGCTCGGGGTGAACTGTGCTGGCAATGCCCCCCTCATGCAAGTCCTGATTTGACTTCTCTGCTCCTCCACGTGCTATTTTATCCCCGGAGCACTTCTACCAGCGAAGCAGTGATTTGGTGATTGACTATGCGGTGAGGTTTATTGCGCCTGGCTCACCCTGCTTCCCATTCTTGCAACACTGGACACAGAGGAGGTGAAACCTGCCTAATTGCTTCTGTGCTGCACCACTCGAGGCATAAGCTACGGGCGGGGCTGAAGAGACGCACAGGCCCTGTCTATTTGATCTTGGACTCTGGCGGTAGCGGATAGAAGGTACAGACCCTAGGGGCCGCTTCAGGGATACTTGAGGAGAGAGACGCCCGACTTGGTGCTCCCTGACTACTGCTCCATGTCACGTGGGGGGGGTGGCGGGGGGGGGGGGGGTCGCGCGAAGGTTGGCACTGGGGGTGCGGTGGCCCCTCACCCTCACCCCCAGACCCGGGCGCAGGTAGACAGGATGGCAGAGGTGGAGACAGTGGACCCCTTGGTGAATAAACTCGATGCAGTGCTGGCGGCGGTTGAAAAGCTTGGAGAGACGATGAATCAAATCCGCACGTCTCTGCAAGGCAAAATTGACAAAGTGGCACTGGATCTCACGCTGCTGCATGCAGATCATCGGAAGCTTGCGGACCGCACTGCTGCCACTGAAGGGGAAGTCTCGGAGGTTTCACCACGAGTGTCCACACCGGAGAAGAACATCCGCGACCTATTGAACCGAGTGGAATTCCTGGAAGACAGGGCAGAAGATGCCGAAGGCAGGGCCCGCCGCAATAATGTACGCGTCGAGGGCCTGCCGGAGGGAGTGGCAGGGAGAAACGCAGTACATTACGCAGAAGACTGGATCCGATCGCTGCTGCCAGGAGAAGCCCTGTCCCCACATTTCGTTGTTGAAAGAGCACACAGGGTACCTGCCAAGCCCCCGCCTCCAGGCTCGAATCCGAGGCCGTTCCTAATTCGCTTATTAAACTACAGGGACAGGGATGCTGTCCTCCAAGAAACTCGAAAGCTGCAAGAAATACAAGTGGACAATCACAAAGTCATGATTTTTCCGGACTACACTTTTCAAGTCCAGAAGCAGAGACACTCTTATTTGGCAGTGAAAAGGTGCTTGCGGCAAAATGATCTAAAGTACTCCCTGCTGATTCCTGCGAAGCTGAGGGTAGTCGCGAATGGCGAGACCCATTTTTTCACCACTCCGGAAAGCGCAGAGGAATGGCTAGACTCTTACGCTGCATCACCAACTGGACGGCGGGAGGCACTGCCTGAGACTACTCTACGACGTCGCCGAAGAAGACGAAGGAGGTCGCAGTCTTCGACCCCGCAGGCAACCGGCTTAACGCCAGAATTGATACTGAGTGGGCAACTTGAGGTGGTACAAGCAGTGGTGAATATCAGTGATTCGCCGGAGGGAAAATCTAATTCGGACTCCGAACAACAGGGGCCGCACAGCGACGAAAAACTTTCAGATAATCTTCCTGTCTCCCAAGGCTCCTGTGTGTTGCCGCATGTCACTCCACAGACTTCTGACAATATCGCTTGAATGGGTGTCTGTCAGCTACTTGCCTTTTCTCTCCTTCGCAGACTGAACATTGCGCGACCTCCCTGGATACGCAAGTATAACGGACTCTCTTCGCTGTCTCCGAACTGTAATGCTTATGTTTGACACTCATGCAGCTGTTGCTCCTGTGGGGCGGGTTCTGGGCATGTTGGCACACCCTACTTAGTAACCCCCCCTCATTTCCTCTTAATGTATGGGAATTACATGTATAATGAACCGGCAGCGGCTCTGCCTCATAAGCGTCAGGAGAGAGATAGGTTTAGCCGCACACGATGGTTCCCTCCTACTCTTTAGTCCGTCCTTAGATTGCTGCGCGCAATAGTCTCCCCCAGACGTTGGTAGTGTGCCATTGCACTTTCAGTTTGGGCACTTGCTTGTTGCAAAATTTCTCTCATGGTATTTTTGATTGTAAGTTGTTTAATTGTTATTTATGCCATCTTTTTTCGACGAGGTTATGATTGCTGCACCATCGGATTGCATAGGGAAACACGCGCTAGAGTAACTCCTACACATCTACTGTTAGCCCTTCTCATCATTCGGCGGGATGACTCCATTTCTGCCCCCAACACTCTTCGGCTATGGCGCCAGTTAAGATAGGCACATGGAAAGTGCGGGGCATTCACAGTCCTGAACGTCGTTATCTTATATATTCGTATTTAAAGCGTCATCACACACAAATAGCGCTCCTTCAGGAGACTCACTTAACCAAGGTAGAAGCTACAAGTCTCCATAGACGTTGGAGGGGGCAATTGTACGCGACAAGCTACTCTGCATATGCACGGGGAGTTTTAATGTGGGTGAGACCAGGCACTCCATTTTGGGTGGTTGACACGGTAATAGATGGAGAGGGCAGATACGTCATAGTTAAAGGAATACTTGCTGGGAAGTCGGTAGTAATAGCCTCACTCTATGCACCTAACACTGAACAAGCAGTTTTCTTGGATCAGGTCTCACAACAATTATCCCCATGGCACGACCTCCCTATGATTTTAGGTGGAGATTATAACTGTGTGCTGGATGTCTCCTTAGACCGCTCCTTTCCTCCTTTGCCTGGCATGGCCACATATGCGGCTGCAAAAGCGTTAGCGCACTGGGCTGCGCAGTGGCGCTTCTCTGACGTATGGCGACACAGAAACCCACTAGATAAGGTGTATTCCTGCTACTCTGGGGCCCACAAACTTCATGTGCGTCTGGATCTTTTCATGGTGTCGACCGACCTCTTGCCAAGCATTCCCGACTCCTTATACATGGGGCGCACACACTCTGATCACAACCCGCACATCATGGAGTTACAATGGGAGGTGGAGTTGCCGCCGATCCTGATGTGGCGCCTCCAGCCGGGTGTCCTCCTGGATGCGTCCTTCCGGGACCTACTGGCCACCACTGTGGCGCAATACTTCGAAGACAATGCGGGCACGGCCACGTCGCCTTTGGTAGAGTGGGATGCCCTTAAGGTGGTTGTCAGGGGGTACTGTTTGGGGACACAGGCGGGTGTACGAGCGCAACTGGAAAAGGAGCTCACAGCTATAGAGCGGAGATTGGCTGCTAGCGAACAGGCAGATGTAGACGATGCTCAGGGGCAGCTGGACAGCCTCAAGGGCGAGCATGCGCAATTGCTGGAACGACTGCGATGTATCAATTATGCGGCTCACTCAGCGAGGACACATCATATGGGCGACAAGGCAGGCAAGTTGCTTACGTGGCTCATCCATCAGAATGAGATGTCATCGCCCATAGTATCGGTGAGGAAGGCAAATGGGGAAACTGCATACACACAACGAGACATACATGCTGCGTTTGTAACGCATTATCGAGATTTGTATAAATCGCGTGTGCAGGCTACGCCTCTAGCGCTACAGACATACTTGGCAGGCCTAGCTCTACCACGACTCACACGCGCCCAGAGTGACTAACTTAACGCCCCTCTCCTCCCAGAGGAAATTCGTGAAAGTATCTTTTCACTGTCTAATGGGAAGTCTCCAGGGCCGGACGGTCTGCCGACCGAATTTTATAAGGCATATACACATATTCTAGTGCCGCAGTTGTTAAAAGTATACGAGACTGCGCTCGATGAATCTACTCTCACTGCCACGCAGAATGAGGCCCTGTTAGTCTCCCTCCTCAAGCCTGATAAAAATGCCGATCTTCTAGGTTCCAAGTGCCCGCTTGCGCTCCTTAACACAGACTATAACATTTTTGCATCGCTCCTGGCCAGGTGTCTATCACCCCTAGTGAAATCATTGGTGCACCCTGATCAGAACGGTTTTGTCCCCACGCGCTGCACTTCTCTTAATATACGCAGGTTATTTCGAGTGCAACAATATGCAATGCATAGCTGGCCCCGATCAGGCTGCCTAGTGTTGGATTTGGAGAAAGCCTTCGATACACTGGAATGGCCCTATTTGGCATCTGTGCTGGGGACATACGAACTAGGGGGCCACTATTTAAATATGGTCCGTCTCTTGTATCAACGACCCACTGTTCGGGTCCGTACAGGCCGGTTAGTCTCGGACTGCATTGGAGTGAGACGAGGGTCGCGCCAAGGCTGCCCATTATCTCTGCTACTGTTCTCCCTGGCTATGGAACCTTTAGCTATGTTTCTCCGGAGAGATGGCGAGGAGTGGGGGATACGGTTGGGAGATGGGTTACATACTGTCTCCTTGTACGCTGACGACCTGCTTTTATATCTCCGAGACGTCACAGCGATACCGACGTCCATAGCGGATATTCTCACAACATTTGAGGAGAAATCAGGGCTCCGGGTTAACTGGCCCAAATCGGGGATTTATCCGTTTAACGCTGATACCGTTGAAGAGAATGTGTTCCTGAATGGCGCACTTCTCACGTGGTATCCCACGACATTTAGATATCTTGGTATTTTCATATATCGATCGCCAGATGACTTGTTAGAGGGCAATCTGACAAGAGCAATCTCAGCAATACGGGCCTAAATGCAATTTTGGAAAACGCTTCCGTTGACCGTGATGAGCCGCGTCACCTTGCTAAAAATGATCGTACTCCCCAAACTGCTGTATTACTTCTCAAACCTCCCGCTCTATATTCCACCCAAGACTTTCAGAGACCGGGAACGGCTGTTCCGGGAGTTAATATGGAACAAGGGTAGACCGCGAGTTGCTCTGTGGAAAATGTATGCTCCCATCAGTCAGGGAGGGTTGGCAGTCCCTAATATGGAGTTGTATTATTTAGCAGCCCAGCTCCAATGGGCGACGAAATGGCTGGACGGCAGGTGTCTGGAGGACGTCTGGAGGACACAGCGACGACGCACCCGCCCTGGACCCACTCTCAAATCTGTCATTTGTTCCATCCCATCGCTAAACTTCCATGACCACCACAACTGCATCTGGGATTAGCTCATAGATGCTATAAAAGAAGCTTATACCTCACTCGCACGACACTTCCATACGCCCCGATTTTGCCACTGATGGGGACACCAAGGGGTATGCTAGGCACATCAGAGGCAGCTCTGACGACCTGGCGAGCGGTGGAGCTAGACACACTAGGCGACCTGTATAGAGACGGCACATTATTAACATTTGAAATGCTGGTTGAGGATGCTGAGTTGCCAGCAGGTCAATTCCTTTTACATACTTCCATACTGAAGGCCTTGACGACCGCTTGGGGGAATCTGACAATTGAGCCACCAACACACCTCCTGATACAATACTTACATGTAATGGGAGCGGGTTCACATGTGGTACACTGGCTGGTGGGTGCACTACTTGCACATACGCTGAAGCCGATGCAAATTCTCCGAGTAAGATGGGAGGCAGACAGAGGCCGGCCCTGGACTGATAAGGAATGGGATATCATATTGGCGGGCGCTAAGCACATACCAAGGAACTCTAGGTTCAAGCTCATACAAACATATATCATACAAAGGGCATACCTCTCGCCCGACATGATAAATAGATATTTCCATACCGCCACCTCTGCATGTCCACGCTGCCAACATCCAGATGCTGACCTGCTTCAAATGCTGTGGGCTTGTGCGTCCCTTCATCATTATTGGCAGGAGGTAGTTACAATCCTAGCATCTGAAAGAGACACGTTAGTGACAGATTCCTTACCTTAGAATATCCCCAGGCGTCAGGCTGGATCCGGAAAGTTTTGCGTAGCAGTACCCTTGCGCGTCGGTAGGCGGCGTCGTGCGGCTCCGTGTCCGTTGTCGGCGTCGGGATCGCTGGGATGACGTCGCGGGCAGTACTTAGACGCCGCCCATGCGCGCTGACATCAGTTCTTCTTTTTCCGCGCCAGTAAGCGCAGATCCGGGAAGAGCAGGGCCATAGTCATTTAGTGACTATGTTTTTTTGGTGATTTTTCACTGTTTTCTCGAGTCGCTCGACTCCGAAGGTGTCGGTAGGGATGCCCGGCTTCAAGCCATGCGACGCCTGTGGTCGAATGATGTCGATCACGGACCCGCATCAGGATTGTCTCTACTGCCTCGGGCGCGACCACGACCCCAAGTCGTGCCCCGACTGTCGGGCCTTGCATCCGAACGCTTTGCAAGAGCGGTCTCGAAAGCTCCTCGAGGTCCGGCAGTCGGCTCCGCGCCGCACCAAGCCCCGGTCACGTGAGAGGTCGAGGGGCCGGTCGCGGAGTCCTCACCGGTCGTCGTGGTCCAAGTCTTCGCACTCCTCCGTTAAGTCGAAGCATAAGAAGTCTAAGAAGCGTCATCGCTCGACGACTTCGCCTCGCCGGTCTCGCGACTCGGCTGAGGGTCCTGTCGGCACCGTCCCCGCGGCTCCGGGAGTGCCTGTGGAGCCGCCCCGCATTACCTGTCCTTCCCGGGTTCGGGGGCGACTCCGGCCGAGATACAGGAGTTCCTGTCGGCCATGGCCCGCCTCTTCGGGGCCTCAAGGTCCCCCCGGTGCGCCTTCGAGCCCCGCGGGCCCTGATGGGGTTTCCCCGGCACCGCCGGGGACTCCGGTCCCGGCGCCGCCTGTCACACCAGCCTCGGTCCCGGCTCCGGCCCCGGCCTCGACCCCGGCTCCGGTGTTGCCACAACCCCAATCGACGCCGGTTGACCTAACAACACCTCCATCGGCGCCGATGTCTCCGGTGCCGTTTCCGACGCCGCCCGGGGCTCCGGGCGGCGTCGTTCCCCGGTTCTCTCCGGATCCGGACACGGCGCCGGACCGACGTTGCTCGACGCCGGCTCCGACGCCGATGAGACCTTGGGTCCCGCATGTCCCTCCTCCTTATTTTGAACCAGAGGAGGACGAAGAGAACTGGGAGGGGTCGGATGACCCTCTCACACAGCAGTGTGAGTTCGATCAGGACTGGGCTGAGGAACTTGGGGATGCCAGTGGTCTGGACACCTCCCCTGACACTGGCATGCTGTCTCCTCCTTCCGTGGCAACGGAGGAGGGAGCAAATTTTGCAACGGTGTTGCGTAGAGCAGCTGGGGCCTTACACCTCCAATTGCCTACAGTGGCTGTCAGGACTAACCTCCTGACGGAAGTGCTTCAGCCGGCGGCTACCTCCTCGGAGCCACTGCTGCCGTTTAATGACGCGCTTTCCGACGTTCTTTTGGGCACCTGGTCCAAGCCCGCCACAGGGGCTCCTGTGGATCGGAACGTGGCCCGTCGCCATCGCCCCGCTCCGGGCGACCCCCTGTTCCTCTCCCAACACCCCACTCCTGAGAGCTTGGTTGTCCAAGCCTCTGCTTCCCAAACAGCCTTCCCTACCGCTCCTCCGGATAGGGAATCCAAACGCCTGGATCAATTTGGGAAGAAGGTTTTTTCTTCCTCCAGTGCTGGCTTGCGGTCCGTCAACACCGCTTGCCTGTTGGGACGATATTCCCACTCTCTGTGGGACTCGGTGGCGCAGGTTCTGCCCCAGTGTCCTGAGGAGGTCCAGACACTGCTTTCCCGCGCCATTGCGGACGGAAGAGATGCGGCTAAATACACCATCAGATGTGGCCTTGATACCGCCGACTCGCTGGGCAGATCGCTTGCGACAGTGGCGCTGCGCCGTCACGCCTGGCTGAGAACCACTGGTTTCTTGGGTGATGTCCAAAACACCCTTATGGACATGCCCTTTGATGGGGTCGGTCTTTTCGGAAACAAAGCAGACCATGCGCTGGAGCGCTTTAAGGACTCGCGGGCTATGGCCAAGTCCCTGGGCCTTTCTGCTGTACGCCCTCCGCAGCCGTCTGCTTTTCGCCCCTTTCGTGGCCACAGAAGGGGCGCCCAGTCACGTCCGCTGCCCAGCCACCGGCCCGCGCAGCAAGCATCTTCGCGTGGCCGAGGACGTGGCTCCCGCCGTGGTGGGTCGGGCAACCAGCGTGCGGGTCAGGCCACCAACCCCGCCCCGTCCGCGGCCTCCAAGCACTCCTAGTCCTTCCTTTCAGGTGCACAGCACGCCAGTAGGGGGCAGGGTCCGCCATCACCTTCACCACTGGCGTGCCATCACCTCAGACAAGTGGGTCTTGGACATTGTCCGAAGGGGCTACTCCCTCCCCTTCGAGACCATCCCCCAAGCCATGCCACCTCAATTCCACCGCATGTCAGGGGATCACTTGGTGCTTCTTCAGAAGGAAGTTGCGGCCCTCTTGGCCAAGAGGGCCATTGAGCGCGTTCCGACCCCAGAAGTAGGACGTGGTTGCTACTCCCACTACTTTCTGGTGCCCAAAAAGGACAAGGAGGACATGCGTCCTATCTTGGACCTCCGGAACGTCAATCGCTTCCTCCGGAAGGAGAAGTTCAAGATGCTCACCTTAGCTCAGGTCTTGACTGTCCTCGACCCTGGAGACTGGATGGTAGCGTTGGACTTGCAGGACGCTTTTTTCCACATCCCCGTCCTCCCGGCCTACCGGCGTTACCTGCGGTTCATGGTGGGCCTCGAGCATTTTCAATTCACCGTGCTCCCCTTTGGCCTCACAAGTGCCCCCCGGGTGTTCACGAAAGTGATGGCGGTGGTCGCAGCTCATCTGCGCCGGGCAGGGGTTCCAGTCTTCCCCAACCTCGACGACTGGCTGCTGAAGGCGGGCTCGTCCCAGGCAGTCGTCTCCCACCTCCAGACAACGGCCAAACTCCTGCACTCACTGGGGTTCTCCATCAATGTGCCGAAGTCGCACCTGATTCCTTCTCCTCAGCTCCTTTTCATCCGAGCAGTTCTGGACACGACGCAGTTTCGGGCCTATCCTCCCGAACGGCGAGTCTGGGATATTCAGGCTATGATTCCGATCTTTCAGCCTCTATCCTGGGTTTCGGTACGGATGACCCTGAGGCTGCTGGGCCTCATGGCCTCCTGCATCCTGCTGGTCGATCATGCCAGATGGCATATGCGGGCTCTGCAGTGGGACCTGAAGTTCCAGTGGGCGCAGCACCAGGGCAACTTGTCCGATCACGTCCAGATCTCGGAGGGAACTGCAAAACAGTTGCAGTGGTGGCTCTCGAACCGGCAATGGGTCATGGGCAGATCCCTCTCCCTTCCCCAGCCAGAGCACACAGTCGTGACGGACGCGTCCCTTCTGGGATGGGGCGGTCACATGGGAGAGGCGGAGATCAGAGGCCTCTGGTCTCCGGCGGAGTCCCGGCTCCATATCAACCTTCTGGAGCTCCGGGCGATCCGACTTGCACTCAAGGCATTCCTTCCCTCTGTCAAAGGGAAGGTAGTGCAGGTGTTCACAGACAACACCACCGCCATGTGGTACTGCAACAAACAGGGCGGGGTGGGGTCGTGGACCCTATGTCGGGAGGCTCTGCGCCTCTGGACATGGCTGGAACGTCAGGGCATTTTCCTGATGGTTCAACACCTGGCAGGTTCCCTGAACACCAGGGCGGACGAACTCAGCCGCAGGTGCATGATGGATCACGAATGGCGTCTTCACTCTGAGGTGGCGCAAGGTCTCTTTCAGCAGTGGGGAGAGCCTTGGTTAGATCTGTTCGCCACCGAAGAGAACGCGCAATGTCAGCAGTTCTGCGCGTTGGAATTTCCAAGGCGGCACTCGCTCAGCGACGCTTTTCGTCGCGAGTGGAGTTGCGGTCTGTTGTACGCCTATACCACTTCTACCCAGAGTGTTGAAGAAGATTCAGCGCGACCGGGCCCAAGTCATCCTTGTGGCTCCGGACTGGGCTCGAAGAGTTTGGTATCCCGAGCTACTCAGTATGAGCGTCGATCCCCCGATCCGTCTGCCTCTTCGGGAGGATCTTCTGTCGCAGCAGCAGGGGACGGTCCTCCACCCGAACCTGTCCAGTCTACACCTGCTTGCGTGGAGATTGAGCGGCGGCAGTTGATTCCTTTCGACTTGCCTCCCGAAGTTTGTGATGTGATTCTGGCAGCCAGGCGTCCCTCCACTAAGGTGGTATACGCCTGCAGGTGGAACAAGTTTGTGGCATGGTGCTCAGCAAAGGCTGTGAATCCCCTCTCTGCCCCTCTTTCTGAGGTTCTTTTGTTCCTTCTTTCTCTGGCCCAACAGGGTTCTGCCCTGGGTACCATCAAGGGCTATCTTTGTGCAATCTCGGCCTTCCTCAGGCTTCCTGATCAGCCCTCTCTTTTTAAGTCCCCTGTTGTTAACAGGTTTCTTAAAGGCATTACACACCTCTTTCTACTGTTCCGTTTATAATGCCTCAGTGGGACTTAAACTTGGTTCTTACTTTTTTAATGTGCGCTCCCTTTGAGCCTCTGCATAACTGTCCTCTTCGTCTTCTTACTCTGAAGACAGCCTTTCTGGTAGCCATCACCTCCGCTCGGCGGGTGAGTGAGCTCCAGGCTCTTTCATGCAAACCCCCCTTTCTGTCTGTTCATCCAGACAAGGTTGTTCTTCGGGCGCGTCCGTCCTTCTTGCCAAAGGTGGTTACATCCTTCCACATTGGGCAGACCATCACTTTGCCCACCTTCTTTCCGCCTCCGCATCCTTCCAGAGAGGAAGAGAGGCTCCACCGTCTGGACCCAAAACGTGCGCTTGCCATTTACATCAACCGCACACAACAGTTCCGGGTGGATGACCAGCTCTTTGTTGGCTACATGGGCGCCAAAAAAGGTCGGGCGGTACACAAGAAGACCATCTCCCGCTGGGTCATCTTGTGTATCAAGGCCTGCTATTCTTTGGCTAAGAAGGAGCCTCCTGTTGGGCTGCGTGCCCATTCCACCAGGGCAACGGCTGCTACCACGGCCTTAGGCCGCGGTGTTCCGCTGCAGGATATCTGTCAGGCAGCTACGTGGGCCTCGCTGCACACGTTTACCAAACATTACTGCCTTAACAGCGAGGTCCTCCGGGACGGCTTCTTTGGCCGTTCTGTCCTCCGGGACTTCCTTGTCTGACTCTGTTCGCAGACCCACCACCGGGGTTGGTATTGCTGGGGTATCTATTCTAAGGTAAGGAATCTGTCACTAACGTGTCTCTTTCAGATGCACAAGTTACTAACTTGTGTAACGATATATCTGTAAGAGACAGTAATTAGTGACAGATTCCTTACCGCCCCACCCATCCTCCCCGTTCTGCAAACTGATTTCTAGTGTTAAGGACATCCCTTTCAGGGCCCTAGTATTTTTCAGACACCTATGTCAGCTTCTTGCATGGCTCTGCGTTCCTGGCGCGGAAAGTCGTGTACAGAACTGACGTCAGCGCGCAGGGGTGGCGTCTAAGTCCTGCCCGCGACGTCATCCCGGCGATCCCGACGCCAACGACGGACGCGGAGCCGCACGACGCCACCTACCGACGCGCAAGGGTACTGCTACGCAAAACTTTCCGGATCCAGCCTCACGCCTGGGGATATTCTAAGGTAAGGAATCTGTCACTAAATACTGTCTCTTACAGATATATTGTTACACAAGTTAGTAACTTGTGCTTTATGCACAGACACGTTGATACCATTATCGTGGGAAGTTTGCACCCTAGGGCTTTATGCTAGATCCAAAGCAAATAAGGTCACCTCGAGATTCAGCGATTTAGGTCTAATCACGGCAAAGCGCTTAATAACTAAGAAATGGAAAAATACGAACGCTCCAGAGATACTTAGTTGGAGGCGTTCCCTTGCAATCTGGGCACAGGCGGAAAGTACGGCGCTCCATAGAGAGGAAACAGCGGGGCTCCGCAGATTCCCCATGGCGCAGAGCTGGGACGCCTTACTCACTGCTTTACGGACAGGCCGTGCAACGGACGCACATATTACCCAAATTGCCGACTCGAGCCAACACACTGATCACTCATCGCTTAGTTAAGGGCCGCAGGTATTCCTCAACATACCCAGTAGAATACACCACTGCACCCCTGGATCATTATAGATAACCACCTACACTGCCTCTGTTTCCAGATTTAGAGGGCCTCTTCGTTGGCTGGTGACTGCGCCACTCTAAGCGCACTGCCCCACTCTCTGGTTGGTTATGTTGTTCAAAAGATAATGCACTGATGGTGCAGCTTCGCAGCTGCTAATCTTGTTTACATTTGATAGATGACAAATTATTATTTTCCTTTTTATAATAAGTTTCAGTTTGGTTGGAATGTTTTTTAAAAATGTGTCTTATTGGTGCTTTTTAGTGACTATTCCTTGCGTCCTATCAGCATGTAAGTCCTAGTTTTATATATTTGTATTCCTCTCTCGCAGTGTATTGTAGACCAGGTCTGACTGGCGAGTTTTATGTATGCAAGATATATAACAATAAGATCCTGCCATGACAGTCCAGTCTGGAACAGCCATAAGCAAAATGCGGACAATGATGATGGATACCTGTAATATATGATGTAACTAAAATGAGAGTAGGGACGCGCAGTGACTCCAAGACAAATGATAGCAAGATGCAAGAATCTGCAAATGGGAGTGGCACACTGTCACCTTTATGCTGTTACATTGGTAAATATTATTTTATACATGTATATAATGCTTTTTGTCTTTACCATCTGAGTATCCTGCATAACACTATGATCATAGTTATGTAAAAAACAGAAAATGGCAATAAAGATATTAAAAAAAAAAAAAAAATGCACAGAAGCCAGTATCCTACCCAGGTTTCTGTAGAAGTGCAATGCGGTTTCAATCAGGCTGGTCATTACTTATTTTTTTTTCAGAAGAAATTAAATTATTTTAAAAGCAACTGTAGCAGATAGAGCCAATGTTTATAGAATGCGGCAGAGTATCCATCTGGCCCTGGAGCCTTGCCTAGTTTGAGTTTCTTAATGGCTAGTATTATTTCCTACTTGGAAATAGATTCTTCTAATTTCCCTCTGTCATCCTTAGTCAGCCTTGGTAAGGCCAGTGGCTCAGTAATCCCTCCTCTCTACTCATTTGTGTGCTTCTTCGTTACATAGTTGGTAGAAATGCCTAAATGTCTCCTGCTTTCCCTCGTCTGATTCAACCTGTCTCCCACCTGGATCCTTCACCTGTGCTGTATAGTTGCATACCCTTGCTGTTCTTAATTTGTTTGTCATCAACGTCACCACCCAGATACCACAGCTTGATCTGTAGCGCTATTACCTTCTGCCAGGTACACAGTGATTGAGTACATTTGTATTGTTTTTCTAGATCTAGTAATGTGTGCTTCATTGCCTCCATTTGCACTAGCCTCGCTCCTTTTAGTCATGCCACTGGCTGCATTCAATGCATCACAGGGTATCACCACAGGAACCTCCTCTAATTTGTTGTGGGATAGTTAATTCCTGAATTCGTCTTTGATCTTCTGTTTAATTGCAGTGTATTTGAATAGATATTCATTCAGCTTCCAGCCCATGCTCCTACTGTCAGCAGTGGCACCCAGTCCCTATAGTGCGCTGGTTATTGGGCCATGATCGGATAATTTTAGCAACCCTTTATCTGCATCATAGACTGTCACCAAAGGCACTTGTCTAATAGAATGTTATATATGCATGCATATGAATTGTGGACATATGAATAATGTGAGTAGTCCTGGGCTACGCGGTGCATGAGTCTCCAACTGTCAACTAGGCTCAGATCATCTAGCATGCACCTTCCTTATGCTGGCATTATGCTCGTCCCTCCATACCTCTTAATATTCCTATGTTTAGTCATGTTCCTCCTTCTGTGACAGATGCATGAAGCATTTTTGTGGTTGCAAACAGCCTGATTGCACAATATGACCGTTTGTGATCACAAAACGTCTTTTCTTATGTACAAACATGAAATTGCAATTCAGTAACTTGTTATCGAATCACAATTTGAGTTTGCAAATCAATTCAGATTCGGTATTTTGAAAGGGTGCGTTTAGGGCGTTCCTTCCAAATACAGAACCAAAATGGTATGTATTATTGTTTCGCAACCAAATCCGTAGAAGTGTAGTGGTAAGGCATTCGCAAACAGTGGGGGTGGGGAGGGAGACCCCTTCTCCTTTGAGATTGTTAAAACATATATATATTTTTTAAGAGTAGGCAGTGGTTCCATCAACCACTGTCTACTCTTGAAAATGTAAGATAAACGTTTCATTTTTTTTTTTTTAAAACGCTTCCTGTTTTCCTTTAAGAAAAACAGGTTGCGTTTAACAAAAAAATGCTTTATTTAAAAGCAATCACAGACATGGTGGTCTGCTGACCCCAGCAGCCATCATTCCTGTGATGGCTGCGATACCTAGTGGTTTGTAAATGGTGAACTACCTCATTAATTTTCATGAGATCGGTCGATTTGCGACCCACTAGGAAACAGTAATTTGTGAACCAACATAGTAATATAGAGGTGGGATCTCATAATAGCACTCTGGTCGCTAAAATACTGGTCGCAAATTACGACCAGTATTTTGCGACCAGAGTTTAGTACATCTGGCCCGAAGTTAAGCTCCCCGTCTAAACCAAGACCACCTATGGTTTTCTCCAATGTCTTCTGCAGTGTATCACAAAGAAACCTCTCTTGGCCCATATTAAGGATGTAAGTAGAGCAATTCAATTTTCCCCCTTCCATATGGGAGTATGTAGCTTTTTAGTTGAGGGGTGGAGGTGAAACTAGTCAACCAACTTCCACTCCTTCAATGAGCTCATTGGCATATATGCCTGATGTTCTCCCTGTGGCTGCCCTCCAACTACTTTCAAGGCACAATTTATACATAAAAGGGTGGGGAGTGTCCATATTAATTGATTCTTCTTCTTAACCGGCTGCAGCAGTATGTCAGTGTACTCCTACAGCCCTATCATTTCAAGAAATCAAAGTTCTGATTGTCTTCCTGGTCACCACCCAGGCATTTTGTCTGGTGGAGTGTCTCTAGTCTCTCTGCTCTCTATATTCAATCACTGTTGGATATCATTTCCTGTTTTGATTCTGCACTCTGTGCCATTTAGGACACTGTCCAGGCATGCACAAAGTTAGTGCGTTTCGCCGACCCTTTAAATCAGTGTGTTTTCAGGTCTTTTCCTCGCCCACATATGTGAGAGTAGGTGCTATTTGGGAACTGCGCTTTTTGTTTGCCTGGAAGCTTTGCAGCCAGTGGTTCCAGTCAGCTGTGTCTTAGGCGCTGCACCCATGGCTGTCCCTTTTTGTTGTGCTGTGCCCCGGTTCTTACTTCTGGAATTGCTGAGTGCCTGGGTTCTGTCTCCCCCTGCCCTGTTCTGTGTCCAGTCACCCTTGTGGGTGAGCCCACCTCTCTATTTGGGTTTACTCAGTGTTGGAAGCAGTTGGTGCCCCAGGACACAAAGGACCACTTTCTTAGCTTCAGACATGGGCCTGCACCATCGCTAGGAGCCAAGCCCCATAACAAACTTTGATGTTGCCACAGATCCGGTTCTTTCCTGCCACCTTGGAGCAATTGGTTGCAGCCACCTCTCCTGCTTACCATTAATCCTGACTAGGTACCAACTCTAGAGCAAAGACCTTGCTCTTGTGTCCCCATGGTTGTCTGGCTGTTAACCAGCTTACAACCTCCTTTCCTTTGCTTCAGTTTCATGCCTAGAGAGGCGCCCTACTGGGCCATGACACAAGAAAGCACTTATATGTGGGCAGCCAGAACACAGCCCAAAAATTATATGTCTGTAGTCATTGCCGGCTAAACTACATATCGAGTTATTTTTTCTTCTTTTAACACTGGTCATCTCAAAATGTGAAAATATTTTTGAGTCACCTTTCTAATGCTGTGGCTCCCTGAGAAGGATTACATCTTTTATGGCTTCTCTGTATTATTAAAGAAACCAACACATGGTATCCAACAGCTTAGGAAATAGGGAGTATGGTGCTACTCTGGATTGGTCCATTCTTGTTTGGTCAAATTCACGTTTGGTCCTCTAATCTAATAGAGCATATGAACTATATAAGTGTTGAAATGCTTCTTCAAGGTGTGGTTACAAAATTACTTTATCTTATATGGGGCATTATGTTTCCAGTTAGATTTTCCTTCTACAAGCCTTTGTACGTTTGAAATATAGTGAAATGAGTTCTGTACTACAAATTCCAGAATTCATTCATTCTGTTGATAAATGAATGCCAGAACTTAAAGGTGGTGTCCCTGATAAGTGGTCATCTGGTAACCTAACTTTGAGAGAATACATTAAATAGGCCCAGTTACCAAGGCATGTTAGCTCTCACATTTTGTTGGCTTGTTAGGTCATCCCTGTGTGTGAACAGGAGCCCTAGATATGGACCATTTGCTTAGAGTCCTAAGTTAGATTGACTTACAAAGTAGGCAGTAATACGCCTAGGCAAACGTGTTGTGCAGGCAGGGTGGGTGTGAGACTGTTGCTTTTCTAGCAAGGATGATTTTTGCATAAGGTTGATCCTCATCTGCCACGCTACAAAGAAGCGAAACAAATCTGGAGTGCTTTAAATGAAAACCAGTTACATTACACAAGAACGCATTCATTTTTGGGAGGCACTCGGAGATTAAGTGATTTGCAGAAACACAGGATGTTGAGCCGACGCCAAGACTCAAACCTGGTTTTGCACTTCCAAAGTCTGCAGCTCTAGTCGTTACGCCACATCCTCTCCCCAAGAAGGCCACATCTTAGCAGAGCTTTAACTCCCCCCAACTCCAAATCAACGCTATTTAGCTGTCTGAAGGCCATTTCTCTGTACCCTTTCTAGTGCCTGTGTGCCTTGCGTCGCATCATATATCATCCTGCGTTGCCCGCTGATGCCAGTCGGTGAGGTGAGAGCCGGACCTGACTTTGCCCTGCAGACCGTGGGGCCTTGATGGAGGCGCGGCTGAGAAGAAACAGCGGCTCGGGCTGATGCAGGGACAGGTCTTATCCTTGCAGTCGACCATGAAGCGATGAGTACCATATGTGACTCTTGAGACTTTGGTCTGACGGAGAACGCCCGCGATGTTCTGGTGAGTGCCAGACGGCACAGAGGGATCAAAATGGTGTCTGCGGGGCATGGAACTGGGCTTCCCTGAAACGAAGCCCACATGCCCAATATTTACAGTGAGCTCATATAAATAAAGCACTGCAGCCGCGACACCCTTAACTTGCGCTCGCACTAAGCCATCTTGTAAATCCTGGATTCAATTAACCAATGAGCACTCCTCGGCCTACATGAAATTTGTACTTGTAAAGCGCACCCATACCCCCAAAGGGGTGTCCAGGCGCTGTACGCATACCGCTGTGGAACCCTTCCTGTTTTTTCCCTGTGAAATGTCCACTCCTGGGCACCCCCAGGGTGAAGCCAGGCATCCCAGCGCTGTTGGGGCCGTTGTGGAGATTAAGCAAGCTATTGCCCAGAGTTGCAGAGTGGGACCCATGATTAGAATAGGCACCGAGGCGAGAATTATCAGGTCTGAGGAAATTGAGCCCAAGACCCGCCGAGGCGGGAATTGAACCCTGGTCCCGGGCCAGATCTCTGCATCAGGGTCTGCCGCTCTAACCATTGAGCCACACTTACATGAGTTGCGTGTTCACAAGCGGCTGGCATGCCACGTTTTCTACTTTTGATTGAGTTGCACCTTCTCTACCTGATTCCGCCAACCTACATCTTGGACCTAATTAAAGTTCAGCAAGATTAACGCTGCCCGGATTTCCAGCAATATATACGTGCTTTGTCCGGACGGTACCAGGCTGAGGCCCCCTGTATTTCATTTAGATCCTTGTGCCCTGCACAAATCATTTCTATACAAGACTCGTGCTTATTTAAAAAACACATAGCTGCATGCCTTAGAGCTGCACATCACAGGATTACTGACTGTTCCCTGCATAAAAAAGTCGAGGGCAGGAGGCAGATCTTTTTCCTACTTGGCCCCCTTATATTAGAATGAACTGCCTTACAACATTTGATTATGCACAGACCACCTTCAATTCAGGAAAAAGCTTAAAACAGTCCTTTTCTAATTGTGTCTCACTGGCCAGTTACCAAGGTTGCACCGAGATACCCCTGGTGATTTGTGTGCATTATCAAATGATTTTTAACATAACAGAGCTGTACCTCTAACACAGTGGTTTTAATTATATAAATGGTGCACTGCCCTTTTATGGGCCAGATGAGCACTCTGGTCATGAATGTCCTGAAACAAATCCTGTGTTCGACATGCAGCTCTGTTGATGCTGATTGATCTTGCATCCTGCAAAGATGGATTGCCAATCACACTTCAGGCCGATTACCTGTCCAAGTTATCCAGGTATGGGAGTTCAAGCTAACCTAAGAGATCAGGCAGAGGGTGCACCCACTATGTTCTCAGAGTAGGGGTAGTTTTAGGTAGAAATATATAGAAATCGGACTACCATGGTTGGACCGTTTATTCTTTTCACCATGTTCATCATGCTGGTTACATTACTTTGTTTTATCTGCTTAGTAATTACAGCTCATTCTTTCTATGCAAGACTAAGATTGTTTCAATACATGTATTGAAAACTGTATTTGTATGTTTCTTGTGTTTACCATGGGCATGCATAAGTAAACAACGAAAGGCTTAAGATCTGTTTCCACAATATCCTTGGGGAGCAGAGTGGTATGTTCGAGGTTGCCAAAATCACCTGCCAACCCAGGGAGGTTAGGGGTTCGTGTGAGGTACTGGGAGCTAGCTAGGAATTGGGACAATATTCTCTGATGGTGTGGATGGACTCAGTCCCTACATTCTGAAATTCTGTCGTCCTAATACATAGTTCTATCTTTTTTAGAGGGAATCGTATAACAACATTGTGTTCCAGAACCAGCACTCCATTGGGACCACAGAGTGCTGTTGGATCGCCTGACCAACCTGGTCATGATCTCAAACAATCCTTCTAGACATGAAATCTAGACTGAGGGCAATTGACTCTAAAATTAACCACCTAACAGCACACATGGATCACATAAAAGACCGTTATGAGAATCATCATCATCATCATCATCAGCATTTGTAGAGCGCCTGGTTACACCAACGGTGTGTCCCCACGCTAAAGCAGATTCTCAGAATGACACGAGATAGGTAGGTGTGCACTAGCTGTCATGTTTCTAGGTCTATTCTAATCTACTGGTGGGAAAAAGCCAAGTTTTCAGCCTTTTCCTAAAGGCAGCTTCACATGGCTCTTTTCTCAAATCCACCTGTAGTGAATTCCAATGTTTTGCTGCTAAGTATCTGAAAGAGCAGCCACCTAGCCTGGCCTTCCTAATTCTGGGTACAATTACTAGCGTCTTTCCTCCAGATCTTAGGCTTCTATTGGGGGTATAGGGTGTTATCATAGTTTGCAGATAACTTGGGCCTTTATTAGCTAGGATACGGTGACAAAAGCACATTGCCTTGAACTGGATCCTTTTGCCCACAGGTAGCCAATGCAGTTTGGCCAAGGCCTTTTTGTTGGACGATCTTCTATTGAGATTCAGCACTAGCCGGGCAGCGGCGTTTTGAACTGATTGCAGCTTCATTAGCCTTTTTTTAGCTACGCCTAGGTATAGAACATTGCCGTAGTCAATCTGAGAGGTGACCACGGCATGTACTATAGTTTTTCTGGCTTGAACCGGTAGCAGGTCAATGACCTTCCGCAGAGTTTTCAGCGTTCCGAAACATTTGCCTGTTATTTTCCGGATTTGACTTTCATATGCCAGGTTGGAGTCAAGCCATACTCCAAGGTTCTTGACTTCGGTTTTAGGGGTTGGGAGTTGGCCAAGCGCTTCCGGCCACCAGGCTGATGTCCAGATAGAAGGCGCCCTTCCCATTACCATCACTTCTGTTTTACTGCCATTAAGTTTTAAGCAGTGGTCTGCCATCCACGCTGTTACCTCCCCCATACATTGGGAAAATTGATGTGCATTATGTTCTGAGTTTTGAGATAGTGTGACGATAAGCTGCGTATCGTCAGCGTATGATACAATGGACACCTTGTGACCTTCCACTATATTAGCAAGTGGTCCCATATATAGATTGAACAATGTGGGGCTCAGTATTGATCCCTGGGGTACTCCTTGTAGTAGGGGAGATCTCTTAGATGTAAATGTATCTTGTGTAACCTGGAAACCCCTTTCCGCCAGGAAGGATCTCATCCAGCTCAGGGCCATGCCCCTGATTCCACAAGACTCTAACCTCTGGAGAAGGAGGCCATGGGAGACTGTGTCAAATGCTGCACTGAGATCCAACAGGATCAGTGCAGCTGTGTGTCCTTCGTCCGCCCGTTGTCTAAGAGTTTCTGTGGCCAGGAGCAAGGCGGTTTCAGTGGAGTGTGCGGCACGGAAGCCTGATTGTGAGCAGTGTAGTAGGTCATTACTATCGCTGTGTTTTGTGAGCTGTGTGTTAACTATTTTTTCTGCAATTTTGACAAAGAAAGGTAGGAGCGAAATGGGACGTAGATTCTCTAGTACCTCATAATCTATTTGTGGTTTTTTCCTTAATGGACGGATCATAGCTTGCTTCCATTCATAGGGAACTTCGCCCGATTGGAAGGAACGGGAGATAAGTTCCGATATGAGAGGTACAATACATTTTGCTCCTTGGAGTAAAATTTCGGGACGAGCTGGGTCCCTAGGTGAACCTGATTTGATTCCAATTGCTAGTTTCCTTATTACATCTGGCTCTGGCACTTTGAATTCATCTAGGGTTGCACCTCTGACTACTGTAGATGTAGTGCCTTTGGAGCCGGTGCCCTGACGTGCTTCCCTAGGGAAGGTATCATAGATCTTTGTCACTTTCTCTGCAAAGAAATCGGCAATTCTATTGCAGGATTCCTCTGATATAGAGGGGTCTCTGTTAATCTATCCGCTGACTGTAGGGATTTTAATATGGCAAACATTTCTTTTGAGGAGTTTTTAGCCATTTCAATTTTCCTAGTGTAGAACTCCCAGCGAGTTTTCTTTATCAAAGCGTAATATGTTTTTGTTGTTGTTTATATTCTCCTTTAATGTTTACGCAGTAATTCTTACGCCACCTGCGTTCCAACTGTTTACATTTTTGTTTGGCCTTCATTAAGGTGTCATTGAACCATGGAGCTGAAATGTTCCCCCTCCTGATATTTTTGGTCGTCCAGGGTGCTATTTCATTCAGCGCTTCGGTTATCCATGTTCCCACTTGTCTGTTGGCTAAGTTAATATCCTTGTCCAGTTCCGGCTCATTTTTTAGTAGTGCCTGAGTAAACAAGTCCGGATTAAGCTTCTCCCACTTCCTACGGGTTACTGACTTTTTAGGTAAGCTGACTCGTGGGTTCGTGTGTGGGATCTGAAAAGGGATTATGTGGTGATCGGACCATGGAATTGGCCAGGATACTCCCACTTCCATGTTAGTTATATTAGTAAAAATTGGATCTAAAATGTGTCCTGCTTGTTGTGTAGGCGCGTTAACTTTTTGTACTAGGTTAAAGGTCATAAGGTCTTTGCAAACAGTTTGTACCTCTGGTTTTGTAGTTTCATCAAAATGGAGATCAGTTGAATGAGACTAAGCGGCGCATCTCGGTCCTTGAAGACAGCGCACTGGAATATCATAAGATATTAAAACACAAGGAAAAGGAGATAGCTAAAGTTGCCGCAAAGAACTAAGACCTTGAATTAAGATACCATAGGAATAATATCCGCATAGCTGGCCTTCCAGAGTTAACCAACCTTGGTAAACCTGAGACATTTCTTGAGCATCTACTTTCAAACTTGTTTGGTAGGTCAGACTTCTCGGATTTGCTGGAAGTCGAAAGAGCTCACCAATCACTCACTCCTAGACCTCCACCTGGAGGTCCTGCCAGACCTCTTATTGCCAGACTTTAAAATTATTGTGATAATGACGCCACTCTTCGGCTGGCTACAGAAAAGGGCCCCCTTCTTCATCAGGGTAATGAATTGTCCATCTTTCTGGATTTCACTGTAGCAATGCAGGAGGTCCGAAAGACATTTGCTGAAGCCAAAAGGCTATTGAGGTCACAGTACATCAAAAATGCTATGCTGTATCCTGCCAGACTTCAAGTACATCATGAGGACCCACTCTATATGTTTGACAACCCCAAGGAGGCTATGCAGTTTGCGAAGGCAGCAATTAGAGATGTAGAGGCTAGGAACTGTATGGGTGTAATTATGACAGAGACTTAGATGAACACTGAACATAGATGTGCTCTCTAGTGTAGGAAGGTGGAATCTGACTGCATGGTTACCCCCACTTTTTTCCTGGTGTTTTGCTGGTTTTCGACTTAGTCTGACTGGGATCCTGCTATTCAGGACCCCAGTCTATCTGCTTTCTCCCTAAATTGGTTGTTCATGTACTTTAGGTACACTCCAAATTGGATTCTGGGGTACCCTTATAAGTCCCTAGTATATGGTATACTATGTACCCAGGGCATAGGTACCCCAGAGGCCTCCCAGGGGCTGCAGCATGTATTATGCCACCCCTGAGAGACCATTTAAAATGACACAACAGGTCTGCTACAGCAGCCTGTGTAAGTTGGTGCATGCACCCCTTACTTAGATATAGGTTCACTATATCTATCCTAATCACTGCACATATAAACCTATCAGTCACCCCTATAGCAGGCCTTATCGATCCTGAAGGCAGGGTGCTGGGTTTTATGTGAGAGGGTGCCCATGCATGAGCAGAGCCCCTCTGCAGCCTTCGGAACCTATTCTCCGGGGTTGTTTGTGATGCAGCCAACCATATATACTTAAGTGCATTATAACCTCGCGGTAAATGCTAACTTTCAAACGGCTGCATGGTAACATGTTGTGTTTGGTGTCAAACACCTTGGAATCATACCTCCACACCAGTAACTGGTGTGGGAGGTATGATTCCACCCTCTTAGAGGGAGAAATATGACAACACCGGTACACCCGGTACCAGCTTCACAGAACCCTGGCATCACAAAATGGATGCTGCCAGCCACAGACACGAATCTTCCCTCCTGCTGCTGGACGAAACTCTGGCAGGGGAAGGTTTGACAATAGGTTTCCTGTCACAGGGAGGTGTGACCACCTCCCAGACAGGCTTTAGTGTATTGGGGCTGGGTGGGTACACTCTGAGTGCTTTGATGTCTGCACTGGGGGCACATTTGGTGTCCCTGTGCCTAGTCCAGCTCAAACCGGTTGCAGGAGCCATTTGCTCCTGCTCTGGCGCAAAACTGGACAAAGGACATGGGTGTAGCCACCCCTCTGTCCTGACCCTCCCATAAGTGGGTCCCCAGAGTTTGTCCCACCCCTTCCTTGGGTATAAAGTAGGAACCCCTGGCTACAGGACTTTAGATATTACCTGGACTAAACTCTGCTACAGAAACCAAGTAACCTTCGACGATCTACGCTTTGCTGGACGACTGAAGAATCTCCCTTGGAGTAAAGGAGTTACTCCCCTGCTGAGCAGGCACCTAAACGCATCTGACCGGTTTGCATCTACGAAGCTCCCGAAGGACTCCGAAGATTTCTGCAACACAGGAGGTGGGTTCCCGAGGTCTCCGAGGTCGATCTGCGCTCTCACCAATTCTGAGGCCAGTATCCCTCGTGGGGACCGTGAAACCCGTACCCCTGGGCACCGTGTACATTTGCAGCAGCATATGCTTTTCGGCGATCCCTGAAGCTGTGCTTTGGGCTACTTGTAGTCCTGACCCCGAGCAGCAATTCCACCGAAGATTACTGGCCTACACTCCACGAGTGTTCCGTGGGCTGGTATTTGGTGATTCAGCTCGAGGTCCCTTCGCGATCCCTGGTCCGTTGGCCTGTGGGTCCCTGAGAAGGCAACTTTAACTTTCAGTGGGCTTCCCTGGTTGCTCCAGACGTGCCCTGACTCTCCATCGCTTGGGGAGTCCCAAGGACCTTGCTGGTCCTCGCAGAAGCATCTTTCCTCTGACCGCGTGGGTTGCAGTTGCCAAGGCTTGTTGGTGTTCAATCCGGACACTGACCCCCCAGCACTCGACATCCTTCGTGGGACAGCTCGAATCCGGACTGTGGTCGTCGCAGACGTCTCCTAGTCCCCGTGGCTGCAGAGTCAAGCTTCACCTCTAGGCACCTGAAGCACCCGACATCGGTGGGCATTCGATTGCTCCGCTCCTGGTCATGTGAAGTGACCCAGACTTTGTCCCCTCTGCTTTCAGGTTCTTCTCATCTCCGATCCAGGCTTGGATCACACCAGACACTTTTCTTCTCCACAGCAGCAGTACTTTGTCGCATCACGCCATTGAAAACGACGAGGGTTTCCGACACCCTATGCACCCGGCTCCTCTGGGATAGGTAACACGGGTACCTCGGTACTCTCAAGGGTGCTGGCCTTAGAACCTTCTATGTTTAGCTGGGTTTGCTTGAAGTCCTCTCCTAAGTGTCCTTAATCTTTAAAATTCCAACCGCGACTTTCCCATAGAGTTTTACGGAGCTCGCGTCTGTGTTCCCACACTGCACCCGTCCTCCGTGGGTCCCCTGTGTCACTACCTTGGGTGGTTCCTTGGGGTCCCAGCGATTCTACGTGCTCTAGGCACTGTGTCTAGTAAAGTCGTGGTTCTTATACCACTTTCTTAGTATATGGTTCGGTCTCCCCCTGGAGCCCGCTGTGTATTGTGCTATTTACTGTCGTTCTAGTGATTTAATATTGTGTGTATTGTTCTCTTATCTCATAAAGAGGTTAGTAGAGAGTGTTTAGTAATAAATACATATATTTTATATACACCTGATGTGGTTCTCCTTTCATTTGGTCATTCAGGAGGTTATATACTGGTAAAACAAGCTGCTTTACATTCCTTCGAGACTTAGTCTGAAGGCTGCTCTCCATAGCTACCACTAGGATAGCTTTCAATAAAGGTTGTCTTTAACCTAATCATCAATAAAGGTCGTTTGGACTGGTGCAAGGTGCCCACTTTAATTAGTGGACAGCATATACCAGGCCAACTTCTCACAATGCGTTTTCTCCGGCTTGGAAAAGAGGTGCAATACCACACAGGACATGTTTTATACCCAGTGAGTTACTATGGGAATGTCATTTGGTTAACAGCTGAGAAGAAAGACGGCTGTATGATGGGATGTGGAACATGGATATGCCTACAATCCCTGGGTGCCTGACTGTTAATAAATTGTTCTGTATGTGGGTGAGCACTCCTGGCAGCTACAGGCCAGCTTTACTGGACATCTTGTTATTGGAGTTTGGTGATGGGTGGCAATTAGCTCTCCATGCAGATAGCATGGTTGTAGAACAGTTGATGGGTTGGACTGCTAGCATTGATTACTCTGATAGTTGAGGTTCTCAGTGTGTGTGGAGGAAGGAGGCTAAAAGTTGGGGAAATGTTCACTAATATTGATATATCTGAAAGAGACTATTAGTTATAGATTCCTTACCTTAGAATTACCCCCTGGCGTCAGACTGGATCCGGAGAATTTTTCTTCAGCAGTAGCCCTGCGCGTCGGTAGGTGGCGTCGGTTGACTCTGCGTTCGTCGTTGGCGTCGTGATCGCCGGAATGACGTCACAGTATCTACTTAGACGCCGCTGTGCGTTGACGTCAGTTTTCTTTTTCCGCGCCAGCCAGCGCAGATCCGGAGAGAGCGGTACCCTAGCCACTTTGAAACTAAAGTTTTTTCGACTTTTGTCGACATCTTTTCGAGTCATTCAACTCCTGGTGCACATAGAGATGTCCCATCGACGTACCGGCTTCAAACCTTGTGACTCCTGTCACAAATTGATGTCGGTCACGGACCCACACCTCGTGTGCCTCTGGTGCCTGGAGCGCGACCACGACCCACGCGCCGCTCGAGGTCCTGATCAAGAGGGAGGTTGCGGGACCGGTCACCGAGTCACCATCACCATTCATCTTCATAGTCTTCGTCGTCGGGTAAGTCAAAGCAGAAGAAGAAGGCGAAGAAGCACCGTCGCTCTTCGCCTTCTCCCCGTCCGTCGGCTGACAGGACGCGGAAGGTCATCGTCTTTCGGCTCTGCCCGCGGAGTCTCCTGGGAGGGCTCCGAGCTTCCCTCCAGTCCCAGGAGCCGGAGCCTCCCCTGCCCTTCTTCGTGCCTTTTGCGAAGCCCTCTACTCCATCTTTGGGCAGCCCGACTCCGCCGGCGCGCCTTCGGGCCCGCGCACTCAGCTTGGGGCTCAAGGCCTTCGATGCTGGCGGCTCCGGCCCTGACGCCACAGGGATCCAGGCCTGGATCCGGATCGGCGCTTGTTGACCTCACGACACCTCCCCCGGCGCCGATTCCACTGACAACACCTCCGCCGCCGGTTGTGTCCCCGGCCAGTGTCGACCCCGGCCTCCCCCTCGCCTACCGGTACTTTTGTACCACTATTCTATCCTGGCATTCCTTTTCGCCCTGAGTTGCAGCCAGAGGAGGGTGAGGAGGACTGGGAGAGGGTCTGTGGACCCTCTGGCAGACCAGCTAGAAGGGCCGGACTGAAGAGAGGAGTTGGGTGACGCCAGTGGTCTGGATACCTCCACAGACCTTTTCATGCTTTCTCCCCCTACCGTGGCCACGGAGGAGGGAGCCTCCTACGCTGTGGTGCTCCGTGGGGCGGCTGACGCCTTGGGCCTCGAGCTTCTTACGGTGGCAGTCAGGACTAACCTCCTGACTGAGGTGCTTCAGCCGGCAGCGGCCTCCTCGGAGCACCTGCTGCTGTTCAATGAGGCCCTCACCGACATCCTTCTGGGCACTTGGTCCAAGCCCAGCACAGGGGCTCCTGTGGACAGGATGATTGCCCGACGCGTTCCCTTCTGCTCCCCCAGATAGGGAATCCAAGAAGCTGGATCATCTTGGAAAGAAGATGTTTTCTTCCGCCAGCTTAGGACTGCGGTCGGTGAACACCGCATGTCTCTTGGGCCGCTACACCCACTCTGTGTGGGACACGGTTGCGCAAGTGCTGCCACAGTGCCCGGAGGAGGCCCGGACTGTACTCACCCGAAGTTCGCCATTCGATGTAGGCTGGATACTGCCGACTCGCTAGGTAGAACGAGTTCTACGTCAGTAGCCTTGAGACGCTATGCCTGGCTGAGGTACACTGACTTTTCCGGGGATGTCCAATTGACCCTTTTGGACATACCCTTTGATGGCTGTCGCCTGTTTGGCGACAAGGCGGATAGTGCGCTCGAGTGCTTAAAGGACTCTAGAGCTATGGCCAGATCCTTGGGCCCTGCTGCCACCTCTCGCCCCGTTCAATCTGCCTTTTGTGGCTATGGAAGGGGTGCCCCACCACGTTCCACCCAGGGCCACAGGCCATCGCAAGCTACTCAGCCTCTTCGCGGCCGGGGACGTGGGACCCAGCGCCGAGGGTCTGGGGGCTAGCGGGCAGGCCAGTCCACCAGTGCCCCCTCTGCATCAGCCTCAAAGCCTTCCTAGTCCGACCTTTCAGGGCCACCAGTTGCCAGTGGGTGGCAGGATTCACCATCACCTCCCCCACTGGCACATCATCACGTTGGACAGGTGGGTTTTGCAGATAGTTCGAAGGGGCTACTCCCTTCCCTTTGAGACTACCCCTCCCTCCATGCCACCAACACTCCAACGCATTTCAGAGGATCACTTGGCCCTTCTCCGTCAGGAAGTTACAGCTCTCTTGGCCATGGAAGCCATCGAGCGAGTCCCTGTGCCAGAAGTAGCTCGTGGTTGTTATTCCCACTACTTCCTGGTGCCCAAGAAGGACAAAGGCCTGCGTCCTATCTTGGATCTCAGGGTCGTCAACCGCTTCCTCTGGAAGGAGAAGTTCAAAATGTTGACATTGGCTCATGTCTGGTCTGCCCTCGACCCTGGAGACTGGATGGTAGCGTTGGACTTGCAGGACGTTTATTTTCACATTCCCGTCCTGCCGGCCCACAGGTGTTACCTACGGTAGGCCACGAGCATTTTCAGTTTATCGTGTTCCCCATTGGCCTTACCAGCGCCCTTCGGGTGTTCACGAAAGTGATGGCAGTGGTCGCAGCTCATCTGCGCAGATCAGGCTTCTAGTCTTCCCCTATCTCGAAGACTGGCTGTTCAAGGCAAGTTCGCCCCAGGCTGTCGTTTCCCACCTCCAGACTACGGCGGACCTCCTGCACTCGCTGGGGTTCACTATCAACGTGCCGAAGTCACACCTGATTCCCTCTCAGAAGCTCCTTTTCATCGGAGCAGTTATGGATACAGCGCAGTTTCGGGCCTATCCTCCCGAGCAGCGAGTCCGGGATATTCGGTCTTTGATACCGATGGTTCAGCCTCTATCCCGGGTTTCGGTGAAGATGACCCTGAAGCTGCTGGGCCTCATGGCCTCCTGCATCCTGCTGGTGTACTATGCCAGGTGGAATATGCGGGCTCTGCAGTGGGACCTGAAGTTCCAGTGGGCGCAGCATCAGGGGAATCTTTCCGATGTCGTCCAGATCTCGGAGGGGACTGCACACCAATTGCAGTGGTGGCTAATGAACCAGGATTGGGTCAACGGCAGATCCCTCTCCCTTCCCCAACCAGACTTCACAGTGGTGACAGATGCGTCACTTCTGGGATGGGGCGGCCACATGGGAGAGGCGGAGATCAGAGGCCTCTGGTCTTCGGCGGAGTCCGGGCTCCACATCAACCTTCTGGAGCTCCGGGTGATCTGTCTTGCACTGAAAGCATTCTTCCCTTCTGTCAAAGGAAGAGCGGTGCAGGTGTTCACAACACCACCGTCATGTGGTACTGCAACAACCACTGCTGGGTGGGCTCGTGGACCCTATGTCAAGAGGCTCTCAATCAATCAATCAATCAGGGAATTGTAAGCGCGCTACTCACCCGTGAGGGTCTCAAGGCGCTGAGGGGGGGGGGGTCCGCAGATCTGTTTAGCCGAAGAGCCAGGTCTTGAGGGTCTTCCTGAAGGTGTTCAGGGAGGGGGCGCGTCTGATGTCTGCCGGTAGCTCGTTCCAGGTCTTGGCTGCAATGTGAGAGAAGGATCTTCCGCCTGCTCTGGCTCTGTGGATGCGCAGGGTTTCGGCCAGTGCGAGGTTGGAAGATCGGAGGTTTCTTTTGGGTACGTGGAAGTTGATTCTGTCGTTGAGGTATTTGGGTCCGTTGTTGAGTAGGCATTTGTAGGCGTGAGTGAGGATTTTGAAAGTGACTCTTTTCTCCATGGGGAGCCAGTGGAGACTTCGTAGGTGTTGGCTGATGTGTTTGTGTCGGGGGATGCAGAGGACGAGTCTGGCGGCGGTGTTCTGTATTGTTTGGAGTTTGCGGAGTAGGGAGTTGTTGATGCCGGCTCTCCACCTCTGGACGTGGCTGGAACATCAGGGCATTTCCCTGGTGGTTCAACACCTGGCAGGTTCCCTGAACGCCAGGGCAGACGAACTCAGCCGCCGGTGCATGATGGATCACGAATGGCGTCTTCACTCTGAGGTGGTCCAAGGTCTCTTTCAGCAGTGGGGAGAGCCTTGGTTAGATCTGTTCGCCACCGAAGAGAACGCGTAATGTCAGCAGTTCTGCGTGTTAGAATTTCCATGGGCAGCACTCGCTCACCAACGCTTTTCGTCGCGAGTGGAATTGCGGTCTTCTCTACGCCTTTCCGCCTATACCACTTCTGCCCAGGGTACTGAAGAATATCAAGCGCGACCGGGCCCAAGTCATTCTTGTGGATCCGGATTGGGCACGAACAGTCTGGTATCCTGAGCGATTGAACATGGCCATCGATCCTCCGATCAGACTGCCTCTTTGGGAGGATCTTCTGTCGCAGCAGCAGGGGACGGTCCTCCACCCGAACCTGTCCAGTCTCCACCTCCTTGTGTGGAGATTGAGCGGCGACAGTTGACAACTTTTGACCTTCCTCCCGAAGTCTGTAATGTCATCTTGGCAGCCAGGCGTCCCTCCACTAAAACGGTATACGCCTGTAGATGTAACAAATTTGTGGTATGGTGCACAGCAAAGGCTTTGGATCCCCTTTCTGCCCCTCTTGCAGAGGTTCTCCTCCCTTCTTTCTCTGGCCCAGCAGGGCTCTGCTCTGGGTACCCTAAGGCTATCTTTCGGCCATTTCGGCCTTTCTCCGCCTTCTTGATCAGCCTTCTCTTTTCAAGTCCCCTATTGTAAATAGATTTCTTAAGGGCATTACTCACCTCTTTCCTCCTATTCCTTTCGTAATGCCCCAGTGGGACTTGAATCTGGTCTAAACCTACCTCATGTGTGCTCCTTTCGAGCCACTACATAATTGTCCCCTCAGACTATTGACCTTAAAGACTGCTTTTCTGGTTGCCATCACCTCTGTTCGCAGGGTGATCGAGCTTCAGGCTCTTTCTGCTAAACCTCCTTTACTTGCTGTTCATCCGGACAAGGTTGTCCTTCGAACTCGACCTTCTTTTCTTCCCAAAGTGGTTACCTCTTTCCACATAGGACAGACCATCACTTTGCCCACCTTCTTCTCACCCCCACATCCTTCTAAAGAGGAGGAGAGGCTCCACCGTCTGGATCCAAAACGTGCGCTGTCATTTTATCTGGATCGCACAAAACGATTCCGGGTGGATGATCAGCTCTTTATTGGCTCTGTAGGCGCCAAGAAAGGTCGGGCCGTGCAAAACCATCTCTCTCGATGGGTCGTTCTTTGCATTAAAATCTGTTATTCCTTGGCAAAAAAGGAGCCTCCAGTAGGGTTGCGCGCCCATTCCACCAGGGCGACAGCAGCCACTACTGCTTTGGGACGTGGAGTCCCCCTCAGTGACATCTGCCAGGCAGCCATGTGGGCATCACTGCGCACGTTCACTAAGCATTATTGCATGGATAGTCAAGTCCGGAGAGACGGCTTCTTTGGCCGTTCAGTTCTCCAGGACTTTCTGGTGTGAACTTAGTTCGCAGAACCACCTCCGGTATTGCTGGGGTATCTATTCTAAAGGTAAGGAATCTATAACTAATAGTCTCTTTCAGATGAACAAGTTACTTACCTTCGGTAATGATATATCTGTAAGAGACATATATTAATTATAGATTCCTTACCGCCCCACCCATCCTCCCCGTTCGGTGAACTGACTTCTAGAGTAAGGGACTCCCTTTCAGGGCCCTAGTTTTGTGCACCAGTGGTCAGTGTCTTGCATGGCTCTGAGCTTCTGGCAAGGAATGTCGTGTAAAGAACAGACGTCAGCGTGCAGGGGCAGCGTCTAAGTAGATACCGCGACGTCATTCTGGCGATCATGACGCCAACGACGAACGCGGAGTCGACCGACGCCACCTATCAACGCGCAGGGGTACTGCTGAAGAAAAATTCCCTGGATCCAGTCTAACGCCTGGGGGTAATTCTAAGGTAAGGAATCTATAACTAATATATGTCTCTTACATATATATCGTTACCGAAGGTAAGTAACTTGTTCATTATGCTTCTGTTGACCCACATGTCTCATTGCTGTATTGTGACACTTAGTAGCCTACAATTAGTATGCTTCTAAAAAAAATAAGTGCATATGGGTGGAACTGATAGTTATTAACATAATAATGTGGAATGTGCGAGGGTTGGGTAATCATATAAACGAAGATTGATACTAGCATACCTTGAAAGACATGGTATTGTGATTGCACTTATAATAGAGACACACCTAGGACAGGGAAATGCCTTCTCTTTTGCAAACTGATGAGTACAGTGCAGATGCTTTGCATGTATAGCACATATGCAGAGAGGAGTAGCAATATTGATTAAGAAATCACTGTTTCCAGCTTCTATGTCTGCATACAGACCCAATGTGCAGATTTCCAATATGAACACACCGCACGATTCACCGATTACATTTATAAACACCTATGCCCCTAATTTTGGCTCTCAAGAGGTTCTCGAACACATTAGTGCACTATGTAGGCAACACAGTTCGCAGAGGTTTGGGGGTAGGGGGGTTTAATTTAACACTCCAGCCTCATCTAGTCAGCACTAATTCCACCAGAATGGACCACCCACATGCTGCTAAAGTTCTCTGTCATATGCTTAGTGTGGATGGTTTGAGGGATACGTGAAGGATCGTGAGGGGATTGGACAGAGCTTATTCGTGTTACACTACTGCCTATTGCACACACACTCATTGATTTGTGGCTTAGATCTGTGGAGTTGTTTCCATGTATTACCGACATTGTGCATTTACCGTAGACTCCGTCCGATCATTTCCCAGTAATGCTTCAGATAGAACTCCCAAATGTGCAGAGTGCAGAAATTGTGTCGATTGCCCTCTAACGCTCTTGATGATGGTCTTTCTCGGCAGACCTACAGATGACGATCAGTGCGTTTTCTGATATAAGCACTGGCTCAGTGGACAGTTTCTCCACTATCTGGTGGACTTTTGAGGTCTATATAATGGGATATGTTAGGTAAACAGATGGAAGCGCTACACTCCATCTGCATCTCGCTAGGAACTGCTGAAAACAAATTGAGGAAATTAGAGGAGAGGCAAGAACGTGAACAGCTACCTGGGCTCCTGGTTTACATAAATGGGGCGCTTCTTACCTTTGGGGAACAGGTGGACAGTGACAGCCGCTTTTTGAATAGAGATGTTAGAGGCTGCATTTATGGCAGGGGAGAGCGCCCCAGTCAAACACTCTGATGGCTGCTGAAAAGGGCTAAAAAAAAAAAAAAAAAGGACTGCCTGAACACAGTGATCCATTAAATTAGGAGACACTCTGATGAACTGTTGGGAGGGGGTGCTGCCGCTTTGCAGGAGTTTTGTGAAAATCTGTATCGGTCCCAGCCAATGAAAGGTCAATGTGACATCGATAGCTACCTTTGCTCTGATGTTTTATGTATCTTGGTGGCTTGCTCCACCCTTTTATGATTTTAAAGAAATCAAATAAAAGTATTTTTCATCAGGATAGCTACCTTGAAGACATTGTGCAGGTGTGAATAGACGGAGATCCTGGATCATTCTTACAGGAACATATAGATGCGCATTCTTGCCATCAAAGGCCTATACAGAGGCAAGGGCCCTGTCTCCGACAGGCTGACCATGGAATTTTACACAAAGTATAAGGTTCTCCTGGCATCTTGGCTGGCTGACCTATACCAAGAATCGGTGGAGGTTGGAGATGCTGCCCCCACAGTTAGAGAAGCTCTGGTTACTGTTATTTGAAAACCTTATAAGATACTCAAAACAGTGTCTTTTACAGGCCGCTGTCCTTGATGAACCTGGACAATAAAATACTCGCCCGAAATGCTGCGAATAGACTAAACCCACTGATGCGGGGATGGTTCTTCCAGAGCAATCTGGGTTTTTAGTTCCTGGTAGGGCCACCATTAACTTAAGAACGCCTGAGATGAAGGCACTCATGGTGTTTCTGAATGCTGAGAAGGCATATGAATTTATAGAATGGCCTTCCATGTTTTCGGTCCTGTGTAAGTTAGAAATCAGTACCAATATCATGGGACTTATAAAACTCCTGCACACTATTGCAGCTGCGATGGTAAGGATAAACGGTTGTACTTCAAAATCTTTCTCTGGTCTACAGAGGCACCAGACAGGGCTGTTCTCTCTCTTTCTCTTCACCCTCGTCTTAGAGCCCTTGGCCACATGGCTGAGGTCAACTCTCTTGTACTGATGTATTGCATTCCCCGAAACTGGGTATTCTCATTATACGGAGACGATATTCTGCTGTTTGTTAAAAATCCAGAGACCAAGCTCACTCCTCGTATAACATAAAATGCTTTGCAGAATTATTGGGCATACTCGTCAACTGGCGAAAGTCCGAAATCTTTCCCCTTACTGACACATCCATCAAGCCACAGTTAGCCTATCCTCTGTGCTGGCTGGAAATCTCGGTCAGATATCTGGGTATCTTTATAAACTGGGACAAAGAGTAATTACTACAGGACAATTATGGCCCACTACTGTACAGGCTTACTGGACAGGTGGAGCGATGGATCTCGCTGCGGTTGTCCATGGTCCAACAGTTAGATATACCAATTGGTCCATATGGACCATGGCCTGACGCAGATATACTCCCCACTTCTAGATAATCCCAGCCTACCTCTTCCTCTAGACAGAGAGGTGCAGACTAGACTTGCAAGAGCGGGCTGGTGAACATTGGAGCAATCATTTGCAGCCAGCAAGTTCTTGACTTATGAACAGTTCAGAGAGGGACAAGCACTGGAAGCCCTAGATAGACTTGACTATCTTAGAATGCAATACCTGTCTCTGCAAGATGGCTAAAAAAGCAAACACAAGGAGATGATGGACGTAGTGCTGAAACTTTTCAAACACTCACCCCCAGTCACATATCTGGGTTGAATCCATCATCATTCTTAACTCACTTTGCCACCCCAGTTCAGACACAGCTATATGCAAATCAGTCTTGACCCTGTGCCTCATGGGAACAGTCCAGACCGAACTGCCAAGCCATGTCTTCCCTGGACCGGAATCAAGCATCCTGGGACCGGTTTCGGGCTAACAGCCCTCATCAGCCAGGCTAGCTTGAATCCAGTGGCAAAGTGAGCAAGGGACCCACTTCTGGGCATACCCTGCCAACTTAGGGCGAACAAAGCAAACACAAGGAGATGATGGACGGAGTGCTGAAACTTTTCAAACACTCACACCCAGTCACAGATTTGGATTGAATCCATCATCATCAAGATGGGTGCCATTCCCTGATGCGCCGGCAGAGTTTGCCTTGCTACCGAAGATGATTATTGACCCAGATGGTAGGAGGTGGGTCTCTAGGTTATACCGACTATACACCACTGGGCAGCTCACACCTACCAGTCACTCACTAGAGAGGTGGGACGCAGACATTGAGGAAAGTATCGAGCTGTAGGTATGGAAATACTGTTGCATGCAGACTAAAGAGGTGGCAAGCTTCGACATAAGCTACTTCATTTTAAATTCTTAAATAGATTGTACTATTCCCGTGGTTTTCTCCACAGAATAGACACCGATAGACCTTCCTATTGCGCACATGACCCAGATAGACCTTCCTATTGCGCACATGACCCAGATAGACCTTCCTATTGCGCACATGACCCAGATAGACCTTCCTATTGCGCACATGACCCAGATAAGCCTTCCTATCGTGCACATGAGTTCGATAGACCTTCCTATCTGAAAGAAACAGTTAGTTATAGATTCCTTACCTTAGAATTACCCCAGGCTTCAGACTGGATCCGGAAAGTTTTTCGTCAGCAGTACCTCTGCGCGTCGGAAGGTGGCGTCTGTCGGCTCCGCGTCCGTTGTTGGCGTTGTGTTCGCCGAGATGACGTCGCAGTAGCTACTTAGATGCCGCCCTCGCTCGCTGACGTCAGTTCTTTCTTTTTCCGCGCCAGCCAGCGCAGATCCGGAGAGAGCGGTACCTCCAGTCATTTTGTGACTGAACTTTTGAGCGACTTTTGTTGACGTCTTTTTGAGTCTTAACTGACTCCTGGTGCACGTAGGGATGCCCGACTTCAAGGCCTGCGGTTCCTGTTTCCGCATGATGTCGGTAACAGATCCGCACCGCGTGTGCCTCTTTTGCCTGGAGCGCGACCATGACCCCAAGTCGTGCTCCGACTGCCGGACCATGGCTCCGAAGTCTTTGCGGGAGCGGTCCCGAAAGCTTCTTGAGCATCGGCAGTCGGCTCCGCGCCGTACGAGGTCCCGGTTGCGAGGGAGGTCGAGGGACCGGTCGCGGAGCCATCACCACTCGTCATCCAAGTCTTAGCACTCTGGGTCAGGTAAGTCGAAGCACAAGAAGAAGTCGAAGAAGCATCGTCGATCTTCGACTTCTCCCCGTCCGCGGGCTGACACGACGAGGGATGCGGGCGGAGCCACTCCCGCGGCTCCGCGTGTGGAGCCTGTAGGGTCGATTCCATGCTTCCCTCCCTTTCCGGGACCCGGAGCGACCCCTGCCCAGCTTTGTCAGTTTTACGTAGCCATGCATGCCATCTTTGGGCACCCCGACTCCGCCGGCGCGCCTTCGGGCCCCGCGGACTCGGTTGGGGGCCCTAGGCCTTCCCTGCCTGCGGCTCCGGCACCGCAGGGCCCCTTGGATCCAGACCTGGATCCAGATCGGCGCCGGTCAACCTTGTGACACCTCCACCGGCGCTGACTCCATCGGCACCGCGTCCGCTGCCGACGCCGGCTGGACCTCCAGCCGGCGTCGACCCCGGCTCCCACCTCCATGTGGATACGGAGTCGGACCGGCGTCGTCCGACGCCGGACACGACGCTGATGGGTACTTTTGTGCCTGCATTCCACCCTGGCCATTTTCAGCCAGTTTGGCAGCCAGAGGAGGATGAGGAAGACTGGGAGGAGTCTGAGGACCCTCTCACTGCTCAGTTGGAGTACGACCAGGACTGGAGAGAGGACCTGGGGGATGCCAGTGGTCTGGACACTTCACCAGACCTTGGCATGTTGTCTCCTCCTACCGTGGCTACGGAGGAGGCAGCGTCTTACGCAGTGGTGTTGCGAAGGGCGGCCAAGGCCCTAAACCTCGAGCTACCTACTGTGGCAGTCAGGACTAACCTCCTGACAGAGGTGCTTCAACCGGCAGCGAGCTCTTCAGAGCCCCTGCTGTCGTTTAATGAGGCCCTTACGGACATCCTTTTGGGCACCTGGTCCAGGCCCACCATAGGGGCTCCTGTGGATAGGATGGTTGCCCGACGCCACCGCACGGCTGCGGGCGACCCCACTTTCCTCTCCCAACACCCTTCCCCCGAGAGCTTGGTAGTCCAAGCCTCAGCGTCCCAAAGCGCATTCCCTACCGCACTACCGGACAGGGAATCCAAGAAGCTGGATCAGCTTGGGAAGAAGTTGTTTTCTTCCACCAGATTAGGGCTGCGGTCGGTGAACACTGCATGCCTCTTGGGCCGTTATTCTTACTCTGTGTGGGATACGGTGGCGCAAGTGCTGCCTCAGTGTCCGGAGGAGGCCCGGATCGTGCTCTCCCGTGCTGTTGCCGAGGGGAGAGACGCAGCAAAGTTAACCTTTCGTTGTGGACTGGACACTGCCGACTCACTGGGTAGGACCATTTCAATGTCGGTGGCGCTTCGCCGTCACGCCTGGTTGAGGACGACTGGCTTTTCTGGGGATGTCACCTTGATGGACATGCCTTTTGATGGCCGTCGCCTCTTCGGCGACAAGGCAGACAGTGCGCTACAGCACTTCAAGGACTCTCGTGCTACGGCCAAGTCCTTGGGCCTCTCCACCACGCGCCCTGCACGGTCTGCTTTTCGCCCCTTTCGTGGCCACGGAAGGGTTGCCCCACCACGTTCCTTTCAGAGCCACAGGCCAGCGAAAGCTGTTCCACCTCAGCGCAGCCGAGGACGTGGGAACCACCGCCGTGGTTCTGGGGGCCAGCGAGCGGGCCAGTCCACCATCGCCCCCTCTGCAGCAGCCTCCAAACCCTCCTAGTCCAACCTTTCAGGGCCACCAAACGCCAGTGGGCGGCAGGATCCGCCTACACCTCCCCCACTGGCGCACCATCACGTCGGACAGGTGGGTTTTGCAAATAGTCTGAAGGGGCTACTCCCTCCCCTTCGAGACTACCCCTCACTCCATGCCACCCAAGTACCATTGCATGTCGGAGGATCATCTGACCCTTCTCCAACAGGAAGTTACGGCTCTCTTGGCCAAGGGAGCCATCGAGCGCGTCCCTGCCCCAGAAGTAGGTTGTGGTTGTTATTCCCACTACTTTCTGGTGCCCAAGAAGGACAAGGGCCTACGTCCTATCTTGGATCTCAGGGACGTCAACCGCTTCCTCCGGAAGGAGAAGTTCAAAATGTTAACCCTGGCTCAGGTATTGTCTGCCCTCGACCCGGGAGAATGGATGGTAGCGTTGGACTTGCAGGACGCTTATTTCCACATCGCCGTCCTGCCGGCCCACCGGCGTTACCTGCGGTTCACGGTAGGCCACGAGCACTTTCAGTTTACCGTGCTCCCCTTTGGCTTTACCAGCACCCCTTGGGTGTTCACGAAAGTGATGGCGGTGGTCGCAGCTCATCTGCGCAGATCAGGGGTTCCAGTCTTCCCCTATCTCGACAACTGGTTGTTGAAGGCGGGCTCGCCCCAGGCAGTCGTTTCCCACCTCCAGACTACGCCGACCTCCTGCATTCGCTGGGGTTTTCTATCAACCTGCCGAAGTCACACCTGACCCCCTCTCAGAAGTTCATCGGAGCGTTTCTGGACACAGTGCAGTTTCAGGTTTATCCTCCCGAACAGCGAGTCTGGGATATTCGGGCTATGATTCCGATCTTTCGGCCTCTATCTCGGGTTTCGGTCAGGATGACCCTGAGGCTGCTGGGCCTCATGGCCTCCTGCATCCTGCTGGTTGATCATGCCAGGTGCCATATGCGGGCTCTGCACTGGGACCTGAAGTTCCAGTGGGCGCAGCATCAGGGTAATCTGTCCGATTGTGTCCAGATCTCGGAGGGCACTGCACACCAATTGTAGTGGTGACTCATGAACCAGGATTGGGTTAACGGCAGATCCCTCTCCCTTCCCCAACCAGAACACACAGTGGTGACAGACGCTTCCCTTCTGGGATGGGGCGGCCACATGGGAGAGGCGGAGATCAGAGGCCTCTGGTCTCTGGCGGAGTCCGGGCTCCACATCAACCTTCTGGAGCTGCGGGCGATACGGCTTGCACTGAAAGCATTCCTTCCCTCTGTCCGGGGAAGAGTAGTGCAGGTGTTCACGGACAACACCACCACTATGTGGTACTGCAACAAACAAGGCGGGGTGGGGTCACGGACCCTATGTCAAAAGGCCCTCCGCCTCGGGACATGGCTGGAACATCAGGGCATATCCCTGGTCGTTCAACACCTGGCAGGGTCCCTGAACGCCAGGGCGGACGAACTCAGCCGCAGGTGCATGATGGATCACGAATGGCGTCTTCACTCGGAGGTGGTGCAAGGTCTCTTTCAACTGTGGGGAGAGCCTTGGTTAGATCTATTCGCCACCGAAGAGAACGCGCAATGTCAGCATTTCTGCGCATTGGAATTTCCAGGGCGGCACTCGCTAGGCGGCGCATTTCGTCGCGAGTGGAGTTGCGGTCTGTTGTACGCCTTTCCGCCTATACCACTTCTGCCCAGAGTGCTGAAGAAGATCAAGCGCGACCGGGCCCAAGTCATTCTTGTGGCCCCGGATTGGGCACGAAGAGTCTGGTATCCCGCCATCGATCCTCCGATCTGACTGCCTCTTCCGGAGGATCTTCTTTCGCAGCAGCAGGGGACGGTCCTCCATCCGAACCTGTCGAGCCTCCACCTCCTTGCGTGGAGATTGAGCGGCGGCAGTTGACGTCCTTCGACTTGTCTCCCGAAGTTTGTGATGTAATCTTGGCAGCCAGGCGTCCCTCCACTAAGACGGTATACGCCTGCCGATGGAACAAATTTGTGGCATGGTGCACAGCAAAGGCTGTGGATCCCCTTTCTGCCCCTCTTTCTGAGGTCCTCTTTTTCCTCCTTTCTTTGGCCCAGCAGGGCTCTGCTCTGGGCACTATCAAGGGCTATCTATCGGCCATTTCTGCCTTTCTTCGGCTTCCTGATCAGCCTTCTCTCTTCAAGTCCCCGGTTGTTAATCGTTTCTTAAAAGGCATAACTCACCTTTTTCCTCCTATCCCCTTCGTTATGCCTCAGTGGGACTTGAATCTGGTCTTGACCTATTTGATGTGCGCTTCCTTTGAGCCGCTTCACAACTGTCCCTTAAGACTTTTAACTCTTAAGACTGCATTCCTGGTGGCCATCACATCTGCCAGAAGAGTGAGTGAGCTCCAGGCTCTTTCGTCCAAACCTCCTTTTCTTTTTTTTTATTGGTATTTTCGAAAAAATACAAAACACATACAAACTACAATCTGAAAGAGACACGTTAGTGACAGATTCCTTACCTTAGAATATCCCCAGGCGTCAGGCTGGATCCGGAAAGTTTTTGCGTAGCAGTACCCTTGCGCGTCGGTAGGCGGCGTCGTGCGGCTCCGCGTCCGTCGTCGGCGTCGTGATCGCCGGGATGACGTCGCGGGCAGTACTTAGACGCCGCCCCTGCGCGCTGACGTCAGTTCTTCTTTTTCCGCGCCAGTAAGCGCAGATCTGGGAAGAGCAGTGCCCTAGTCACTTTTTGACTAAATTTTTGGTGAATTTTTCACGGTTTCTTTTCGAGTCTTCTAACGACTCTAAGGTGTCAGTAGGGATGCCCGGCTTCAAGCCATGCGACGCCTGTGGTCGAATGATGTCGATCACAGACCCGCACTTAGAGTGTCTCTACTGTCTCGGCCGAGACCACGACACGAAGTCGTGCCCTGACTGCCGGAAACTCCACCCGAAGGCTTTGCGAGAGCGGTCTCGAAAGCTCCTCGAGGTCCGGCAGTCGGCTCCGCGCCGCACCAAGCCCCGGTCCCGTGAGAGGTCGAGGGGCCGGTCGCGGAGCCCCCACCGGTCGTCGGAGTCCAAGTCTTCGCGCTCCTCGGGTAAGTCGAAGCACAAAAAGTCTTAAGAAGCATCATCGCTCTAAGACTTCGCCTCGCCGGTCTCGCGACTCGGCTGAGGCCCCTGTCGGCACCGTCCCCGCGGCCCCGGACGTGCCTGTGGAGCCGCCCCCGCATTACCCGTCCTTTCCGGGTTCGGGGGCGACTCCGGCCGAAATACAGGAATTCCTGTCGGCCATGGCCCGCCTCTTCGGGCCTCAAGGTCCCTCCGGTGCGCCTTTGGCCCCCGCGGGCCCTGATGGGGTTGCCCCGGCGTCGCCGACGACTCCGGTCCCGGCGTCGCCTGTCCCGCCAGCCCTGATCCCGGCCTCGGCTCCGGCCCCGGCGGTACCGCAACCCCGATCGACGCCGGTTGACCTAACCACGCCTCCGCCGGCGCCGATCTCCCCGGTGCCGTTCCCGACGCCGCACGGGGCTCCGGGCGGCGTTGTTCCCCGGTTCTCTCCGGTTCCGGACATGGAGCCGGACCGACGTCGCTCGACGCCGGCTCCGGCGCCGATGAGACCTTGGGTCCCAAATGTCCCTCCTCCTCCATATTTTGAACCAGAGGAGGACCAGGAGAGCTGGGAGGGGTCGGAAGACCCTCTCACACAGCAGTGTGAGTATGAGCAGGACTGGGCAGAGGAACTTGGGGATGCCAGTGGTCTAGACACTTCCCCTGACACTGGCATGCTGTCTCCTCCCGTGGCTACGGAGGAGGGTGCAAATTTCACAACGGTGTTGCGTAGAGCAGCTGGAGCCTTACACCTCCAGTTGCCTACTGTGGATGTCAGGACTAATCTCCTGACGGAAGTGCTTCAGCCGGCAGCTTCCTCATCTGAGACTGTGCTGCCGTTTAATGATGCACTATCTGACGTTCTTTTGGGCACCTGGTCCAAGCCCACCACAGGGGCTCCTGTGGATAGAAACGTGGCCCGACGCCATCGCCCTGTTCCGGGCGACCCCTTGTTTCTCTCTCAACATCCCACCCCCGAGAGCTTGGTTGTCCAAGCCTCTGCCTCCCAAACCGCCTTCCCTACCGCCCCTCCGGATAGGGAATCCAAACGCCTGGACCAATTTGGGAAGAAGGCTTTTTCTTCCTCCAATGCTGGCTTGCGGTCCGTCAACACCGCTTGCCTTTTGGGCCGATATACCCACTCCCTGTGGGATTCGGTGGCGGCTGTTTTGCCCCAGTGTTCTGAGGAGGTCCAGACACTGCTTACCCGCGCCATTGCGGAAGGAAGGGATGCGGCAAAGTACACCATAGGTTGTGGCCTTGATACCGCCGACTCGCTGGGCAGATCGCTTGCAACGACGGTGGCGCTGCGTCGCCACGCCTGGCTGAGAACAACTGGTTTCTCGGGTGATGTCCAGAATTCACTCATGGACATGCCCTTTGATGGAGTCGGTCTTTTTGGTTCCAAAGCAGATCATGCGCTGGAGCGTTTTAAGGACTCACGGGCTATTGCCAAGTCCCTGGGCCTTTCTGTTGTGCGCCCTCCGCTAACCTCTGCTTTTCGCCCCTTTCGTGGCCACGGAAGGGGCGCCCAGTCACGTCCGCAGCCCAGCCACCGGCCCGCGCAGCAAGCGTCTTCGCGTGGCCGGGGACGTGGCTACCGCCGTGGCGGTTCGGGCAACCAGCGTGCGGGTCAGGCCACCACCTCCGCCCCGTCCGCGGCCTCCAAGCCCTCCTAGTCCCTCCTTTCAGGTGCACAGCACGCCAGTAGAGGGCAGGGTCCGCCATCACCTTCACCACTGGCGTGCCATCACCTCGGACAGGTGGGTCTTGGACATTGTCCGAAGGGGCTACTCCCTCCCCTTCGAGACCACCCCCCAGCCATGCCACCTCAATTCCACCGCATGTCAGGGGATCACTTGGTGCTTCTGCAGAAGGAAGTCACGGCCCTCTTGGCCAAGAGGGCCATCGAGCATGTTCCGACCCCAGAAGTAGGACGTGGTTGCTACTCCCACTACTTTCTGGTGCCCAAAAAGGACAAGGAGGACATGCGTCCTATCTTGGACCTCCGGAACGTCAATCGCTTCCTCCGGAAGGAGAAGTTCAAGGTGCTCACCCTAGCTCAGGTCTTGACTGCCCTCGACCCTGGAGACTGGTTGGTAGCGTTGGACTTGCAGGACGCTTATTTTCACATCCCCGTCCTGCCGGCCCACCGGCGTTACCTGCGGTTCACGGTAGGCCTCGAGCATTTTCAGTTCACCGTGCTCCCCTTTGGCCTTACAAGTGCCCCTCGGGTGTTCACGAAAGTGATGCCGGTGGTCGCAGCTCATCTGCGCCGGGCAGGGGTTCCAGTCTTCCCCTACCTCGACGACTGGCTGCTGAAGGCGGGCTCGTCCCAGGCAGTCGTCCCCACCTCCAGACTACGGCCGAACTCCTGCACTCGCTGGGGTTCTCCATCAATGTGCCGAAGTCGCATCTGATTCCTTCTCCACAGCTCCTTTTCATCGGAGCAGTTCTGGACACGACGCAGTTTCGGGCCTATCCTCCCGAACGGCGAGTCCGGAATATTCAGGCTATGATTCCAATCTTTCAGCCTTTATCCTGGGTTTCGGTACGGATGACCCTGAGGCTGCTGGGCCTCATGGCCTCCTGCATCCTGCTGGTCGATCATGCCAGATGGCATATGCGGGCTCTGCAGTGGGACCTGAAGTTCCAGTGTGCGCAGCACCAGGGCAATCTGTCCGATCACGTTCAGATCTCGGAGGGGACTGCAAGACAGTTGCAGTGGTGGCCCTCGAACCGGCAATGGGTCATGGGCAGATCCCTCTCCCTTCCCCAGCCAGAGCACACAGTTGTGACGGACGCGTCCCTTCTGGGATGGGGCGGTCACATGGGAGAGGCGGAGATCAGAGGCCTCTGGTCTCCGGCGGAGTCCCAGCTCCATATCAACCTTCTGGAGCTCCGGGCGATCCGACTTGCACTCAAGGCATTCCTTCCCTCTGTCAAAGGGAAAGTAGTGCAGGTGTTCACAAACAACACCACCGCCATGTGGTACTGCAACAAGCAAGGCGGGGTGGGGTCGTGGACCCTATGTCAGGAGGCTCTGCGCCTCTGGACATGGCTGGAACATCAGGGCATTTTCCTGATGGTTCAACACCTGGCAGGTTCCCTGAACGCCAGGGCGGACGAACTCAGCCGCAGGTGCATGATGGATCACGAATGGCGTCTTCACTCGGAAGTGGCGCAAGGACTCTTTCTACAGTGGGGAGAGCCTTGGTTAGATCTATTCGCCACCGAAGAGAACGCGCAATGTCATCAGTTCTGCGTGTTGGAATTTCCAAGGCAGCACTCGCTCGGCGACGCTTTCGTCGCGAGTGGAGTTGCGGTCTGTTGTACGCTTTTCCGCCTATACCACTTCTACCCAGAGTGTTGAAGAAGATTCGGCGCGACCGGGCCCAAGTCATCCTTGTGGCTCCGGACTGGGCTCGAAGAGTTTGGTATCCCGAGCTACTCAGTATGAGCGTCGATCCCCCGATCCGTCTGCCTCTTCGGGAGGATCTTCTTTCGCAGCGGCAGGGGACGGTCCTCCACCCGAACCTGTCCAGCCTCCACCTGCTTGCGTGGAGATTGAGCGGCGGCAGTTGATTCCTTTCGACTTGCCTCCCGAAGTTTGTGATGTGATTCTGGCAGCCAGGCGTCCCTCCACTAACGTGGTATACGCCTGCAGGTGGAACAAGTTTGTGGCATGGTGCACAGCAAAGGCTGTGAATCCCCTCTCTGCCCCTCTCTCTGAGGTTCTTCTGTTCCTTCTTTCTCTGGCCCAACAGGGTTCTGCCCTGGGTACCATCAAGGGCTATCTTTGTGCCATTTCGGCCTTCCTCAGGCTTCCTGATCAGCCCTCCCTTTTCAAGTCCCCTGTTGTTAACAGGTTCCTAAAAGGCATTACACACCTCTTCCCTCCTGTTCCGTTTGTGATGCCTCAGTGGGACTTGAACTTGGTTCTTACCTTTCTCATGTGCGCTCCCTTTGAGCCTCTACATAACTGTCCTCTTCGTCTTCTGACTCTGAAGACAGCCTTTCTGGTAGCCATCACCTCCGCTCGGCGGGTGAGTGAGCTCCAGGCTCTATCATGCAAACCTCCCTTTCTGTCTGTCCATCCAGACAAGGTTGTTCTTAGGACGCGTCCGTCCTTCTTGCCAAAGGTGGTTACTGCCTTCCACATTGGGCAGACCATCACTTTGCCCACCTTCTTTCCGCCTCCGCATCCTTCCAGAGAGGAAGAGAGGCTCCACCGTCTGGACCCAAAACGTGCGCTTTCCTTTTATATCAACCGCACACAACACTTCCTGGTGGATGACCAGCTCTTTGTTGGCTACGTGGGCGCCAAAAAAGGTCGGGCGGTGCACAAGAGAACCATCTCCCGCTGGGTAACCTTGTGTATCAAAGCCTGCTATTCTTTGGCTAAGAAGGAGCCTCCTGTTGGGCTGCGTGCCCATTCCACCAGGGCAACGGCTGCTACCACGGCTTTAGGTCGCGGTGTTCCGCTGCAGGATATCTGTCAGGCAGCTACGTGGGCCTCGCTGCACACATTTACAAAGCATTACTGCCTTGACAGTCAGGTCCGGAGGGACGGCTTTTTGGCCGTTCTGTCCTCCGGGACTTCCTTGTCTGATCTTTGTTCGCAGACCCACCACCGGGGTTGGTATTGCTGGGGTAACTATTCTAAGGTAAGGAATCTGTCACTAACGTGTCTCTTTCAGATGCACAAGTTACTAACTTGTGTAACGATATATCTGTAAGAGACAGTAGTTAGTGACAGATTCCTACCGCCCCACCCATCCTCCCCGTTCTGCGAACTGATTTCTAGGGTTAAGGACATCCCTTTCAGGGCCCTAGTATTTTTCAGACACCTATGTCAGCTTCTTGCATGGCTCTGCGTTCCTGGCGCGGAAAGTCGTGTACAGAACTGACGTCAGCGCGCAGGGGCGGCGTCTAAGTACTGCCCGCGACGTCATCCCGGCGATCACGACGACGGACGCGGAGCCGCACGACGCCGCCTACCGACGCGCAATGGTACTGCTACGCAAAAACTTTCCGGATCCAGCCTGATGCCTGGGGATATTCTAAGGTAAGGAATCTGTCACTAACTACTGTCTCTTACAGATATATCGTTACACAAGTTAGTAACTTGTGCAACCAGCATACTAGCAATGCAAGTCCGGGAATAAAAACAGCACAGTTAGTTCATTACAAGTGTTATACAATATGCGCCCTACACATCAGTACTTGACATAAAAATGCCAATAACAACCATTTTGCGATATCAATCAAAAAATAATCATTTTGGGGATGCATTTGTAAAGTCCGGAACTCGTCTTATGTTACATATATCTCAAGCACATTAGCAGTGAAAGATAGATAGCTTCAACAGGTTACAGCAATCCTCCGGCTGACCCTGTACAGGTCGGGGTGTCCCCGTCTGTCCCCTGCTGCTCCCGGGCCCAAGAAATGAATGGTTCCCAGATGTCACGCGGTCTCGAGGTAGGCGGCATTAGTTCCCAGAATGTGTTTAGCTGGGAGTGACCGTAGGTGACATCCCTAATCCACTCCTTAACCGAAGGTACCCTCCTCCTCCCCCAATGTACGGCAACCTGGCGTTTAGCGAATAAAAGAAATAATGCATATAATTTGCGCTTCTTAACTGGCGTATCTTTAACGTAGCTCAGCAAGCCCAACAAGGGGGATTGATGTAAAGATTGTGGACCAAAATGTTGTGAGCTGTGGACAGTCCCAGGCCATATGCAAGAAAGAAGCAGATTTGAACCCACAGCGCCAGCAGCTCTCATTGTCCCTCAGCCCCATACGGTGCAAGCCTATAGGTGTCCTGTAGAACCTGTGAAGGAATTTGAAATGAATCAGGCGGAGCCTATAATTGGGGGACAGCTCGGTGAGTTGACAGCAGCAATACACCCATTGATCCTCAGTTATCGGGGCAGGAAGCTCATCATTCCACCCCTGTAATGCTCTGGGAGCACCAATGGGGCAGTGTTTTGCATGCCCGTGTAGAGGCGTGTGACAAGTTTACGTGGCGATGGTGAATGTAACAGGTTCTCCAGGGCTGATAAGGGTGGCGGGGGAGCCGGGAAACTATCATGCAGGGCGCGACAGGCGGCACGTAGCTTATGATATAGGAACATTTCGGCAAATGGCACTCTCTGACCCTCAGCTGCAACTGGAGAGGCCCTGAACGTGTTCTCTGGGTAAAGGTCTGCAAACGTGTGAAGGCTCAATTTCTGTGCCAATGTTTTGCTTATCCCGTCTTTAATGTTTGGCAACATGGGGTTGTGTGCTAATGGTATAGAAGGGGCATATAGTATCGGGGCGTCCGCCTGCTTCCGCAACTCGTCCCAAGCCCAGCGTAGGGTCTTTGAGGTGTCTATGCCGTCTAGGGGGCGACGACATGGCTGGTATAGCGCCACCCGAATGGGAACAGGTGCCACCGCGTCAGTCTCAACTGCTACGTGAGGTTGAGAGGGTGTTGGGTGAACCCAGTAGTGCAAGAACTGAGCTTGAGCGCAGAGGGCATATAATTGCATATCTTGAGCACCCATCCCACCCTGTTTTAACGGGAGCGTCCGCAAATCCCACGACACTCTAGCTTGCCCACCCGCCCACACCAGGGAAACCAGCAGTGATCGCAAGGTCTTGAAAAAAGTGTGTGTGAGTAGGATCGGAATGTTAACAAATAAATAAAGAAAGTTTGGCAAAACGACCATTTTCGCTAAAGCGATTTTCCCTGCTAGAGATAACGGGAGCTTAGACCATATTTTAACCTTTTCTTCCAACCAAACGACTGCACGGCCATAATTTAAATTCCACACCGCCTGCATGTTGCGGCTAATCCAAACGCCCAGATATTTAACCTCCTCGGCCTCCCATTTCAAAGGGAACTCAGAGGCCACCGGGTTCGTGTTATCCGTCAGGGGAAACACAACGGACTTAGCCCAGTTAATGGAGACACCGGCCAGCCCCCCAAATCGAATGAATTCTCTCAAAATGGGGTCCAAATTTGCCGCGGGATCGGTGATATATAAAGTGACATCATCTGCATAGAGCGAGATAAGAAGGCTCCTGGTACTGAACCCGATCCCCCTAGCCGGGTGATGTTGTTTGACGCGTGCAGCTAGGGGTTCCATCGCAATCGCGAAGAGCAGGGGGGAAAGGGGACACCCCTGCCGAGTGCCTCGCGATATAGGGAAGGGTTCCGAGAGGAGGCCATTTGCCCTAATCCGAGCAGTGGGCATAGTGTATAGTAACCGGATCAGGTTGATGAAGAGCGGGCTAAATCCCATGCGAGCTAGTATAGCAAATAGATACGGCCATTCAAGCGTATCGAACGCCTTAGTAGCGTCAAGGAAAACTGCCGCGGCCTGCACATCAGGGTGGAGGTAGTGAAGCACTGAAAATACGGTCCGAAGGTTATGGGAAATAGACCACCCAGGGATAAATCCCGACTGGTCAGGGCGAGCAATAAGGGGAAGTAGGGGCTGCAGCCTATTGGCTATCAGCTTAGCCAGAATCTTTACATCCACATTAATTAAGGACAATGGCCGATATGAATCTAGCTCAATTTCAGGTTTCCCGGGTTTTAGCAAAGTTATTATGATCGCCTCACGCATCGTTTGAGGCAATACACCCGTAGTTTGGGCCTCTTCATATACTGCCAGCAGACCAGGCACAAGTTCCTCCACATATGTTTTATAGAAGGCGGTCGTCAGGCCGTCGGACCCAGGAGCTTTGTCTAGGGGTAGACTTTTTATGACCTGAGTGACATCCTCTACAGTAAACGGGACGTCCATGTATTCCCTGTGACTGTGATTGAACCAGATTAGCTCCAAAGAGTCGGGGAAGGACTACATTCCCTCTGGGCACGTCTCTTGAGTGGCCGTGTAGTGCTTAGAGTAAAACGAGGAGCATTCACCCAGAATACCTGTCTGACCTCTAATAGCGTCTCCCTGTGCGTTGATCAGCTCGGGAATGTAAGTAGTAGACCGCTGGCTTCGAATCATGCTAGCAAGCGTTCGTCCCGGCCTATCGCCCTCCCCTATCCTACGCGCCTCCGCATGTTTCCCGAGAAACTTCACCTCGCGCTGCGCCTCCTCAGCGTAGTCTAGCAGTTTGGTCTTCAAGAGAGCCATAGTTTCAGGTTCAGCGGCAGAATAAAATTGTGTTTCGAGTCCTTTTATTTGAGACTCGAGTGAAGCAAGTGTGCTCCTAATGGCCTTCAGCACACCCGCCTGGCGGGCTATAGACTGACCTCTGATGACCACTTTAAACGCCTCCCAAAGGGAGGCTTCCGTGTCTACTGAACCCGCATTGAGAGTAAAGTAATCCGTTATATCCGTTCGTATTTCTTCCTTAAAGGCCTCGTCCAGCAAGGCATGCGGTGGAAGCCTCCATGAGAACACGCGCGGGAGGGACTCTGGAAGCGCCAACTGCAAAAGGCATGGAGCGTGATCCGACAAGGATCGCGGCAGATGCGACACATCAATAGTCCAGGTGGCCACATCTCGAGACACCAGCCAAAAGTCCAAGCGGGACCAGGCACTGTGATGTTCAGAAATACAGGTGCCCTCCCTAATCGAGGGATGTCTCCAGCGCCAGATATCAACTAGGTCACCATCCGAGAGTATGGCATGTAAAGCATCACTGGCAGCGGGATGCAAGGCCCGAGCCGCCCCCCGCCTATCCATGTCATCATCTAATACGGCATTGAAATCGCCCCCCACAGAACGGTGCTGCAACCAGTCGCTCTGATCCTGGCCCAGATGTCTTGGAAGAAACTAGGGGAGTCCACGTTGGGGCCGTATATCGCTGCTATTGCGATGGAAACACCACCCAGTGTGCCCAATAATATAATGTATCTGCCCTCAGGGTCCCTGTGTATTTCCCCCTCCCTCCAGTCCAAACCTCGCTTAACCAATACCACCACTCCACAGGAGTAATTAGAATATATGGAGAAGTATACGTGGCCCCATCTGTTGTGTTTTAGCTTCCGGGACGGCACAACATTAAGGTGGGTCTCCTGCAGGAGACATATGTCTATATTATGTCTCGTTAGGTAAGCATTCACGAGTCTGGACTGCCGTCATTCAATCCCCTAATGCTCCATGTAAGAAAATTCATGTTGTTAGCGTGGTGTCGAACAATACAAAATGCATATAAACATAGTGACAAGGGCAGCACAGTACCTTCCCATACCTAACTGTGCAATCAGACCAATAGCATGCAGTTACACTGGTTAAAAACACAACAACATTCCCAACCCTCCACCCTCCACCCACTCCAACCCCCCAATCAGGTTGTAGAGAACCCTCCCAAAAACATATAAGAAAACAACGAATATCCGGGAAACCTCCCATGGGGATGCGGGAACACCGGCACACTTCCCTACCATGGCAGGGGGGCCAAGATACTGCAGAGAACCAGGTCTAGAGCAAAACAGGATACTTAGATAGCATATATCTAGCATTAATGGCCCCTTCGGGCCCCCATGAGCACCACATCTCTGCCCAACCCAGCGTGACAGTCCAATGTCCAACATATCGCAGTAGCTCTCCAAGGCATAGCATATATATCAACATTCCCCCGCAGAGGCTGGTTTCACCCGCCCACCTTATGGGAAGCCAGCCCTGAAGAAACAAATGTAAATTCAAGAGCATGGATTGTGACCGGCAGTGGCCATCAGCTAATAGAATGACAGATAGGGCTCCAAGCAGCACAAACCATATGAAACAACTTGAGCAATATACGTGGTAAGTCTGAAATGCCCTCAGTCATTGTCACTTAGCTGGGTTTCCGCTGAGTCCGCTAATCTGGAGCTATGCTTCGCCTGCTTACCCCCGATGTGTTTAGCAAACTTGAGCGTGGACTTGGCATCTGTAAAAAAGTGAGTAGAACCATCATGCGTAACCTTAAGTTTGACGGGATACAAGAACAAATAGGGGACTTGTGCCTGCATAAGGATCCGTTTTGCAGGTAAAAACTCATGCCTCGCCGACTGCACCGCTGGTGTAAAGTCCGGGTAGAAAGAAATCTGGTTGCCCTTGTGCGTGATTTTCCCCATCTTGCGCGCCCGTCGCAAGATCAAGTCTCGGTCTTGGTAATTGAGGATTCGTGCCAGGATGGGCCGGGGTGGGGCCCCGACCGGTGGTTTGGGACCCAAAGCGCGATGGGCTCTTTCTACCGCAAAGACCGGGGAGAGGTGGGTATCCAAGAGCTCCCGCAGCAAATCAGCCATGTACGTCTCCATCTTTGCAATAGCTGTGGTCTCTGGTATGCCTGTGACGCGTAAGTTGTTGCGGCGGTATCTCTCCTCCAAATCTTCATTCTTGGCGCGTATTATTCCCAATAGTTTATCCATCTGCAAAAGTTGCTCTTTCGTCTCCACCTGGAATTCATGGAAGTCCGATTGTTTGTTTTCAAGTAGGTCCAGTCTATGCTCGTGGGCTCCCACCTGGGACTTGACTGATTCTAGTTGTGTAGTTAGTGTGTCAAGTTTGGTGTCGATGTTGCGAAGGCTTGACCTCATTTCAAGCATGAGTGTCCGGATGTCTTCCCCCTGATCTTCCGTTTGTAACTCAGCGGACCTCCCTGCACCGGTCTCGGGGTCAGCTTCCGCGAGTCGAGTCATCCTCCGTTGATCGAAGTTTAGCTTCGGCTGTTTGGCATCTTATTTTCCCATGGTATGTATCGTATCTCACATCTCAGCAGCAGAACTTCTTCGCCCAACTTTTGCGGAGCACACCTTTACCTCCTTCCCTCACGTGTCTATCAGCCGCTTTCAATTGATCGTGAGGCGAGGCACGGACGCAGCATCCAGGGGAGCGAAGGGTTCCGCCGCCCCCCACCACTAGCAGCCGTGCAGCCCCGCGGGAAACGTCTCCACCCTTCAAGTGAGGGCCACTCAGCAACAGCGTGCCAGTACGGCGGTGAGATCAGGAGCCCAGTGAGGCCACCGCAATTGTCTGCTTGAAGCTATCTGTGCACCCCAGTTTTGTCCGTTCAACGCTCCTCTATCTATGCAACACGTGCAAAATGGCCGCCGCGCAGCGTTTAAATATACAGGGCCCAGCCAGCGTGTGTCTCAGAGTCAGGAGTGATGCACATATTCAGCAGGGTCTACAACAGTACAGGGCAATGTTTTCCCCTCGCCGGTACAGGGAGATCAGCTTCAGACGCCACCAAAGCACCACAGTGAGAGCTGCGCTAGGCGTCCATGTAGCGCGATCACAAAATGGCGCCCGCGGTTCACGGGGCTCTGCACTGTACCTTCTCCGTCGCGTCTCACCTGCAGGGATCAGGGCACGGGTGCAGGGACGCTCAGCAGGGCCGCCCGACACCACGGCCGCAGCCAAAGCCGCAGCAGAGGGCACCAGGACTTCGAGGATTATGCCTAGTGTTCGCGGCTGAGGCCTGCACCGCGCCTGAAGCCACGGTCTCGATTCACAGTGGCCGCTCACCCTCACGGCGTCCGGACCTGCCTCCGCAGTTGACCTCCTCGTCTCAGGACTCGCAGCACAGCGTCAGAGCGGGGCATGCAGGTAGGCGTTACATCGATCGGTTCAGCAAAGATTCCGCAGCAAGTGAGCTAATTTCAGCTCGACATTGGCTCCCCTCCTGTACGGATGTTCGAAGGATTATTTCTTGGCCGGCGGAGCTCGCTCACAGAGCAGCCATTCCGCAGCTCGGCAGACTTTGCCCCCCAAACCTCCTTTTCTGGCTGTACATCCGGACAAGGTTGTCCTTAGGACTCGTCCGTCCTTTCTTCCCAAGGTGGTCACCTCCTTTCACATCGGGCAAACCATCACTTTGCCCACCTTCTTTCCGCCTCCGCATCCTTCCAAAGAGGAAGAGAGGCTCCACCGACTGGACCCAAAACGTGCGCTTTCTATCTGGATCGCACAAAACAATTCCGGGTGGATGACCAACTCTTTGTTGGCTACGTTTGCGCCAAGAGGGCCGTACACAAGCGGACCATTTCTAGATGGGTCGTTTTGTGTATTAAAGCCTGCTATTCTCTAGCTAAAAAGGAGCCTCCAGTGGTCTATGGGCCCATTCCACCAGGGCGACGGCAGCCACTACTGCTTTGGGACGAGGAGTTCCTCTACATGATATCTGTCAGGCAACTACGTGGGCATCGCTGCACACGTTTACGAAACGCTATTGCCTGGACAGCCAAGTCTGGAGAGGCTGCTTCTTTGGCCGTTCTGTTCTCTAGGACTTTCTGGTGTGATCTTGGTTCGCAGACCCACCTCCGGGGTTGGTATTGCTGGGGTATCTATTCTAAGGTAAGGAATCTATAACTAACTTTATTTCAGATGAACAAGTTACTTACCTTCGGTAACGATATATCTGTAAGAAACATACGTTAGTTATAGATTCCTTACCGCCCCACCCATCCTCCCCGTTCTGCGAACTGATTTCTAGGGTTAAGGTCATCCTTTCAGGGCCCTAGTTTTGTGCACCTGTGGTCAGTGTCTTGCATGGCTCTGTGTTTCTGGTGCGGAAAGTCGTGTACAGAACTGACGTCAGCGCGCGAGGGCGGCATCTAAGTAGCTACTGCGACGTCATCCCGGCGACCACGACGCCAACGAAGGACGCAGAGCCGACCGACGCCAACTTCCGATGCGCAGAGGTACTGCTGACGAAAAACTTTCCGGATCCAGTCTGACGCCTGGGGGTAATTCTAAGGTACGGAATCTATAACTAACCTATGTTTCTTACAGAAATATCGTTACCGAAGGTAAGTAACTTGTTCATTGTGCACATGACCCAGATAGACCTTCCTATCGTGCACACGACCCAGATAGACCTTCCTATTGCGCACAATGTCAGGGTGACCCTGCCCGTTCTACCCACCTGGCATGGGAATGCCCGCCAGTAGCGACATACTGGGCTGAGACTGCACATATAATTAGTAAAATTGTGGGCACCACTGTTGGCTGCATGTACAAGGTACTGCTGTTGGCCTATGTTAAAGGATATCCCATGTCAGCGAGGAAACAAATTGCTGTGCTAATCTTGTGTGCATAGCAGCAGGGCTTTAAGTGGGATTAAAAAACTGGGGGGTCTCTCAAAGGGGCGTGGCCAATGTAATTAAAGGCGTGGCTTAAAAACAAGTAAGCTAAAAATCTGTGCTTAGCATAGTGTGCCGCCCGTCTTGTATTTTGCTGCTTATGTTATTGCATCCAGATATATGATAAAACAAGTAACATCATACCTACAACAAGTCAGGACTATTGGCTTTGTCAATAGTTGTTAGTTGCATAAGATAAATAAGCAGCAACTATGGCTTGTATATAATATTGAAAAAGCTTCCACTTACAGCCCTGGTGACATCATAACAATGTTGCTGCTCCTGAGTTTCAAAAAGAGAAGGGAAATCCAGAGAGAAAACTACTCTCTTTAAAGGATTTCCCTTCCCCTACAACGCTCACCTGGCATGACGTCATGCCGTAACTTCTCCACGAGTGACAATTGAGCAGTGTGAGCACGGGCACATCGATGTCCCTGCTGTACTGCAGTCCGGAAAAAAACGGACCGCCTGTGCCAGGGCACAAAACAGAGCCTGATAGGGACCCGTTTCTAGGCCCTTTCAAATTACATACACAAGCAGCTAGGGATGATTAAAGCCGCACAGCCATGCGTGGCTGCGCGATAGTCTCTTCCCAGATAATGTTTGGGATGCCCTCAGGGATTTACCGTTTAATGGCGTGGACCTTTTTGATCTCCAAACGAATTCGGCTGTCTCCCGACTCTTGTCCGGATTGCCATAACTTCAGTACTGTTTTCTACAGTTGTTTTCCTGAACCTCTATCACAAACACGTATAGTAGGTTTCCAGTTGCTGTCCACAGCTGTTCGGTTAATCTTCCATTGCTGTCCATGGCTATCCAGCCTTCTCTGATTTGTTGGATTTCAGCCGTATGGCTGGTTTATTCTTCTGTTCAGTCCTCTGACTGCGTGATTTACCCAAGAGGATCCCCTTATCAAGGGTTGACGCTTACCCTATGTGGGGTATATGCTGGTGCTTGGCGACTGCCTTGCATTAGTACGCTCCTATGGAGTATTCCTCGCGGACATCCTTCGGGGAGTTCCTCCCTGTCTTTTGTCTTACGATCCTATTATTAGCATTGTCCTGTCACGCTTCGGGTGCCTTTGGTCCCGCTTGTCTGTAGTGCTTCTGTCACTCACATCGTCTCCGTCGCTGTGCGGCAATGTTTATTACCATTAGCACAAACTTGGACACGCAGCCCTTATTGGGCTCGTCCTCCAAGGTACTAACTCTTCTACAGTGGTTCTTTCCGCATTCCGTGCTGCCCCGCACGGATGTTTCCACACTTCTGCTTGGTTCATACTGTGCTTTTTCATGGGGCGTATTTCTTTGAAATACTAGGTTCTTCTGGTCCGGGGCACTTATATTCATCCTGCCTGTAGAAACTGTCGTACCTCTAACTTGCAGGGCACCCTGGTTCCTCCCGTGCAAGGAAGGGATGTTGCTCTTCCTTCCTGCGGTGTCCCTGGTCGCTGACCCAGTCTGCTTGTGCCACCACCTCTATGTGGTGCTCGGTTGCTTGTGTTCCCTTTTTGGCTGTTACCCTCTTGATGTCGTGCACATCTGAGCTGCTCACGTTACCCTGCAGGCGGCCTTTCCTTTCTTCGTGTGGTTCCAAAGTCCAATCGCTGTGTAGGTGCCTTCCGGTATGCTTCCATGTCTTACAGTGTCGCTCCTACTTTAACACTAGGCTGTGTGCCATTGGCCCTTTCGCCGGGGGTACCAGACCGCCTATCTCTTGGCGTGTCTTCCATTTTACTACCGGCCTTTTGGCCCTAGATGGGTCGCCTGCCAATGTTGTCACCTGTATCTAGCTGATGCAGCTTGAAAAATAATTCTTCTGCTAGTCTACATACTGGGCCAGTATGCGCCTTCTGTCATACCGGTTGCCATCTCTCTGGATTTTGCTTGCAGGCAACACATTACATCTGGTGGATCTTTCACGCTCCAGGTCCTGTTCCACTTCTGGCGGTGTCATCAAATTACTTTTAACTCCAGCATATTTAGTATGCGTTTTCTTTGTCCATACCGGCACTTGCTGGCCAGGAGTCAGCCTTTTGCCTTTGTTGCCCCCTGTATCTTGCAGGCGCAGGTTCATCAGTGTTTTTTCCACTGCTTTACCTGGTCGACCGGTGATCGCTTTTGCTTCTATCAGCACCGCGGATCCCTCGGGCCCTCGGCTTCGTTCTCGGAGTTGTGAACTCCTGCTCCACCACGCCGTTCTGGCTCTGGGTTTCCCTCTCTTACCCCATTCTACACAAAAGGGGTTTTCGTGCTGTTCTTGGCGGCTTGTGGTACCTTTGCCTTCCATTGCTCTCCGCTCTTTTCTGAGCTTCATGGTCTAGGAGTTGGCTGCGCTCACATTACTGTCCCGCTGTGCTTCGTCACATGATTGACGGAACTGTTTTAGTCACTTTCTTGACGGCCAAGTTCTCTCTAGGACTTGGATGGGTTCAGTCGCAGACCCGCCTCGTCTATGGTATGGCTCTGGTATCTATTCTAAGTTAAGGAATCTGCGGCTAGACGTCTCTATCAGATGAACAAGTTACTTACCTTCGGTAACGATGTATCTGGTAGAGACATAGTCTAGCCGCAGATTCCTTAACGCCCGCCCGTCCTCCCCGTTCTGCGAGGACCTTTTCAGGTTGGGCTTTCTACGCTCGCCTCCCTTCGGGTGGCTTGTTCCTTCTGCAAGTGATGCTTTCACTTCGTTCACAAACAGAATGCTTCATTCTGCTTTCATAGCTATTCTCCACCCATTTTTCGTTATTGGTCGGTATGCTCATGTATCTGAAAGAGACACGTTAGTGATAGATTCCTTACCTTAGAATATCCCCAGGCGTCAGGCTGGATCCGGAAAGTTTTGCGTAGCAGTACCCTTGCGCGTCGGTAGGCGGCGTCGTGCGGCTCCGCGTCCGTCGTCGGCGTCGTGATCGCCGGGATGACGTCGCGGGCAGTACTTAGACGCCGCCCCTGCGCGCTGACGTCAGTTCTTCTTTTTCCGCGCCAGTAAGCGCAGATCCGGGAAGAGCAGTGCCCTGGTCAATTTTTGACCATACTTTTTGGTGATTTTTTCACTGTCTTTTTCCACCATTCAGGTGTCGTAGGGATGCCCGGCTTCAAGCGATGCGGCGCCTGTGCGCGGATGATGTCCGTCACCGACCCGCATTGGGAGTGTCTCTTCTGCCTCGGCCGAGGCCACGACACCGAGTCTTGTCCCGAATGCCAGGCCCTCAACCCGAAGGCTTTGCGAGAGCGGTCTCGAAAGCTCCTCGAGGCCCGGCATTCGGCTCCGCGGAAGCCCCGGTCGCGTGAGAGGTCCAGGGGTCGCTCGCGGAGTGCACACCGGTCGTCGGCGTCGAAGTCTTCTTCGTCCGGTAAGTCTCGACACAAGAAGTCCAAGAAGCATCGTCGCTCTCGGACTTCGCCTCGCCGGTCTCGCGACTCGGCTGAGGCCCCTCCCGGCACCGTCCCCGCCCCCGCGGCCCCGGACTTGCCTGTGGAGTCGCCCCCGTCATACCCGCCCTTCCCGGGTTCGGGGGCGGATCCGGCCAAGGTACAGGAGTTCCTGTCGGCCATGGCCCGCCTCTTCGGGCCTTCAGGCCCCTCCGGTGCGCCTTCGGGCCCCGCGGGCCCTGATGGGGTTGATCCGGCGTCGCCGGCGGCTCCGGCCCCGGCGTCGCCCGAGCCTCCAGCCTCGATCCCGGCTCCGGCTCCGGCCCCGGCCTCGATCCCGGCTCCTCAACTCCCATCGACGCCGGTCGACCTCACGACACCTCCGCCGGCGCCGATGTCTCCGGTGCCGTTCTCGACGCCGCCCTGGGCTCCGGGCGGCGGCGTCCCCGGTTCCTTCCGGCTCCGGACATGGACCCGGAGCGACGTCGCTCGACGCCGGCTCCGGCGCCGATGGGACCTTGGGTCCCAAATGTCCCTCCTCCTCCTTATTTTGAACCAGAGGAGGACCAGGAGGACTGGGAGGGGTCTGATGACCCTCTGACACGCAACTGTCAGTATGATGAGGACTGGACAGAGAGTCTAGGGGAGGCCAGTGGTCTGGATACTTCTCCTGACACTGGCATGCTGTCTCCTCCCGTGGCTACGGAGGAGGGGGCCAATTTTGGTACGGTGTTGCGTAGGGCTGCTGGGGCCTTACGTCTCCAGCTCCCTACTTTGACGGTCAAGACTAACATCTTGACAGAGGTGCTTCAGCCGGCAGCCTCCTCTGCGGAGACTGTGCTGCCGTTTAACGACGCCCTCACGGACGTTCTTTTGGGCGCCTGGTCCAAGCCCAACACAGGGGCTCCTGTGGATCGGAACGTGTCACGACGCCATCGCCCCGCTCCGGGCGACCCCCTGTTTCTTTCTGTCCACCCCACTCCTGAGAGCTTGGTTGTCCAAGCCTCCGCTTCCCAAACCGCCTTCCCTACCGCTCCTCCGGATAGGGAATCCAAACGCCTGGATCAGTTTGGGAAGAAAGGTTTTTCTTCCTCCAGTGCTGGCTTGCGGTCCGTTAACACCGCTTGTCTTTTGGGCCGATATACCCACTCTCTGTGGGATTCGGTGGCGGATGTTTTGCCCCAGTGCCCTGAGGAGGTCCAGGCACTGCTTTCCCGCGCCATTGCGGAAGGAAGGGATGCGGCCAAATACACTATCCGTTGTGGCCTTGACACCGCCGACTCGCTGGGCAGGTCGATTGCAACGACGGTGGCGCTCCGACGCCACGCCTGGCTGAGAACCACTGGTTTTTCAGGGGATGTCCAGAATACTCTCATGGACATGCCCTTTGATGGAGTCGGTCTTTTTGGGTCCAAAGCAGACCATGCGTTGGAGCGCTTTAAGGACTCACGGGCTACTGCCAAGTCCCTGGGCCTTTCTGCTACACGCCCTCCGCTGCCTTCTGCTTTTCGCCCCTATCGTGGCCACGGTAGGGGCGCCCCTTCACGTCAGCAGCCCAGCCACCGGCCCGCGCAGCAGGCGTCTTCGCGTGGCCGAGGACGTGGATTCCGCCGTGGCGGATCGGGCAACCAGCGTGCGGGTCAGGCCACCACCTCCAACCCGTCCGCGGCCTCCAAGCCCTCCTAGTCCCTCCTTTCAGGTGCACGGCACGCCAGTAGGGAGCAGGGTCCGCCATCACCTTCCCCACTGGCGCACCATCACCTCGGACAGGTGGGTCTTGGACATTGTCCGACGGGGCTACTCCCTCCCCTTCGAGACCACCCCCAGCCATGCCACCTCAATTCCACCGCATGTCAGGGGATCACTTGGTGCTTCTACAGAAGGAAGTCACGGCCCTCTTGACCAAGAGGGCCATCGAGCATGTTCCGACCCCAGAAGTAGGGCGTGGTTGCTACTCCCACTACTTTCTGGTGCCCAAAAAGGACAAGGAGGACATGCGTCCTATCTTGGACCTCCGGAACGTCAATCGCTTCCTCCGGAAGGAGAAGTTCAAGATGCTCACCCTAGCTCAGGTCTTGACTGCCCTCGACCCTGGAGACTGGCTGGTAGCGTTGGACTTGCAGGACGCATATTTCCACATCCCCGTCCTGCCGGCCCACCGGCGTTACCTTCGGTTCACGGTAGGCCCCGAGCATTTTCAGTTCACCGTGCTCCCCTTTGGCCTTACCAGTGCCCCTCGGGTGTTCACGAAAGTGATGGCGGTGGTCGCAGCTCATCTGCGCCGGGCCGGGGTTTCAGTCTTCCCCTACCTCGACGACTGGCTGCTGAAGGCGGGCTCGTCCCAGGCAGTCGTCTCCCACCTCCAGACTACGGCCGAACTCCTGCACTCGCTGGGGTTCTCCATCAATGTGCCGAAGTCGCATCTAATTCCTTCTCCACAGCTCCTTTTCATCGGAGCAGTTCTGGACACGACGCAGTTTCGGGCCTATCCTCCCGAACGGCGAGTCCGGGATATTCAGGCTATGATTCCAATCTTTCAGCCTTTATCCTGGGTTTCGGTACGGATGACCCTGAGGCTGCTGGGCCTCATGGCCTCCTGCATCCTGCTGGTCACTCATGCCAGATGGCATATGCGGGCTCTGCAGTGGGACCTGAAGTTCCAGTGGACGCAGCACCGGGGCAACCTGTCCGATCACGTCCAGATCTCGGAGGGGACTGCAAAACAGTTGCAGTGGTGGCTCTCGAACCGGCAATGGGTCATGGGCAGATCCCTCTCCCTTCCCCAGCCAGAGCATACAGTTGTGACGGACGCGTCCCTTCTGGGCTGGGGCGGTCACATGGGAGAGGCGGAGATCAGAGGCCTCTGGTCTCCGGCGGAGTCCCGGCTCCATATCAACCTTCTGGAGCTCCGGGCGATCCGGCTTGCACTCAAGGCATTCCTTCCCTCTGTCAAAGGGAAGGTAGTGCAGGTGTTCACAGACAACACCACCGCCATGTGGTACTGCAACAAACAGGGCGGGGTGGGGTCTTGGACCCTTTGTCAGGAGGCTCTGCGCCTCTGGACATGGCTGGAACATCAGGGCATGTTCCTGATGGTTCAACACCTGGCAGGTTCTCTGAACGCCAGGGCGGACGAACTCAGCCGCAGGTGCATGATGGATCACGAATGGCGTCTTCACTCGGAAGTGGCGCAAGGACTCTTTCTACAGTGGGGAGAGCCTTGGTTAGATCTATTCGCCACCGAAGAGAACGCGCAATGTCATCAGTTCTGCGCGTTGGAATTTCCAAGGCGGCACTCGCTCGGCGACGCTTTTCGTCGCGAGTGGAGTTGCGGTCTGTTGTACGCCTTTCCGCCTATACCACTTCTACCCAGAGTGTTGAAGAAGATTCGGCACGACCGGGCCCAAGTCATTCTTGTGGCTCCGGACTGGGCTCGAAGAGTTTGGTATCCCGAGCTACTCAATATGAGCATAGATCCCCCGATCCGTCTGCCTCTTCGGGAGGATCTTCTGTCGCAGCAGCAGGGGACGGTCCTCCACCCGAACCTGTCCAGTCTACACCTGCTTGCGTGGAGATTGAGCGGCGGCAGTTGATTCCTTTCGACTTGCCTCCCGCAGTTTGTGATGTGATTCTGGCAGCCAGGCGTCCCTCCACTAAGGTGGTATACGCCTGCAGGTGGAACAAATTTGTGGCATGGTGCACAGCAAAGGCTGTGGATCCCCTTTCTGCCCCTCTTTCGGAGGTCCTTCTGTTCCTTCTCTCTCTGGCCCAACAGGGTTCTGCCCTGGGTACCATCAAGGGTTATCTTTGTGCTATCTCGGCCTTCCTCAGGCTCCCTGATCAGCCCTCCCTGTTCAAGTCCCCTGTTGTTAACAGGTTCTTAAAAGGCATTACTCACCTCTTCCCTCCTGTTCCGTTTGTAATGCCTCAGTGGGACTTGAACTTGGTTCTTACCTTTTAATGTGCGCTCCCTTTGAGCCTCTGCATAACTGTCCTCTTCGTCTTCTGACTCTGAAGACAGCCTTTCTGGTGGCCATCACCTCCGCTCGGCGGGTGAGTGAGCTCCAGGCTCTATCTTGCAAGCCTCCCTTTCTGTCTGTTCATCCAGACAAGGTTGTTCTTCGGACGCGTCCGTCCTTCTTGCCAAAGGTGGTTACTGCTTTCCACATTGGGCAGACCATCACTTTGCCCACCTTCTTTCCGCCTCCGCATCCTTCCAGAGAGGAAGAGAGGCTCCACCGTCTGGACCCAAAACGTGCGCTCTCCTTCTATATCGACCGCACAAAACACTTCCGGGTGGATGACCAGCTCTTTGTTGGCTACGTGGGCGCCAAAAAGGTCGGGCGGTGCACAAGAGGACCATCTCCCGCTGGGTTACCTTGTGCATCAAGACCTGCTATTCTTTGGCCAAGAAGGAGCCTCCTGTTGGGCTGCGTGCCCATTCCACCAGGGCAACGGCTGCTACCACGGCCTTGGGCTGCGGTGTTCCGCTGCCGGTTATCTGTCAGGCAGCTACGTGGGCCTCGCTGCACACGTTTACTAAGCATTACTGCCTTGACAGTCAGGTCCGGAGGGACGGCTTCTTTGGCCGTTCTGTCCTCCAGGACTTCCTTGTCTGATCTTTGTTCGCAGACCCACCACCGGGGTTGGTATTGCTGGGGTATCTATTCTAAGGTAAGGAATCTATCACTAACGTGTCTCTTTCAGATGCACAAGTTACTAACTTGTGTAACGATATATCTGTAAGAGACAGTAGTTAGTGATAGATTCCTTACCGCCCACCCATCCTCCCCGTTCTGCGAACTGATTTCTAGGGTTAAGGACATCCCTTTCAGGGCCCTAGTATTTTTCAGACACCTGTGTCAGCTTCTTGCATGGCTCTGCGTTCCTGGCGCGGAAAGTCGTGTACAGAACTGACGTCAGCGCGCAGGGGCGGCGTCTAAGTACTGCCCGCGACGTCATCCCGGCGATCACGACGCCGACGACGGACGCGGAGCCGCACGACGCCGCCTACCGACGCGCAAGGGTACTGCTACGCAAAACTTTCCGGATCCAGCCTGACGCCTGGGGATATTCTAAGGTAAGGAATCTATCACTAACTACTGTCTCTTACAGATATATCGTTACACAAGTTAGTAACTTGTGCGTCAGGTATCCTTTACATCCCTACGCCCTGGGTTGTACAGTGTGGGTGCTCTTCGCGTTTTTTCCCACCCTCCGCTCTCCCTTTCTTTATCGCCTTGGGGTTTCTTTCCACCCCTATGCTCCATTGGTTTCAGGCCTGTTGGCTCTGCCACATTTTTTGGGTCTTTTATTGGGGATACAACGTCTCTTTCTGGTGACGCTTTGTGGCCAATTGTCCTGGCTTCTATGTTCCGGACTTGTTGTCCTTCACCGTTGTATATTCCGGTTGCGGTCTTTCTGTCGTCTGCCATGATGTTTTTTACATCTTCCTTTACCTCCCAGGGTAGTTGGCCTTCCCTTTTGCGGGGTTGTTTCTGAGAGCGGTGCTCTGCTCTTTCCCTTTATTAGTTTACAATATATGGTGCCTGGCTCTTTCCTTTATGGTGCTGTTTTTTCTTCATTCCATGTCTTTTCATCATTTTTGCACACTGTTCCCATTTTTCTAAAAGTTTTTTTTGGTGGTGGCTCCGCGTTGTGACGCGGAAACGTTTCTCCTACGAAAACTGATGTCAGCGCGCCGGGAGGGGCATATATGACTCCGCTGACGTCACGTCCGTGGATGACGTCAGGGCGGAGTCGGGCAGCGCCGCCCCTCGGCGCGCAGAGGTGCTGCTGCGGAAAAGTTTTCCGGATCCGGTCTGGCGCCTGGGAATATTCTAAGTTAAGGAATCTGCGGCTAGACTGTCTCTACCAGATACATCGTTACCGAAGGTAAGTAACTTGTTCATTATGACCATATTGAAAGCCTTTAATTTGGGAGTTTAGACACATTTTTATCAAAAAAGGTTTGAGGGCAAAAAAAAACCGAAGAGGAGAAAGAGGGCAACCTTGTTGAACACCTCGATATAGAGAAAAAGGTGGCGAGAGGAGACCGTTAACTAAAATAGCGGATGTAGGAGAGGAATACAACAAAGAGACATAATTAATAAAAGTAAGACCAAAACCAAACCAGGAAAGAGTGGACAGGATAAAAGGCCAGCTAACACGATCAAACGCCTTTTCAGCGTCTAAAGAAATAGCTGCTATAGAATGTTTATAAGATTTGGATTTGCTAAGGACATTAAAAAATAATCTAGTGTTATCTGAAATATGTCTACCATTAATAAAACCACATTGTTCTTGACCAGTCAATTGAAGTAATAAGGATTCTAAATGAAGAGCCAACATTTTTGCAAATATTTTATAATCTACATTAATTAAAGAAATGGGCCTATGATTTCTAGACAATATATGATCCTTATTGTCCATAGGAAAAAGACATATTAAAGCATTCTGAAAAGAACCACTCCATTTTTGAGAAGATTTGAAAAAAAGAAATAGTTGATGTAATTTGGGAAGAAGTTTAGAGAATTGAGAATAAAATTCTATAGTAAAACCATAAGGACCTGGCGCTTTACCTCGTTTAATAGTACATATGGCATTAGAAATATCTTGAATTCGAATATCGTCATCTAATATTGAAAAATCTATATTAAAATGAGAAGGAGGAGTAATGCAAGATAAATATTGGAGAATATCTTCTTGAAGTGTGGAAGAGTCCAAAGTATAAAGATTCTGAAAGAAATGTGTAAATTTTGATCATATTTCTTCATTTTTGTAAACCATACGATTAGTAGATGTGAGGATAGATTCAATCTTGGTGGATTCCCTTTTAATTTTGAGGTAATTTGCTAGAAGTTTTCCAGCTTTATTCTGACCATCATAGTATTTGGCAGAAACTTTTACAATGAATTGGCATTTTCTGTAGATAATTTATTGAAGGCGAATTTGGATTTAATGAGTTCCTCTAAGCAAGTTTTAGAATTGGTGTGGTAATAAGAGTTTTCCAATTGTTTAATACGTGCTGTAAGAGATTTCTTCATTTCCTTTGTATCTTATAAATAGAAATCCTCGTTCAATAAATTGAAATCACTTACAGCGCGTATTAAACAATTAAAAAATTCTTATCACAACAATTCTAAAACTTGCTTAGAGGAACTCATTAAATCCAAATTCGCCTTTAATAAATTATCTACAGAAAATATATTGAACGAGGCTTTCTTTTTATGAGAAACAAAGGAAATAATGAAATCTCTAGAGGCAGCTTTAAAGGTGTCCCATATAATCTGGGAAGAGGTGTTCAGGTTCTCAGTTTCAAGTAAAATAAAGGTATTGGCAAAAGATTCAAAACTTTGAGTAAAATTGGGGCCCAATGGAAGGGAATTATTAAATCTCCACCTTCTAGTACCTTGTGTAGGTCGAAAAAGATCCAAATCCAAAGTAATAGGGGCATGATCCGAAATTAATATGGAGCCTATACTAGAATTGGTAATATGCTGTGCAAGCGATTTAGAAAGGAACAAATAATGTAGTCGATTGGGAGGAATGTTACGGGGGAGAAAAATGTATATTCTAAAAGCGTGGGATTACATAGTCTCCAAGCATCCACTAGAGACCTTTGTTAAATAGTAGATGTAAACTGAGAGCGCATGTGGGCATGAATGAATTTAGATTTAGAATTACGGTCCATAATGGGATCAAAGACCATGTTACAATCACCACCTACTAATAAATAATTATCCTTGTAAGTCATTAATGTAGAAAGGAATCTGAAAGAGACACGTTAGTGACAGATTCCTTACCTTAGAATATCCCCAGGCGTCAGGCTGGTTCCGGAAAGTTTTTTGCGTAGCAGTACCCTTGCGCGTCGGTAGGCGGCGTCGTGCTTCTCCGCGTCCGTCGTCGTGGTCGCCGGGATGACGTCGCGGGCAGTACTTAGACGCCGCCCCTGTGCGCTGACGTCAGTTCTTCTTTTTCCGCGCCAGAAAGCGCAGATCCGGGAAGAGCAGTGCCCTAGTCACTTTTTGACTATCCTTTTTTGTGAATTTTTTCACTGTTTCTTCAACGAGTCTTCACGACTCCTAAGGTGTCGTAGGGATGCCCGGCTTTAAGCCCTGCGAGGCCTGTGGTCGCATGATGTCGATCACGGACCCGCATCTCGAGTGTCTCTTCTGTCTCGGCCGAGACCACGACACGAAGTCGTGCCCTGACTGCCGGAAACTTCATCCGAAGGCTTTGCGAGAGCGGTCTCGAAAGCTGCTCGAGGTCCGGCAGTCGGCTCCGCGCCGCACCAAGCCCCGGTCCCGGGAGAGGTCGAGGGGCCGGTCGCGGAGTCCCCGCCGTTCGTCGGAATCCAAGTCTTCGCGCTCCTCCGGTAAGTCGAAGCACAAGAAGTCTAAGCGGCGTCATCGCTCTAAGACTTCGCCTCGCCGGTCTCGCGACTCGGCTGAGGCCCCAGTCGGCACCGTCCCCGCGGCCCCGGACATGCCTGTAGAGCCGCCCCCAAATTACCCGTTCTTTCCGGGGTCGGTGGTGACTCCGGCCGAAATACAGGAATTCCTGTCGGCCATGGCCCGCCTCTTCGGGCCTTCAGGTCCCTCCGGTGCGCCTTCGGGCCCCGCGGGCCCTGATGGGGTTGCCCCGGCGCCGCCGTCGACTCCGGTCCCGGCGCCGCCTGTCCCACCAGCCTTCATCCCGGCCTCGGCTCCGGCCCCGGCCTCGATCCCGGCTCCAGTGGTACCGCAACCCCCATCGACGCCGGTTGACCTAACCACGCCTCCGCCGACGCCGATGTCCACGGTGCCGTTCCTGACGCCGTCCGGGGCTCCGGACGGCGTCGTTCCCCGGCTCTCTCCGGCTCCGGTCATGGAGCCGGACCGACGTCGCCCGACGCCGGTTCCGGCGCTGATGAGACCTTGGGTCCCAAATGTCCCTCCTCCTCCATATTTTGAATAAGAGGAGGACCAGGAGAGCTGGGAGGGGTCTGAGGACCCTCTCACACAACAGTGTGAGTTTGACCCGGACTGGGTTGAGGAACTTGGGGATGCCAGTGGTCTAGACACCTCCCCTGACACTGGCATGCTGTCTCCTCCCGTGGCTACGGAGGAGGGGGCTAATTTTGCAACGGTGTTGCGTAGAGCAGCTGGAGCCTTACATCTCCAGTTGCCTACTGTGGCCGTCAGGACTAACCTCCTGACAGAAGTGCTTCAGCCGGCGGCTTCCTCTTCGGAGACTGTGCTGCCGTTTAATGATGCACTCACTGACGTTCTTTTGGGTACCTGGTCCAAACCCACCACAGGGGCTCCTGTGGATAGGAACGTGGCCCGACGCCATCGCCCTGCTCCGGGCGACCCCCTGTTTCTCTCCCAACATCCCACCCCTGAGAGCTTGGTTGTCCAAGCCTCTGCCTCCCAAACCGCCTTCCCTACCGCCCCTCCGGATAGGGAATCCAAACACCTGGACCAATTTGGGAAGAAGGCTTTTTCTTCCTCCAGTGCTGGCTTGCGGTCCGTCAACACCGCTTGCCTTTTGGGCCGATATACCCACTCCCTGTGGGATTCAGTGGCGGCTGTTTTGCTGCAGTGTTCTGAGGAGGTCCAGACACTGCTTACCCGCGCCATTGCGGAAGGGCGAGATGCGGCTAAATACACCATCCGTTGTGGCCTTGATAGCGTCGACTCGCTGGGCAGATCGCTTGCTACGACGGTGGCGCTACGTCGCCACGCCTGGCTGAGGACAACTGGTTTCTCGGGTGATATCCAGAATACACTCATGGACATGCCCTTTGATGGAGTCAGTCTTTTTGGTTCAAAGGCAGACCATGCGCTGGAGCGGTTTAAGGACTCACGGGCTACGGCCAAGTCCCTGGGCCTTTCTGTTGTACGCCCTCCGTCCAGCTCTGCTTTTTGCCCCTTTCGTGGCCACGGACGGGGCGCCCAGTCACGTCAGCTGCCCAGCCACCGGCCCGCACAGCAAGCGTCTACGCGTGGCCGAGGACGTGGATACCGCCGTGGCGGTTCGGGCAACCAGCGTGCGGGTCAGGCCACCACCTCCAACCCGTCCGCGGCCTCCAAGCCCTCCTAGTCCCTCCTTTCCGGTGCACTGCACGCCAGTAGGGGGCAGGGTCCGCCATCACCTTCACCACTGGCGTCCCATCACCTCGGACAGGTGGGTCTTGGACATTGTCCAAAGGGGCTACTCCCTCCCCTTCGAGACCACCCCCCCAGCCATGCCACCTCAATTCCACCGCATGTCAGGGGATCACTTGGTACTTCTGCAGAAGGAAGTCACGGCCCTCTTGGCCAAGAGGGCCATCGAGCATGTTCCGTCCCCAGAAGTGGGGCGTGGTTGCTACTCCCACTACTTCCTGGTGTCCAAAAAGGACAAGGAGGACATGCGTCCTATCTTGGACCTCTGGAACGTCAATCGCTTCCTCCGGAAGGAGAAGTTCAAGATGCTCACCCTAGCTCAGGTCTTGACTGCCCTCGACCCTGGAGACTGGTTGGTAGCGTTGGACTTGCAGGACGCTTATTTTCACATCCCCGTCCTGCCGGCCCACCGGCGTTACCTGCGGTTCACGGTAGGCCTCGAGCATTTTCAGTTCACCGTGCTCCCTTTCGGCCTTACCAGCGCCCCTCGGGTGTTCACGAAAGTGATGGCGGTGGTCGCAGCTCATCTGCGCCGGGCAGGGGTTCCAGTCTTCCCCTACCTCGACGACTGGTTGCTGAAGGCGGGCTCGTCCCAGGCAGTCGTCTCCCACCTCCAGACTACGGCCGAACTCCTGCACTCGCTGGGGTTCTCCATCAATGTGCCGAAGTCGCATCTGATTCCTTCTCCACAGCTCCTTTTCATCGGAGCAGTTCTGGACACGACGCAGTTTCGGGCCTATCCTCCCGAACGGTGAGTCCGGGATATTCGGGCTATGATTCCGATCTTTCAGCCTTTATCCTGGGTTTCGGTACGGATGACCCTGAGGCTGCTGGGCCTCATGGCCTCCTGCATCCTGCTGGTCAATCATGCCAGATGGCATATGCGGGCTCTGCAGTGGGACCTGAAGTTCCAGTGGGCGCAGCACCAGGGCAACCTGTCCGATCACTTCCAGATCTCAGAGGGGACTGCAAAACAGTTGCAGTGGTGGCTCTCGAACCGGCAATGGGTCATGGGCAGATCCCTCTGCCTTCCCCAGCCAGAGCACACAGTTGTGACGGACGCGTCCCTTCTGGGATGGGGCGGTCACATGGGAGAGGCGGAGATCAGAGGCCTCTGGTCTCCGGCGGAGTCCCGGCTCCATATCAACCTTCTGGAGCTCCAGGCGATCCGACTTGCACTCAAGGCATTCCTTCCCTCTGTCAAAGGGAAGGTAGTGCAGGTGTTCACAGACAACACCACCGCCATGTGGTACTGCAACAAACAAGGCGGGGTGGGGTCGTGGACCCTTTGTCAGGAGGCTCTGCGCCTCTGGACATGGCTGGAACATCAGGGCATGTTCCTGATGGTTCAACACCTGGCAGGTTCCCTGAACGCCAGGGCGGACGAACTCAGCCGCAGGTGCATGATGGATCACGAATGGCGTCTTCACTCGGAAGTGGCGCAAGGACTCTTTCTACAGTGGGGAGAGCCTTGGTTAGATCTATTCGCCACCGAAGAGAACGCGCAATGTCATCAGTTCTGCGCGTTGAAATTTCCAAGGCGGCACTCGCTCGGCGACGCTTTTCGTCACGAGTGGAGTTGCGGTCTATTGTACGCCTTTCCGCCTATACCACTTCTCCCAGAGTGTTGAAGAAGATTCGGCACGACCGGGCCCAAGTCATTCTTGTGGCTCCGGACTGGGCTCGAAGAGTTTGGTATCCCGAGCTACTCAGTATGAGCGTAGATCCCCCGATCCGTCTGCCTCTTTGGGAGGATCTTCTGTCGCAGCAGCAGGGGACGGTCCTCCACCCGAACCTGTCCAGCCTCCACCTGCTTGCGTGGAGATTCAGCGGCGGCAGTTGATTCCTTTCGACTTGCCTCCCGAAGTTTGTGATGTGATTCTGGCAGCCAGGCGTCCCTCCACTAAGGTGGTATACGCCTGCAGGTGGAACAAGTTTGTGGCATGGTGCACAGCAAAGGCTGTGAATCCCCTTTCTGCCCCTCTCTCTGAGGTTCGCCTGTTCCTTCTTTCCCTGGCCCAACAGGGTTCTGCCCTGGGTACCATCAAGGGCTATCTTTGTGCCATCTCGGCCTTCCTCAGGCTTCCTGATCAGCCCTCCCTTTTCAAGTCCCCTGTTGTTAACAGGTTTCCAAAAGGCATTACACATCTCTTCCCTCCTGTTCCGTTTGGGATGCCTCAGTGGGACTTGAACTTGGTTCTTACCTTTCTTATGTGCGCTCCCTTTGAGCCTCTACATAACTGTCCTCTTCGTCTTCTGACTCTGAAGACTGCCTTTCTGGTGGCCGTCACCTCCGCTCGGCGGGTGAGTGAGCTCCAGGCTCTATCATGTAAACCTCCCTTTCTGTCTGTCCATCCAGACAAGGTTGTTCTTAGGACGCGTCCGTCCTTCTTGCCAAAGGTGGTTACTGCCTTCCACATTGGGCAGACCATCACTTTGCCCACCTTCTTTCCGCCTCCGCATCCTTCCAGAGAGGAAGAGCAACTCCACCGTCTGGACCCAAAACGTGCGCTTTCCTTTTACCTCGACCGCACACGCCATTTCCGGGTGGATGAGCAGCTCTTTGTTGGCTACGTGGGCGCCAAAAAAGGTCGGGCGGTGCACAAGAGAACCATCTCTCGCTGGGTAACCTTGTGTATCAAAGCCTGCTATTCTTTGGCTAAGAAGGAGCCTCCTGTTGGGCTGCGTGCCCATTCCACCAGGGCAACGGCTGCTACCACTGCTTTGGGCCGCGGTGTTCCGCTGCAGGATATCTGTCAGGCAGCTACGTGGGCCTCGCTGCACACGTTTACAAAGCATTACTGCCTTGACAGTCAGGTCCGGAGGGATGGCTTCTTTGGCCGTTCTGTTCTCCGAGACTTCCTTGTCTGATCTTTGTTCGCAGACCCACCACCGGGGTTGGTATTGCTGGGGTATCTATTCTAAGGTAAGGAATCTGTCACTAATGTGTCTCTTTCAGATGCACAAGTTACTAACTTGTGTAACGATATATCTGTAAGAGACAGTAGTTAGTGACAGATTCCTACCTCCCACCCATCCTCCCCGTTCTGCGAACTGATTTCTAGGGTTAAGGACATCCCTTTCAGGGCCCTAGTATTTTTCAGACACCTATGTCAGCTTCTTGCATGGCTCTGCGTTCCTGGCGCGGAAAGTCGTGTACAGAACTGACGTCAGCGCGCAGGGGCGGCGTCTAAGTACTGCCCGCGACGTCATCCCGGCGACCAGGACGACGGACGCGGAGCCGCACGACGCCGCCTACCGACGCGCAAGGGTACTGCTACGCAAAAAACTTTCCGGATCCAGCCTGACGCCTGGGGATATTCTAAGGTAAGGAATCTGTCACTAACTACTGTCTCTTACAGATATATCGTTACACAAGTTAGTAACTTGTGCTTTCAGGCCAAAAGGAGTTATCTGGGGAAGTGGGGGCATAAATGTTAAAAATAGTCATTGGGATTTTATTAACCAACAAAGAAACAGAACCCATCACATCAGTATCTTGTGTGAGCACTTGTATATCCAAATGCTTGTGACATAAAATGGTTACTCCATTACATTTTCCGGTGCCAGGAGAAGCAAAAATATGGCCAACCCATTGTTGTTTAAGTTTAGATATTTCTTTATCCAGAATGTGAATTTCCTGCAGTAAAACAATATCACAATTTAAATTAGAAATGTGTTAATACTCTCCGATGTTTTATAGGAGAACCTAATCCCTTAACTTTCCAAGAGATAGTTCTTAAAGCCATCTATAATGCAATAACGAGTATGTAACTTTGATGCAAATAACAATAGTATTTAAAATATAACAAAATCCTATAGATAGTGAAAATTATCGAAAAACAAGCACAAATAAACCAGCAAAATTGATTAGCGTATAAGAAGAAATACATAATCATGAATGAAGAAAAAATTGAAAGCCAATATAAAGCTAGATATAAGAAAGAACAAGTATAAAAAGTACTAAACAAGAGAAAAATATATAGTAAAGAAGATAGATTGTCAGAAAATGGATAGAAGAAAGAAGGAAAAGAAGAGGATATACAAAAAGGAAATACATGAACCATATAGATAAGGGACAAACTAACATACCAGAAAAGACATGGAAGCATTGAGAGTGGTGAAGCCACATAAGGAAGACGACACAACCTACCAAATAACCCACAGCAGACCGGAAGAGAGGGACACGCCATTCAAACGGATCGGGAAGTACAATGGTCAAACACGAAAACCGCACCTAACAAAAAGAAGAAACATGAAGGATGAGCAACATATATTATCAACAACCACAATATGCAGTTATAACAAATGAGGAGGAGAAAAGCATTCAAAGCATGGCAGAACTTAATCAAACATTTGAAAGCCTGGTAATATCCATATCTTCTGCCCTGCAATTGTCCAAAAAACATTGTAATAAAGCAGGATCCTCAAAAGTCTTAGTTTTATTTTTATAAGTCACTTTAAACAAAAATGGGTGAAAGAGACCAAATCGAGCATTGATATTTCGAAGCATGTGTCTCATGTCTAAACATTTCTTACTCCTATCTGACGTTTCTTTAGCATAGTCTTGGGAAAAGAAGAGTAGATCCCTGTCAGCAAACTCGACCCTTAAGTTTGGCTGTTTGAAGAACTTTCAATAGAGCAGTATATTCCAGGAAATAGATGATAACACCTCTTGGTTTAGTAGATGATGTTGCAGAACGTGGACCATGACCCAGGCAATGAGCTCTTTGAATATTTAGAACTGGAGTGTCTGGAATATTAAGAACCTTTGGCATAAAAGACTTAAAAAATGAGATGGGATCTGAACCTTTCAAGCCTTCTGCCAATCCATATATGCATAAATTATTACGTCTGTTACGATTTTCAAGATTTTCCACCTGTTTTTAGAGATGAGCAATTTCCAATTGCATAGGGGGAACCTTGTTGACCACAGCTTGAAAAGACTCTACACATTGTTCCATTTGTACCACTTTATTCTCCATGCACGGCCATTTATCATCTAGATTTTGAAGACGTTTCTTAGTTTCTTCCTTATATGGTCTAAGAGCTTGAATCTCCTCAAGAAGTAATTCCATAGACGTAGGCGGAGGAGAAGTGACAGGCGAGGGAGGGTCTTTTTTAATTTGTTTGTTAGATGAAAATGTAGAGGGCAAGCAATTACTTTAGAAGCATGTTTGGCAGTTGAAAGTGGAATATTTGACGATGGCGTAGAACCCACTGGGGGAGGTAGCGTGTTGCAGTTAGATTCCTCTTTGTCTGAAGAATATTCAAATGTGATCAGGAAGAAAAAGTAGTGGATGTGCGACATATAGACTTCGTTTTCCCAATAAACAGACAAAGAAGCTACGTTTAAACAGGACTTTTATAATGTTGAGAGGTACAGCCACAATAAAAGACACTCAAAACTATTGCAATAGGAGGGCCGATGAAGCCAAAGACGAAACTCAATGAGGTGCGAAAGTCCTGCACAAAGCATCAAAGGACTGAAGAAAATGAGGCAGGTCACACAGGTAGGTCTTTATTTGGAAAACAATTGTCAATTCATGCAGGAATCCACTAGAAAAATAGCAATGTATGCTATGCTGTAGTTGCTATTAGAAATGTTTCATGATTGAAGGCAATACATTGAAGAGCGATGAATTTCTGCCAAAAAGAAAAAAATAAACACCCGCTGAGAAAACAGAAATAAATAATTACCGGCACACACCCGCGCCACGAAGGTTACATGCCTGGAGTCCTGAATTCTTCATATGCTGAAGGACTCCATTTCAAAGAAATGTGCGGCGTTCAATCTGCAGGGAGGCCGACACCCCTACCGAGCTTCCACGGAGCTCCTCAAGCGAGCGTCCATCTTCATAGGCATCAAGCCAAGCCCCCCTTCATTGTGGACTTTTAACAAATGTGTTCCGGGGTAAATCTTTGCTGCATGGATTTCCCTACACATTGAAGCTTTTACAGCAGTCCCTTTTACCAGTCTCTGCATGTACTTTACAAATAATGGCATTATGTAACAGCAATATTAGTCTCAACAGATAGACTTTCTCTTGCTCAGTCCATCCTCTCAACTTGTATTTTCAATGCACTAAAGAAATACTCCCCATATAGAAGCAGGAGTTCATCCTCATCAGGTGACCTGGATAAATCATTTTTGATTGATGAAGTCACAGTGTAATCTTTTTCATTAGGAGCCTGTGGCTTCATAAGGAGGCAAAACTGGACATCAGCATTTTGAAGTGTATGTAACTTGAATTAGATCGAACAGCCTCCTTGTTTCTGTCCATACAAATAGAAGCCAGCTCTAACTCTTGTAAAGCAACAAGTAGAAAAGGAAAGAGGGGTGAGACCTGGGGACCATATTGCTGCAGTGCGGGCTAATGAGAACCATACCAGCAACTTTGCTGGGCATGGGTCAGAATTGTTCAAGCATATCTCATCTCTGGAGTTATATTTATTAGGTGGCAATGAGTCAACCCGGCCTGCTGCATCAAGGGTGTCTACCTCTTAGGATCTGCATGAAGAACAAGAAATAATCTTTTTGGTTATATCAGATGGGAAGGGAAAGGAGTCTCTCTGGTTTTATATGCTCTAGTAAATAAGCAAACAACCCTTTTCCTGCATGTCTTACTTTGTGGTTTCTTCCATGAATAGGTATGTTAATGGTTGAACTACAGTCGTATTTGTGCTGTGCTTGGTCAGTTCCAGGAATATTCTGAGTAATTCCAATTTTATTTGTGGAAAATGTTGCTCATCAAGTCAAGCTCAGGCTTTTTAGTTCTTGGATTCCTTTTCTGAATTTTCTATAGTCCAAGAATTCGCTGCACCTTTGGGAGAAACTAAGTTTACCAGAATCCTTGCTGGCATCCAGTACATTAACAAACCGCATGGACGGACGGTGATGTGCAGATTCCTTTGGGAGCTGGGTGCTATTCAGCTTAGCAAGGATATCTTGGGCTGTTGTTAATGTCTCTATTATTGTTTTATGGGGAATTCGCGTTTACCGTAGTCCACTTTATTTTCCACGGTTTGGAGTTTGCCAAATGTTTCTATGTTTTAATCGATTTTTGGATTTCTGAACGCTTCTATGTAACCCATTTTGGTTCCTGTGTAGCAGAGCAGTACAGTCCACTGAAGCTGCATGGAGATACTAGTTATATGGTTGTGACTGGCAGTGGTATGCAAAATGTTAGTGTTTGTGTTTCCTGGCGCACTGCTGTTTGGGGAATGAAGTCCCCTTTGAGGCTGAGGATCCTTGAGGGCCAAGAAACCCTCCTGTTACCTCCATTAAATCCCACACAGCGGGATTGCTGACAACTCATCCGAGGCCCTGCCCCCTTTCTCCAACACTCTGCAAATGCGCCTCCTGGGCAAAACTGGTTGGGGATGAAGTCCCCTTGGATGCTGAAGGTGCTTGGGGGCAACAACCCCTCCTTTTACCTCCAGTAAGTCCCATGCAGCAGGATTGCTGAAAGCTGATCCGTGGCCCCAACCCTTCCTCCACCACTCTGCAGACACGCCTCCTGGTGCTTAACTGGTTGGGGGATGAAGTCCCGTTGGATGCTGAGGGTCCTTGAGGGCCAAGAACCCCTCCTGTTGCCTCCAGTAAGTCCTACCCAGCTGGATTGCTGAGAGCTCGTGAGGGGCCCGCTTCCTTTCTCCACTAGTTAGGAAATAGAATTTTAAAAACCTTATAAATTCACTGAAAAAAACAGAGGTTACAGGGACGGTATAGTTAGAATTAACATTTAAAAACATTAGAAATGCACTGAAAAAAACAAAGGTTACAGGGACGTTATTGTTAGAAAATAAAATTTTAAAAAACATGCAAATTCACTGAATAAACCAAATGTTACAGGGATGTTCTAGTTAGGCTCAGATTTCACTCGTACAAAACCAGAGAAATTGTCTCTACCAGATAATGCGTTACCGAAGGTAAGTAACTTGTCCATCTGATACACATCTAGACACAGATTCCTTAACTATATATATATATATATATATATATAAAGACAAATAGATCCTCCACTGGCAAGTAGTACAATCGGCACTCGCCCTTGCTGCCAAAGAATCACGAACCACCGGAATGAGGCAAAAATCTTCAATTTATTGTTTTCCCCAAGTGTATATATATGTCTCAAATCCAGTACTTCACTCCTGGTAAGAATGGGCCCGACACAACAAAGGTACGACGCAAAGTTGTTTTAATGCATTTCTGAAGCATAAAAACAGTGAGCTGCGAAACGCCAAGGCAGACGCATTTCAGCGATTAGCTTTCTTTAGTGCCGGTTTCAACAGTGGGGGTCATCACACCTGAGGAATGTTAAAATGCAGAAGTCATTACTCCCATTGGAGCATAGTTCTAGCCTCACCTCTGTATTAAAGGTATAGTGTCCCAACCACAGGCTTCACCATTTGCCTCTCACCAAGCCACGCTGCGTCGGATTGTCTCTGTCCGCAGCGAAAGCCCATTAAGTAATGCGGCATCCGTGCACACAGTGGTGCCCCAAACATTGTTGGCCCGCGGACTGCACAACCTCCTCTGCAGCTGGCACGCAGGTGTTGCTGTTAATCATGCCATCAAGCAAAGTCCCTTTAAGTATTAAAATAATACTCCTCTTTCCCCAATGCGGTGGTGTTACTGCCAAAGTGCTCTATCCACCGGGGGGGGGGGTCAACGCGCATGTATTAAACAACAATGTCCATACTTTGCCGGCTGGCGTGTCGCTCCAGAAGAAGAGGGCGTGTCGGTAGCCAATGCCTATATATATATATATTTCATTTATTTTTTCAGTGAAAAAAAACCAAAGGTTACAGGGACATTATAGTTAGGAAATAGAATTTAAAAAACAACCTTACAAATTCAATGAAAAAACCAACGGTTACAGGGACGTTATAGTTAGGCTCACATTTCACTCGCACAAAACCAGAGAAATTCAGCAGTTATATTTAGCTGAGCTAACTACAACTTACGCCCCTCAATGCACTGCTTATGACCTACATATTACATCACTGATGACATCTCAACTGAACATCATTGATGACATCTCAACTGAACATCACTGATGACATCTCAAATGAACATCACTGATGACATCTCAAATTACATCACTGATGACATCTCACTGATTATGAGTGTTTTCTAACAGTTACTGAGTGTAAAACATATATACTAAGGTAAGTGGCTGTGGGAGTGCCTGTATGGGTGAGTGAGTGGGTGTTTAAGTAGTTTATAGAAGAATGAGTGGGTACGTGAGAAACTGTATACATGAGTGAGTGGGTGTGTGAGTTTTTGTATGGGTGAGCGAGTGGTTGTGTCAGTGGCTGTCAATGGTGCATAAGAGGGTGCATGAGTACCTGAATGGGTGACTGAGCAGGTACATAGGTGTCTGTATGGGTCAGTAACCGGGTACATGAGTGATTGTATGGGTACATGAATGGGTATGTAAGTGGCTCTGTGAGTGAGTAGGTGTGGGAGTGGCTGTATGGGTGAGTGAATGGGTGTGTGAGAGACTATTGGTGAGTGAGTGTGAGAGAGGTTGTATGGGTATGTGCTTGTACAGGTGAGCACATGTTAGTATATCTATGAATAAGTGAGTCGATGTGTGAGTAACTGAGTGAGTGAGGTGGATGTGCGAGTGACTTTATGGGTGAGTGAGTAGGTATGTGAGTATCTGTATGGATGACTGATTCAGTATGAGAATGGGTGGGTGTCTGTTTGTATGAGTGGAAGTGTGAGTGGCTGTATTGGTCAGAGAGTAGGTGCATGAGTGGCTGTATATGTGAGTTAGTGGTTGAGTTAGTGGCTCTATTAGTGGCTCTATGGGTGAGTTGATCTGTTAGTGGCTGTGTGGATCAGTGGGTAGGTGTGGCACTGTTTGTATGTATGGGTCTGCAAATGGGAATGTCAGTGGTTGTGTGGCAGTGCGTGTGTGAGATGTTGTATAGGGGTGTAACTGGGTGTGTCATCTGCGGCGTACCACAAGGATCATCACTCAGCCCCACCCTCTTCAACGTCTACATGAGCCCCCTCGCAGCCATCGCACGCCAACACAACCTCAACATCATCTCCTACGCCGACGACACCCAGCTGATCCTCTCCCTCACCAACGACCCCACAACCGCCAGAACCAACCTACATGAAGGGATGAAGGACGTAGCCGAGTGGATGAGGAACAGCCGCCTGAAACTGAACTCAGATAAGACGGAAGTCCTCATCCTAGGATCATCACCCTCCGCCTGGGACGACTCCTGGTGGCCCCCTGCCCTGGGCAACGCACCCAAACCAACGGACCACGCACGCAACCTGGGCTTCATCCTGGACTCCTCCCTCTCAATGACCCGACAAGTCAACGCCGTCTTCTCGTCTTGCTTCAACATCCTACGCATGCTGCGCAAGATCTTCCGGTGGATCCCCCACCGAAACCAGGAAGACGGTCACCCAGGCCCTCGTCACCAGCCGACTGGACTACGGCAACTCCCTCTACGCCGGAACCACAGCCAAACTTCAAAAAAGACTCCAACGCATCCAGAACGCTGCAGCTCGACTCATCCTGGACATCCCCCGACACAGCCACATCGCCAGACACCTGAGAGACCTGCACTGGCTCCCCGTCAGCAAGAGAATCACGTTCCGACTCCTCACCCACGCACACAAAGCCCTCCACAACCAAGGCCCCAGATACCTCAACGACCGTCTGACCTTCTACACTCCCACCCGCCAGCTACGATCGACCAACCACGCCCTCGCCGCCGTCCCCCGCATCCGAAGAGCCACAACGGGAGGAAGATCCTTCTCCTACCTGGCTGCCAAGACGTGGAACTCCCTACCCATCCACCTCCGCCTTACCCAAGACCACCTCTCCTTCAGGAAGCAACTCAAGACCTGGCTGTTCGAACAGTAGCGGACCCCCCTCCCCCAAGCGCCTTGAGACCCTCCGGGTGAGTAGCGCGCTATACAAATGATTGATTGATTGATTGATTGATTGTGTGACTGGCTCTGTGGATGATGTCATCAGTGATGTCATTTGAGATGCCATCAGTGATGTCATTTAAGATGTCATGAGTGATGTCACTGGCCATGTCATGAGAGATGTAATATGTGAGGTCATAAGCAGTGCATTGTGGGGGCATAAGTTATAGTTAGCTGAGCTAACTATAACTGCTGAATTTCTCTGCTTTTGTACGAGTGAAATGTGAGCCCAACTGTAACGTCCCTGAAACCTATGAACTTGTAAGTTTTTTTTTTTATTCTATTCCCTAACTATAGAGTCCCTGTAACCTTAGTTTTTTTCCAGTGGAAAAAAAATATATAAATAATTTCTTTCTATTTCTTCTTATTATAAGGTAAAGTTTATATATATGTCACATTTTTTGGGGGAAACCCCCGAAACCTCCCATTTTTAATACCCTTACCACCCAATATCCTTACCCTTCCCTAAACCCTAACAATACCCTTACCACCGATACCTTTACCCACGCCTAAACCCTAAAAATACCCTTACCAACAATACTCTTACCCACCCCTGAATCCTAGAAACACCCTTCCCACCCAGTACCCCTACCCACGCCTAAACCCTAAAAACACCCTTACCACCCAATACCTTTACTCTACCCTAAACCCAAAAAATACCCATACCACCCAATGCCATTACCCACCTCTAGCCCCTAAAAATACTTTTACCACCCAATACCCGTACCCACCTCTAAACCCTAAAAACACCCTTGCCACCCTATCCTCCGAAACCCTAAAAACACCCTTACCACCAAATAACCCTACCCACCCTAAACCCTAAAAGTACCCTTGCCACCCAATTTCCTTACCCACCCCAAAACCCTAACATTCCTTTACCACCCTATACTGCTATCCATCCCTAAACCCCTACCCAACACTAAACCTAAAACCCTACCCAACTGTTAGAAATGGGGTCTAGTTGGCAGAGGTATGCACTCTGTCCAAGTAGGGACCACCACTCTAGTCAGGGTAAGTTTAGTGCACACTAAAAGCTTACCTCTGCTCACCCTTTGGTAGCTTAGCACAGAGCAGTCAGGCTAAACTAAAGAGGCAATGTGTAAAGTATTTTGTGCACATTCACACACAGGAGCACAGTGAAAATACCACAAAAGTACTCCACACCAGTTTAGAAAAATAGTCAATATTTATCTGAATAAACAAGGCCAAAACGACAAAAATCGAACATACACTAGTCAAGATATGAATTTTGCAAGATTAAATCAAAATGCAGTGCTTAGAAGTCAATAGCGCCAACTGGGGCTATTTGGTCGCGCTTGACCAGGACAAATCCAAAAGTTAATTCCGAATTGCGATGGAGCGCGGACCGGATGCAGGAGTCACGCAGACCAGCTGACAGTACCTTGGATGCGTCAGAAATCATAGACGATGCGGTGCGCAGAGGAGGTGATCCGTCATGAATGCAGGTGATGTGTCGGTTTGTGACGGTGGTGCAAAGTCGTTGAGGCATTGGTGCTCAGGGACGATGCAGTGCACAATGGAGGTGATGCATCAGTTGCTTGTGCAAGGCCTCGGTTCCTGAAGGAGACGCAGCATCAATGTCAAAAGCTTGGTGCGTCAATTCCGCTGCTTCGATAAACTCCAATTTTCTATCTGCTCCCGACTGGAAGTTACAATTGTAAAGCACATGTCATACCTTTTAAATATACTGATCCCTGCCCATGGAGCTAATAAGGACCTACCTTAGGGGTGACTTATATGTAATTTAGTGTAATAAAATGGAAAATTTAGCCCCGGCAAGTAGGTGAACTTGCCTGGCCGATATGGCAATTTAAAACTGCACACACAGGCTCTGCAGTGGCGGGCCTGTGACAGGTTTGAAGGGCTACTCGTAGATGGCACAATCAGTACTGCAGTCCACTAGTAGCATTTGATTTATAGGCCCTGGGCACATGTAGTGCACTGTACTAGGGACTTATTAGTAAATCATATATGCCAATCATGGAGAAACCAAATGCCTTTACATTTTAGACACAGAGCACATTCACTTTAGCACTGGTCAGCAGTGAAAAAGTGCACAGAGACATAATGCCAGCAAAAGCGAAGTCAAAAACAGAGGAGGAAGAAGGCAAAAAGTTTGGGGTAACCCCGCAAAGAGGGCAATTTCCAAAACCAACCCAAAATCTTAAGTCTGTGTGGTGTATGTATATATCTGATAGAAACATGTAGCAGCAGATTCCTAACTTTGAATCCTCCCCAGGCATCAGACTGGATCAGGGTGATTTTTCTACGAGCAATACTCATGCGCGCCGGTAGGTGCCATCGGTCAGCTCCACATGACGTCCGTCCTGGAAGTGACGTCCGCGTTACCTATATAGGCGTCACCTCAGCGCTCTGACATCAGTTCTTTTCTTTCCGCCTGAAGAGGATTCAAAGTTAAGGAATCTGCGGCTAGACTATCTCTACCAGATAATGCATTACCGAAGGTAAGTAACTTTTCCATATATGTATGTGTGTGTGTGTGTGTGTGTGTGTGTATATATATATATATATATATATATCACTGAAAAAACCATAGGTTTTAGGGACAGTTATAGTTAGTTGGACATTTCACTCGTACAAAACCCGTGAAATTCCCCCGTTATAGTTAGTTCAGCTAACTATAACTCGCGCCCCTGCAATGCACTGCTGATGACGTCACATATTACATCACTCATGACATGGTCAGTGACATCACTGATGACATCACTGATGACATCTCAAATGACATCACTGATGACATCATGCAGTGACTGTGTGTTTCTGTAAAGTTTAAATATGTTTAATATATATAGGCAAAGGCGTATTGAAGAATGACTGGGTGTATAAGTGTGTCAATGGATAATTGAGTAGGTGCGTGACTGACTCTACAAGTGAGTGATTAAACGTATCTTACAGAATGCATGGGTTACTGACTAAACTGTGTGAATGTCTGTATCCGTTTGTATGTTGGTGTGTAAGTGGATGCATGGATTTGCGAATAGCTACATGAGTGTCTATATGGGTTATTGATTGGTTGTCTGAGTATCTGTATGGGTGCCTGAGTGTTTGTGTGGGTGAGGTGTGTGTGACTCTGTACATAGATGTGTGAGTGGGTGATTCACTGGGTGCATGATTTGAAGAGTGCATCTGTGATGGACTGCTTGGGTGGGTGAGTGTGTGTATCGGTGTGTTAGTGAGTGAATGTATATCTCAGTGGTACATGTGTGAGTAACTACATATGTAAAAGGCAGTATATATGTGTGTTAGAGTTTTTAAAAGGCTATAAGTGAGAGTGTGATTGTGAGAGTGGCTGTATGGATGCGTGTGTGCTTGTATCAGTTATTGTATAAGAGCGTAAGAATGTGCTAGTATTTGTATGAGTAAGTGAGCTGGTGTGTGTATAACTGTATAGGTGAGTAAATGGGTGTGTGATTATTTTTTTGCATGACTGACTAGGTGTGTGAGTACCTCTATGGATAAGTGGTGGTGTGTGTGTTTATATAGGTGTATGAGTGCATATGTTAGTCCTGTACTGAGTGACCGTAAGTATGAGTGACTGTACGAGTGAGTAGATGTGTGTAGACCTAAGAATCGGTGAGTGTGTATGTAGTTATTAGTGTTGGAGTGTCTATGGTTTTGACAATGGCAATCTGTAATTTACAGTGGGTGTATCAAACGTTATATCTGAAAGAGACACGTTAGTGACAGATTCCTTACCTTAGAATATCCCCAGGCGTCAGGCTGGATCCGGAAAGTTTTTGCGTAGCAGTACCCTTGCGCGTCGGTAGGCGGCGTCGTGCGGCTCCGCGTCCGTCGTCGGCGTCGTGATCGCCGGGATGACGTCGCGGGCAGTACTTAGACGCCCGCCCCTGCGCGCTGACGTCAGTTCTTCTTTTTCCGCGCCAGCAAGCGCAGATCCGGGAAGAGCAGTGCCCTGGTCATTTTTTGACTAACTTTTTTGGTGAATTTTTCACTGTTTTCTTCAATCGACTCCAAGGTGTCGTAGGAATGCCCGGCTTTAAACGTTGCGACGCCTGTGCTCGGATGATGTCCATCACAGACCCGCATCTGGAGTGTCTCTTCTGCCTCGGGCGAGACCACGACACGAAGTCGTGTTCCGACTGCGAGAGCGGTCTCGAAAGCTCCTCGAGGCCCGGCAGTCGGCTCCGCGCCACACCAAGCCCCGGTCGCGTGGGAGGTCGAGGGGTCGGTCGCGGAGTCCTCGCCGGTCGTCGGGATCCAAGTCTTCGTCGTCCGGTAAGTCTAAACACAAGAAGTCCAAAAGCATCATTGCTCTAGGACTTCGCCTCGCCCGATCTCGCGACTCGGCTGAGGCCCCTCCCGGCACCGTCCCCGCGGCCCCGGACATGCCTGTGGAGTCGCCCCCGCAATACCCGTCCTTCCCGGGTTCGGGGCGGATCCGGCTCAAGTACAGGAATTCCTGTCGGCCATGGCCCGCCTCTTCGGGCCTCAAGGTCCCTCCGGTGCGCCTTCGGGCCCCGCGGTCCTGATGGGGTTGCCCCGGCGTCGCCGGCGACTCTGGTCCCGGCGTCGCTCGTGCCTCCAGCCTCGGTCCCGGCTCCGGCTTCGGCCCCGGCCTCGATCCCGGCTCCGGTGGTACCGCAACCCCCATCGACGCCGGTCGACCTGACCACGCCTCCGCCGGCGCCGATGTCTCCGGTGCCGTTCCTGGCGCCGCCCGGGGCTCCGGGCGGCGGCGTCCCCATGTACTCTCCGGCTCCGGACATGGAGCCGGGATCGCGCCGGTTCCGGCGCCCGATGAGACCTTGGGTCCCAAATGTCCCTCCTCCTCCTTATTTTGAACCGGAGGAGGACCAGGAGGACTGGGAGGGGTCTGAGGACCCTCTGGCACAACAGTGTCAGTATGATGAGGACTGGGCAGAGGAACTAGGGGATGCCAGTGGTCTAGATACTTCCCCTGACACTGGCATGCTGTCTCCTCCCGTGGCTACGGAGGAGGGAGCCAATTTTGCAACGGTGTTGCGTAGGGCAGCTGGAGCCTTACATCTCCGACTCCCTACGGTGACAGTCAAGACTAATCTCTTGACAGAGGTGCTTCAGCCGGCAGCCTCCTCCTTGGAGACTGTGCTGCCGTTCAACGATGCACTAACTGACGTTCTTTTGGGCGCCTGGTCCAAGCCCAACACAGGGGCTCCTGTGGATAGGAACGTGTCCCGACGCCATCGCCCAGCTCCGGGCGACCCCTTGTTTCTCTCTGTCCACCCCACTCCTGAGAGCTTGGTTGTCCAAGCCTCGGCTTCCCAAACCGCCTTCCCTACCGCCCCTCCGGATAGGGAATCCAAACGCCTGGATCAATTTGGGAAGAAGGGTTTTTCTTCCTCCAGTGCTGGCTTGCGGTCCATCAACACCGCTTGTCTTTTGGGCCGATATACCCACTCCTTGCGGGATTCGGTGGCGACTGTTTTGCCCCAGTGTTCTGAGGCGGTCCAGACACTGCTTACCTGCGCCATTGCGGAAGGAAGGGATGCGGCCAAATACACCATACGTTGTGGCCTTGATACCGCCGACTCGCTGGGCAGATCTATTGCAACGACGGTGGCGCTGCGTCGCCACGCCTGGCTGAGAACCACTGGTTTTCGGGTGATGTCCAGAATACACTCATGGACATGCCCTTTGATGGAGTCGGTCTTTTTGGTTCCAAAGCAGACCATGCGTTGGAGCGTTTTAAGGACTCACGGGCTACTGCCAAGTCCCTGGGCCTTTCTGCTACACGCCCTCCGCTACCTTCTGCTTTCGCCCCTATCGTGGCCACGGAAGGGGCGCCCAGTCACGTCAGCAGCCCAGCCACCGGCCCGCGCAGCAGGCGTCTTCGCGTGGCCGAGGGCGTGGATACCGCCTTGGCGGATCGGGCAACCAGCGTGCGGGTCAGGCCACCACCTCCAACCCGTCCGTGGCCTCCAAGCCCTCCTAGTCCCTCCTTTCAGGTGCACAGCACGCCAGTAGGGGGCAGGGTCCGCCATCACCTTCACCACTGGCGTCCCATCACCTCGGACAGGTGGGTCTTGGACATTGTCCGAAGGGGCTACTCCCTCCCCTTCGAGGCCACCCCCCCAGCCATGCCACCTCAATTCCACCGCATGTCAGGGGATCACTTGGTGCTTCTGCAGAAGGAAGTCGCGGCCCTCTTGGCCAAGAGGGCCATCGAGCATGTTCCGACCCCAGAAGTAGGACGTGGTTGCTACTCCCACTACTTCCTGGTGCCCTAAAAGGACAAGGAGGACATGCGTCCTATCTTGGACCTCCGGAACGTCAATCGCTTCCTCCGGAAGGAGAAGTTCAAGATGCTCACCCTAGCTCAGGTCTTGACTGCCCTCGACCCTGGAGACTGGTTGGTAGCGTTGGACTTGCAGGACGCCTATTTCCACATCCCCGTCCTGCCGGCCCACCGGCGTTACCTTCGGTTCACGGTAGGCCTCGAGCATTTTCAGTTCACCGTGCTCCCCTTTGGCCTTACCAGTGCCCCTCGGGTGTTCACGAAAGTGATGGCGGTGGTCGCAGCTCATCTCCGCCGGGCAGGGGTTTCAGTCTTCCCCTACCTCGACAACTGGCTGCTGAAGACGGGCTCGTCCCAGGCAGTCATCTCCCACCTCCAGACTACGGCCGAACTCCTGCACTCGCTGGGGTTCTCCATCAATGTGCCGAAGTCGCATCTGATTCCTTCTCCACAGCTCCTTTTCATCGGAGCAGTTCTGGACACGACGCAGTTTCGGGCCTATCCTCCCGAACGGCGAGTCCGGGATATTCAGGCTATGATTCCCATCTTTCAGCCTTTATCCTGGGTTTCGGTACGGATGACCCTGAGGCTGCTGGGCTTCATGGCCTCCTGCATCCTGCTGGTCAATCATGCCAGATGGCATATGCGGGCTCTGCAGTGGGACCTGAAGTTCCAGTGGGCGCAGCACCAGGGCAACCTGTCCGATCACGTCCAGATCTCGGAGGGGACTGCAAAACAGTTGCAGTGGAGGCTCTCGAACCGGCAATGGGTCATGGGCAGATCCCTCTCCCTTCCCCAGCCAGAGCACACAGTTGTGACGGGCGCGTCCCTTCTGGGATGGGGCGGTCACATGGGAGAGGCGGAGATCAGAGGCCTCTGGTCTCCGGCGGAGTCCCGGCTCCATATCAACCTTCTGGAGCTCCGGGCGATCCGACTTGCACTCAAGGATTCCTTCCCTCTGTCAAAGGGAAGGTAGTGCAGGTGTTCACAGACAACACCACCGCCATGTGGTACTGCAACAAACAAGGTGGGGTGGGGTCGTGGACCCTTTGTCAGGAGGCTCTGCGCCTCTGGACATGGCTGGAACATCAGGGCATGTTCCTGATGGTTCAACACCTGGCAGGTTCCCTGAACGCCAGGGCGGACAAACTCAGCCGCAGGTGCATGATGGATCACGAATGGCATCTGCACTCAGAAGTGGCGCAAGGACTCTTTCTACAATGGGGAGAGCCTTGGTTAGATCTATTCGCCACCGACGAGAACGCGCAATGTCATCAGTTCTGCGCGTTGGAATTTCCAAGGCGGCACTCGATCGGCGACGCTTTTCGTCGCGAGTGGAGTTGCGGTCTGTTGTACGCCTTTCCGCCTATACCACTTCTACCCAGAGTGTTGAAGAAGATTCGGCACGACCGGGCCCAGAGTCATCCTTGTGGCTCCGGACTGGGCTCGAAGAGTTTGGTATCCCGAGCTACTCAGTATGAGCGTAGATCCCCGATCCGTCTGCCTCTTCGGGAGGATCTTCTGTCGCAGCAGCAGGGGACGGTCCTCCACCGAACCTGTCCAGTCTACACCTGCTTGCGTGGAGATTGAGCGGCGGCAGTTGATTCCTTTCGACTTGCCTCCCGAAGTTTGTGCTGTGATTCTGGCAGCCAGGCGTCCCTCCACTAAGGTGGTATACGCCTGCAGGTGGAACAAATTTGTGGCATGGTGCACAGCAAAGGCTGTGAATCCCCTTTCTGCCCCTCTTTCTGAGGTCCTTCTGTTCCTTCTTTCTCTGGCCCAACAGGGTTCTGCCCTGGGTACCATCAAGGGTTATCTTTGTGCTATCTCGGCCTTCCTCAGGCTCCCTGATCAGCCCTCCCTTTTCAAGTCCCCTGTTGTTAACAGGTTCTTAAAAGGCATTACACACCTCGTCCCTCCTGTTCCGTTTGTAATGCCTCAGTGGGACTTGAACTTGGTTCTTACCTTTTAATGTGCGCTCCCTTTGAGCCTCTACATAACTGTCCTCTTCGTCTTCTCACTCTGAAGACAGCCTTTCTGGTGGCCATCACCTCCGCTCGGCGGGTGAGTGAGCTCCAGGCTCTATCTTGCAAACCTCCCTTTCTGTCTGTTCATCCAGACAAGGTTGTTCTTCGGACGCGTCCGTCCTTCTTGCCAAAGGTGGTTACTGCCTTCCACATTGGGCAGACCATCACTTTGCCTACCTTCTTTCCGCCTCCGCATCCTTCCAGAGAGGAAGAGAGGCTCCACCGTCTGGACCCAAAGCGTGCGCTCTCCTTCTATATCGACCGCACAAAACACTTCCGGGTGGATGACCAGCTCTTTGTTGGCTACGTGGGCGCCAAAAAGCTCGGGCAGTGCACAAACGAACCATCTCCCGCTGGGTTACCTTGTGCATCAAGACCTGCTATTCTTTGGCTAAGAAGGAGCCTCCTGTTGGGCTGCGTGCCCATTCCACCAGGGCAACGGCTGCTACCACGGCCTTGGGCCGCGGTGTTCCGCTGCCGGTTATCTGTCAGGCAGCTACGTGGGCCTCGCTGCACACGTTTACAAACATTACTGCCTTGACAGTCAGGTCCGGAGGGACGGCTTCTTTGGCCGTTCTGTCCTCCAGGACTTCCTTGTCTGATCTTTGTTCGCAGACCCACCACCGGGGTTGGTATTGCTGGGGTATCTATTCTAAGGTAAGGAATCTGTCACTAACGTGTCTCTTTCAGATGCACAAGTTACTAACTTGTGTAACGATATATCTGTAAGAGGCAGTAGTTAGTGACAGATTCCTACCGCCCACCATCCTCCCGTTCTGCGAACTGATTTCTAGGAGTTAAGGACATCCCTTTCAGGGCCCTAGTATTTTTCAGACACCTATGTCAGCTTCTTGCATGGCTCTGCGTTCCTGGCGCGGAAAGTCGTGTACAGAACTGACGTCAGCGCGCAGGGGCGGCGTCTAAGTACTGCCCGCGACGTCATCCCGGCGATCACGACGCCCGGCGACGGACGCGGAGCCGCACGACGCCGCCTACCGGCGCGCAAGGGTACTGCTACGCAAAAACTTTCCGGATCCAGCCTGACGCCTGGGGATATTCTAAGGTAAGGAATCTGTCACTAACTACTGTCTCTTACAGATATATCGTTACACAAGTTAGTAACTTGTGCATTAGGGAGTGAGAAGATGCATGAAATTATCACATGGATGATGTACAAATTTCATGTCATCAGTGATGTCATTTGAGATGTCATCAGTGATGTCATCAGTGATGTCACTTACCATGTCATGAGTGATGTAATATGTGACGTCATCAGCAGTGCATTGCGGGGCGCGAGTTATAGTTAGCTGAACTAACTATAACGGGGGAATTTCACGGGTTTTGTACGAGTGAAATGTCCAACGAACTATAACTGTCCCTAAAACCTATGGTTTTTCAGTGAATTTCAAAGGTTTTTTAAATGCTAATTTCTAACTATAACGTGCCTGAAACCTATTGTTTTTCAGTGAATTTTAAAGGTTTTTTAAATGCTAGTTTCTAACTATGCCTACAGAGGTAGGACATGTGAAGAAAGAACAAAAAATGCACAGAACGAAGCAAGAAATGCAGAAAGACGCAACAGAAGTCCACAAAGACGAAGAAAAGTGCAGGAAGAAGCAAAAGATGTGCAGAAAGAACCAACAGAGGAGCAGAAAGAGGCCTTGTTCCAAAATCATCCTGTGCCCACATCTTTTCCGACGTGTACTGGTGGTAACTGACTCTGAGTAACCAGAGCCAGTGCTATGCTAAAACACACTTAGAATACAGTGAAAACACCTACATACACTAGGGAACACTATGCGTTGGGGTACCCCTGTGATTAGCATGACCTCCTCTGTAAGTCCCTAGTACATAATAGGGCAGGGGGATTAAAACTACCTCTTAAAACGCGCTACAGGGCGCGTTTGCACAGTGGTGAAGGGAGGGGGGGCCTGAGGTGACATGTGTGCAAACGCGCCCGTGGCATGTTTTAAGTTGCGGGATTAAGGCCCCTTGAATCCTGAGTGTCCCTGGGGCCCAACTAGCCCCCCAGGTACCTACAGTTAGGACCACAGAGCTGAGTTGCAGAGAGGCGTTCCGAGGCCACGCACCTTTTTTCACCTCTCTGCAACGCAATTCTGTTGTGCTTACTGAAGGTACCTAGTGGGCCCCCAGGGACCCTCAGGATTGAAGGGGACTTAATCCCCCAACTTAAAACACGCCACGGGGCCTGTTTGCACACATGTCACCTCAAGCCCCGCACCCTCCCTTTACCACAGTGCAAACGCGCCCTGTGGCGCGTTTTAAGTTGCGGGATTAAGTCCCCTTGAATCATGAGGGTCCCTGGGGTCCAACTAGCCCACCCTGTACCTCCAGTATGCACCAGGGAGCTGCGTTGCAGAGAGGTGTTCAGAGGCCACGCCCCTTTTTACACCTCTCTGCAACGCAGCTCTGTGGCGCTTTCTGGACGTACCTGGTGGGCTAGTTGGCCTCAGAGACCCTCAGGATGAAGAGGATTTAATTCCCCATCTTAAAACGCGCCACGTGGCCTGTTTGCACACATGTCACCTGAAGCCCCGACCCTCCCTTCACCACTGTGCAAACAGGCCCCGTGGCGCGTTTTAAGATGGGGAATTAAATCCTCTTCAATCCTGAGGGTCCCTGGAGTCCAACTAGCCCACCATGTACCTCCAAAAAGCGCCACAGAGCTGCGTTGCAGAGAGGTGTAAAAAGGGGCGTGGCCTCTGTACACCTCTCTGCAACGCAGCTCCTTGCGCATACTGGAGGTTCCTGGTGGGCTAGTTGGCCCCCAGGGACCCCCAGTATTGAAGGGGAATTATTTCCCCTTCGTAAAACGCGCCAGACGGGCGCGTTTGCAGACTGCTGCAGGGAGGGGGCGGGGCCTCCGACACGATGCCGGTGTTTTTTTTTCTTTTGTATGGGAGGGGGGCTGCGTGGCCCTTTTGGCCCCGGGGACCCCATCCCCCGGGGCCTGAAGATTTTCTTTTTTTTTTTTTTTTTAAATAAAAAAAAAAAAATGCGAAGGGGGCCGCGTGGCCCCCCTTCCCTGGGCCTCTCCATCCCCCGGGGCATGCCCTCTTTTTTTTAATAAAAAATGTTTTGGAGGGGGGCTACGTGGCCCCCCTCCTCAGGCCATTTAAGGCCCCGGGGACCCCATCCCCCGGGGCCTGGCCACTCGGGGACCGTGGGGGGGTCCCCAATCCCCCCATGGTCCCGCCGGCTCCCCGCGTCCTGCGGGAGCCGGCATTGCTTTCCATAAGGGAGCTGCTGACATGCAGCTCCCCTTATGGAAAAGCAATTCTGCTTGCTTCATTGAAGCGAGAGCAGGTTTCCTGCTCTCGCTTCAATGAAAGCAAGCAAGTTTGCAATCACGGGACGGGAGCCGTGAGGCTCCGTCCTGTGATTGCAAACAGCAGTGTCCCGGGGGTAGGCACCCCGGACACTGCAGGAGCCGGCCCTGGGGGGTGGCGGTCCCCAGGGCCACCACAGGCTCCAGGAGGGGGGCCGCGCGGCCCCCCTCCCACCATCTACAAAGCCCCGGGGAGGTGGTGGTCCCGGGGCTTCGGGGGTCCAAACGGACCCCACATTTCTTTAATTAGTGCCCGGGGAGGTGGCGGTCCCGGGCGTGTGGGGGCTGGAGCCCCCCACACAGGCTAATTCTACAATAAAAAAAGAAGCCCCGGGGTGTGGCGGTCCCCGGGGCTGCGAGGGGCCGTGAGCCCCCTGCCAGCATTATAATTTGAAAGCCCCGGGGGTGGCGGTCCCGGGGCTTGGGAGGCTTAGAGGCCCCCCACACATTATTTCATTTACCCCGCATGCCCCCGGGACTTGGCCCACCCGGGGGCGAAATACCATCGAAGCGCGGGAGACCGCGCTTCGTTTTTTTTTTTTATCGGCTGGATCCGCGCACCCAACGCTTTTTTTGCCGATTTTCTTTTAAAAAAAAAAAAAATGTTTGACCCTGGGGGTCCTTGTGGGACCCCCTAAGCAGGCCTAGGGGGTCAGGGTGTTTCTACCCTGCCCACTTTTCTTGTTTTGCGCACTTGTTTTACTGCTTTCTTGTGCCTCGGTTCTACCGAGGAACAAGATGGCTGCCAACACTTCCTGGTTTGGAGTGTTGACAGCTGGTCATCGGGAGGGTGCGCGGATCCTACGCGGCCATAGATATATATGTGATTTAACTTTTGATTTTCTCAGGAACTACTGAACGGATTTACACCATTTAAGCAAAAGGCACGACTCTGAACCAAGGGCTACCTTTTTGCCAAATTTGGTGTAATTCCGTTCAGCAGTTCGGGCTGTAGCTGCGATGAAAGGTTCCTATGGAAAATTGCATGGGGAAAACATGTTTTGGGACCCCCCTTTTTTCTTGGCCCCCGCTTGACGAATCACCCCGAGACTTTCAAGATAGGAGCGGACCGGAGCGGGCCACAAAGTTTGAAAATTTCGCGAAGATTCGTCAACCGGCGCCAAAGTTATTTCAAATAGAATGTTGCGGAATTCCTATGGGAAATAGGTCCTAACTATAACTATCTACTGGCGACCGCCAGTAGATAATACATATATATGTGTGTATATATTTTCACGTGTGTTTACTATGCACTAGCACTTTAAATTTGAAAAGAAGTCTCCGTTTCGTGTCATGTGATCAAGGCCTCGTGTGAGGCTGAAACGCGTAATGGCGGAGGTGCGTGAGTTCACCAAATAAACCAGCAATTGCACCAACTCTGGGTCTGCTTCTCGTCTTTTTATTGGATTGGTGACGAAGTCTTTGGATATATATATATATATATATATATATATATATATATATATATATATATATCCATACACACGCACACACATTTATACATAGCTTAAATAGACTTTCCATGCATGGTAAAGTCATGCGTGATAAAGGCATATGTGTGGTAAAAAATGCATGCAAAAGGCACTGCGTGGCAATTTCGGCATTATAGAGGCTGTTTACCCCTTTTGAGTCTCTTGATTTTTTTCCCTCTCTTCCAGTGTTCCATCTGACAAGTAATCAGAGTTGCTTCTTTTTTGTATTGCTTGCGGAATGTCTATTATTTTGTATGGTGCCTTTGCTTATCAGTTTGCAGACTTTTCCCTGCTGACTTTCTTTTTTCTTGGATATTTGCTGGCAGGAACTATAAGAGAAACCAGTTTAAATACAAACTTGCTGTTTTCTTCAAGTTCTGATCCAGTTGCCTCACAAATGTTTTGTTTTTTAAAAACATTTTTTTACTTCTCTTGGCTAAGGGTTAGTGTTATTAAGCACTTATTGGGCTAATTTCTTGAACCTTCTCTAGAGAGAGCTTGTTGCTATTCTTCCTTCTGAAAAACCCTCTGGTCCCAATAGAGACTATGGGCCAGATGCAACAAGCATTTTTCTCCTCGCAAACGGGCCGATTCGCAGAATCGGGCCGTTTGCGATTGCAAAAAATGCTTTTGCGATGCATCAAACCCAGTTTTGCGATTCGGTAACCTGTTACCGAATTGCAAAATGGGTTTGGGATTCGCAATTTGGAAGGGGCGTGTTTAGGGCTTCCCTTCCAATAGCGAATCCTAACAGTATGCATGAATGTTTTGTGACCGTGAATGCGGTCGCAAAACATTTGCATATTACCACCTACTTTAAGTAGGTGGTAAGACATTCGCAAATATGAAGGGGTCCCTAAGGGACCCCTTCCCCTTTGTGAATGTTTGTAAAAGCATTTTTAAGAGCAGGCAGTGGTCCCATGGACCACTGCCTGCTCTTAAAAAAGAAAAAGAAAACTTTTCATTTTTCTTTTTGTAAAGCATCTCGTTTTCCTTTAAGGAAAACGGGCTGCTTTACAAAAAAAAAAAATTGCTTTATTTAAATGCAATCACAGACATGGTGGTTTGCTGATCTCAGCAGGCCACCATCCCTGTGATTTTTGCGATTCCTAAGGGGTCGCAAATTGCGTCCTACCTCATTAATATTCATGAGGTAGGTCATTTGCGACCCCTTAGGAATCGCAGAAAGTGTACTGCACACCTTCATGCATGCCGTTTTGCTATTCCCTAATTGCGAATCACAAAGATTCGCAATTAGGGAATCGCAAAACATTTTTTTGATGCATCTGGCCCTTAGTCTTGTATGATATTCAGAGACGTTGGTTGTTGTCCTTGCTGCCTGATATGTTGCTTCTTGCAGACCCTTGTTGACTGTTTTGTTACTCAGTGGATTGTACCAGTCTAGCCACTGATATTTTGAAAGGCAGTTTGGCTTTCTCGTTTGCTGATTACAGTAGCTGGTTTTTTGTGCCTGTTAACCATCAGTAAATATTAACAATACATGTCTCATTTTCAGTAGAGAGTGTATAAAAGATAAGAAACTCTGTCCTATAATGGCAGTCAAGCATTATATGATATCTCTTCACCTACGCCTAAAACAAATTATGCCACTAGTCATATTGGGTACTTTTATGATGGACAGTACCAACTTAGAAGAGGCAGATTTTGTTCTCCAAGCTTGAACAGATATGTTTGGTTCCCCTAATGAATACTTTTGTCACGTTCCAAAGGCAAACTCCTTTAACTTCAACCAGGAAGCCTCTGACTCTGGGCAGGGTGTTTTTTATGTGACGTTTAAAGACCTATGCCCTTCAACACATAGCAGGGAGAGGGTTCCAGAGTGGCATGCACTGTGGAGTGGAGATGGTAAGATATTTTTGCCGCTCAAGCTTTTGTGCTGGCCACTGTATGCCCACATGTTGTCACCCTAACAGACTCCACCCTTGAGATTTTTGGAGCCACCACTGTGGAAGGCACCGGAGGTACTCTTACAGTTCTGACAGGCCGAAGAATTCAATAGCGATCTTCTTCGACTCTGATTGAATCAACAGTCTTGCTGTGGTGTGACTGTCAGTGTCACATGACCTTTAACCAATGCTTTGGTTTCCAAATTGGCTTCTTTGTAACTTCCTGCAGAAGATAGATTTTGTGATCAGTGACGTGATTCATAGTATTGGTAGGTGTCAGAAGTGGTGCACTCAGTGACTGTAGTAAATGAAGCAGCACATAGGCGATGATGAAGACGTTAGGAGGTTTATTGGCAACAGAGTACAACCAGCTGAGCAACTCCAGCATAGCTCTAACTGCTTCCCATAGAACACTCCACCTCCCTTCCAGAATCCCTGTTTGGTGCTGGAACCTGACCAGCTAGCACACTCTGACACACTGAAATGACATATCTGAAAGAGACACGTTAGTGACAGATTCCTTACCTTAGAATATCCCCAGGCGTCAGGCTGGATCCGGAAAGTTTTCTGCGTAGCAGTACCCTTGCGCGTCGGTAGGCGGCGTCGCGCGGCTCCGCGTCCGTCGTCGGCGTCGTGATCGCCGGGATGACGTCGCGGGCAGTACTTAGACGCCGCCCCTGCGCGCTGACGTCAGTTCTTCTTTTCCGCGCCAGCAGCGCAGATCCGGGAAGAGCAGTGCCCTGGTCATTTTTTGACCATACTTTTGGTGAATTTTTTCACTGTTTTCTCTCTCAAGGTGTCGTAGGGATGCCCGGTTTCAAACGTTGCGGCGCCTGTGCTCGGATGATGTCCGTCACCGACCCGCATTGGGAGTGTCTCTTCTGCCTCGGCCGAGGCCACGACACGGAGTCTTGTACCGACTGCCAGGCCCTCAACCCGAAAGCTTTGCGAGAGCGGTCTCGAAAGCTCCTCGAGGCCCGGCATTCGACCTCGCGGAAGCCCCGGTCGCGTGAGAGGTCCAGGGGTCGATCGCGGAGTCCACACCGGTCGTCGGCGTCGAAGTCTTCTTCGTCCGGTAAGTCGAAACACAAGAAGTCCAAAAAGCATCATCGCTCTAGGACTTCGCCTCGCGATCTCGAGACTCGGCTGTGGCCCCTCCCGGCACCGTCCCGCCCCGCGGCCCCGGACATGCCTGTGGAGTCGCCCCCGCCATACCCGCCCTTCCCGGGTTCGGGCGGATCCGGCCAAAGTGCAGGAATTCCTGTCGGCCATGGCCCGCCTCTTCGGGCCTCCAGGCCCCTCCGGTGCGCCTTCGGGCCCCGCGGGCCCGGATGGGGTTGCTCCGGCGTCGCCGACGGCTCCGGCCCCGGCGTCGCCCGTGCCTCCAGCCTCGATCCCGGCTCCGGCTTCGGCCCCGGCCTCGATCCCGGCTCCACAACCCCCATCGACGCCGGTCGACCTAACGACACCTCCGCCGGCGCCGATGTCTCCGGTGCCGTTCTCGACGCCGCCCTGGGCTCCGGGCGGCGTCGTCCCCAGTTCCTTCCGGCTCCGGGCATGGACCCGGAGCGACGTCGCTCGACGCCGGCTCCGGCGCCGATGGGACCTTGGGTCCCAAATGTCCCTCCTCCTCCTTATTTTGAACCAGAGGAGGACCAGGAGGACTGGGAGGGTCTGATGACCCTCTGGCACGACATTGTCAGTACGATGAGGACTGGACAGAGGGTCTAGGGGAGGCCAGTGGTCTGGATACTTCCCTGACACTGGCATGCTGTCTCCTCCCGTGGCTACGGAGGAGGGAGCCAATTTTGCTACGGTGTTGCGTAGGGCAGCTGGGGCCTTACATCTCCAACTCCCTACTTTGACGGTCAAGCATAACATCTTGACAGAGGTGCTTCAGCCGGCGGCCTCCTCTGCGGAGACTGTGCTGCCGTTTAACGACGCCCTCACTGACGTTCTTTTGGGCGCCTGGTCCAAGCCCAACACAGGGGCTCCTGTGGATAGGAACGTGTCACGACGCCATCGCCCAGCTCCGGGCGACCCCCTGTTTCTCTCTGTTCACCCCACTCCTGAGAGCTTGGTTGTCCAAGCCTCCGCTTCCCAAACCGCCTTCCCTACCGCTCCTCCGGATAGGGAATCCAAACGCCTGGATCAATTTGGGAAGAAGGGTTTTTCTTCCTCCAGTGCTGGCTTGCGGTCCGTTAACACCGCTTGTCTTTTGGGCCGATATACCCACTCCCTGTGGGATTCGGTGGCGGATGTTTTGCCCCAGTGTCCTGAGGAGGTCCAGACACTGCTTTCCCGCGCCATTGCGGAAGGAAGGGATGCGGCTAAATACACAATACGTTGTGGCCTTGACACCGCCGACTCGCTGGGCAGGTCTATTGCAACGACGGTGGCGCTCAGACGCCACGCCTGGTTGAGAACCACTGGTTTTTCAGGGGATGTCCAGAATACTGTCATGGACATGCCCTTTGATGGAGTCGGTCTTTTTGGGTCCAAAGCAGACCATGCGTTGGAGCGCTTTAAGGACTCACGGGCTACTGCCAAGTCCCTGGGCCTTTCTGCTACACGCCCTCCGCTGACTTCTGCTTTTCGCCCCTATCGTGGCCACGTCAGCAGCCCAGCCACCGGCCCGCGCAGCAGGCGTCTTCGCGTGGCCGAGGACGTGGATTCCGCCGTGGCGGATCGGGCAACCAGCGTGCGGGTCAGGCCACCACCTCCAACCCGTCCGCGGCCTCCAAACCCTCCTAGTCCCTCCTTTCAGGTGCACAGCACTCCAGTAGGGGGCAGGGTCCGCCATCACCTTCCCCACTGGCGTACCATCACCTCGGACAGGTGGGTCTTGGACATTGTCCGAAGGGGCTACTCCCTCCCCTTCGAGACCACCCCCCCAGCCATGCCACTTCAATTCCACCGCATGTCAGGGGATCACTTGGTGCTTCTGCAGAAGGAAGTCACGGCCCTCTTGACCAAGAGGGCCATCGAGCGTGTTCCGACCCCAGAAGTAGGGCGTGGTTGCTACTCCCACTACTTTCTGGTGCCCAAAAGGACAAGGAGGACATGCGTCCTATCTTGGACCTCCGGAACGTCAATCGCTTCCTCCGGAAGGAGAAGTTCAAGATGCTCACCCTAGCTCAGGTCTTGACTGCCCTCGACCCTGGAGACTAGTTGGTAGCGTTGGACTTGCAGGACGCATATTTCCACATCCCCGTCCTGCCGGCCCACCGGCGTTACCTTCGGTTCACGGTAGGCCCCGAGCATTTTCAGTTCACCGTGCTCCCCTTTGGCCTTACCAGTGCCCCTCGGGTGTTCACAAAAGTGTTGGCGGTGGTCGCAGCTCATCTGCGCCGGGCAGGGGTTTCAGTCTTCCCCTACCTCGACGACTGGCTGCTGAAGGCGGGCTCGTCCCAGGCGGTCGTCTCCCACCTCCAGACTACGGCCGAACTCCTGCACTCGCTGGGGTTCTCCATCAATGTGCCGAAGTCGCATCTGATTCCTTCTCCACAGCTCCTTTTCATCGGAGCAGTTCTGGACACGACGCAGTTTCAGGCCTATCCTCCCGAACGGCGAGTCCGGGATATTCAGGCTATGATTCCGATCTTTCAGCCTTTATCCTGGGTTTCGGTACGGATGACCCTGAGGCTGCTGGGCCTCATGGCCTCCTGCATCCTGCTGGTCAATCATGCCAGATGGCATATGCGGGCTCTGCAGTGGGACCTGAAGTTCCAGTGGGCGCAGCACCAGGGCAACCTGTCCGATCACGTCCAGATCTCGGAGGGGACTGCAAGACAGTTGCAGTGGTGGCTCTCGAACCGGCAATGGGTCATGGGCAGATCCCTCTCCCTTCCCCAGCCAGAGCACACAGTTGTGACGGACGCGTCCCTTCTGGGATGGGGCGGTCACATGGGAGAGGCGGAGATCAGAGGCCTCTGGTCTCCGGCGGAGTCCCGGCTCCATATCAACCTTCTGGAGCTCCAGGCGATCCGACTTGCACTCAAGGCATTCCTTCCCTCTGTCAAAGGGAAGGTAGTGCAGGTGTTCACAGACAACACCACCGCCATGTGGTACTGCAACAAACAAGGCGGGGTGGGGTCGTGGACCCTTTGTCAGGAGGCTCTGCGCCTCTGGACATGGCTGGAACATCAGGGCATGTTCCTGATGGTTCAACACCTGGCAGGTTCCCTGAACGCCAGGGCGGACGAACTCAGCCGCAGGTGCATGATGGATCACGAATGGCGTCTTCATTCGGAAGTGGCGCAAGGACTCTTTCTACAGTGGGGAGAGCCTTGGTTAGATCTATTCGCCACCGAAGAGAACGCGCAATGTCATCAGTTCTGCGCGTTGGAATTTCCAAGGCGGCACTCGCTCGGCGACGCTTTTCGTCACGAGTGGAGTTGCGGTCTATTGTACGCCTTTCCGCCTATACCACTTCTACCCAGAGTGTTGAAGAAGATTCGGCACGACCGGGCCCAAGTCATTCTTGTGGCTCCGGACTGGGCTCGAAGAGTTTGGTATCCCGAGCTACTCAATATGAGCGTAGATCCCCCGATCCGTCTGCCTCTTCGGGAGGATCTTCTGTCGCAGCAGCAGGGGACGGTCCTCCACCCGAACCTGTCCAGTCTACACCTGCTTGCGTGGAGATTGAGCGGCGGCAGTTGATTCCTTTCGACTTGCCTCCCGAAGTTTGTGATGTGATTCTGGCAGCCAGGCGTCCCTCCATTAAGGTGGTATACGCCTGCAGGTGGAACAAATTTGTGGCATGGTGCACAGCAAAGGCTGTGAATCCCCTTTCTGCCCCTCTTTCTGAGGTCCTTCTGTTCCTTCTCTCTCTGGCCCAACAGGGTTCTGCCCTGGGTACCATCAAGGGTTATCTTTGTGCTATCTCGGCCTTCCTCAGGCTCCCTGATCAGCCCTCCCTTTTCAAGTCCCTGTTGTTAACAGGTTCTTAAAAGGCATTACTCACCTCTTCCCTCCTGTTCCGTTTGTGATGCCTCAGTGGGACTTGAACTTGGTTCTTACCTTTTAATGTGCGCTCCCTTTGAGCCTGTACATAACTGTCCTCTTCGTCTTCTGACTCTGAAGACAGCCTTTCTGGTGGCCATCACCTCCGCTCGGCGGGTGAGTGAGCTCCAGGCTCTATCTTGCAAACCTCCCTTTCTGTCTGTTCATCCAGACAAGGTTGTTCTTCGGACGCGTCCGTCCTTCTTGCCAAAGGTGGTTACTGCTTTCCACATTGGGCAGACCATCACTTTGCCCACCTTCTTTCCGCCTCCGCATCCTTCCAGAGAGGAAGAGAGGCTCCACCGTCTGGACCCAAAACGTGCGCTCTCCTTCTATATCGACCACACAAAACACTTCCGGGTGGATGACCAACTCTTTGTTGGCTACGTGGGCGCCAAAAAGGTCGGGCGGTGCACAAAAGAACCATCTCCCGCTGGGTTACCTTGTGCATCAAGACCTGCTATTCTTTGGCTAAGAAGGAGCCTCCTGTTGGGCTGCGTGCCCATTCCACCAGGGCAACGGCTGCTACCACGGCCTTGGGCCGCGGTGTTCCGCTGCCGGTTATTTGTCAGGCAGCTACGTGGGCCTCGCTGCACACGTTTACAAAGCATTACTGCCTTGACAGTCAGGTCCGGAGGGACGGCTTCTTTGGCCGTTCTGTCCTCCAGGACTTCCTTGTCTGATCTTTGTTCGCAGACCCACCACCGGGGTTGGTATTGCTGGGGTATCTATTCTAAGGTAAGGAATCTGTCACTAACGTGTCTCTTTCAGATGCACAAGTTACTAACTTGTGTAACGATATATCTGTAAGAGACAGTAGTTAGTGACAGATTCCTACCGCCCCACCCATCCTCCCCGTTCTGCGAACTGATTTCTAGGGTTAAGGACATCCCTTTCAGGGCCCTAGTATTTTTCAGACACCTGTGTCAGCTTCTTGCATGGCTCTGCGTTCCTGGCGCCGAAAGTCGTGTACAGAACTGACGTCAGCGCGCAGGGGCGGCGTCTAAGTACTGCCCGCGACGTCATCCCGGCGATCACGACGCCCGACGACGGACGCGGAGCCGCGCGGCCGCCGCCTACCGGCAGCGCAAGGGTACTGCTACGCAGAAAACTTTCCGGATCCAGCCTGACGCCTGGGGATATTCTAAGGTAAGGAATCTGTCACTAACTACTGTCTCTTACAGATATATCGTTACACAAGTTATTAACTTGTGCAACTGGTATGTAGAAAGTTGGCTCTGTATATACTATACCAAAGTGAGGTATAGTGTGCACTGAGTCCACGGAGTCCCCAGAGGTATAGCAGAGGCTACATTGGGTAAGTACTAACAGGTCTCTTTGTGGTAGTGTGAGTGAGCAGTTGGGCTTATCCAGAGGGTGTGTTAAGACTGATTACTGTAAGTGTTGCACTGATGGTTGTATAGAGAAAAGAGAGCTAAACTGCAAAGTATCAAAAGTCTTACTTGGCTTGTATTGTGAGATCCTAAGGTGTGGTATCTAGGCATACCACCACCAGTACTTAAAGTAATCCAAAAGTAAGTAAAAAGTATTCCTAAAGAAAAGTATTTACTGTGCAATTCAAACTGCTTTTTAAAGTGATACAAATCTGTAACTATTGTAAAATTCAATCATACCTGCATTGCATTGTGAAATCCTGCATTCCAAGTATATTTTACCTACTTGTACCTAGTCCTGCTTGGTTCTAGAAATAAAATACAAGTATACCTTTTTTATACTTATCCAATTGGTCTGGATTCAGTTTCTGAGTGTGTGTATCACTCTCACCATTTACCCTTTCGGTGTTCATGACGGAATGGTTCCGTCATGAGCACCAGTGCTCCTGTGCTCATGACGGAAACATTCCGTCATGAGTGCAGGGGCACTAAATCCCTCTGCTGCAGACAGCAGAGGGATTTCCTTTTTTTTTTGTTGGCCTCGGGAGGTTGGGGAAGAGCTTCCCCAACATCCCGAGGCCGTTTTGCATTTCCAATGCAATGACTATAGCGCGCTGACGTCATTGCATTGAAAATGAAACTGAAACTTGGCTTCAGTTTCATTGTTTCGGTGCTCGTGAGGCTATCTCAGCCCCCGAGCACCGAAACACTTGGGAGAGGTATCGTTGGAAAGGGGAGAATCTCCCCTTTCCAATGGTACCCTTCCCTGGTGGATCCCTGCTTGGAGATCGCCCCAGGAGGGCGATCTCCAAGCAGGGATCCACCCACTAGCCACCAGGGAGGGGGGAGCGGCCCCTTGGGCAAGGGCCGCTCCCCCCATAAATGTTTGCCACAGACAGTCTTTCTGCCCCCCCCCGGGGGGGGGTAGAAAGCACCCTAGACATCAGGAATTCTTTTTTTATAGGCCAGGGGCGGGGGCTGCCCAGAGTGGGCATCCCAATGCCCCCCACCCTACACCCCAAAGAAGGCAAAAGACTTTCTGGTCCCCCCCCCCAGGAGGCAGATGGGGTCAATAGCCCCTGATCTGCCCCCCCGGGGGGGGAGGGACGAAAGCCCACTAGGCACAAGGGATTTTTTTGCCTAAAGTTCGGGGTGGGAGCTGCCCAGAATGGGCATGCCAATGCCCCCACCAAAAAAATGCCACTGTCTTTCTGACCCCTTCCAGGAGGCAGATGGCAAAAGCCCACTAGGCACCAGGGATTTTTTTTCCCCCAAAGTTTGGGGTGGGGGCTGCCCAGAATGAGCATGCCAATGCCCCCACCCCACCAAAAAAATGCCACAGTCTTTCTGCCCCCCCCAGGAGGCAGATGGGGCAATAGCCCAGTGTTCCCCCAGGCTACCCAGCCTTTCCCCAGGTCTTCCGATAAAAATGCTACCTCACTCGTGTGGGTGGCTCAAGTACCCGCGACAGGCAAGGGCCGAAAACGTATTGTGGAGACATCAAAATACCCTATCACAAAACAACCTGGTTTTGCAAGGGAGGGCACCTGGGTTTTTAGCCCCAGGCTCAGCGACCATCTAGGGAAACGTACCAAACCCACACATTTCTGAAAACTATTCACCCTGGGGAGTCCAGTGAGGTATGGCTTGCGTGGATCTCCCAACGTTTCCCTACCTAGAATCCCCTGCAAACCTCAAATTTAGCTGAAAAAATCAAATTTTCCTCACTTTTCTGTGTGGGAAAGTTGTGGGATCACCAGGCTGACACAAATTTCCTGCCAGCTAGCGTTCCCCCAGGTCTCCCGATAAAAATGGTACCTCACTTGTGTGGGTAGGCATAGTGGCTGAACAGGAAATGGCCCAAATCGCAAAGGTATCATTTTCGTCGGGAGACTGAGGGGAACGCTGTGTGGTACGACATTTGTGCCGGCACAGTGATCCCACACAAAAATATGTGGAAAATGTGTTTTTTTCACTAGAATTTGAGGTTTGCATGCGCTTCTGGGTAGGAAAATCTTGGGGGGTCCAAGCAAGCCATAGCTCCCTGGACTCCCCCGGGTGTCTAGTTTTCAGAAATGTGTGGCTTTGGTAGGTTTCCCTAAATGGCCGCCGAGCCCGAGGCCAAAAATCCATGTGACCCACCTTGCAGAACCAGGTCGTTTTGTCATAGGTAATTTTGATGTCTCCTCAATACGTTTTGGGCTCTTGCCTGTCGCGGGTACGTGGGCCACCCACACAAGTGAGGTACCATTTTTATCGGGAGACTTTGGAGAATGCTAGGTGGGTGGAATTTTGTGAATCCACACAGATTCCAGAACTTTCCATCACAAAAATGTGAGGAAAATTTGTTTGTTTTTTCTTGCAAAGTTTGAGGTTTGCAAGGGATTCTGGGTAACAGAACCTGGTGAGAGCCAGACAAGTCACCCCATCCTGGATTCCCCTGGGTGTCTAGTTTTCAAAAATGTACAGGTTTGCTAGGTTTCCCTAGGTGCCGGTAGAGCTAGGGTTCAAAATCTACAGCTAGGCACTTTGTAAAAAAGGGTCAGTTTTCACTGTAAAAATGTGGTGTGTCCACGTTGCGTTTTGGGCCATTTCCTGTCACGGGCACTAGGCCTAACCACACAAGTGAGGTACCATTTTTATCGGAAGACTTTGGGGAATGTGGGTTGGGTGGAATTATGTGGATCCACGCAGATTCCAGAACTTTTCATCACAGAAATGTGAGGAAAATGTTTTATTTTTAATTTTTACAAAGTTTGAGGTTTGCAAGGGATTCTGGGTAACAGACCCTGGTGAGAGCCAGACAAGTCACCCCATCCTGGATTCCCCCGGGTGTCTAGTTCTAAAAAATGTACAGGTTTGCTAGGTTTCTCTAGGTGCCGGCAGAGCTAGGGTTCAAAATCTACAGCTAGGCACTTTGCAAAAAAAGGGTCCGTTTTCACTATAAAAATGTGGTGTGTCCATGTTGCGTTTTGGGCCATTTCCTGTCGCGGGCACAAGGCCTACCCACACAAGTGAGGTACCATTTTTATCGGAAGACTTTGGGGAATGTGGGGTGGGTGGAATATTGTGGACCACGCAGATTCCGAACTTCCCATCACAGAAATGTGAGGAAAATGTTTTGGTTTTTTTAACAAAGTTTGCAAGGGAGTCTGGGTAACAGAACCTGGTGAAAGCCAGACAAGTCACCCCATCCTGAATTCCACCTGGGTGTCTAGTTTTCAAAAATGTATAGGTTTGCTAGGTTTCCCTAGGTGCCGGCAGAGCTAGGGTTCAAAATCTACAACCTGGCACATTGCAAAAAAAGGGTCAGTTTTCACTGTAAAAATGTGGTATGTCCACGTTGCGTTTTGGGCCGTTTCCTGTCGCGGGCACTAGGCCTACCCACACAAGTGAGGTACCATTTTTATCGTGAGACTTAGGGGAACACAGAATTGTAGAGCAGTTGTTATTACCTATTGACTTTCGATGCATTTCTGCCTTCCAAATGTAAGACAATGTGTAAAAAAGAAGTCACTTTGAAAAATGTCATATAATTCACATGCTAGTATGGGTACCCAAAATTTCGGAGATGTGCAAATAGCTACTGTTTCTAAACTCTATATTTTGTTCCCATTTCAGAAATACATAGGTGTCTTTGTCACCGATTTTTCACTATTTATATTTTCCCAAATGAATTGCTATATACCCGATACACAATACAAAACCATTGCAAGACTTTGCTCAGTTATTGGCTCTGGGTTCCTCGGGTTCTTGGTGAACCTACAAGTCCTATGTGACCTCACAACCAGAAGGGTCCAGCGTATGTAACGGTATATTGCTTTAAAAAATCTGTCATACTCAGAAGAACTTACAGGTGAAAACGTTGGCACAAATGGCTGTTTTTTTCAACTCATTTTCAATGTTTCCTATTTTCAACTGTTATTTTCTATAAGAAAACCATGAAGGATCTACACAAATGACCCCTTGCTGAATTCAGAATTGTGTCTACTGTTCAGAAATGTATAGCTTTCCAGGATCCATTATTGCTTTCATACCCATTTTTACCATTAACGGGAAGGAGGTTGAAAGCACAAAAAATAGCAAAAATAGGTTATGTCCCATTAAAATGCCAAAACTGTAAATAAAATTGGTTTTCTGACACAAGTCTGTCAGTCCCTGAAAGCTGGGAAGATAGTGATTTTATCACCACAAACCCTTTGTTGATAACATTTGCAGGGAGAAAACAGACGCTCTCATCTGCAGCACTTTTTTCCCATTTAAGAAAAAAAAAAAAAATTGCTGTATTTTTGCTAATTTCTGTGTTCCCACCAGGGGAATCAACAAACCCTGGGTACCTTTAAAATCCCCATGATGTTGGAAGAACAGGACACAAATTTGGCATGGATGCCTTATGTGGTCAAAAAGTTACAGGGGCCTAAGCGCGAACTACCCCAAATAGCCAAAAAAAGGCTTAGCACAGGGGGTGGGGGAGGCCTAGCAGCGAAGGGGTTAAGCATGGTAAATTAGCTTGCACCCAATTGGCACACTTACTTTACTTGTAAGTCCCTATTAAAGTGGTACTGCAGGTACCGCGGGCCTGTGAATTAAATGCTACTAGTGGGCCTTCAGCACTGATTGTGCCACCCACTTAAGTAGCCTTGTAAAACATTTTCCTGGCCTGCAATTGAAGCCTGTGTCTGTAGTTATAAACTAACATTTTGACCTGGCAAATTAAACCTTTTGCCTGGCCTAAACCTTCCTTTTTAATACATATCAACCACCTCTAGGTGCTGCAAGCTTAGACTAGTGTCTCTTCGCCATCCCCTATGCTCTTTGAGATCCATCTGATGCCATGTCCTGTATTAGAAATACGCAGGCTTAAACACATCTACCCATTTCACTGGTCTTTTAAGGTACTCTGGTATTACCTTCTTTTGAACTCTGTGCACCGAAAGTAGTGTGGAGATATGTGTCAGTGAAGCAGTCAGCTCTCGGCTTATAGAAGTAGACCGAACATGAACACAGTTCAGTTTGTTTGCACTATCTTAGTGTCCCCTTTATTCCACACCGCATGAGAAATTGATTGCCATCTTCACACCTCCGAATTGGGAGAAAATTGCCATGTTTAATGCTTGGCTTAAAGTATCAGGGAACGAATGAATAAATATGGTTGTAGTAAAGAACCACTTACTTATTGAAGTGCTTCAAAATGGCATCTTCCACTTTGAATTACCTCAGAACAGCTCACACACCTGACCTGCCCATTTGAGGTGTATGATTACAGGGAGTAAACAGAGGGGCGTGGCACAGGGAGCAAGATTAAAACGAGGGGCTATAGAGATACTTTGTGATGTAAGTTGTTTTTTCTTAATAAGATGTTAAAGCTTTTTTGTCTGACATTTGCGTGAATTCATACATCTGCTCAGTTTTTGTTTCTCCTTCTGTTTCGATATACTCTAATGGTGTTTCTCTGACATAATATTGAACGTTTTTATTGTTTTAAGGTATATTTTTTAATAATTTTGTAAGTAAGAGAAAGCTGCTTTGAAAAAAAATTATTTGTGCTGTTGCTGCATGGAGAGAATGTAGAGGTTTTTATCTCTTTGTTTTTATTTGGTTATCTATGAGTTTACTGATGTTTAAAACATTAACATCTCGTAAGTGCCTAGATTACGGTTGACATTTTGTAACAATAGGTTCAAAGATCATATAAATCTCTTATGTTTGTTTTTTGTGTTTGTTCACGTAAACAGTTATTTCAGGCTAGATTTGACACTCTGCTAGTGTTCTGCTATTTTAGTCAGTTACTTATTATGAGTTTTTCTCTAGCTGTCATGTCGTTTTGATTCTGGATACTCACTGGTTGGCAGGAAGAGGTCATAGCTGCTCTGGCCACGGGCCAGTTGGACGATGACGAGGCTGTTCAAACAAGCATTGGCATAGCCAATAGGTCTCGCTTTTGGGACCTTATAAGTATTTAGTTATGCAGCACAATATCCTTGGTGCAACAACATCAACACTTATAAGGTCCCAAAGGCGAGACCTATTGGCTATGCCAATGCTTGTTTCCCCTGCTACAGACACCTCTACCATCATTAGTTTATGATGCCTCACAGACCACCGTGGAATCGCCAAAGCTCTCAGACACCCCCTTGTTATTCTGGCCCCCGGCTTCTCCTTTTGAGTCACATCTATCGCCCCTTTTGAGTCACATCTACATCCGGTTTCCCACCTGGCTGACGCCCCTCACAGTGCAATCTCATCAGCAAGCCCACAGATGGGGAACTCCAACGCACCCACATGACAATCCCGTCAAACAATGAGGGCGGGGACCGGGGTGATTAAAGAAAGAAAGGCGCTGGAAACTCCCACCCCCTCCATGACAGCAAGACCTCAATGAAGCCCCCTCCCCCACACACAAGACAGAGCAAGAGAAGCGAGGCAAGCCTGCCCCCACTGTGCACACCCGGACAGGCTGCTTGTGTGGGGAGGGGAAGAGGCACAAGTGTGAAGGGTGGGGTGGGGGAGGGAGAGCAGCACGCGTGCTCTATATAAGAGGGGGGGGGAGCTGAAGGATACACCTACGAGCAAGAAGGGATTCTTAGCACCGCTGGTGCACATCCAATTAGACAAGGAATTGAAGGGAGGGGGGATTCAGTCACCCCTCAAATCAGTGCTCATCCAATGTGGCTTGCATGCGTGTTTTGGGAGGTAACAGCCACCCCAGTGCACACCGAGAGGGGAAATGCAGCCAGCGTATGCATCCACCACTATTGTTTGCAGGCCTAGTGCACTTATGTGTGCGTTGGGGCTGCTAACTATTCGGGGGTCGGGGGGCAGTCCGCTTCCGGTCCCAGTGCATATCCATAGGAGGAAGGGAGGAAATAGGCCGCCCCGGTGCACACACTCAAGGAGGGGGAAGGCCCCAAGACCTGACAATCAGAAGTGAGGGGAGAGCCAGTGGCCCGGACGTTTGCAGGGGTCTCTTCCGGTAACAGTTGGGGGGAGGAGGAGTCCTGGGGCGCGGGGTGGTGACGCTTACGATGGAGCCGCACCTTATGGACTATGTTTTGCAGTTTCAACAAGTAAACGAACGCTGACAGCAAAATGAAATAAAAGACGAGACAGATGAGCTACTCACACAGGACATGGGCGACCGTCAATCTGTGATGGCTAACACGCCGCCTGCTTTGGCTAGCTGCATCCTTTGACACGCATCAGAGGCCCATCGGCACAGAGGCACCCTCTACACAGCCCAGGGGGTGTTGGTCTGTGCACACTCCTCAGCGGCTCCTTGGGGCGCTGGTCCCTGCACCCCTCAATACAGCAAAGCGGCTAGAGGTCTGAATGCAATGATCCATGGGGCCCGGGGTGTTATCTCTGCTCCCTCCACTCAGTGTCGGTTGGTTGCAGCACGAGGGCGCCTGGCCTGTGAACCCCTCCTGCCAGAGCACGGGGGCGGACGGTCGCTGCACCCTTCCTCCACGGGCCCGATCTAGTTGCACCGCCCGGGCTGCACCTGGCTCACACAGCCGCTCCCGTTGCTCAACTTCCTGTTTCTTTTCTCAGGTAACCCAACCACGCTTGTGCTTTTCGATGCACTCTGCTATCTGTTGTCAGCATGGCCCTAGAGTTTATTTGCTGCCCTGGGCGAAAATGTCCAATTTTACACACACATTACTTAGTTCTGTATAAATAAGACACACACGCACAAAAACAGGAAGTTATTTCTTTAACTTAGGGCCACGAATCTCAGCAGGCAACAAAACATACTTGTACTACACGAGCTACTCAGGCATGGTGCTGGGACACATTACGGCTGTGATAGGTCTCTAAAGATAACCATATCTCTGCAGCCACCCCCCCTCCCCCATGGTCTTTAGTGTACTGGTCTGGAAAGAACATTAATGAATAAAAAGATACCTTTGAGGTGCTGAGTGCTCTTAATGAAAGAAAGGAGAAAACAGTGAAATGAAGGAGAATGATAATGAAAGAAAGAAGAAAACGAATTAATGAAAGGAGACTTAGAAAAAGAAGGGAAAAGGTAGAAGCGACAAATGAAACAAGATTGACGAGGAGAGGAGGAGGCAGCAGGGGGAGGGGAGAGAGGAGGGGGCCTGCGCCTTTTTCCCTTGCGGGAGCGAGCAGGGGCACCATCTGTTTGCAAGTTAATTACAAACAGATGGTTTCAAAGCTCGCTCCGCGAGGGAATGCCAAACGTGCACGCGTTGCCATTGAAAGCAATGCAAAGCGTGCACGTTTTTGGCCGAAAACGGAATCGATTCTTAAAGGTCTCCTCCTAAGCAACGCATGCGCGCTGCGTAGGCGAGACCTAAAAAGTGGGTTATTGTTTGCTTGTGAATTTTTGTTTGAAAATGTTTGACAAGCTTCATTCTCAGGGAAAGTCGAGCTTGCTTTTGGTTTCTCAGTGTTGATAGCTTATACTTTTAATCCCATGCAGTGTCAAAGCTGGGGCACCATATTCATAAAATGCCATCTGTGGGTGCAAATAATAGGGCCAGACTCGCAGACATTTACGTCGACAGATGGGACATAAAGAATGGCAGATTTTACAAGGTATTATGTTTAAGGTTGATGGTGGGAACATAGGTGCAACACCCACAAAGTCATAACTTGGAAGGTGTTTACAAACTTTCCCAGTGTTTTCACTCCGCGTTTGCACCCTTAAGGGCCAATAAAAAATCTGGCATGCGTGTGTTAATTGGATGAGTAAGACCCATAGTTTATGGGTGTATAGTAGAAGGGATTTCTCAATCTGGAAAATATTTTTCAAGCATAGGAAAAAATGTTAAGATGCGATAGCTTTAACTGTAAGTCAGCAGATATTCTGGGAACAAAAAAACACTAGGTTAAGCACAAGCGTGTATGATTGTGTTGATTCCCATACCTTCGCCTGAAGATTTTTGTGAATCAGAAATCGAATGAGGTATGTAGCTTTGCAATCTTAAAATGAGCTTTGTGAATGTTTCCCAAAGCTCCCAGTACTGTTAATGCGCTGGAAGTAGTCAATAACAAAATATAAGTTATTCAATTTTGATACTTGGCACTTATTCTGTTAACAAAATCCGTCTTCATAGTCTGGACTATTTTCCGTACCCCAGATGTTTTTTACCATGGGCCCCCCCCCCACATGACATCAGAGTCTGCCCCTCTTCATAGCAAGGCCGAGCTCTTCGAATGATGATTCGATTGCACACATGTGCCTGACTAGCCATCTCTTTCTCCTTAAAATCCTGGCGGCATAGTGCGGCTCAGAGTTACAATCCTATTTGCGCAAGATCAGGCTTTATTATCAAATGATTCAAAATGTCTCTTGTTTACGGCTGCTCAGGTTGTTGTCTGAATCATGTAGGAAAAGATATGAATTTTGCAGAAGACTTGAAGCATGGTGTTGGGAAGGAAGTTCTTTGAGAGAGGGCGGGAAACTCCCTGTTGCTAGTCTTCTGACTGTGCGATATTATCGAAATGCCACGCGCCCTCCCTTGATTACCCATAAAATCATAAATATATTGGAAAAACTATCCTGATGTTTTGTTTCAGTCTACCGGTATAGTTTTCAGGACTGACTTTCAAGTGGATGTCACCTTTCGTCAACCGTTGAAAATGACAACTTGTCTTTCATAAAGTACTACATAGCACACTTAGCCTATTCTATGCCTGTCAATAACATAGCGGGGGTCCCAGGATTAGTTATGTTGACCATTTTATACAACTGATTTGTTTTTCATAAACTGCCCTCATTCGTTTAAATAAATAAATAAATGTTTCATTCTGCCTGATAATACGAATAACCTTTATTAGATACTCTTATGTGAGTTTGCATTTAATGTAAAATACTCTCCAGAATATGGAGGCAGTCTGTTCCATCTCGAGTGGAGGTTATTGTTGGAGCGTCCTTTCGCTGTCAGCAGGGTCATAACAGCATGGGCTGGTTGGGAAGGATGGTGTGTACCTTGTTTGTCACTGTGCACTTTGCAGCACTTAGGAGGTGCAGTCGCCTCAGGTTCTCTCACCCTACCTCCAGGCTTGCAATTAGTGCTGTCTTCCTCTAACCTTTATATTCAGAACAGGTGCTAAATTAAAATACCCTCACTCATTTTACCATCACTTAAAAAATGGCCTACAGTGCGAAACCTTGAAGTATGTGCATTCTTTTCACTTCTTGAAAAATGAAAGTGCAAAGGTATTGTTGTTGAAAGTGGTTGTTTGCTGAATAGTGCTCGATATTTCACCGTTCTGGAGTTTTTAAATGCTTTGCAAAGTTTGTATCAAGACTGCTTGCTACTTACCATATTTTCAGGCTGTCAGACTGTTGGAAAATATTTTAGTAACTTATTTTTTTGGCCAGTGAGACTTTTCATTAATTAGTGACGTTTTCTTTTTATAATTTTGAAATCATGTTACTGTTGCAGGTAATAAATACTTTAAAATATGAAACTGTAGTTGTTTCTAATTCGGCATACCTCTAACCTGTAATTAGTGCCAGGAAAGCAGGAAAAACAATAATAAAAATCAAGCTTTAAAGTTTCTTTTGTGACAATTGCTTTTTATATTGGTATACGCAAGTATTGTATTGCACGTAGATCTTGGCCTCTCAAATAGACTTGTCTCATTTTTGGAGGCCGTTGCTCTGTGGAAGTATTCAGGCTCTGTAAACTCCCGAAGCGTGTGAAACTTACTGTCTATAGTGTCCATGTCAGAAGCTGCACCTTCTGCTGCTTTTCCATTCCCAAAACAGTTAAAAAATACTGGCTTAAAGCAGAAACACCAGCACTGGTCAAAAGAATACGCTGAACCCAGGTCAAAAACAAGGTGATGGATGGTAAGTGAAGGGTTTTAGTGCATACCAGAGTTAGTCGTCAATAATTTCTCAGAAACTCAGTTTATTTACGGAAAATCAGATATTTATGTGAAACGTTCATTTTACAAGTTAAAAATAAACTTTTAATTGCTGGTAATCATTTTCTCCCTTTGCTGCTTTAATCTTGAAATTTGTTGTGAAGAAAATGAAAGGAAGGAGAGTAACACCGGAGGACTGATTTATGAGATTCTTTTATTGCTTTCACAAACTGTGTTTGGGATTTGAGTTATTAAAACAATATTTGGCCCCAGTGCCAGCTTTGGCTGAATATCTGACTGGCTATCCGATATTCAGCGAGGTAGTAAAATAAACTACCCAAAACAAGTTTCGCGTTTATGTACACGCTCTTATTTAAATATTCTAGTCTCTAAACTTCATGGAAAGGTAAATGTCTGGTTTTTGCATGTTTTAGTAAAGACCAATTGCAAGCAATTCTTGAAAAGCTATGAAAGTTTCTGTTGCATGTCGGTCAATTACCTCCTAAGATGAGGGCAGGAGTCCAAGTGTAAACCCGGCCAGGAAATGGTGGTTTAGTCTTTCTGCTCCCTATAATACGAGCGGGCTCTGATATCCAGATACTCCAAGATGGCACTGGCGATAGCCACTCCACCGTCCGCAGCCGAGACAGCAGTTACCTTGTGAGACGCATTTATCAAGGCAGGCTTGCATTACACATTCCCAGTGTCTTGATTTCAAGGGCCAGGGTGCATGACATCTCACCCAGGCATTCTGCTCTTCAATGTCAATTTGTTCTTGAGGCTGCCTCCATGAGATGAGTATCCATCCTAGGTGCAGACGACTGTCGCACAATTTGTCCAGGTCTATTTTTTCTGATGAATCACGAAAATGAAGAATTGCCATCAGTTCTTCCGAACTGGCTGCGCTGGTAATTTGCCATGGCAGGCCGCAGATACAGCTCTTTCTGCGGCGAACAGGCTGGGCCTGATTCGAAGAGTATGTTTATAATTGGATTTGCTCTAGTGGACAATAAAGCCTCACATCCGAGGCTGCCACAGTTTGCGGCCGGAGTATACATGCCGTCTGATCCAGCTCTAAAGCTGATTTGCAACAGTGATACAAAGTTTAGACCAGTATCAATAAACAACTGGGTTTCGCGTTCCCTAAACTTAATCTTGAAGCTTGATTTTCATCTTTGGCACCGTAGGATGCGAACAATATTCATAAAGACGTTAAAAATGGAAAAAAATGCCTTAAACTGGAAGGAGCTGTTAGTTGTATTTTCTCTGCATTCCTGTGATTTAGGGAAAGAGGCTTTGAGACGTTTTGTGACCTGCCGCAGAAGGCTTGCATGTAGAAAGAGCGCCACTTGACAGATGCTGTTCTGCCTAATCAGATTAAAGTAAAGAAATTAGTTGCGCTGGTTTTAATCTGTCATTTATCACCAGAAACCACCTGGGGCTGCTGTGGCCGCTTCCCATTTTGAGTGGAGCATTTTTTGGTGCCACTTCTTACATAATTAGCGACTTTAAACTCCCAGCTCACAGTAAGGAGTCAGAATAGGCCCTATTTGAGGTGCATGAATGGTGTATTTAAAAAGTAAGCATCCTTGAATTTACCACAGAAAGCCTTTTCAAACCCCAATGCCAAGTCATTGTGCTGCCGCCTTATCGCCTTCTAGCACGTGCAATCATCCCCAGCGCACTTCCTATATTTGAGCCTACCTGGGCAAAAACGAAAAGATTACCTTGAAATGAGTTGCACTGTGATTAGAAACACTCATGTAAACGTTAGCTTTGGCCAAGGGATCCTGCAGAACAAGCTCAATAGATATTGCACCATCTCTTTAATACTACTACAACCATTAACAATTGTAATGCTGATATAATTTGTTTTGTTGGTCTTGCTGGGATTCGAACTCCTGACCTGCAGATATTTCTACTGTGAACGTTCACCTCTCTGCTCCCTTACTTTAGACCCCAGACGAATTACAGCTTAAGTTTGAATTGATTTTGATGGTCCCAAAGGGGGGATGGCTACGGAGAACCACGCCTCCGAGTAGCCACAGGTGACGCTGCCTCGCCCCCAGCAATGGAGTAACGGAGTTTGGCGTTCTCGAGTGAACGCGCAGAAAAAGCTCGGCGAACTCGGGGAAAAATACGGAAAAAATCGCGGAAAGCACGGAGCTCCCGCTGGCTGCTTCTTTGTTGGTCTCCTTTCACGAATGCAGCTTGGCTGATGTACGGCATTTGGATTTCGCCGTAGGTGTCTTTTTGGTTACATCGGGCATGCCGGCATCGGTCAACACGAGGCGCTAGTGTCGGATTTAGCGGCGCCAGGGACTAACCCTCAGGGGAAGACGCCAGGGCTCCAGAGCACCAGGAACGCCAGGAGCACCAGTGGAGATTCCATGGAGGCTGCAGGCTGAGGAGGCTGAAGAGGTACAGAGCTGGAAGGAGGTGGGAGGAATTTTCTCCTGTGTGTACATCTGCTGAAAATAGCCCTAGTATACAGGGGATTGTTGAAACCTGGGAGCAGTTGGCGCAGTTACGGGGCGCTTGGGCATAGTTGAGGATCAGGACTGGGAAAAATAGAAGGCGGAAAAAATGGGAAAGCATTTGAAACACTCAAGTGCGGTAGCCAAGGTCGATTCAGCGGCCGGGCTGAAAGCCAAAACCCGTTTAGCCCAGGCAAAGGCAACTGCACTGGTAGCTAGAGCGGAATACAGCACTAATCCTCGCGGCTCAGATGTTAGCTTCGAAAGTTCAGAAGAGGAGTTGGCCCCCTCTCTGTCTCCGGTACAGGTAGAAGGAGAGATATTTGCTGCACAAAATTTTACGGAGGTCCCATCATTGTCGGTTAAGGTACAACAAGACGCTCTAATAACTGGAGGGCACAAAAATGAATTAAAGGGTGCCAAGGACTTTCCTCTTTTTTTGAAAAAAGCATCTTTACCAGCTCCTCCTAAAATTATTACAAAAGTACCAGATGTGCCAGGGGATTCACTAAAGGGCTCTTTACAAGGCCTGACATCATCACAACGTGCTCAGATGCCTGGGCAGGCCCCATCTCCTCCCCCCAAAAATGGTCTGGCAGTACAAGACCCGGATGATTCAACAGTATTGCCAGCTCTGGTAGCAGAGAAGGCGCAGAGTTAGACCAAGTTAGTGATGTCTTCGCTCGAAGTTTATAGAATGCCACCAATAGAGGCGCAAAATCTACTACAGCTACAGGATCCGTTCCAGCCTCAGCCTCGGTCTCAGCCTCTGCCATGGGGGCAGCTGCCGGGTGAAACCGGCCTGGAAATTGAGAATTCGTCCGCTAGGTATCTGAAGTCGGATGGGATGGCACTGCAAACCAGTCGCAGTACCGCGGCAGAAGGGCCTTTTACGCAACAGATGGATATTAGAGATATGCTGAACCTTATTTTGGAGGATATCAGGGAGATGAAAAAATCACAAGAGCTTGAGATTGCCTCCCTCCATCAGCGGCTAGGCAAAATTGAAGAGGCAGTGGCATGTTTCCCAATCAAATTGCAGGAAGCCGAAACAAGAATCGCGCTGCTAGAAGATCAGATGAGCGACATGCTGGGGAAGGTGAATGAAGCAGCAAAAAATAAAATTTCTCTGGAGAACAAACTAGAGGAACTTGAGAATCATTCCTGAAGGTCGAATCTTCGAATAGTGGGGGTCCCCGAAGGAATCGAGGGATCTCAAACTCTCCAATGGGCCGACACGTTCATTAAACAAAAGGTTCTTCCAGAATTTGACGGAGATTTAACTATTACAAGGGCACACCGAGTTCCCGCTCATCCTTTCCCAAACTCAAAGATACCACGAACAATGTTGTTGAATTTTGCTGACTTCCGTGTTAAGGAGCGAGTCCTGGCAAAGGGGATACAGCAAAGACAGTTTTCTATAAATAAAACTTCTAAATGTCGAATATTCTCTGACATGTCAGCTCTGGCAGTGCGTAGGCGGAAGGAGTTTGTAAAGTTGTTATATTTGTTTAAAGCTCAGGGTGCCCAAGCCTCAATAGCACAACAATCAAAGCTCCGTGTTTTGGTGAAGGGGAAGTTCCATCTTTTTTCAAATTTAGAAGATGCCCAGAGCTTATTGAAAGAAATCTCTTCTGGAAGTTGAAAATGATTTTGTATAAAAGAAAGTTTAAGCTTCTTCCTTGCTGGGGGTAGTAGGGTCACCAAGGGTGTTGTTCCATGACACTCACTAGGTCAGTAGGGAGGGCTGAAATGTGGCTAGCGTGGCTAGTGGGGTTTTTCACATTTCAGTGGGGGGGGTCTTTGTTTTTCCTTGGAGGGTGGTGGGGTCTGTTGGGGGGGTTATTAGCAGTAGAAAGAGCAGTAGCAAAAGGAACAAAGAGTGGAGAAAACAGGAGTTTGTATTCGAGTAAACAACAAGCTTATTTAAGAAATAGAAATCGCTAGTAAATGTAGTATTTTGTCAGTCAATGCTAATGGTATGCTTAACAAACAAAAATATGGCGGGCTTATTAGGTGGCTTGCCTCTTTTAATCCCCAAGTCTTGTTTTTTCAAGAGACACATTTAAAGTCTAATTCACCTAAGCTTTATTTACCGAGGGTATTTTCTGATGCTTTTTCGCGTCAGCAGGGTTAGCTATGAGAGGGGTTGCTATTTATTTTTCTAGAAATTTGCCGTGGGAATTTGAACAAGTTCGTAGGGATCCACAGGGGAGATGGTTATGGGTAGTGGCAAAATTAAACGGGAGAATTTTAAATTTTGTAAACTACTATTGCCCGGTTACGGATGATGCCTCGGGGCTGGTTAAGATCAATGAGCTGTTAAGGGGTGTCCCTGGTCAGATTATTATTGGGGGAGATTTTAATTATATACAGGATCTAAAGAAGGATACCTCAAATAAAAATAAAAAACAATTGAAACCAAATACTAAAAGAATCTTTGAGGTTATCAGGCATGACCACCAACTAATAGATCCTTGGTGGAAAGCCAACTCTGACAAAAACAGCTACACATGTCATTCTCGCCGATACCAGACAGCATCCCGAATCTACTTTTTTTTAACATCCAGATCCCTTTATATCCTAAAGGCAGATATTGGGACCAACCCCTTCTCCGATCATTCATATATTAGGCTTGAACTAGAGATTGGCGAAGCGAGAAGCGAGCGATCCAGGTTGCAGATGGATCGTCTCCTTCTCCAAGATCAAAAATGGGTTGAGGGTTTTAGAATATGGATCTCTGAATACTTTAAGATCAATGAGGAGACGGCGGAATCCTTTGCGGTTTGGGGGGGGTTTAAGGCCGCGGCACGAGGACAGATTATTTCTTTTTCGGCTGCTCAGTCGAGAGTTCGCGGGCTAAAATAGCTGAACTACAGATGGCTGTGGAAAGGGCAGAGGTTCACAGAATTTTGTCACGTCCACATCAGTTGGAAAATGCTAGAAAGGCCCTGAGAGATTTCTTTGTATTAGAAGAGATTAGTAGCTCTCGATCCTACCAACAAAGGGTCTATGAAGATAGTCAGATGGTTGGTAAACTGTTAGCCAGCTCTACAAAAACTAGACAAGAAGCGGCTTTAGTCTCGAAGGTGATAGATCCCAAGACCAGAGTGGAAGTGACAAATAGTGATGAGATTGCACAGATTTTTTGGGAACATTTCCAGCAGCTCTACACCACGGAATATCTGGTGGGGGAAGATACTATACAGGAATACTTCGATAATGTAAATCTCCCTAGACTATCTGATTCTCTGATAGACCAGTTAAAATTAGATCTAGAAAGTTCAGAGATTTTGGCTGCCTTAAAATCTACAGCTGGAGCCAAAGCGTGTGGGGAGGACGGGTTTCCTATAGAATTTTATAAGGCTTTCTCAAAAGAATTGATTCCACCTCTGAAAAAACTTTTTAATTATATTAAAAATGGCGGGCAGGTTCCTTCGCCTTTCAAAGAGGCAATTGTTGTCTGCTTCGTAAAAAAGGACAAGAACCCAAAATATGTTAATTCCTATAGGCCCATTAGCCTCCTCAACGCAGATTATAAGATCTTAATGAAGGTTTGGGCGCAGCGTTTTTCATTTGCTGCACAGGAAATAATCCACAAAGATCAGGCCGGCTTTATAGCAGGAAGATCTATGGCAGCAAATACTGAATTTTTAATACAGGCGTTGGACTATTCCAATATTAATTTAACCCCGGCCTGTATCATGATGGTCGATGCGGAAAAAGCTTTCGACCTGGTGAACTGGAACACTTTGTTTTTTGCCCTCAGTAGATTTGGTATTCCTCCTCAGGTTATTTCAATGCTTCGAAATATTTAACAGGGGGCCCAGGCTCAGGTGGTAATAAATGCAAAACGGGCTGGTACAGTAAAAATAAATCGGGGGACACGACAAGGATGCCCGCTCTCCCCTTTGCTCTTTACCTTTTTTATAGAACCATTAGCCATTAGAATGCGAGACAATGCAGCAATTAATGCTCCAATTTCGGGTATGGCCAAATTAAAGCTATTCGCGGACGATATTATTTTATATCTGAAGCCTAATAGCCAGAATTTGGATTTGGCGATTAGGGAATTCAGCAAATTCGAGTTAATTGGGGGTTATAAAATAAACCAAAATAAAACCGAAGTTCTTATTTTGAATACTGATATAAACTTTCTCCCAGCCAACCTCCAGTTGCAAGCCGTAAAGCCTGACCCTATAAGATATTTGGGGATTTATGTTACTGATCAATACCAACAGGTATATAAATTGAATTATGTAAGAATGCAAGGTAAAATCAAGAAATTGTTAGAGCAGTGGCTTTTACTCCCTCTGACTCTGGTGGGACGAGTATCTCTTATTAAGATGTCCATACTCCCGTTACTCATTTTTCTTTTTATTAACATACCTATTAAAATTAATATGGACTATTTTAAAGAGCTGGCAACTATGTTCAGACAGTTGGGGGGGAAAAAGGTATCAAGGGTCAAGCTTCCATCACTACAATTAACTATTGAACAGGGAGGGCTGGCCTTACCGCACATACAAACTTATTACGATGCAGCTTTTTTAGACTTATAAGCTTGTTTATTGGTTTCTAATGGGTTAAAAGATAATTTCTTTGTGGATAAAATGGTGCAGGAAGCCGGTTCTCAGATTTCGATATTTTTTAAAACCTCCAAACTTCCGAAAAAAACAAGATATAAGACGTTGAAGGATTATTCCATCAGACTTCAATCCTTTTTTAAGGGGGCGGGCTCCTTTGTGTTTCATTACTTAAAATTGAGGGAATGCAAGAACCTTGACCTTCAAATTCAATCATGCCATTTGAGAAATTGGGAGGTTTGTGGGCTAGAAGAGCTAAGATATTTTTCAATCCAGAATAGGGTAATTACGTGGCAGGAGGTGTTGTTGAGGAGTGGAGATCAGAGGAAGCCAGCTTTTTTGAGTATTTACAGATTGTCCATTTTTTAAAAAAACAGAATTTTTCTTTTGATATACCGAATAAACTTGTGACTGCCCTTTTTGGGGCAAAGTTAAGAGGAGTAGGGAATTGGTATAATTTGTTACGTAATCAGGGCCAACTCCTATTGATAGAGAACCATCTGGAAAGGGTGACCCGTGAAACGCAATGCACCTTTTCTAATTACGAATGGGAAGCTATATGTTGGCGAGGGAGTAAGCTCTGAGAGCAGCTAATTTTAAAAGAATGGCCTTCTTATCCCGATGGCTGGCCTACTTTACTCCGAAAGCACTCAGTAAAAGGTACCCGTAAGTTGAAAATAGATGCTTTCGATGCCAGTCGGATGGGGAAGGGGGCTGACTACATATTTTTTTTACATGTCCTAGATTGGGGCCTTTTTGGGGGGAGATCTTCACGGCTCTAAACAGGGCATTCAAGAAGAGGATATTGCCCGAGGTCGAGGTGGCCCTGTTTGGAATTAGTAAAGACAGGACGAATTTGAGGAAAGCTGAAGAAACTTTTCTTTCTATCGCCTCCTTAGTAGCCCGCTCCTTATTCTTCAGAATTGGAGGTCTAGGGAAGTTCCCATTTACGACAAATGGTTTAATAAAATGAAACGGACGCGGGCCTTTGAAGAAGCCTACGCGATCCGTGTGGGAGCCTCCAAGAAGTTTAATGAAAACTGGAAGTTTTTAAGTAATTTGGAAAACCAGACAGATGAGTAGCACTACCCTGAAAATGGAGTCTAGGTTTTGTACTATTATTTTTAAAGTTTGGTAGAATAAGGAATATCTTCTTAATAGTTTGGAGGCGTTTTTCCGGACCATTCTAGCACTTTAGCCTAGCACTTTTGCACTTTCACTTTAGCACTGTGGCACTTTATAACTTTTTCATTATTTAGCTGTACTTTTTCGCTTTAGCTTCCAAAATAGCTAGGTAGCTATATATGATAGCTTTGTTTAAAGCAGTTTTTCTGCTTTTATCAGTCATTGGTTGTAGTTCGGAAAGTTGAATGCATTGATTTTATCTAATTTTTAACCCATTTTGATTCCTGTCAATGTTTTTTCATATGTTATTGCAATGTTCTTGATGCTCTGCTCAATAAAAAAAAAAAAAACAATGTTTGAATTGGTTTCTTGCATGGTACATAGTTTATTTTGTTGTCTTTTTATGCAGGGTCTGTTTACCCATTTTTTGAGTTCAAATTAAAGAAAAAAAACTAATCTTGTTATAATGTTTGTAAAGAGATACATTTCATACCTCTGTAAGTGTATAAATGTAAGTGCTAGAAAGTACTGTGTGGCAATTCTTGAAAAAACAAAAGATTGAGTTTTTGTCAGTCGCCGTTTCCGTGGGGCCAGGGGTTAAAACTGCCCCAATTAGGGCTGCTATAGCAGATTTTTTTATGCCACCCATATTACTCAGGTCCCTACTTTCTCCCCCAAATCTAACAAGTGAAGAAAAGCATTCTTAAACACTGGCCAGTACTAAATGCGGTGACTACAATTTGGAACGACCACATCTGAAAGAGACCCGTTAGTGATAGATTCCTTACCTTAGAATAGCCCCAGGCGTCAGACTGGATCCGGAAAGTTTTTCGTCAGCAGTTCCCTCCGCGTTCGTCGCTCGCGTCGTAGGCGCCGAGATGACGTCACGGAGACTACTTAGGTGCCACCCATGCACGCTGACGTCAGTTCTTTCTTTTTCCGCGCCAGCAAGCGCAGATCCGGTTAAGAACACGTACCCTAGTCATTTTTTGACTAATTTCTTTTTGGGACTTTTTCCTACTTCTTTTGAGTCTTGACTCCTGGTGCCACGTACGGATGCTCAGTTTCAATCTTGCGGGGCCTGCCGCCGTCCGAGGTCGGTGGCTGCCCCCATAGCGTCTGTTTCTACTGTCTGGAGCGCGACCATGACTTCCGGTCATGTTCCGACTGTCTGGCCATGGCTCCGAAGGCTTTGCGGGAGCGGTTCCGAAAGCTGCTGGAGGCCCGACAGTCGTCTCCGCGCCGTTTGACGCCCAGGGGTCGGTCGAGGGACCGACCGCGGAGCCATCATCATCGCTCCTCGGGGTCCGCGTCTTCGCCCTCGGAATCGGGTAAGAGACTTCACAAGCACCGGTCGAAGAAGCGCGTACGCTCTCCGACCTCCCCTCCCCACCCCCCCGTCGGTCTCCGGACACGGACGAGGGGGCCAGGGGTCCTTCCCCCACGGCTCCGTTGGAGCCTGTGAGTCCCGCAGTCTACCCGCCCTACCGGGTCCGTCGGAGGCTCCGGCCCAGGTGCAAGCGTTTCTTGCCGCCATGGGCTGCCTTTTCAGACCTAGGGCTCCCGCCGGCGTGCCTTCGGGCCCCGCGGTCCCAATTGAGGGCCCTTGCTTGCCACCGGCTCCGCCGCTGGTGCCAGCGGCGGCTCCTGCGCCGCAAGGTCCTCCGCCCGCGGCTCCGGCCCTGGCGCCGCAAGGTCCTCCGCCGGCGGCTTTGGCCCCGGCGTCGCACGGTCCTTTGCCGGCGGCTCCGGCCCTGCAAGGTCCTCCGCTGGCGGCTCCGGCCCTGGCGCCCCTTGCGGCTCCATTCCCGGCGCCGCACTGAGTTCCGTCGTCCCACCTCCTACTTGGGACATGGAGCCGGATCGGCACCGACCGGCGCCGTTCCCGGCGCCGTTCGAGCAGAAGACTCAGAGGATGCAGGTGGCCTTGGCCTCTCCTCCGCGCTTGGGTTTGTGTCTCCTCCCACTGTCATGGAGGAAGGCGCCACATACACTGTGGTGCTCCGTAGAGCAGCTCAGGCTCTTGGCCTTACCCTGCCTACTGTTACCCTCAAACCTAACCTCCTTACTGCAGTGCTTCAGCCGGCGGCAAGTTCTGTGGAACCTCTGCTTCCGTTCAATGAGGCCTTAACGGATGTTTTGATGGGTACCTGGTCTAGGCCAGCCACAGGGGTCCCTGTGGATAAAAATGTAGCCACACGTCACCGCCCGGCACCGGGTGACCCTGCCTTTTGACGACTCCTCCGACACCGGAGATCCTGGTCATTCCGGCTTCCACTTCCCAAACAGAGCTTGGCAAAAGGTTGTTTTCCTCTGCCAGCCTGGGGCTGCGGTCGGTCAACACCGCATGCCTCCTGGGCCGCTATTCTCACGCTGTGTGGGACACGGTGGCGCAAACTCTGCCCCAGTGCCCCGAAGAGGTTCGGGCTGTGCTTTCCCAAGCTGTTGCAGAGGGGAAAGATGCCGCGAAGTTCGCAATTCGGTGTCGGTTGGACACCGCGGACTCTTTGGGAAGAGCCATCTCCACAACAGTGGCCTTGCGGCGACATGCCTGGCTGCGGTCCACGTGGTTTTCGGGGGATGTCCAGAGTTCCCTCATGGACATGCCTTTTGATGGTACTCGCCTTTTTGGCGATAAGGCAGACAGTGCGCTGGAGCATTTTAAGGACTCTCGGGCTACAGCCAAGTCCTTGGGTCTCTCCACCACCCGCCCGGCCACGTCTACTTTTCGTTCCTTTCGTGGCTGTGGCAGGGGCGCCTCTACACGTCCGTTCAGCCAAAGGCCGGCGCAGAACCAGCCTCAGCGCGGCCACGGGCGTGGTGGCCATCATGGCGGCACAGGGGGCCAGCGTGCGGGTCAGCCCACCTCCGCTCCCGCAGCATCTGCCTCAAAGCCTTCCTATTCCGCGCTTTGCGGTGCACCCCACGCCGGTGGGCGGCAGGATTCAACATCACCTCCCCCACTGGCGCTCTGTCACTTCGGACAGCTGGGTGCTACAAAACGTCCGAAGGGGCTATTCCCTCCCCTTCGAGTCTGCCCCCCGTCCATGCCACCTCAGTTCCACCGCATGACGGGGGATCACTTAGCGCTTCTCCGACAGGAAATCACAGCCCTCTTGGCCAAGGGGGCCATCGGGCGCGTTCCTGGGCCAGACGTAGGACATGGTTGTTATTCCCACTACTTTCTGGTCCCCATCTTACACCTCCGGAACGTCAATCGCTTCCTCCGGACAGAGAAGTTCAAGATGTTGACTCTGGCTCAGGTCTTGGCTGCCCTCGACCCTGGAGCCTGGATGGTAGCGTTGGACTTGCAGGACGCATATTTTCACATTCCCGTCCTGCCGGCCCACCGGCGTTACCTGCGGTTCACGGTAGGCCAGGAGCATTTTCAGCTTACCGTGCTCCCCTTCGGCCTTACAAGCGCCCCTCGGGTGTTCACGAAGGTCATGGCGGTGGTTGCAGCTCATCTGCGCAGGTCAGGGTCAGTCTTCCCCTACCTCGACGACTGGTTGTTGACGGCGGGCTCGCCCCAGGCAGTCGTCACCCACCTTCAGGCTACGGCGACCTCCGGCAGTTGCTGGGGTTCTCCAACAGCGTGCCAAAGTCGCACCTGAGTCCTTCTCAGAAGCTCCCCTTCATCGGAGCGGTTCTGGATTCCACGCAGTTTCTGGTTTATCCTCCCGAGCAGCGAGTCCGGGATATTCAGGCTATGATCTTTCAGCCTCTATCCCGGGTTTCAGTCAGGATGACCCTCCAGCTCCTGGGCCTGATGGCCTCCTGCATTCTGCTACTGCAACATGCCAGGTGGCATATGCGGGCTCTGCAGTGGGAACTGAAGTTCCAGTGGGCACAGCATCAGGGCAACCTGTCCGATCTTGTCCAGATCTCGGAGGGCACTGCACAACAATTGCAGTGGTGGCTCACGAATCGCGATTGGGTCAATGGCAGATCCCTCTCCCTTCCCCAACCGGAGCACACAGTGGTGACGGATGCGTCCCTACTGGGATGGGGCGGCCACTTGGGAGAGGCGGAGATCAGAGGCCTCTGGTCTCCGGTGGAGTCCAGGCTCCATATCAATCTTTTGGAGCTTCGGGCGATCCAACTTGTCTAAAGGCATTCATTCCCTCTGTCCGGGGAGGTGTAGTGCAGGTGTTCACAGACAACACCACCGCCATGTGGTATTGCAACAAACAGGGCGGGGTGGGGTCGTGGACCCTATGTCAGGAGGCTCTGCGCCTCTGGACATGGCTGGAACATCAAGGTATTACCTTGGTGGTTCAACACCTGGCAGGTTCTCTGAACGCCAGGGCAGACGAACTCAGCCGCCGGTGCTTGATGGATCACGAATGGCGTCTGAACTTGGACGTGGCGCAAGGTCTCTTTCTGCAGTGGGGAGAGCCTTGGTTAGATCTATTCGCCACCGAAGAGAACGCGCAATGTCATCAGTTCTGCGCGTTGAAATTTCCAAGGCGGCACTTGCTCGGCGACGCTTTTCGTCGCGAATGGAGTTGCGGTCTGTTGTACGCCTTTCCGCCTATACCACTTCTGCCCAGAGTGCTGAAGAAGATTCGGCGCGACCGGGCCCAAGTCATCCTTGTGGCTCCGGATTGGGCACGAAGATACTGGTATCCCGAGCTACTCAACATGGCGATCGATCCCCCGATCCGACTGCCTCTTCGGGAGGACCTTCTGTCGCAGCAGCAGGGGACGGTCCTCCACCCGAACCTGTCCAGCCTCCACCTCCATGCGGCGACAGTTGACAGCTTTCGATCTTTCTCCCATAGTCTGTGATGTCATTTTGGCAGCCAGGCGTCCCTCCACTAGGACGGTGTACGCCTGCAGGTGGAACAAGTTTGTGGCATGGTGCACAGCGAAGTCTGTGGATCCCCTTTCTGCCCCTCTTTCTGAAGTCCTTCTCTTCCTACTATCCTTGGCCCAGCAGGGCTCTGCTCTGGGCACTGTCAAAGGTTATCTTTCGGCCATCTCTGCCTTTCTCCGGCTTCCAGATCAGCCTTCTCTCTTTAAGTCCCCAGTTGTTAACCGTTTCCTCAAAGGCATTACACACACGTTTCCTCCCGTGCCTTTCATAATGCCTCAATGGGACTTAAATCTTGTCTTGACCTATCTCATGTGCGCTCCCTTCGAGCCCCTTCATAACTGTCCTTTACGTCTTCTTACTCTAAAGCCGGCTTTCCTGGTAGCTATCACCTCTGCCAGAAGAGTGAGTGAGCTCCAGGCTCTTTCTTCTAAACCTCCTTTCCTTTCTGTTCATCCGGACAAGGTGGTTTTAAGGACCCTTCCTTCTTTCTTGCCAAAGGTTGTCACGCCCTTCCACATCGGGCAGACCATCACTTTGCCCACTTTCTTTCCGCCTCCGCATCCTTCAAAAGAGGAAGAGAGGCTCCATCGTCTGGACCCAAAACATGCGCTCTCGTTCTATCTAAAGCGCACACAACAGTTCCGGGTGGGTGACCAGCTCTTTGTTGGGTCATCTCTCGGTGGGTCGTTTTGTGCATCAAAGCATGTTACTCCTTGGCTAAGAAGGAGCCTCCTGTGTGGCTGCATGCCCATTCTACCAGGGCGACAGCAGCCACTACTGCCTTGGGATGCGGCGTTCCCTTGCAGGATATTTGTCAGGCAGCCACGTGGGCCTCGCTGCACACTTTTACCAAGCATTACTGCCTTGACAGTCAAGTCCGTAGAGACGGCTTCTTTGGCCGTTCTGTTCTCCGTGACTTTCTGGTGTAATCTATTCGCAGACCCACCACCGGGGTTGGTATTGCTGGGGTATCTATTCTAAGGTAAGGAATCTATCACTAACGTGTCTCTTTCAGATGCACAAGTTACTACTGGATCCGGAAAGTTTTTTGCGTAGCAGTACCCTTGCGCGTCGGTAGGCGGCGTCGTGCGGCTCCGTGTCCGTCGTCGTGGTCGCCGGGATGACGTCGCGGGCAGTACTTAGACGCCGCCCCTGCGCGCTGACGTCAGTTCTTCTTTTTCCGCGCCAGTAAGCGCAGATCCGGGAAGAGCAGTGCCCTAGTCACTTTTGACTATCCTTTTTGTGAATTTTTTCACTGTTTCTTCAAACGAGTCTTCACGACTCCTAAGGTGTCGTAGGGATGCCCGGCTTTAAGCCCTGCGAGGCCTGTGCTCGCATGATGTCGATCACGGACCCGCATCTCGAGTGTCTCTTCTGTCTCGGCCGAGACCACGACACGAAGTCGTGCCCTGACTGCCGGAAACTTCATCCGAAGGCTTTGCGAGAGCGGTCTCGAAGCTGCTCGAGGTCCGGCAGTCGGCTCTGCGCCGCACCAAGCCCCGGTCCCGGGAGAGGTCGAGGGGCCGGTCGCGGAGTCCCCACCGTTCGTCGGAATCCAAGTCTTCGCGCTCCTCCGGTAAGTCGAAGCACAAGAAGTCTAAGCGGCGTCATCGCTCTAAGACTTCGCCTCGCCGGTCTCGCGACTCGGCTGAGGCCCCAGTCGGCACCGTCCCCGCGGCCCCGGACATGCCTGTAGAGCCGCCCCGGACTACCCGTTCTTTCCGGGGTTGGGGGCGACTCAGGCCGAAATACAGGAATTCCTGTCGGCCATGGCCCGCCTCTTCGGGCCTTCAGGTCCCTCCGGTGCGCCTTCGGGCCCCGCGGGCCCTGATGGGGTTGCCCCGGCGCCGCCGTCGACTCCGGTCCCGGTGCCGCCTGTCCCACCAGCCTTCATCCCGGCCTCGGCTCCGGCCCCGGCCTCGATCCCGGCTCCGGTGGTGCCGCAACCCACATCGGCGCCGGTTGACCTAACCACGCCTCCGCCGACGCCGATGTCCCCGGTGCCGTTCCTGATGCCGTCCGGGGCTCCGGACGACGTCGTTCCCCGGTTCTCTCCGGCTCCGGACATGGAGCCTGACCGACGTCGCCCGACGCCGGTTCCGGCGCCGATGAAACCTTGGGTCCCAAATGTCCCTCCTCCTCCATATTTTGAACAAGAGGAGGACCAGGAGAGCTGGGAGGGGTCTGAGGACCCTCTCACGCAACAGTGTGAGTTTGACCCGGACTGGGTTGAGGAACTTGGGGATGCCAGTGGTCTAGACACCTCCCTGACACTGGCATGCTGTCTCCTCCCGTGGCTACGGAGGAGGGGGCTAATTTTGCAACGGTGTTGCGTAGAGCTGCTGGAGCCTTACATCTCCAGTTGCCTACTGTGGCCGTCAGGACTAACCTCCTGACAGAAGTGCTTCAGCCGGCGGCTTCCTCTTCGGAGACTGTGCTGCCGTTTAATGATGCACTCACTGACGTTCTTTTGGGTACCTGGTCCAAACCCACCACAGGGGCTCCTGTGGATAGGAACGTGGCCCGACGCTCATCGCCCTGCTCCGGGCGACCGCCTGTTTCTCTCCCAACATCCCACCCCTGAGAGCTTGGTTGTCCAAGCCTCTGCCTCCCAAACCGCCTTCCCTACCGCCCCTCCGGATAGGGAATCCAAACGCCTGGACCAATTTGGGAAGAAGGCTTTTCTTCCTCCAGTGCTGGCTTGCGGTCCGTCAACACTGCTTGCCTTTTGGGCCGATATACCCACTCCCTGTGGGATTCGGTGGCGGCTGTTTTGCCGCAGTGTTCTGAGGAGGTCCAGACACTGCTTACCCGCGCCATTGCGGAAGGGCGAGATGCGGCTAAATACACCATCCGTTGTGGCCTTGATACCGCCGACTCGCTGGGCAGATCGCTTGCTACGACGGTGGTGCTACGTCGCCACGCCTGGCTGAGGACAACTGGTTTCTCGGGTGATGTCCAGAATACACTCATGGACATGCCCTTTGATGGAGTCGGTCTTTTTGGTTCAAAGGCAGACCATGCGCTGGAGCGGTTTAAGGACTCACGGGCTACAGCCAAGTCCCTGGGCCTTTCTGTTGTACGCCCTCCGCTCAGCTCTGCTTTTCGCCCCTTTCGTGGCCACGGAAGGGGTGCCCAGTCACGTCAGATGCCCAGCCACCGGCCCGCACAGCAAGCGTCTACACGTGGCCGAGGACGTGGATACCGCCGTGGCGGTTCGGGCAACCAGCGTGCGGGTCAGGCCACCACCTCCAACCCGTCCGCGGCCTCCAAGCCCTCCTAGTCCCTCCTTTCCGGTGCACGGCACGCCAGTAGGTGGCAGGGTCCGCCATCACCTTCACCACTGGCGTCCCATCACCTCGGACAGGTGGGTCTTGGACATTGTCCGAAGGGGCTACTCCCTCCCTTCGAGACCACCCCCCAGCCATGCCACCTCAATTCCACCGCATGTCAGGGGATCACTTGGTACTTCTACAGAAGGAAGTCACGGCCCTCTTGGCCAAGAGGGCCATCGAGCATGTTCCGACCCCAGAAGTAGGTCGTGGTTGCTACTCCCACTACTTCCTGGTGCCCAAAAAGGACAAGGAGGACATGCGTCCTATCTTAGACCTCCGGAACGTCAATCGCTTCCTCCGGAAGGAGAAGTTCAAGATGCTCACCCTAGCTCAGGTCTTGACTGCCCTCGACCCTGGAGACTGGTTGGTAGCGTTGGACTTGCAGCACCCGTTGGAAGTCAGGAATAGTCTCTTTTAGCGACTAGCGTAATGTTATCATGAGTACCTTAGTGTCTGCAGTCTGTCCCATTGAACATTGAGTCCTCTTGCTTAGTCAGCCAATATAGGAGGAGACTGGTTGCCCCATTGATAGATGTGGCTTTTGATATAAGGATGGGCAGTCTTGCTGTCCCCTCACCCAGAACGTCAGTCGTAGGAGAGATTTATTGTCATCTGTCTATGTGAGTAGCTCTGGTGAGCTGGATGCTGTAACCTCTGGTTCAAGTATCTGAAAGAAACATGTTGGTTATAGATTCCTTACCTTAGAATTACCCCCAGGCGTCAGACTGGATCCGGAAAGTTTTTTCGTCAGCAGTACCTCTGCGCGTCAGTAGGTGGCGTCGGTCGACTCCGCGTCCGGCGTTGTGGTCGCCGGGATGACGTCGCGGCAGCTACTTAGACACCACCCTCGCGCGCTGACGTCAGTTCTTTCTTTTTCCGCGCCAGCCAGCGCAGATCCGGGAAGAGCGGTACCTCAGTCATTTTTTCACTAACTTTTTCTCGACTTTTGTCGACTTCTTTCTTCGAGTCTCCGACTCCGAAAAGGTGCACGAGGGATGCCCAGCTTCAAGGCTTGCAGTCCCTGTAGCCGACTGATGTCGGTGACGGATCCGCACCGCGTGTGTCTTTTCTGCCTGGAGCGCGACCACGACCCCAAGTCGTGCTCCGACTGCCGGTCGATGGCGCCGAAGGCTTTGCGGGAGCAGTCCCAAAAGCTGCTTGAACATTGGCAGTCGGCTCCACGCCGTTCGAGGTCCCGGTCGAGAGGGAGGTCGAGGGACCGGTCGCGGAGCCACCACCATTCCGGTTCGAAATCATCGAAGTCTTGGCACTCGGGTCGGGTATGTCGAAGCACAAGAAGAAGTTGAAGAAGCATCGTCGCTCTTCGACTTCTCCTCGTCGGTCGGCCGATCCGACGAGGCACGCCGGTCGTGCCCCTCCCGCGGCTCAGCGCGTGGATCCTGCAGAGCCGACTCCGAGTTTCCCTTCCTTTCTGGGACCCGGATCGACTCCCGCCCAGCTTCGTACGTTCTATGAGGCGATGCATGCCATCTTTGGGCGAACCGAACCCGCCGGCGCGCCTTCGGGCCCCGGGGACTCGGTTGGGGGGGGCCTAGGTCTTCGCTGCTGGCGGCTCCGGGCCCGACGCCGCAGGCCCCCCTTGGATCCAGGCCTGGATCCGGATCGGCGCCGGTTGACCTCGTTACGCCTCCACTGGCGCCGCTTCCGACGGCACCAATACCCCGTCAGACGCCTGTTGGCCCCCCGGCTGGCGTCGACCCTGGCCTCCGTCCTAATGTGGACACGGAGCCGGACCGGCGACGTCCGATGCCGGATCCGACGCCGGGTGGGGTTTTCATGCCCCATTCACTCCTGGGGTCCCTTTTCAACCACAGTGGCACCCAGAGGATGTTGAAGAGGACTGGGGGGGTCAGGTGACCCTTTAACTGACCAGTTGGAAAGTGAACAGGACTGGAGAGAGGAACTGGGGGATGCCAGTGGTTTGGACACCTCCCCTGACCATGGCATGTTGTCTCCTCCTACTGTGGCTACGGAGGAGGGAGTGTCATACGCAGTGGTGTTCCGTAGGGCAGCCGAGGCTCTCAACCTCGAGCTTCCTACGGTGGCGGTCAGGATGGAGGTGCTTCAGCCGGCTGCGATCTCTTCGGAGCCCTTGCTGCCGTTCAACAAGGCCCTCACCCGAGTCCTTTTTGGAACCAGGTCCAGGCCCAACACGGGGGCTCCCGTGGATAAGATGGTTGCCCGACGCCACCGCTCGGCTCCGGGCGACCCCACTTTCCTCTCCCAACACCCCACCCCGGAGAGCTTGGTTGTCCAAGCCTCCACTTCCAAAAGCGCGTTCCCTACCGCTCCCCCGGAAAGGGAATCCAAGAAGCTGGATCACCTTGGGAAGAAGATTTTCTCTTCCGCCAGCTTAGGACTGCGGTCGGTAAACACTGCATGTCTCTTGGGCCTTTATTCCCACTCCGTGTGGGATACGGTGGCGCAGGTGCTGCCTCAGTGTCCGGAGGAGGCCCGGACAGTGCTCTCTCAGGCTGTGGCCGCCGGGAGAGATGCAGCAAAGTTTGCCATACGTTGTGGGCTGGACACCGCCGACTCTCTGGGCAGGACCATTTCAACGTCGGTAGCGCTTCGGCGCTACGCCTGGATGAGGTCGACTGGCTTTTCAGAGGATGTCCAGAACACCTTGATGGACATGCCCTTTGATGGCCGTCGCCTTTTTGGCGACAAAGCAGACAACGCTCTAGAGCGTTTCAAGGACTCACGGGCTACGACCAAGTCCTTGGGCCTCTCCACCCGCCCTGCGCAGTCTGCTTTTCGCCCCTTTCGTGGCTACGGAAGGGGTGCCCCGCTATGTTCCACCCAGAGCCACAGGCCGCAGCAAGTTATCCAACCTTCGCGCGGCCGGGGACGTGGGAACAACCGTCGTGGTTCCGGGGGCCAGCGGGCGGGCCAGTCCACCAACCCCCCCTCCGCAGCAGCCTCCAAACCCTCCTAGTCCTACCTTTCAGGCCCATCAAACGCCAGTGGGCGGCAGGATTCGCCATCACCTCTCCCACTGGCGCACTATTTCGTCGGACTGTTGGGTTTTGCAGATAGTCCGAAGGGGCAACTCCCTCCCCTTCGAGACTACCCCTCCAGCCATGCCACCAAGATACCACCGCATGTCGGAGGATCATCTGGCCCTTCTCCAGCAGGAAGTTACGGCTCTCTTGGCCAAGGGAGCCATCGAGCGCGTTCCTGTCCCAGAAGTAGGTCGTGGTTGTTACTCCCACTACTTTCTGGTTCCCAAGAAGGACAAGGGCCTCCGTCCTATTTTGGATCTCAGGGACGACAACCGCTTCCTCCGGAAGGAGAAGTTCAAGATGTTGACGCTTGCTCAGGTGTTGTCTGCCCTCGACCCGCAAGACTGGTTGGTAGCGTTGGACTTGCAGGACGCTTATTTTCACATCCCCGTCCTGCCGGCCCACCGGCGTTACCTACGGTTCACGGTAGGCCACAAGCATTTTCAAATTACCGTGCTCCCCTTTGGCCTTCCCAGCGCCCCTCGGGTGTTCACGAAAGTGATGGCGGTGGTCGCAGCTCATCTGCGCAGATCAGTGGTTTCAGTCTTCCCCTATCTCGACGACTGGCTGTTGAAGGCAGGCTCGCCCCAGGCAGTCGTCTCCCACCTCCAGACTACGGCCGACCTCCTGCATTCGCTGGGGTTTTCCATCAATGTGCCGAAGTCACACCTGATCCCCTCTCAGAAGCTCCTTTTCATCGGAGCGGTTCTGGACACGACGCGGTTTCGGGTCTATCCTCCCGAGCAGCGAGTCCGGGATATTCAGGCTATGATTCCGATCTTTCAGCCTCTATCCCGGGTTTCGGTCAGAATGACTCTGAGGCTGCTGGGCCTCACGGCCTCCTGCATCCTGCTGGTCGATCATGCCAGATGGCATATGCGGGCTCTGCAGTGGGACCTGAAGTTCCAGAGGGCGTAGCATCAGGGGAATCTGTCCGATTGCGTCCAGATCTCGGAGGGCACTGCACGTCAACTGCAGTGGTGGCTCACGAACCAGGATTGGGTCAATGGCAGATCCCTCTCCCTTCCCCAACCAGACCACACTGTGGTGACGGATGCGTCCCTTCTGGGATGGGGCGGTCACATGGGAGAGGCGGAGATCAGAGGCCTCTGGTCTCCGGCGGAGTCCGGGCTCCACATCAACCTTCTGGAGCTTCAGGCGATTCGTCTTGCACTCAAGGCATTCCTTCCCTCTGTCCGGGGGAGAGTAGTGCAGGTGTTCATGGACAACACCACCGCCATGTGGTACTGCAACAAACAGGGCGGGGTGGGGTCGTGGACCCTATGTCAGGAGGCCCTCCGCCTCTGGACATGGCTGGAACATCAGAGCATATCCCTGGTGGTTCAACACCTGGCAAGTTCCCTGAACGCCAGGGCGGACGAACTCAGCCGCAGGTGCATTATGGATCACAAATGGAGTCTCCACTCGGAGGTGGTGCAAGGTCTCTTTCAACAATGGGAGAGCCTTGGTTAGATCTATTCGCCACCGAAGAGAACGCGCAATGTCAGCAATTCTGCGCATTGGAATTTCCAAGGCGTCACTCGCTAGGCGACGCCTTTCGTCGCGAGTGGAATTGTTGTACGCCTTTCCGCCTATACCACTTCTGCCCAGAGTGCTGAAGAAGATCAAGCGCGACCGGGCCCAAGTCATTCTTGTGGCTCCGGACTGGGCACGAAGAGTCTGGTATCCCGAGCTGCTCAACATGGCCATCGATCCTCCAATCACACTGCCTCTTCGGGAGGATCTTCTGTCGCAGCAGCAGGGGACGGTCCTCCACCCGACCTGTCCAGTCTCCACCTCCTTGCGTGGAGATTGAGCGGCGGCAGTTGACGTCTATCTGAAAGAGACACGTTAGTGACAGATTCCTTACCTTAGAATATCCCCAGGCATCAGGCTAGATCCGGTCGGCGGCGTCGTGCGGCTCCGCGTCCGTCGTCGGCGTCGTGATCGCCGGGATGATGTCGCGGCCAGTACTTAGACGCCGCCAATGCGCGCTGGCGTCAGTTCTTTCTTTTTCCGCGCCAGAAAGCGCAGATCCAGATTGAGCAGTGCCCCAGTCATTTTTTGACTGAATCTTTTTGAGACTTTTTTGTCCAAGTGTCAGTAGGGATGCCCGGCTTCAAGCCATGCGAGATCTGTAATCGCATGATGTCGATTACGGATCCGCACCGTGAGTGTCTCTTCTGCCTGGGGCGCGTCCACGACCTCAAGTCGTGCCCCGAGTGTCGGTCCCTCGCTCCGAAGGCTTTGCGAGAGCGGTCTCGAAAGCTCCTCGATGCCTGGCACTCGGCTCCGCGCTGCTCAAGGTCCCGGTCCCGTGAGAGGTCATGGGGCCGGTCGCGGAGTTATCGTCATTCGTCTGGGTCGAAGTCTTCGTCCTCAGGTAAGGCGAAGCACAAGAGGTCTCAGAAGCGTGGCTCTAAGACCTCCCCTCACCAGTCTCGCGACCCGGCCGAGGGTCCAGACGGTGCCGCCCCGCTGCTCTGGGGGTGCCTGCGCAGCCGACGTCGGCCTACCCGCCCTTTCCGGGTCCGACGTTGACTCCGGCCGAGATACAGGAGTTCCTGTCGGCCATGGCCCGCCTCTTCGGGCCTAAGGGTTCCCCCGGTGCGCCTTCGGGCCCCGCGGGCCCCAGTGGGGATCCTCCCTCGGCAACACCGGCGGCTCCGGCCCCGGTGTCTCCGGCGGCTCCGGCCCCGGCGCCGCAGGACCCCCTCGGATCCAGGCGTGGATCCCGGTCGACACCGGTTGACCTAACCACACCTCCACCGGCGCTGACCTCACCGGTACCGTTGACGGCGCCGTCCGAGGCCCCGGACGGCGCCGTCCCCAGGTTCTCCCCGGCACCGGACACGGAGCCGGATCGACATCGCTCGACGCCGATTCCGACGCCGATGGAACCTTTTGTTCCTTAAGTCCCTCCTCCTTACTTTTCACCTGTTTTGGAGGACGAGGAGGACTGGAAGGGGTCTGAATACCCTCTCACAGCTCAATGTGAGCCTTATCAGGACTGGGCTGAGGAACTGGGGGATGCCAGTGGTCTGGACACCTCTCCTGACCTTGGCATGCAGTCTCCTCCTTCCGTGGCTACGGAGGAGGGAGCAAGTTATGCTACGGTGTTGCATAGGGCGGCTGAGGCCCTGCGCCTCGAGCTACCTACGGTGGCTGTCAGGACTAACCTCCTGACGGAAGTGCTTCAGCCGGCGGCTACCTCTTCGGAGCCACTGCTGCCGTTCAACGACGCACTTTCGGACGTTCTTTTGGGCACCTGGTCCAGGCCCACCACAGAGGCTCCTGTGGACAGGAACGTAGCCCGACGCCATCGCCCAGCCCCGGGCGACCCCCTGTTTCTCTCCCAACACCCCACCCCCGAGAGCTTGGTTGTCCAAGCCTCTGCCTCCCAGAGCGCCTTCCCTACCGCTCCACCGGATAGGGAATCCCAAAAACTGGACCAGTTTGGGAAGAAGGTTTTTTCTTCCGCCAGTGCTGGCTTGCGGTCCGTGAACACCGCTTGCCTTTTGGGCCGTTACTCCCACTCTCTGTGGGATTCGGTGGCGCAAGTGCTGCCCATGTGTCCTGAGGAGGTCCAGGCACTTCTCTCCTGTGCTGTTGCGGAAGGGAGAGACTCAGCGAAGTTCACCATCAGATGTGGTCTAGATACCGCTGACTCGCTAGGCAGATCGCTTGCTACGACAGTGGCGCTTCGCCGTCACGCCTGGCTGAGGACCACTGGTTTCTCGGGCGATGTCCAAAACACCATTATGGACATGCCCTTTGATGGTATCCTCCTTTTTGGCCATAAGGCAGACAGCGCGCTGGAGCGCTTTAAGGACTCGCGGGCTACGGCCAAGTCCTTGGGCCTCTCCGCCTTGCGTCCTCCGCAGCCGTCTGCTTTTCGCCCCTTTCGTGGCCACGGAAGGGGCGCCCAGTCACGTCCACTGACCAGCCACCGGCCCGCGCAGCAAACGCCTTCGCGCGGCCGAGGATGTGGCTCCCGCCGAGGCGGGTCAGGTAACCAGCGAGCGGGTCAGGCCACCGCCTCCGCCCCGTCCGCTGCCTCCAAACCCTCCTAGTCCGTCCTTTCCGGTCCACAGCACGCCAGTGGTGGGCAGGGTCCGCCATCACCTTCCCCACTGGCGCACCATCACATCGGACAGGTGGGTTTTGGACATTGTCCGAAGGGGCTACTCCCTCCCCTTCGAGACTGCCCCTCCAGCCATGCCACCTCAGCACCACCGCATGTCGGGGGACCATTTGGCACTTCTTCGCCAGGAAGTTGCGGCCCTCTTGGCCAAGGGGGCCATCGAGCGCGTTCCGACCCCAGAAGTAGGGCGTGGTTGCTATTCCCACTACTTTCTGGTGCCCAAAAAGGACAAGGAGGACATGCGTCCTATCTTGGACCTCCGGAACCTCAATCGCTTCCTCCGGAAGGAGAAGTTCAAGATGCTCACCCTAGCTCAGGTCTTGATTGCCCTCGACCCCGGAGACTGGATGGTAGCGTTGGACTTGCAGGACGCATATTTTCACATCCCCGTCCTGCCTGCCCACCGGCGTTACCTGCGGTTCACGGTAGGCCTCGAGCACTTTCAGTTCACCGTGCTCCCCTTTGGCCTTTCCAGCGCCCCTCGGGTGTTCACGAAAGTGATGGCGGTGGTCGCAGCTCATCTGCGCCGGTTAGGGGTTCCAGTCTTCCCCTACCTCGACGACTGGTTGTTGAAGGCGGGCTCGTCCCAGGCAGTCGTCTCCCACCTCCAGACTACGGCCGAACTCCTGCACTCGCTGGGGTTCTCCATCAATGTGCCGAAGTCGCACCTGGTTCCTTCTCCACAGCTCCTTTTCATCTGAGCGGTTCTGGACACAAAGCAGTTTCGGGCCTATCCTCCCGAACGGCGAGTCCAGGATATTCAGGCTATGATTCCGATCTTTCAGCCTCTATCCTGGGTTTCGGTACGTATGACCCTGCGGCTGCTGGGCCTCATGGCCTCCTGCATCCTGCTGGTCGATCATGCCAGATGGCATATGCGGGCTCTGCAGTGGGACCTGAAGTTCCAGTGGGCGCAGCATCAGGGGAACCTGTCCGATTACGTCCAGATCTCGGAGGGAACTGCACGTCAGTTGCACTGGTGACTCTCGAACCGGCAATGGGTCACGGGCAGATCCCTCTCCCTTCCCCAGCCAGAGCACACAGTTGTGACGGATGCGTCCCTTCTGGGATGGGGCGGTCACATGGGAGAGGCGGAGATCAGAGGCCTCTGGTCTCCGGCGGAGTCCCGGCTCCATATCAACCTTCTGGAGCTTCGAGCGATCCGACTTGCACTGAAGGCATTCCTTCCCTCTGTCAAAGGGAAGGTAGTGCAGGTGTTCACAGACAACACCACCGCCATGTGGTACTGCAACAAACAAGGCACAGGAAGTGTCCCAGGACTGAATCCAGGATCCAGTCCTGTGGTTAGAAAAGTGCTCTGCAAAGTAATCAATTGTAATTAAGTATAATTTTCCATTGAGCTCAATGTTGCATTGAATTTGACCCTGTGTTGCCTCTTGCACCAACTGTGATAACCACTATCAACAAAGTCTATTGCCTATCTGTAAGGTGAATAACCAAAGCATCTCATACTGAGAAAGTATATTTTGATCCTATTGTTGGTTCTAAAATAAAACAAGCATATATTTTTTTTATATACAAACCATTGGCCTAGAGTTCAGTTCTTGTGTGTGTGGCTTCATTTGCTGACTGAGTGTGTACAACAAATGCTTTACACTGTCCTCTGATACTGCCTTACTGCTCGACCAAGCTACCACTTTGGAGAGTAAGGTTATATCTAACTTTAGCCTCTGTCAACCCTCTGGGGACTGTGGACTCTGTACACCCTGAACCTTACTTAGGTACAGTATATACAGAGCCACTTTCCTACAGCGTCGTTCCCCGGTTCTCTCCGGATCCGGACACGGCGCCGGACCGACGTCGCTCGACGCCGGCTCCGACGCCGATGAGACCTTGGGTCCCACATGTCCCTCCTCCTTACTTTGAACCAGAATTGGAGGACGAAGAGAACTGGGAGGGTCTGATGACCTCTCACACAGCAATGTGAGTTTGATCAGGACTGGGCTGAGGAACTTGGGGATGCCAGTGGTCTGGACACCTCCCCTGACACTGGCATGCTGTCTCCTCCTTCCGTGGCAACGGAGGAGGGAGCAAACTTTGCAACGGTGTTGCGTAGAGGAGCTGGGGCCTTACACCTCCAGTTGCCTACAGTGGCTGTCAGGACTAACATCCTGACGGAAGTGCTACAGCCGGCGGCAACCTCCTCGGAGCCACTGCTGCCGTTTAACGAGGCGCTTTCAGACGTTCTTTTGGGCACCTGGTCCAAGCCCACCACAGGGGCTCCTGTGGATAGGAACGTGGCCCGACGCCATCGCCCTGCTCCGGGCGACCCCCTGTTCCTCTCCCAACACCCCACCACTGAGAGCTTGGTGGTCCAAGCCTCTGCTTCCCAAAGCGCCTTCCCTACCGCTCCCCCGGATAGGGAATCCAAACGCCTGGATCAATTTGGGAATAAGGTCTTTTCTTCCTCCAGTGCTGGCTTGCGGTCCGTCAACACCACTTGCCTCTTGGGCCGATATTCCCACTCCTTGTGGGACTCGATGGCGCAAGTTCTGCCCCAGTGTCCTGAGGAGGTCCAGACACTGCTTTCCCGCACCATTGCGAAGGGAAGAGATGCGGCAAAGTACACCATCAGATGTGGCCTTGATACCGCCGACTCGCTAGGCAGATCGCTTGCGACGACAGTGGCGCTGCGCCGTCACGCCTGTCTGAGAACCACTGGTTTCTCGGGTAATGTCCAAAACACTCTTATGGACATGCCCTTTGATGGGGTCGGTCTTTTTGGGAACAAGGCAGACCATGCGCTGGAGCGCTTTAAGGACTCGCGGGCTACGACCAAGTCCCTGGGCCTTTTTGCTGTACGCCCTCCGCAGCCGTCTGCTTTTCGCCCCTTTCGTGGTCACGGAAGGGGCGCCCAGTCACGTCCGCTGCCCAGCCACCGGCCCGCGCAGCAAGCGTCTTCGCGTGGCCGAGGACGTGGCTCCCGCCGTGGCGGGTCAGGCAACCATCGTGCGGGTCAGGCCACCAACCCCATCCGCGGCCTCCAAGCCCTCCTAGTCCTTCTTTTCAGGTGCACAGCACGCCATTAGGGGGCAGGGTCCGCCATCACCTTCACCACTGGCGTGCCATCACCTCGGACAAGTGGGTCTTGGACATTGTCCGAAGGGGCTACTCCCTCCCCTTCGAGACCACCCCCCCAGCCATGCCACCTCAATTCCACCGCATGTCAGGGGATCACTTGGTGCTTCTTCAGAAGGAAGTTGCGGCCCTCTTGGCCAAGAGGGCCATCGAGCGTGTTCCGACCCCAGAAGTAGGACGTGGTTGCTACTGCCACTACTTTCTGGTGCCCAAAAAGGACAAGGAGGACATGCGTCCTATCTTGGACCTCTGGAACGTCAATCGCTTCCTCCGGAAGGAGAAGTTCAAGATGCTCACCCTAGCTCAGGTCTTGACTGCCCTCGACCCTGGAGACTGGATGGTAGCGTTGGACTTGCAGGACGCATATTTCCACATCCCCGTCCTGCCAGCCCACCGGCGTTACCTGCGGTTCACGGTAGGCCTCGAGCATTTTCAGTTCATTGTGCTCCCTTTTGGCCTTACCAGCGCCCCTCGGGTGTTCACGAAAGTGATGGCGGTGGTCGCAGCTCATCTGCGCCGGGCAGGGGTTCCAGTCTTCCCCTACCTCGACGACTGGCTGCTGAAGGCGGGCTCGTCCCAGGCAGTCGTCTCCCACCTCCAGACAACGGCCGAACTCCTGCACTCGCTGGGGTTCTCCATCAACGTGCCGAAGTCGCACCGGATTCCTTCTCCACAGCTCCTTTTCATCGGAGCAGTTCTGGACACGACGCAGTTTCGGGTCTATCCTCCCTAACGGCGAGTCTGGGATATTCATGCTATGATTCCGATCTTTCGGCCTCTATCCTGGGTTTCGGTACGGATGACCCTGAGGCTGCTGGGCCTCATGGCCTCCTGCATCCTGCTGATCGATCATGCCAGATGGCATATGCGGGCTCTGCAGTGGGACCTGAAGTTCCAGTGGGCGCAGCACCAGGGCAACCTGTCCGATCACGTCCAGATCTCGGAGAGGACTGCAAAACAGTTGCAGTGGTGGCTCTCGAACCGGCAATGCGTCATGGGCAGATCCCTCTCCCTTCCCCAGCCAGAGCACACAGTCGTGACGGACGTGTCCCTTCTGGGATGGGGCTGTCACATGGGAGAGGCGGAGATCAGAGGCCTCTGGTCTCCGGCGGAGTCCCGGCTCCATATCAACATTCTGGAGCTCCGGGCGATCTGACTTGCACTCAAGGCATTCCTTCCCTCTGTCAAAGGGAAGGTAGTGCAGGTGTTCACAGACAACACCACTGCCATGTGGTACTGCAACAAACAGGGCGGGGTGGGGTCGTGGACCCTATGTCAGGAGGCTCTGCACCTCTGGACATGGCTGGAACATCAGGGCATATTCCTGATGGTTCAACACCTGGCAGGTTCCCTGAACGCCAGGGCAGACGAACTCAGCCGCAGGTGCATGATGGATCACGAATGGCGTCTTCACTCGGAGGTGGCGCAAGGTCTCTTTCAGCTGTGGGGAGAGCCTTGGTTAGATCTGTTCGCCACTGAAGAGAACGCGCAATGTCAGCAGTTCTGCGGGTTGGAATTTCCAAGGCGGCACTTGCTCGGCGACGCTTTTCGTCGCGAGTGGAGTTGCGGTCTGTTGTACGCCTTTACGCCTATACCACTTCTACCCAGAGTGTTGAAGAAGATTCGGCGCGACCGGGCCCAGGTCATTCTTGTGGCTCCGGACTGGGCTCGAAGAGTTTGGTATCCCGAGCTACTCAGTATGAGCGTCGATCCCCCGATCCGTCTGCCTCTTCGGGAGGATCTTCTGTCGCAGCAGCAGGGGACGGTCCTCCACCCGAACCTGTCCAGTCTACACCTGCTTGCGTGGAGATTGAGCGGCGGCAGTTGATTCCTTTTGACTTGCCTCCCGAAGTTTGTGATGTGATTCTGGCAGCCAGGCGTCCCTCCACTAAGGTGGTATACGCCTGCAGGTGGAACAAGTTTGTGGCATGGTGCACAGCAAAGGCTGTGAATCCTCTTTCTGCCCCTCTTTCTGAGGTTCTTCTGTTCCTTCTTTCTCTGGCCCACCAGGGTTCTGCCCTGGGTACCATCAAGGGCTATCTTTGTGCAATATCGGCCTTCCTCAGGCTTCCCAATCAGCCCTCTCTTTTTAAGTCCCCTGTTGTTAACAGGTTTCTTAAAGGCATTACACACCTCTTTCCTCCTGTTCCGTTTATAATGCCTCAGTGGGACTTAAATTTGGTTCTTACTTTCTTAATGTGCGCTCCCTTTGAGCCTCTGCATAACTGTCCTCTTCGTCTTCTTACTCTGAAGACAGCCTTTCTGGTAGCCATCACCTCTGCTCGGGCGGGTGAGTGAGCTCCAGGCTCTTTCATGCAAACCCCCCTTTCTGTCTGTTCATCCAGACAAGGTTGTTCTTAGGACGCGTCCGTCCTTCTTGCCAAAGGTGGTTACTGCTTTCCACATTGGGCAGACCATCACTTTGCCCACCTTCTTTCCGCCTCCGCATCCTTCCAGAGAGGAAGAGAGGCTCCACCGTCTGGACCCAAAACGTGCGCTTTCCTTTTACATCAACCGCACACAACAGTTCCGGGTGGATGGCCAGCTCTTTGTTGGCTACGTGGGCGCCAAAAAAGGTCGGGCAGTACACAAGAGGACCATCTCCTGCTGGGTAACTGGTGTGTATCAAGGCCTGCTATTCTTTGGCTAAGAAGGAGCCTCCTGTTGGGCTGCGTGCCCATTCCACCAGGGCAACGGCTGCTACCACGGCTTTAGGCCGCTGTTTTCCATTACAGGATATATGTCAGGCAGCTACGTGGGCCTCGCTGCACACGTTTACCAAACATTACTGCCTTGACAGCCAGGTCCGGAGGGATGGCTTCTTTGGCCGTTCTGTCCTCCGGGACTTCCTTGTCCGAATCTGTTCGCAGACCCACCACCGGGGTTGGTATTGCTGGGGTATCTATTCTAAGGTAAGGAATCTGTCACTAACGTGTCTCTTTCAGATGCACAAGTTACTAACTTGTGTAACGATATATCTGTAAGAGACAGTAGTTAGTGACAGATTTCTTACCGCCCCACCCATCCTCCCCGTTCTGCGAACTGATTTCTAGGGTTAAGGACATTCCTTTCAGGGCCCTAGTATTTTTCAGACACCTATGTCAGCTCCTTGCATGGCTCTTCGTTCCTGGCGCGGAAAGTCGTGTACAGAACTGACGTCAGCGCGCAGGGGCGGCGTCTAAGTACTGCCCGCGACGTCATCCCGGTGATGCCGACGATGGACGCGGAGTCGCACGACGCCGCCTACCGACGCGCAAGGGTACTGCTACGCAAAAACTTTCCGTATCCAGCCTGACGCCTGGGGATATTGTAAGGTAAGGAATCTGTCACTAACTACTGTCTCTTACAGATATATCGTTACACAAGTTAGTAACTTGTGCATTACAAGCAAAACACAACCTCTTCACCTTTGCCTCATCCAACACTTCAATGAGGGTCAGGTCTAAACACCCTATGCAAATTCCGAACTGTAACATAAGGGTGTCTGTCTAATCAGCACTTCTCTGCTTCCTGAAGCGCCACAGCCTAAGCTGTCTCCCTTGATACCAGGCACTTGTTCCAACCTTCTGCGTCGAGATCTGCTGCTCACAGATGTGTATCCTACTGTGCTCCTTCCCTTGTTGTCTTGAGGGATCTTCGGCAGTGTCTTCGCGGGGCACCACCACAACCAAGCCCTACTTCCTTCATCTCAGCCTGTACTGTATCCCACAGCCGGTCTCGAGGCTTGTTGTCACAGCTCCAGGCCGAGACGTAGAATCCAGCTGGAGCAAGGGGCTAGTGTTGGCTGAACAAGATGGCCAATTCAAGAGACTATTGTCTATCTTAAAGGATGAATTTAGTTTGCCTGAAGTGGCGCATGATTAAGAATATATGTAGGGCCTCGTGGGTTGCTAAATAATAGTGTCCGCTATCTTGAGGCTCTCAGGCCCTATCCCACGGTGACTGCTTTTAAAAGCATTACTTCACGTATGCAGTCTGGTCTATCTCGAATAGTACCTCCTATTCTTCTGGTTGCTGAAGCTCCCCGAGGAGATGAGAAATGACTATTTCAATGTGCAGATAGCCTGCTTTGGTCCATTCCATTGCTCCCTAGTTGCGAACACTGTTCAACAACTCCTTTGTGGCAACAGTGGTTACAGAAACTCTGAAGCATGCTCTGTTTTCCCAGCGTTTTAATAAAAATAGCGCTAGATTATAAAACAATTGAATTTTGGCCCTGTCTGCCATCTACATTATTCGTGAGAGCTACCAGAGAGAGCAGTCACATGTACATTTCTGTGACTTCGCTTTAGTCTTGTCAGTCCCTGTATTCATCCCGTAAGCTATTAGAAAGAATTGGCTTGTGAGATTCAGGCACTCCGATGAAGTTAGAGCTGTCCGTGCTGTTTGAAAGCATTAAGAGTGGGACAACGAGTGACCTACCTCCGTGAAATAGAATGATGTGGTGCTGTGCTGGATTAAGTCAGATTCACACTCTGAGTGTAGCCAGTCTCTTCAGCTGTCCCCTCAGGAGCCAGCTAGTTGTTTTTATACGTACATTCCACTGGTTTATTCTATTGCCATTTTTTCCCCTTAACTCTGTGCTCGCATACGTGCGTGCAGTCAGTTATTGGACGTGTGAAAACTGGCTTCAGTTAAATGCCTGTAAACGGTGCATATGCTTGCTGGCAGAGCTAACAACCTCTAGATACCCCTACCGCCGGGTTCTGTCTAGCTGAGATAGGACCTGCCCCTTAACACGCATCGAAGTCACGATTCTGGAGTTTGTTTTGTAACTTTTCGATGTCAACTTATCATTGACAGTTAGGTTTACAACATTGCGCAGACTTATTGCCTACACAGTAAAAGTTATACGCAAAATGTAACCTGTCCTTCCTTCATTAGCAGCTCTGTTATCTTGTCACTAGTTACATGAGGGTAGATTATTCCAAGAAGCTTTTCCTTTCCTCTTGTAAGCATATCCTCAGAAGACTAGAGCATGCCTGGAGTGCAGCCTTCGATTGTCCTCGGGAGATCCCTTCCATGCATTGAAGCAGCTCTACTAGTTATCTGTTGAAAGTACTCTGTAGAGTCTATTGCTGTATATGTATAGAAGGCGGGCCCTGAATTTCTTAATTCCAATCTGTATTCTACTCTTCCACCTGTGCTCCCAAGATGAGCCACCTCTATGATTGTAGTATCCAGATCAAAAAAGTGGTTTGCAGGAGTGACGATCATTTTGTTAGTGGCGGCCTTCTTTTGGAACTCACTGTGGAAAGATCGGTTTCTCACATAGGACCATATGTTTTTGAGAAAGACTAGCTTCAGTTATGTACCTTTAAAATCAAGGCTTACCTATGCATCTGAGCCATTTGCTTGTTTGTTTCTCATGGTAAAGGTCTTATTGCTTAGTATCACTATGCCGATGTTGTGGTAGGAGCACACCCTATTTGAATAGCATAACAGATCAAAATACAGCTGTGCGTTTCTCCCGCTTTATTGCAAAGCAGGAGCAACTTGTGCAGAGTGGGGTCTCCTGTGATTGTTAAAAAAAAAACGGCACTTTCTCTCTTTTAAACATTTAGCGTGATACAATTTGGTGAATAGTTTCCTTCTTCTGGATTTTCATTTTGCTATCTTACATAGCACAACATGTACTTTGTGCGGTTCTTTTTCTCAAGGCAATCTTTTTTTTGCAAGAGTAGTGGATCTCGCAATCCCATGTGAAATTCAGAGTCGAGACTGTACAGATTGTGTTTCTTGGCCGAGAGTCCCCCTCCTTTGGTTTTGCCATGGTGTGTCCATTAGGGTGCTTCAGCCTCTAATGGACTGGTGACCGCTGCAGGGGCTCCTAATGTTCCATCCATTTCCTACTCAAATAAACCTTTTCTCTTTAATTGTCAAACACCTTTCTTTGTGCTCCTCGACCTTTGCCACATTGTCTTAATCAGGTTGCCAAAATTTAAGTAGGCAAGAGGAGCAAGTTCAGTCTTCTAAGTTCAGTCTGTCTTACTGTTTGATCAGGTTCGCATTAAAGGAATACTGGATAACGGCAGATGAAAATTCATGTGATTGTTCATTCATCCATGTGAAAATGCAAAGAGCTGATCCTCAGTTTTTCGCTTCAGAAGAGGCCTTCCCTTCCCTTGCAAAATGTCTTTCATGTGAAGCATCTTTGGTCATTAGCTCAAACCGCTGTAAAGATTTGCACATCCTTTTTTTCAATTATGCAGGATTACTCAAATGGCAGCCTCTAAACAATGCACCACTCCTTTTTTTACTTTGATCTTTTAGGTTACTGGTGCCTAAAATGGAACCCAGGAGAGCTGTAGTGCCTCATTCTTCACCTTCTGGTCTAACATTCTTAAATGTCTCAAAACACCTTATCCTCCATGGTCAACACTTTCAAGCAGACCCATTGGTAAAACCTCCTTCTATACGGTTCCGCCAGTACTCTAGCCGTGTTGCTGGGAAGATCTTATTTGACATTTCTGGATATTAATTCTTCATGAGAATAATGTACGATACTACTTTTGCATTTCAGTCTCTTGACCCTATGTTGCACAAGGGCAACATTTCTAATCACTTCCTCACTGTCGATGTACATTTCAAAAACCCCTTCCATTTTAGCTTGAGTATTTCCAGGCAACGATCTCTGATTGACTAGAGCCTTGACCATTAGGGTTTGTTCATTAGGCTAAACGTCTGAATATACTTATCCAGAGTGCCTCTGCTCTCTCAGGTTCTTTAACTTTCAAGTTTGTAGTTGAATGTAGAGTATACATTTCACTGAAAGAGACTTATTCTCTGTTCATGACGCATTGACCTTCTGTTAATAATGAAGCTATGTACCAAAAAGCCTAGACTATCCTCTTTACCCCTTGATGATATTTACTATCGTCACTGGAGGAAGGATGCCTAGTTCTAAACCTGCTGCTTATGGCCAAACCACCCTTGTGAGAGTGCCATTATATGATTATAATCGAAGACCCCAGCAGTTTGTTTGGCTCAGTTCATAGATGTAAGGGTTTGCAGGAGATACTTTTTATAAGGTAGCCAATGGTGGTGTTCCCGCCAACAAATTAGGATACTACCCAGTTGTGATATTTTTGTGGCCCACTTGTGACTTTGTAAGTTGGAGTCCCTGAGTCCTCCACTAGCCCTATCCCTCTGAAAAGTCTTATGAATGATCTTTGCCTGTTGGCATACCCACGTAGTCTCCTGAAGGAGTCTACTAACATCCTTTGGCACAAGGGCTAACAGAATGGTTCAATGTTAATATTTTAACTGATGCGTTCTTACTGTTTTAGAGACTTATATGGTTCATCAGCAGGGAAGGTGGAAGTCCTCTTCTATCTTTCCCGCTTTTTTTATTGAAGTAACTCAAAACGTTGTAATTTCCCTTACTGGTATCACACTATCATTTCTCATATCCTCCTGGGTTGCTTTTTCAGTGGGTAATAGGTCATAGAGCTCTCCTTCACATCCAAAACTTGGAGAAATTCTGCTACATTTTTTTAAAACTCTTTTTATTGATACATACGCAACACACAGTACATTTGACAAGTGTCATGGCCTGGAAATTTCGGCCCTGCATTTTGTTAAATCAACATACAAATTGGTTTTGTAGAATAATCAACAATTTGTTCTTCCCCATTCAAACCACCCACCCGTCCCTTGATCCCGGAGAGCGACAGTTTGCTTAGCTGTTACGTTATCGACATTTTCTCACCCTACGCCGTAGCTGTGTACTAGTAAGTGTTATGTGGACGATGTTGTGTAGGTAATACCCTGCTCATTTACAATCCCCTATATGTTTGCCATTTACTCCAAATTGTTTCCAACTTTTGCGGGCAACCCCTGCTCGAGTATATAGTTTTCTTCACTAAACTGCACCAATCCATTTCAGACTTTCAATCCGCTATTTTTGGTGGGGCCCCCACCCGCCCCCAGCATCTTGCAACATTTCGCTTTGCCACCACTGCCACCAGTGATAGCCAGATTTTCATGTATCGTGATTTGTGGTAGGAACCATTTGGGCTCAATTGGGACCGGCTGACACACTATCCTGGCCATAACCCTTCCAATCCCTTGCCAATATTCTTGTATGATTGGACAGTCTCATAGTACGTGATAAAAGGTCCCTTCTTGGCCACAACTTCTCTGACAGTGGCTTATCTTGAGTGTCCTATACGATGCAACACTGTTTTTGGCATAATATGTCCCTTGTAGTATTTTATTTTGTATCAATCTGAACCTGGATCGTATTGCTACCTCCCTAGGGCTTTGTAATGCCTCCACCCATTCATCATCATCTAGGTTTCCCAGATCGCCCTCCCATGAGGTCTTTAGAGGACCCAGAACATCTGGGGAGTTGTTTATTATTTTTTTGTATATTAGCAATATCGCTTTGGAGGTTAGCGGGTCTGTGAGTAGTCGATCTTCCAAGGGGGAAGCTTCTACTACTCCTTCACCTTCGACGATGTGGGTCCTAAGGGCATGGCCAAGTTGTAGGTATTTTAACCACTCACCCTTTCCCAATTCATACTCTTGCTGTAACGTTACGAATTTAATGTAGACTTGTTCTCTCCACACGTCCCCGAGTTTCTCTAATCCCAGTAGTTTCCACTTGCTAAAGTGTTTCAATTTTTTAACTTGTGGAAGCCCAGCTTTGCTCCAGAGTGGGGTCATTTGTATCAGTCTTCCCTCCCAACCTAGATATTTGTTGACAGTACTCCATACTGTTATTATTGTGTGAGTGTGGGTGGTAAGCTCTCTTGGCTGCCTCGTATCGTAGAGTAATGGAAGACACCCCTCTACTCCCATTGCCACTCCACCATCCATGCCCGGTCTGATCGGTCTCCAAACATCCAGTCGTTGACTGTGACCAGCTGTGAGGCCCAGTAGTAGCTTTTAATGTCTGGAATGGCTAAACCGCCTTCATAGACTCCTTTCTGCAACTTGCGAAGCGCTATGCGCGGGGCACCTCTGCCCCAAAGCAGAGAGCGTAGCTCGGCTTCCACCCTCTGGAAGAAGGTATGGGGAATTACATTGGGTGTGTTTTGTAGGATGTATAAGAGTCGGGGTAGTGTCATCATTTTATATAGGGCTCTAGGCCCATCAGTGTAAGGGGAAGCAATTGCCACTGTTTCACATCTTTTATGAATCTATCCAGTTGGGGTATTAGATTTAGATGCTGGAATTCTTGTGGGTCTCTAGTTATCAAAATTCCCAAGTATTTGAAATTCTTAGTTTCTATGGGAACTTTGCATCTAGAGGTCAGATTGGGGATGCCCCCCATCAGTGGGAATAAGAGGGATCTGTCCCAATTAATCTGGTAGCCCGAATATTCTCCAAAGATGCAGAAAATCTGGAGTATTCTGTCTACTGATTGCCGCGGTTTGAGTACATATAATAAAATGTCATCTGCATAGAGGGAGATGCGTTCCTCCCACTCCCCACCCCCCCATACTGGGATGCCCCATATCAGGGGGTCTTGCTGGGTCCATGTCGCTAGTGGCTCTAATGCTAGGGCGAATAGTAACGGTGAGAGGGGGCAACCCTGCCTCGTTCCTTTGCCCAGAGGGAACTTCCTGAACACAGTGTCATTGACTCGTACTTTTGCCAGCAGCCGGTGGTAGAGCAGCCTTACCCAGCCGATAAATTTATGTCTGAACCCCAGATGACCTAGTACTGCAAAGAGGTAGTCCCACTGTACACTGTCAAAGGCCATGCTGGCGTCCAACGACAGCAGTGCCTCTGGTTCTGCCGCCTCCCCACACGTCATATGGAGGACCCCAAACAGTCACCTTAGGTTCAGTCCGGTGCCCCTGTGTGGCATAAATCCGGATTGATTTGGATGTATCAAAGAGGTGATCACCTTACAGAGGCGCATGGAAAGGATCTTGGCTAGCACTTTTACCTCGTAATTGAGTAGGGAGATCGGTCTTTAGGAGCTGCAGTCTGCTGGTGCTTTCCCTTCCTTAGGGATGACCACTATCAGTGCCGTCCTTTGATCGTGGGGAGAGCCCCCTTCTCCCACGCTTCTGTGAGCATGGCCAGCAGGTGTTCTGGTATTTTGCTTAGTGTGCATTTGAACAGCTCTGCAGGTAGGCCGTTTGGCCCTGCTGCTTTTCCTGACTGCAGTGCACGGGTTGCACTTTTAATTTCATCTAGTGTTAGGTCGCCCTCAAGCATTTCCCTATCAGCCTCTGTTAGCTGAGGTAATGCTGTATCTCTCAGGAACTCTTTACATTCATCGTCCGTTCTTTCGATTGTAGAGGAATATAGTTCCTCATAGTAAGCAGCAAATGCCTTGGCTATTTACTCCCCGGTTCGATGATGTCGCCCCTCCATGTCTATTATCTCTGGGACCCACCTACTCCTAGTTCGCTTTTTATCCAGCCATGGCAGAAGTTTGCCTGCCTTGTCCCCACCTTGTATAGTTTATGGTGAGTGGCCAGGGCCTGTGCTCTCGCACTATCTTTTAATAGGTTTTTCAACTCTTTCAACTCTTTCTGCTTTAACTGCAGTCTGTGTTGTAGTTTCCTTGTTCTATATGTGTCCTCTACTATGCTTTCCTCTAGATTAGATATCTCAGTCTCCAGGGTATCACCCCTCAACCTCGCCTCCTTCCGAGACGCCTCTATCATATCCTGTGCCTGCCCTCTCAACACTGTTTTAAACGCCTCCCATAATGTGATCCCCGAGTCCACGGATCCCAAGTACTCGCTGAAGAAGCGTTCGACCCCCTTCTTAATATATGTTGAATTTTTTTTATCTTTAAGATACCAGGGATCTATCTTCTAGGGTAGGGTGTGGGTTCTTCCCGGGCCTCTCAGGATCACCTCCACTGGAGCATGGTCTGACACTCCTCGTGCCCCGTGTTTGACTTCCGTGAAGTTGCCGAAAACACCGGCTTGTGTGAATAAATAGTCAAGTCTGGACAGGCTCCCATGTGCTGCTGACATGTGTATACTGCTTAGTGGTGGGGTGTTGGCTTCTCCATATGTCATTTAGACCCAGTGCAAAAAGAAAGTCTCCCAATTTGCCCACTCTTCTTCCCGAGGTGCATCCCCCCATCGCATCCAGGTCGGCGGAAATTGTCATTCATGTCCCCTCCCATTATCAGACGGCCCTCCTGGAATTCTAAAAGTTTGTGCCCCAGTATGTCTAGTGTGGGCGTCTGTAGCCCCGGGGTGTGTATACTGAACTGAAATTGAATCGTTGCCCCTCCCAGTAGCCGCTCACTGCAACAAATCTGCCCAGTGGGTCTGTCCACACCTTATCACTTCTAAGGGGGAGCGAGGTTCTACAGAGTATGCGTACCCCCCTTGAGTCCGTCGTGTAGCCTGAGTGTGCGAATAAGTGTAGCCGACGCTATTTAGTGCCATACATCTATTACCTAGGAGGTGCGTTTCTTGCAGTAGAATAACATCTGGGTCGTGACTCTTAATAAACTGCAGTACTACGGTTCGTTTGATTCTACTGTTCAAACCGTTTACGTTCCAGAACCATATCCTTAATTTCTTCGTTTGGCTGTCATGATTTTCATCTTGTGTGTTTGTTTCCCTCCCTTTACTTCTCACCTGGGCTTGCCTACCTTCTATTATAGTGAGGTGTTTGTTTCGTGGAGAACTGTTGTGTCTGATTTGCTTTATGGGAGCACTGAAATAAAAAGTTATAAAACAGCAACCATAAAATCCCCCTAGCCAACCGTGATTCCCCCTCCTCCCTGCTGCCCTGCTAAATCGGCTATTCATACCCCAACTGCCCGACCTGCAGAGAGCCTGTCCCCCTAGTAACTTCTTACTCTAATTACACTATTTGTGGGGTGCGTCTCGGCCACGCCGAGTACTTAAGAATTACATCAATCTTTGACCCCTTGCTTTATTTTGTCCTTAAGTTAGCAGATCGTTGTCCCCCTTTGAGGTTTTAGTTATGTGGTGTGCGGTTCATTGCCGCCTTGTCCTTCCTGACCCAGAGTAGATCACTAGGATATGAGGCGGCGCAGGCACCACAGTTCCCAACCGTCTCTTCTTTCCCTGTTCTGTGAGCCTCACCTTTCTGGGCGCCCCCTTCATCTCGATAAGAGTGTCCCATCCCCATTCCGGGTGCCTTCGGGGGGGTTCCCCGCCTCGCTTTGTTCTGGTTGAGATATCATCTTCTTGTCTTGGTGTATTTCCTTTCTGGGGGGTCTCTGTCCTTTGCTCCCTTGTCGAGTGGCTCTGCGCCAGCCCTCCAGCCAATCTCATGTCTTTTCTGGTGATTGGAAGTGCCATGTCTTGCCCTCCGCTATTATTCGGAGCCTTGCCGGGTAAAGCATCATGTATTTTATTTCTCTCTCCCTCAATTCTCGTTTTACCCCTTCAAAGCTCCTTCGTTGTTTTTGTACTTGGAGGGTAAAGAACGGGGAAAAGCGGATTTGAGTGTTTTCAAAGTGTATTTCTCCTTTAGCTCTCACCGCATGGAGGATAGCGTCTCTATCTGGATAGTTGAAGATTTTTGCTATTATTGTCCGTGGAGGCGCCCCGGGCTTGGGCGAGGGCACCGGGGCCCTGTAGGTCCTTTCCACCGAGAAAAATTTAGACAGCCGTTTTGGTCGCAGTGTGTTGGTTATGAAGTCTTAGAGGAATAGGTACGTGCTCTGTCCCTCGGCCCCTTCCGGAACCCCCACCACTCGAATGTTGTTCCTTCTCACCCTTCCCTCCTGACCTTCAATCTTAGCAGCCATAATCTTTGCCTGGTGTGTCAGTGTTTATACTTGCGATTCTAGGCTCTTTGATGTGGATTGGAGTTGGAGGATTTGGATCTCGGCCGTTGTGACTTTTTCAGTCAATTTCTGAAGGTCCGCTCTTATCAGGGTGACCTCCGTAGTTACTGAATCTATTTTTGGCTCCAACACCCACTTGAGGTCTACTATGGCGGCCATAATCGCTCCCAATGAGGGTTCTGCTGCCCCATCGACTTCGCCAGACTGGGGGGGTCTAGGTACTGCATAGTTATCCATTTTGTTGGTTTGGCAGCCCCCTGCCCCTTTGGTTTCACCATGTCTTCTTTTGTTTTGTGCTTGGACTGGGTCTCTTTCTGGATAGTTTCGGCTTGGTCCCCGGTCAGATCCACGCCTCGTGTAATGCAGTTTTACTTTTCCCCTGGTGATCCCCTCTCAGGATTTCAGCTCTTCTTGGGGAGAGGGGTGCTCCTCCCGCCTCTGTGCCGCCCTGAATCAGTATTTTGTCGTATTTTTGGACACTACCGCCCAAGATCTGCGGCGTACGCTGAGTGGTTCGCGAGATCCACCGATCCCAGTTAAGCCGCGGGGGGTGAGGAGGAGCCCAACGCCGACCTACAGTGTCTTTGTAAGAGGGGGAGTAGAAGGGGGGGGGTTTCCTTCCCCTTCGTTGCCTCCCTGGGGTGAGCTCGATTGTCCTGGTTGATGGGTTCCCCCTCACCTCTGTGTCTGCCCGCCGTCCACCCTCCAGCAGCTTCTCCACTCGTAGATTGCTCAGGCCTATGTCGGTATGCGTCTCCGTTCCTCACCGATGCAGGCCTCTTCCGGATGTTTCGTCCGGTCTCGGACCAGGAGCGCCTATGGCCCGACGCCGACCCCGCACACTGGGTGTCAGGCAGGCTTCAGCGCTCCACTCGCCGCTCCAAGCTGCTCGAAGTCATCGCCTGGGTATTTCTCAACGATGGGGACGGGTTGGGGGGAGCTCCACAGTGGCACTGACTCTGGGCATCCGGGCTCGCTGCTCAATGAATACCCCCTTACCTCTTGTGCCGGCTGGTCGTACACCCTCCAGCGGCTCCCCCGCGCAGAGGATGCTCAGGCTTGCCTCGGAACGTGACACCGTTCCTGTCCGGAGTAGGCCTCTTCTGGATGTTTCGTACGGTCACAGACAAGGAGTGCCTGCGGCCCGACGAAGCCTCCGCACACCGGACGCCGGGCTGACCTCAGCGCTCCGCCCGCTTCTCTCACCCGGGTCTTTCTCAGCAGGTGGATGGGCCAGAGGGGGGGTAGCTCTTCAGCGGCCGGTGGCTGTGGGCCGATCTCGCCACCGCAGTAGTGTGAGTCGCTCTCCAGGCTTCATCCTCCTCTCCCCCAGGCCGCTGTCCTCCGCGGCGTCTATGCGTCGTTTTACAAGGTAGGCTGCCTTTCCACTCCGCAGTCTTGTTTACAACCCTCCGTCCGCCAGATTGCGGTCGGAGGTTCCCCACAGTTTGGTCTTTCGTTGTTTCAGGGCAATATCCTATCATAGGAGGGATCTGCTAGTCTGGATTATGGGCGGATTAGGGGGTCAGCTCCTAGGTTTCACGGAGCTCGCTCAGAGTGTGGCCATTTTCGATCGCGGCTAAGCCACACCCCCCTTAATTTGCTACATTTAATTTCCTAAAAGATTAAAGGGAACTCCAGTATATTAGTCGTTCTCTGCTAGTATTCCAGACGGTTAATACTTTGTCATTAGCTTGAAGATGTAATTTGACATTTATGGCTTCTAGGAGGATGTCCTGTACGTCTTCAAAATATCTTATCGCAAAGTCAATGCTCCACCACAGTTAGTAAAAGCAAAGGGGTCACAGACAACCATGCCTGGACTCCCTCCCCAGCTTAAATGTTTAGACATGAACAATTCACCTAGTACCTTTTAAGGGGCCCTAACGATGCAATACGTTTTTTGTTTATCCCACAATTAATTAAGAGCTCTGAACAAGTGAGGCTCATGTATCCTGTCAGTAGCTTTCTCTATGTCAGTGAATACAAATGCTGGGGATTTACATGTCCGATGAGTCCACCATAATAGACAAATCAATCACCCTCTAGGAATGGTCTGCAGAGGTTATGTGCTTAGTAAAGCTCAAGTGGCTAGACAATATGCATAACTGGAGGTTTGTGCTCCTATTTACACTAATGTTAGCATTTAAAAAAAAAAAGGAATAGTGTAAAAAGCACCACAATTAATTGGAACTTTTCCCAGTGTGTGCATCAGCATCATCCACTCTATGGAACACAGGATTTTGTTACCTTTCAGGTATAATATTATAATCAACAGTAATAGTATTCCCTACAAAAATTACATATTATGTTCCGGGAAAACTGACTCACCTTGCAGGCTTATTATATTTAATGACCTTAGTAGTGTCTTTTATCACCTCTTATGTTACTGTCATTGGGGTTAGCAGGTCATCTACTTCTTGCCTTCCAAGTTTAGGGAACTCAAACAACTAAGTTCACCTTTATCCACCAGGATTCAATGGTGTAATGGTTTTACAGCGCAAGACAATTTTTGAATTCATAATGTTTTGGTCTATCATAATCGCACTCTTCACTAGTCTTGTTATTAGGATATTGTAGGAAGCTGGCTCTGTATATACTATACCAAAGTGAGGTATAGTGTGCACAGAGTCCAGTGGATCCCTAAAGGTAGGCAGAGGTAAAGTTAGATAGCACCTCACTCTCTATTTGTGGTTGTGTGGTCGAGCAGTAAGGCAGTATCAGAGGACAGTGTTAAGCATTTGTTGTACACACTCAGTCAGCAAATGAATTCACACACTCAAAGACTGAACTTCAGATCAATTGTTTTTGTATAAAAATATTCTTTGTTATTTTATTTTCTAGAACCAAGCAAGCCTGGCACAGGTAAGCAATAAGTACTTTACAATAGTAATGCAATTGAAATACAGTTTGAATGATAATTGTATATGCACTTTGATTTGATTTACAGTATGGACGCAGAGAAATGCAATACTTAGTAAATACAGTACATAGACTTGAATAGGCTTTTTAGTAAAATAGCAGGTAAGTAACTTTTGAGATTACTAGGCTTACACAGAGTAGTATACCTAGATACTACTCTGGGACATTTCCTGAAAACAGGTAAGTAAAATCGTTTTTGTTAGATTATGCAATTTTAAGAAATTTCTTTAGTTTCTCAAACTCCACACTTAGAAACTTTTCACAGAAAAACAGTCAATGTTATCCTATGGAGGAAAATAGTGTTATCGGTTTTGAGGTAATTATTTGGTAGTGGGAGTTGAGGTTCTGGGGGTAGACTCAGGGGTCACCCAGTGTCAAGGATGCACTCTAGTTACACCCTCAGCGGCACTAGGGTGGCCGGGTGCAGAGTGCCGAAGCCCAATGTTATCCAGTGGGGGATAGGGGGCCTCCGGTTGGTGGCTGCTGGCAAGCAGGCCACTAGGTTGTGGGAGCAAAGCTCCTGAACTTTAGCTCAGGGCAAAAGGGTAAACAAAGTAGCACCAAAGGTGCACCCTCAGCGGCACTAGGGCGGCCGGGTGCAGAGTGCTGTTTCGACGTCGGACGCCCTGTTGTTTTCAATGGAGAACCTCCGGTTTGGAAAGAGACTGCAGGCTTGGGGACGAAGGTCTTCTGGGTGCGACCACTACTTCGAGAGGTAAGTTGGGAAGTTAGGGGTTGGTTAGGCACCGTCGGTTTGGGCACACAAGGCCGTGGGGCGTCGGGTGCAGGGGTGCCTTTTGGGGTCGGATCTTCTTACCAGCTCCTGGTCGCGGTTAGGGGGGCCTTCTGGATTTAGGCTGCAGGCGTCGGCTGGAGGCTTGAGGCAGGTCAGGGGTCGCCGGATCTCGGGTCAGGATCGCCGGGGGGACCTCCTCGTGGTATTTGCCCACTCGAGCTCGGGCCGTGGACGGCGGGTGCAGAGTGGGGCGGATCCGCGGTGTCCGGCCGGAACCAGAGGTTGCAGATGAACAAATCTGGTGTTCACGGGAGACAAAGTCTTTGTGCTTGAAGGCAGGCAGGTCCTCCGGGGTTTTCGATGTTGCTGGCTGCAGGACACACCAGGATTTTGCAGGAGCAGGTTCGAGGGGGAGACAGGCCGGTAGGGCTGGGGCCAACTCAGTGGGCGTCTTCCTCTTGTTAGCTGCTGCACGGCTGTTCGGTCCTTCTTCTTCTTCTTCTTCTTGCAGGTTCTTGTCTGAGGAAGCAAGGTTCAGGGGTGCCCCTAAATACTAGTATCTGAAAGAGACACGTTAGTGACAGATTCCTTACCTTAGAATATCCCCAGGCGTCAGGCTGGATCCGGAAAGTTTTTTGCGTAGCAGTACCCTTGCGCGTCGGTAGGCGGCGTCGTGCGGCTCCGCGTCCGGCGTCGTGGTCGCCGGGATGACGTCGCGGGCAGTACTTAGACGCCGCCCCTGCGCGCTGACGTCAGTTCTTCTTTTTCCGCGCCAGTAAGCGCAGATCCGGGAAGAGCAGTGCCCTAGTCAATTTTTGACTAACTTTTTTTCGTGAATTTTTCACTGTTTCTTCATCGAGTCTTCACGACTCCTAGGTGTCGTAGGGATGCCCGGCTTCAAGCCATGCGGAGCCTGTGGTCGCATGATGTCGATCACGGACCCGCATCTCGAGTGTCTCTTCTGTCTCGGCCGAGACCATGACACGAAGTCGTGCCCTGACTGCCGGAAACTTCATCCGAAGGCTTTGCGAGAGCGGTCTCGAAAGCTACTCGAGGTCCGGCAGTCGGCTCCGCGCCGCACCAAGCCCCGGTCCCGGGAGAGGTCGAGGGGCCGGTCGCGGAGTCCCCGCCGGTCGTCGGAGTCCAAGTCTTCGCGCTCCTCGGGTAAGTCGAAGCACAAAAAGTCTAAGAAGCATCATCGCTCTAAGACTTCGCCTCGCCGGTCTCGCGACTCGGCTGAGGCCCCAGTCGGCACCGTCCCCGCGGCCCCGGACATGCCTGTAGAGCCGCCCCCGAATTACCCGTTTTTTCGGGGTCGGGGGCGACTCAGGCCGAAATACAGGAATTCCTGTTGGCCATGGCCCGCCTCTTCGGGCCTTCAGGTCCTTCCGGTGCGCCTTCGGGCCCCGCGGGCCCTGATGGGGTTGCCCCGGCGCCGCCGTCGACTCCGGTCCCGGCGCCGCCTGTCCCACCAGCCTTCATCCCGGCCTCGGCTCCGGCCCCAGCCTCGATCCCGGCTCCGGTGGTACCGCAACCCACATCGGCGCCGGTTGACCTAACCACGCCTCCGCCGACGCCCCCGGTGCCGTTCCTGACGCCGTCCGGGGCTCCGGACGGCGTCGTTCCCCGGTTCTCTCCGGCTCCAGACATGGAGCCGGACCGGCGTCCGCCCGACGCCGGTTCCGGCGCCCGATGAGACCTTGGGTCCCAAATGTCCCTCCTCCTCCATATTTTGAACAAGAGGAGGACCAGGAGAGCTGGGAGGGGTCTGAGGACCCTCTCACACAACAGTGTGAGTTTGACCCGGACTGGGTTGAGGAACTTGGGGATGCCAGTGGTCTAGACACCTCCCCTGACACTGGCATGCTGTCTCCTCCCGTGGCTACGGAGGAGGGGGCTAATTTTGCAACGGTGTTGCGTAGAGCAGCTGGAGCCTTACATCTCCAGTTGCCTACTGTGGCCGTCAGGACTAACCTCCTGACAGAAGTGCTTCAGCCTGCGGCTTCCTCTTCGGAGACTGTGCTGCCGTTTAATGATGCACTCACTGACGTTCTTTTGGGTACCTGGTCCAAACCCACCACAGGGGCTCCTGTGGATAGGAACGTGGCCCGACGCCATCGCCCTGCTCCGGGCGACCCCCTGTTTCTCTCCCAACATCCCACCCCTGAGAGCTTGGTTGTCCAAGCCTCTGCCTCCCAAACCGCCTTCCCTACCGCCCCTCCGGATAGGGAATCCAAACGCCTGGACCAATTTGGGAAGAAGGCTTTTTCTTCCTCCAGTGCTGGCTTGCGGTCCGTCAACACTGCTTGCCTTTTGGGCCGATATACCCACTCCCTGTGGGATTCGGTGGCGGCTGTTTTGCCGCAGTGTTCTGAGGAGGTCCAGACACTGCTTACCCGCGCCATTGCGGAAGGGCGAGATGCGGCTAAATACACCATCCGTTGTGGCCTTGATACCGCCGACTCGCTGGGCAGATCGCTTGCTACGACGGTGGCGCTACGTCGCCACGCCTGGCTGAGGACTACTGGTTTCTCGGGTGATGTCCAGACTACACTCATGGACATGCCCTTTGATGGAGTCGGTCTTTTTGGTTCAAAGGCAGACCATGCGCTGGAGCGGTTTAAGGACTCACGGGCTACGGCCAAGTCCCTGGGCCTTTCTGTTGTACGCCCTCCGCTCAGCTCTGCTTTTCGCCCCTTTCGTGGCCACGGAAGGGGCGCCCAGTCACGTCAGCTGCCCAGCCACCGGCCCGCACTGCAAGCGTCTACGCGTGGCCGAGGATGTGGATACCGCCGTGGCGGTTCGGGCAACCAGCGTGCGGGTCAGGCCACCACCTCCAACCCGTCCGCGGCCTCCAAGCCCTCCTAGTCCCTCCTTTCCGGTGCACGGCACGCCAGTAGAGGGCAGGGTCCGCCATCACCTTCACCACTGGCGTCCCATCACCTCGGACAGGTGGGTCTTGGACATTGTCCGAAGGGGCTACTCCCTCCCCTTCGAGACCACCCCCCAGCCATGCCACCTCAATTCCACCGCATGTCAGGGGATCACTTGGTACTTCTGCAGAAGGAAGTCACGGCCCTCTTGGCCAAGAGGGCCATCGAGCATGTTCCGACCCCAGAAGTAGGGCGTGGTTGCTACTCCCACTACTTCCTGGTGCCCAAAAAGGACAAGGAGGACATGCGTCCTATCTTGGACCTCCGGAACGTCAATCGCTTCCTCCGGAAGGAGAAGTTCAAGATGCTCACCCTAGCTCAGGTCTTGACTGCCCTCGACCCTGGAGACTGGTTGGTAGCGTTGGACTTGCAGGATGCTTATTTTCACATCCCCGTCCTGCCGGCCCACCGGCGTTACCTGCGGTTCACGGTAGGCCTCGAGCATTTTCAGTTCACCGTGCTCCCCTTTGGCCTTACAAGTGCCCCTCGGGTGTTCACGAAAGTGATGGCGGTGGTCGCAGCTCATCTGCGCCGGGCAGTGGTTCCAGTCTTCCCCTACCTCGACGACTGGTTGCTGAAGGCGGGCTCGTCCCAGGCAGTCGTCTCCCACCTCCAGACTACGGCCGAACTCCTGCACTCGCTGGGGTTCTCCATCAATGTGCCGAAGTCACATCTGATTCCTTCTCCACAGCTCCTTTTCATCGGAGCAGTTCTGGACACGACGCAGTTTCGGGCCTATCCTCCCGAACGGCGAGTCCGGGATATTCAGGCTATGATTCCGATCTTTCAGCCTTTATCCTGGGTTTCGGTACGGATGACCCTGAGGCTGCTAGGCCTCATGGCCTCCTGCATCCTGCTGGTCAATCATGCCAGATGGCATATGCAGGCTCTGCAGTGGGACCTGAAGTTCCAGTGGGCGCAGCACCAGGGCAACCTGTCCGATCACGTCCAGATCTCGGAGGGGACTGCAAAACAATTGCAGTGGTGGCTCTCGAACCGGCAATGGGTCATGGGCAGATCCCTCTCCCTTCCCCAGCCAGAGCACACAGTTGTGACGGACGCGTCCCTTCTGGGATGGGGCGGTCACATGGGAGAGGCGGAGATCAGAGGCCTCTGGTCTCCGGCGGAGTCCTGCTCCATATCAACCTTCTGGAGCTCCGGGCGATCTGACTTGCACTCAAGGCATTCCTTCCCTCTGTCAAAGGGAAGGTAGTGCAGGTGTTCACAGACAACACCACCGCCATGTGGTACTGCAACAAACAAGGTGGGGTGGGGTCGTGGACCCTTTGTCAGGAGGCTCTGCGCCTCTGGACATGGCTGGAACATCAGGGCATGTTCCTGATGGTTCAACACCTGGCAGGTTCCCTGAACGCCAGGGCGGACGAACTCAGCCGCAGGTGCATGATGGATCACGAATGGCGTCTTCACTCGGAAGTGGCGCAAGGACTCTTTCTGCAGTGGGGAGAGCCTTGGTTAGATCTATTCGCCACCGAAGAGAAAGCGCAATGTCATCAGTTCTGCGCGTTGGAATTTCCAAGGCGGCACTCGCTCGGCGACGCTTTTCGTCGCGAGTGGAGTTGCGGTCTATTGTACGCCTTTCCGCCTATACCACTTCTACCCAGAGTGTTGAAGAAGATTCGGCACGACCGGGCCAAGTCATTCTTGTGGCTCCGGACTGGGCTCGAAGAGTTTGGTATCCCGAGCTACTCAGTATGAGCGTAGATCCCCCGATCCGTCTGCCTCTTCGGGAGGATCTTCTGTCGCAGCAGCAGGGGACGGTCCTCCACCCGAACCTGTCCAGCCTCCACCTGCTTGTGTGGAGATTGAGCGGCGGCAGTTGATTCCTTTCGACTTGCCTCCCGAAGTTTGTGATGTGATTCTGGCAGCCAGGCGTCCCTCCACTAAGGTGGTATACGCCTGCAGGTGGAACAAGTTTGTGGCATGGTGCACAGCAAAGGCTGTGAATCCCCTTTCTGCCCCTCTCTCTGAGGTTCTCCTGTTCCTTCTTTCCCTGGCCCAACAGGGTTCTGCCCTGGGTACCATCAAGGGCTATCTTTGTGCCATCTCGGCCTTCCTCAGGCTTCCTGATCAGGCCTCCCTTTTCAAGTCCCCTGTTGTTAACAGGTTTCTTAAAGGCATTACACACCTCTTCCCTCCTGTTCCGTTTGTGATGCCTCAGTGGGACTTGAACTTGGTTCTTACCTTTCTTATGTGCGCTCCCTTTGAGCCTCTACATAACTGTCCTCTTCGTCTTCTGACTCTGAAGACTGCCTTTCTGGTGGCCGTCACCTCCGCTCGGCGGGTGAGTGAGCTCCAGGCTCTATCATGTAAACCTCCCTTTCTGTCTGTCCATCCAGACAAGGTTGTTCTTAGGACGCGTCCGTCCTTCTTGCCAAAGGTGGTTACTGCCTTCCATATTGGGCAGACCATCACTTTGCCCACCTTCTTTCCGCCTCCTCATCCTTCCAGAGAGGAAGAGAGGCTCCACCGTCTGGACCCAAAACGTGCGCTTTCCTTTTACATCGACCGCACACGCCATTTCCGGGTGGATGACCAGCTCTTTGTTGGCTACGTGGGAGCCAAAAAAGGTCGGGCGGTGCACAAGAGAACCATCTCCCGCTGGGTAACCTTGTGTATCAAAGCCTGCTATTCTTTGGCTAAGAAGGAGCCTCCAGTTGGGCTGCGTGCCCATTCCACCAGGGCAACGGCTGCTACCACGGCTTTGGGCCGCGGTGTTCCGCTGCAGGATATCTGTCAGGCAGCTACGTGGGCCTCGTTGCACACGTTTACAAAGCATTACTGCCTTGACAGTCAGGTCCGGAGGGACGGCTTCTTTGGCCGTTCTGTCCTCCAGGACTTCCTTGTCTGATCTTTGTTCGCAGACCCACCACCGGGGTTGGTATTGCTGGGGTATCTATTCTAAGGTAAGGAATCTGTCACTAACGTGTCTCTTTCAGATGCACAAGTTACTAACTTGTGTAACGATATATCTGTAAGAGACAGTAGTTAGTGACAGATTCACTACCGCCCACCCATCCTCCCCGTTCTGCGAACTGATTTCTAGGGTTAAGGACATCCCTTTCAGGGCCCTAGTATTTTTCAGACACCTATGTCAGCTTCTTGCATGGCTCTGCGTTCCTGGCGCGGAAAGTCAAGTACAGAACTGACGTCAGCGCGCAGGGGCGGCGTCTAAGTACTGCCCGCGACGTCATCCCGGCGACCACGACGCCGACGACGGACGCGGAGCCGCACGACGCCGCCTACCGACGCGCAAAGGGTACTGCTACGCAAAAAACTTTCCGGATCCAGCCTGACGCCTGGGGATATTCTAAGGTAAGGAATCTGTCACTAACTACTGTCTCTTACAGATATATCGTTACACAAGTTAGTAACTTGTGCTTTAGGGGCGTTACAGGTAGGTAAAAGGCAGGGACCAATGAGTCCCCTTCCCTGGGGTGGGTACACCCAGTGGTGGCTGGTGGATTTTAAATGTGGTGGGGCGAAAATTGTAGACCTGTGAAAATGTGCGAGTTAGCACAACGAACTTGCCTAAACTGAAAAAGGGGAACAATGCTGGGGTGTATTCCCCACCCAAGAACATTTTGGGGAAAAACTGATTAGAATGGTGAATTTTACAATGCACTGTCAATCACAGAAATCTCTGCATTTCAGTGTAACGCATACAGAAACAGCACAATGCGCAGTATTTTCACCTAGACCTAACCCCACACAAATGCAAGTGTGCACTGCCATAAGAACAATTAAGGTCTCAGTAAAAACAATTGTATTTGTGAACAACACGTTCTGCCAACAGTTGCTCTTTACAGTACTACTGCCAGTTTCAGCCTTTTAGTTGCTCAAAAGAGACATAGGCCAGAAGCAGACAAGCAAGGATCACTCATACTAAGCAAACGTCTAGCGATAGAGGTGCCTTACTACTGACAATACCCATGCATTGCGCTGTTGTTGTACTGTACTATTCATCCCAACCATTTTCCACTGAGATCCTCAATGCATGCTATGTTTGGCTATACAAGTGCCATGCTTTTCCATGTCTGCAGATCGCAGCTGGGCATTGTCTGCTGATGTGACCATTTTTCCTTGATTCACCAAAAGGAAGGGACCTAGTGGCCACAGGAGCCACCCATGCAGCTCTACTTTATCCTTCTTCCACTGCCTATCCTCACTCCTGTGACCTCCCTCCCAGTATTTCAAATTTGTTTTGTCCCTATTCATCATTCTGTCTGTTCCTCGCCCCTTCTATCCCTGCCCTGCTCCCTCTCCTCTCCACCACAGCTCTTTTCTGTTTATTCTGCAGTCCTTATCAGCTCTGTCTCCACTTTACCTATTCACTGCTCCTTCTCAGTTGTTTTGTTTCTCTCCTCTCTATTCCAAAGTTCGTTCCCCTTTTGTCCCATCTCTCTCTCCTTCACATCTGTTCTGCCTGCCTTCTCTCTCCCGCAGTATTTGGTTTGCTCTCCTCCCTCCCTTCTTCCCTGCTCTCTTTCAATTTTCTTTTCCATTGTTGACATTCATTTCATCTTGTTCCCCTGCAGTCCTGCTTCCTTTCGTCTCGCACCTTGACCACTGCTCTCTCTCCTTTCTCAGGCCTACACATCTCCTTGTTGAAAAACACCCTGGGCTGGGCACACATCTGTAATTGTATCTGATTGCATTAATTACAGACAAAAAGCAGAGGCCCACAGACATCTTAGGGGTGATTTTGTGACTTGGTTCCATATACCCATCACAGGTACTAGGTTTGTCATATGGCAATGACACAGGGTGACACTGCTGATGATAAAGACACGGGGGCTTAATGACAATGCTCAATATGTCAGTGAGAAAACACGAATAATTTTTTTCCATGTATTTCAAGTGTGTTACTAAACTAAGATGTCATCTTGTACAGGGCTAATATCCAAAACAAATTCAGCACTGGGTATTTTGCATAAATGGGCATAGTGCGAGAAGGAAATGTATTTTGAGTAGCAATCTGAATTTCAGAGGCAGTTTCTGATGAGGTTGCAGTGAATGGTCCAAACTGCAAACATACTCATAATTTGGTTTAGTTAATACTTTTTTCCATATGAAATTAGATGTGTATATAACGTGTACAAGAAAAATATGCTACATATCATTCTGTTTTTTTCTAATGTAATTATAGGAATAGCAGATCTCAGTAGTGACTACTCCAAAGGTGGTATGATTGGAACAGTCCTAAATGCACACTACTATTACGACTCACCCAAAGACTCCACAACCCGAGCCAAACCTCTGAGGTCCCTGCAGTTCACAGTTCATCCAGGTCCCCGTCTCCTGCAGTCCCCCTCCCTCTGCCCCCTTCTAGCAGTGGTTTCTACCCAGTACAGCCCCTCGTAACAGCCCCAACCGGCCTCCATCGGCTCCCCACAGATCGCAGTGCTACCAGGCACTAGACACGGAGGAAAGCTACAAACGCAACTGGCGAGCAAATGGGGACACGCGATGAGAAGAGACACTTACTAATTTACGAGGACCTCCGATCCAGTGTGTCAACAACATTTATTGTTTCCCAAAGCTGGTTCATTCCTTCTCCTGGGCCCATACAACAAACAAGATAAGGCGCCTACTGAAGTTGCAAACTCAGGCTGAGTTTCATAATGTTTTTGAAAGTGAAACCATACGCAATACTAAAACAAGTGCTACTCAGTCGCGGCTGGCATTACGGGCGGGTGGGGGCAGGAGGGGGTGGAAATGGGGTCGTCGCGGGGGGGATGGAGGGGAGGCGGGAGGGGTTTAATTAAATAAAAATATAAAATTAAACTTACTCAGCTTCTGGATGGGTCCGAGTCCGGCTCCCACCGTCCTGCGCCAATTCCTGCAGCTGTCCTCGTCATCTGGAAAGGCAGCCTCCCTCCCTCCCCTCCGCCAATCACAACGCTGCAATGGCAGCGTTGTGATTGGTGAGGCGCAGGGGAGAGCGCCCCAGCCGCGCCATTTTCTCCTACATAGAGAGAAAGGGAGAGTGGGCGGTAGTGCCCGAGGGCAGGGGAGTGGCTTACCCACTGTTGTGGGTACTGACTGTTTGGTCGGCTCCAGGGGCCGACCAAACAGTCAGTACCCACAACAGTGGGTAAGCCACTCCCCCTGCCCTCGAGCACGACCGCCCACCCTCCCGCCCCCAACCAGGCACTTCTGCTTTCTCGCAGTGCGAGAAGCAGAAACATAAAATGGTAGTTTTTACCATTTTATGTTTCTGCTTCTCGCACTCGCGAGCAGCATGGGCTACGCCCAAACACCCCTATGGAGGAGCTGCCACTGGGTACACCCCCTATTATGCCACCCTCCAGTGGGAGGGGGGCATGAGCCTGTCCCTGGTTGACTGAGTCTCCCCATCTTCAAGATGGTGTGGACTGAGAGTTGTGCTTCACCTCGCCTCCCCCACCTAGGGGGTGGAGTTGGCAGAGGTGGGCACACCTCTCTTCCTCACTTGTTTTTCCCGCTGGTTCTCCTGCCCAAAGTGGGGGTCAGAACCAGTGGGGACCAGTTGCTGAGAGCAGCAAGTGGCCTGGGGAAGCTCACAAAGGCGGCAAGCCTTTGAAGCTTCCCCTTCGTGAACCCTGCCCATCCTGGGGAGGACAAAGCGATACCAAAGGGGATGATGGACGGAGCGTTAGAGCAAATCAAACACTCACCCCCAGTCAACTGATCTGGGTTTAATCCATCATCATTCTTTAGCTCACTCCACCACCCCAGTTCAGACATGGCCATATGCAAATCAGTCTGACCCTGTGCCTCATGGGAACAGTCCAGCCCGAACTGCCAAGCCATGTCTTCCCTGGCCCGGAAACAAGCATCCTGGGACCGGTTTCGGGTTCAAAACCCTCATCAGCCAGGCTATCTTGAATCCAGTGGCAAAGTGAGCAAGGGACCCACGTCTGGGCATACCCTGCCAACTTAGGGTGAACAAAGCGATACCAAAGGGGATGATGGACGGAGCGTTAGAGCAAATCAAACACTCACCCCCAGTCAACTGATCTAGGTTTAATCCATCATCATTCTTTAGCTCACTCCACCACCCCAGTTCAGACATGGCCATATGCAAATCAGTCTGACCCTGTGCCTTATGGGAGCAGTCCAGCCCGAACTGCCAAGCCATATCTTCCCTGGACCGGAAACAAGCATCCTGGGACCGGTTTCGGGTTCAAAACCCTCATCATCCAGGCTATCTTGAATCCAGTGGCAAAGTGAGCAAGGGACCCATGTCTGTGCATACCCTGCCAACTTAGGGCGAACAAAGCGATACCAAAGGGGATGATGGACGGAGCGTTAGAGCAAATCAAACACTCACCCCCAGTCAACTGATCTGGGTTTAATCCATCATCATTCTTTAGCTCACTCCACCACCCCAGTTCAGACATGGCCATATGCAAATCAGTCTGACCCTGTGCCTCATGGGAACAGTCCAGCCCGAACTGCCAAGCCATGTCTTCCCTGGACCGGAAACAAGCATCCTGGGACCGGTTTCGGGTTCAAAACCCTCATCAGCCAGGCTATCTTGAATCCAGTGGCAAAGTGAGCAAGGGACCTACGTCTGGGCATACCCTGCCAACTTAGGGCGAACAAAGCGATACCAAAGGGGATGATGGACGGAGCGTTAGAGCAAATCAAACACTCACCCCCAGTCAACTGATCTGGGTTTAATCCATCATCATTCTTTAGCTCACTCCACCACCCCAGTTCAGACATGGCCATATGCAAATCAGTCTGACCCTGTGCCTCATGGGAACAGTCCAGCCCGAACTGCCAAGCCATGTCTTCCCTGGACCGGAAACAAGCATCCTGGGACCGGTTTCTGGCTATTCAGCCATCATCAGCCAGGCTAGCTTGAATCCAGTGGCAAAGTGAGCAAGGGCCCCACGTCTGGGCATACCCTGCCAACTTAGGGCGAACAAAGCGATACCAAAGGGGATGATGGACGGAGCGTTTGAGCAAATCAATAATGTGTTTTTTTCACTCCCCGCCTGCCACCCCCGTCTCCTGCCAGCCACCTCTGTTGAGCTTAGCATTGTTGGCACAGATATTGATTTTAACCCCTGAGTTAATGACAGAAGTCCCCTAAGTCCTGCATATTACAAAAGCATGGGTGTGCTCTGAGACATCCATGCTCCTAGATCAGCTGGGCCCCTTTTTTCTACTTTGAATATAACAGCAATGGTCCCACTGCACTTAAAATTCTGATTGTCCGTCTTTAAACTTGAGAGATTAGTCACTGTCCTGCCCATACTCCCTCGCCACACCCATTTTGTTATCGAAGCCTCTTCTTTCAGTTTCTGGAAATATGGCAAACCCAAAGTTAAAGGTTCCTATGATCACCTGATCACTCTTTCCTACTGCACTGCTTCCTTAGCTATGACACAAGCTCTACTAGGTACGGAGCTCAGGCCTAACCTTCATCCTGGGCATTTAAAGAGATCTTTCCAGATTCTAGTTGTCATCCACCCAACCCCCTAATGTTGTGGTCATGTATTGTAGGATTTTGTTGTTCTGAAAATTCTTCCGAGTTTTTATCTTTACCATGAACACTATCTGTTGTCAGTCAATTCATTCATACAATGGAACATGTAAATGAAGACTCCGAGCCAGGCAATTGTGTGGCAAAAGGCTACAAGCAGGTCAAACTATGCTACATCCCCACCTTTTCGGAACAGTGGGCTGGTGCAGTTCCCATGTAGCAGCGACCACTCCATGGACAGATCAGTAGGGTCCTATGTCTACTCTCGCTCACTTTAGCAGTCTGGACTTAAAGGCCGTCTGGGGGACTGCTGTGACTACAGCCCCTTCAAATTAGACCCCAGCCATGCCCATGCTGCGAGGTGCGCAGCATGGCAAGACACGTGTTGGCCATGAAATTGCAATGACACACATTCTCCGGGCCCCATCATCCTACCTGCCACAGTGGCCTAGTCACGCATCCCTGTACTGCATAGAGACTACAGTTGGAGCACATTCACTCCTTAGCCAAACACTGTATTCACTAAACAAGAATCAGGTCACATGAAAAAGCCGAGGATTCAGCAGCCAGGGAGCTCCAATTAGAGGCCAGGTCCACCTCAGTGCTGGGATACCTCCATTTTCCCTGTATATTCTCTGGAATGGAGCAGGGGCATACAACTGTCTGGCTTAAGCTGTGTATCTGGGAATTCGATGTCTTCTTCAAGGTGTGCACTTGCAACGTATCCTGGGCACTACCAAGGTACTTGTTATACACTATCCCCCCCCCCCACCCCCCTCCTCCCTGATCAAAATCAAGACACATTTTGCTAAGATAGTGGAGGATCGGAGGGAGCCTCTGGACATTGTGCTACCAGACATCTTGCTGCTACCTCCCCCATTGTATTTTTAAAGATTAAAGTAAGAAAACCTTTTGTAAATGATTTGTAAATCCATCCATCTTCCACTACTCCACTTCTCTGACTCTTTCCTACCTATTTTCTCTGTCTTGCCTACTCTCTCATTCCCCTCTTTCTGTCTCCTCACACCCCTTTCTGATTTCTACCCCGGTGTCTACTTCTTATCTGGGCTGTGAACTGAAGGTTTACAGAGAGTTAGCTGTTGTTACTTTGTTTGATCTGACACCAAGTACATCTGTAGGAATGATGTTGCCGACTTTGACATGAGTGGGTTCTAAACAGAAATATATAAGAGCAGTCGGAACGTGAGACTACTTCCAGTGGTTATACTTATGTTAGTGGTTACCATTTTGTCTCGTGTGGATTTCATAAAAAATATAAGGCAAACACTCACCCACCAACCTAGGTAAAATGCTTCATCATTGGGTTTACCTCACCCTTCCGACATTCTAAGAGGAAGGATGGGCTCCCTAGTTTGCTAGGGAGCACTTACGGTTGAAGGTAGTACCTCCTGTTATTTTACTTGGGATCCAATATGTGAAGTTAAAAATACAAGATGGTCCTAAATAATTTTTACTATAGGATTCTAAAGAGATTTTAAAAACAAGGCCAGCACAGGGATGTTATGGACATCTGTTTATCCCACATCCCACTGTTCTACATGTTTCAGCAGTATTTTTGGCCCCGACTAATATAGACTGCTAAGGTCCTATATTCTGCAACAGTCAAGAGTGGTACTAATTCATGCACATAACACTAGAACACACATGAATGTGCTACTCACATACTTGTATCAGTGGTTAAGGTTTCCTTATTGGAGATTCCTAATTAGACTAATTGCAGGCCCCCATGGAGGGAGGTATATAGGGAGCCCTCTGTAATCACACAATTCTCAAGCGACCATCGCAACACAATACCCATTTTCTGTGCCGCCTCCAAATGAAGAGATCTGAAAGAGACACGTTAGTGACAGATTCCTTACCTTAGAATATCCCCAGGCGTCAGGCTGGATCCGGAAAGTTTTTTGCGTAGCAGTACCCTTGCGCGTCGGTAGGCGGCGTCGTGCGGCTCCGCGTCCGTCGTCGGCGTCGTGATCGCCGGGATGACGTCGCGGGCAGTACTTAGGCGCCGCCCCTGCGCGCTGACGTCAGTTCTTCTTTTTCCGCGCCAGCAAGCGCAGATCAGGGAAGAGCAGTGCCCTGGTCATTTTTGACCAAACTTTTTGGTGAATTTTTCACTGTTTTTCTCAATCGACTTCAAGGTGTCGTAGGGATGCCCGGGTTTAAACGTTGCGGCGCCTGTGCTCGGATGATGTCCATCACAGACCCGCATTGGGAGTGTCTCTTCTGCCTCGGCCGAGGCCACGACACGGAGTCTTGTTCCGACTGCCGGGCCCTCAACCCGAAAGCTTTGCGAGAGCGGTCTCGAAAGCTCCTCGAGGCCCGGCATTCGGCTCCGCGGAAGCCCCGGTCGCGTGAGAGGTCCAGGGGTCGATCGCGGAGTCCACACCGGTCGTCGGCATCGAAGTCTTCTTCGTCCGGTAAGTCAAAACACAAAAAGTCCAAAAAGCATCGTCGCTCTAGGACTTCGCCTCGCCGGTCTCGCGACTCGGCTGAGGCCCCTCCCGGCACCGTCCCCGCCCCGCGGCCCCGGACATGCCTGTGGAGTCGCCCCCGCAATACCCGTCCTTCCCGGGTTCGGGGGCGGATCCGGCCCAAGTACAGGAATTCCTGTCGGCCATGGCCCGCCTCTTCGGGCCTCAAGGTCCCTCCGGTGCGCCTTTGGCCCCCGCGGGCCCTGATGGGGTTGCTCCGGCGTCGCCGGCGGCTCCGGCCCCGGCGTCGCCCGTGCCTCCAGCCTCGATCCCGGCTCCGGCCTCGATCCCGGCTCCACAACCCCCATCGACGCCGGTCGACCTAACGACACCTCCGCCGGCGCCGATGTCTCCGGTGCCGTTCTCGACGCCGCCTGGGGCTCCGGGCGGCGTCGTCCCCAGTTCCTTCCGGCTCCGGACATGGACCCGGACCGACGTCGCTCGGCGCCGGTTCCGGCGCCCGATGAGACCTTGGGTCCCAAATGTCCCTCCTCCCCCTTATTTTGAACCTGAGGAGGACCAGGAGGACTGGGAGGGTCTGATGACCCTCTGGCACAACAGTGTCAGTACGATGAGGACTGGACAGAGGGTCTAGGGGATGCCAGTGGTCTAGATACTTCCCCTGACACTGGCATGCTGTCTCCTCCCGTGGCTACGGAGGAGGGAGCCAATTTTGCAACGGTGTTGCATAGGGCGGCTGGAGCCTTACATCTCCAACTCCCTACTGTGGCGGTCAAGACTAATCTCTTGACAGAGGTGCTTCAGCCGGCAGCCTCCTCTACGGAGACTGTGCTGCCGTTTAACGACGCCCTCACTGACGTTCTTTGGGCGCCTGGTCCAAGCCCAACACAGGGGCTCCTGTGGATAGGAACGTGTCCCGACGCCATCGCCCAGCTCCGGGCGACCCCTGTTTCTCTCTGTCCACCCCACCCCTGAGAGCTTGGTTGTCCAAGCCTCCGCTTCCCAAACCGCCTTCCCTACCGCCCCTCCGGATAGGGAATCCAAACGCCTGGATCAATTTGGGAAGAAGGGTTTTTCTTCCTCCAGTGCTGGCTTGCGGTCCATCAACACCGCTTGCCTTTTGGGCCGATATACCCACTCCTTGTGGGATTCGGTGGCGAATGTTTTGCCCCAGTGTTCTGAGGAGGTCCAGACACTGCTTTCCCGTGCCATTGCGGAAGGAAGGGATGCGGCCAAATACACAATACGATGTGGCCTTGATACCGCCGACTCGCTGGGCAGGTCTATTGCAACGACGGTGGCGCTACGACGCCATGCCTGGCTGAGAACCACTGGTTTTTCAGGGGATGTCCAGAATACTCTCATGGACATGCCCTTTGATGGAGTCGGTCTTTTTGGGTCCAAAGCAGACCATGCGTTGGAGCGCTTTAAGGACTCACGGGCTACTGCAAAGTCCCTGGGCCTTTCTTTTACACGCCCTCCGCTGAGCTCTGCTTTTCGCCCCTATCGTGGCCACGGTAGGGGCGCCCCTTCACGTCAGCAGCCCAGCCACCGGCCCGCGCAGCAGGCGTCTTCGCGTGGCCGAGGATGTGGATTCCGCCGTGGCGGATCGGGCAACCAGCGTGCGGGTCAGGCCACCACCTCCAACCCGTCCGCGGCCTCCAAACCCTCCTAGTCCCTCCTTTCAGGTGCACAGCACGCCGGTAGGGGGCAGGGTCCGCCATCACCTTCCCCACTGGCGTACCATCACCTCGGACAGGTGGGTCTTGGACATTGTCCGAAGGGGCTACTCCCTCCCCTTCGAGTTCACCCCCAGCCATGCCACCTCAATTCCACCGCATGTCAGGGGATCACTTGGTGCTTCTGCAGAAGGAAGTCACGGCCCTCTTGGCCAAGAGGGCCATCGAGCATGTTCCGACCCCAGAAGTAGGGCGTGGTTGCTACTCCCACTACTTCCTGGTGCCCAAAAGGACAAGGAGGACATGCTTCCTATCTTGGACCTCCGGAACGCCAATCGCTTCCTCCGGAAGGAGAAGTTCAAGATGCTCACCCTAGCTCAGGTCTTGACTGCCCTCGACCCTGGAGACTGGTTGGTAGCGTTGGACTTGCAGGACGCATATTTCCACATCCCCGTCCTGCCGGCTCACCGGCGTTACCTTCGGTTCACGGTAGGCCCGAGCATTTTCAGTTCACCGTGCTCCCCTTTGGCCTTACCAGTGCCCCTCGGGTGTTCACGAAAGTGTTGGCGGTGGTCGCAGCTCATCTGCGCCGGGCAGGGGTTTCAGTCTTCCCCTACCTCGACGACTGGCTGCTGAAGGCGGGCTCGTTCCAGGCAGTCGTCTCCCACCTCCAGACTACGGCCGAACTCCTGCACTCGCTGGGGTTCTCCATCAATGTGCCGAAGTCGCATCTGATTCCTTCTCCACAGCTCCTTTTCATCGGAGCAGTTCTGGACACGACGCAGTTTCGGGCCTATCCTCCCGAACGGCGAGTCCGGGATATTCAGGCTATGATTCCGATCTTTCAGCCTTTATCCTGGGTTTCGGTACGGATGACCCTGAGGCTGCTGGGCCTCATGGCCTCCTGCATCCTGCTGGTCAATCATGCCAGATGGCATATGCGGGCTCTGCAGTGGGACCTGAAGTTCCAGTGGGCGCAGCACCAGGGCAACCTGTCCGATCACGTCCAGATCTCGGAGGGGACTGCAAAACAGTTGCAGTGGTGGCTCTCAAACCGGCAATGGGTCATGGGCAGATCCCTCTCCCTTCCCCAGCCAGAGCACACAGTTGTGACGGACGCGTCCCTTCTGGGATGGGGCGGTCACATGGGAGAGGCGGAGATCAGAGGCCTCTGGTCTCCGGGCGGAGTCCCGGCTCCATATCAACCTTCTGGAGCTCCGGGCGATCCGACTTGCACTCAAGGCATTCCTTCCCTCTGTCAAAGGGAAGGTAGTGCAGGTGTTCACAGACAACACCACCGCCATGTGGTACTGCAACAAACAGGGCGGGGTGGGGTCGTGGACCCTTTGTCAGGAGGCTCTGCGCCTCTGGACATGGCTGGAACATCAGGGCATGTTCCTGATGGTTCAACACCTGGCAGGTTCCCTGAACGCCAGGGCGGACGAACTCAGCCGCAGGTGCATGATGGATCACGAATGGCGTCTTCACTCGGAAGTGGCGCAAGGACTCTTTCTACAGTGGGGAGAGCCTTGGTTAGATCTATTCGCCACCGAAGAGAACGCGCAATGTCATCAGTTCTGCGCGTTGGAATTTCCAAGTCGGCACTCGCTCGGCGACGCTTTTCGTCACGAGTGGAGTTGCGGTCTATTGTACGCCTTTCCGCCTATACCACTTCTACCCAGAGTGTTGAAGAAGCTTCGGCACGACCGGGCCCAAGTCATTCTTGTGGCTCCGGACTGGGCTCGAAGAGTTTGGTATCCCGAGCTACTCAATATGAGCGTAGATCCCCGATCCGTCTGCCTCTTCGGGAGGATCTTCTGTCGCAGCAGCAGGGACGGTCCTCCACCCGAACCTGTCCAGTCTACACCTGCTTGCGTGGAGATTGAGCGGCGGCAGTTGATTCCTTTCGACTTGCCTCCCGAAGTTTGTGATGTGATTCTGGCAGCCAGGCGTCCCTCCACTAAGGTGGTATACGCCTGCAGGTGGAACAAATTTGTGGCATGGTGCACAGCAAAGGCTGTGAATCCCCTTTCTGCCCCTCTTTCTGTTCCTTCTCTCTCTGGCCCAACAGGGTTCTGCCCTGGGTACCATCAAGGGTTATCTTTGTGCTATCTCGGCCTTCCTCAGGCTCCCTGATCAGCCCTCCCTTTTCAAGTCCCCTGTTGTTAACAGGTTCTTAAAAGGCATTACACACCTCTTCCCTCCTGTTCCGTTTGTAATGCCTCAGTGGGACTTGAACTTGGTTCTTACCTTTTAATGTGCGCTCCCTTTGAGCCTCTACATAACTGTCCTCTTCGTCTTCTGACTCTGAAGACAGCCTTTCTGGTGGCCATCACCTCCGCTCGGCGGGTGAGTGAGCTCCAGGCTCTATCTTGCAAACCTCCCTTTCTGTCTGTTCATCCAGACAAGGTTGTTCTTCGGATGCGTCCGTCCTTCTTGCCAAAGGTGGTTACTGCTTTCCACATTGGGCAGACCATCACTTTGCCCACCTTCTTTCCGCCTCTGCATCCTTCCAGAGAGGAAGAGAGGCTCCACCGTCTGGACCCAAAACGTGCGCTCTCCTTCTATATTGACCGCACAAAACACTTCCGGGTGGATGACCAGCTCTTTGTTGGCTACGTGGGCGCCAAAAAAGGTCGGGCGGTGCACAAGAGGACCATCTCCCGCTGGGTTACCTTGTGCATCAAGACCTGCTATTTTTTGACTAAGAAGGAGCCTCCTGTTGGGCTGCGTGCCCATTCCACCAGGGCAACGGCTGCTACCACGGCCTTGGGCCGCGGTGTTCCGCTGCCGGTTATCTGTCAGGCAGCTACGTGGGCCTCGCTGCACACGTTTACAAAGCATTACTGCCTTGACAGTCAGGTCCGGAGGGACGGCTTCTTTGGCCGTTCTGTCCTCCAGGACTTCCTTGTCTGATCTTTGTTCGCAGACCCACCACCGGGGTTGGTATTGCTGGGGTATCTATTCTAAGGTAACGAATCTGTCACTAACGTGTCTCTTTCAGATGCACTAGTTACTAACTTGTGTAACGATATATCTGTAAGAGACAGTAGTTAGTGACAGATTCCTACCGCCCACCCATCCTCCCCGTTCTGCGAACTGATTTCTAGGGTTAAGGACACCCTTTCAGGGCCCTAGTATTTTTCAGACACCTATGTCAGCTTCTTGCATGGCTCTGCGTTCCTGGCGCGGAAAGTCGTGTACAGAACTGACGTCAGCGCGCAGGGCGGCGCCTAAGTACTGCCCGCGACGTCATCCCGGCGATCACGACGCCGACGACGGACGCGGAGCCGCACGACGCCGCCTACCGACGCGCAAGGGTACTGCTACGCAAAAAACTTTCCGGATCCAGCCTGACGCCTGGGGATATTCTAAGGTAAGGAATCTGTCACTAACTACTGTCTCTTACAGATATATCGTTACACAAGTTAGTAACTTGTGCTTTAGCATTCCTGATATTTAATGCATCTTGACCAGTGCTTAATTTGAACCAGTGTTTTCCAGTGCTCGGGACTGGCACTAAGTTGTCAACACCAGTGCTTATGATGGTCCTCCAGATGGTGGCGGTGTTTATTTAATTTAGAGACTGGCACAACAACAGTTGTTTGTCAATTCAATATACCTTAAAAATGACTAATACCTGCCCCAAACCTTTCTTATAACTTTGAGGGGCTGGAATAGTCTAAATTGCCATACTTGAAGGAGTGTAATAGTAGTTCTGTTGGTACTGTAATTGGCAGCGCTGACCGGCTATGGGTGGTGCAAGCTGCAGTGGCCTCCTGGCGAGAGCCCTGGCACTTATTGTTCACAAATTAAGCACTGACTGTGCTCAAGTGATCAGAGTGCATAAAAGTTCGAGAAAACCATGAAAGTGTGTATACTATAGAAAGGCAATAGCCTCAATGTATAATTGCTGCAATTAAATCAAGAAATAAAAAGAAGTAAAAGTCTATTAAAAAATAAGGTCCAGTAACCCCAAACGTCGACATCATTTCGACCACAATGGTTAGAAGGGTCAACAGCAGGACAAGAGATTTAGGGAGCATAAGCCATAGTCTGTGAATATAAAACAGGGTGGGGTGGGTCAGGAATTATGTACATTGGAAATAAATTAGATGGCCATGTCTCTAAGGCAGGTTACTTACTGATGCAAATTTAATCAATGCAAAACTGTCCTATGGCTATTGTCACTAATTCTCTGTTACTTTAACTCTGCACATTAATGTTGATATGTATATAAAGAAGTATTTGTCCAATTTCTGTTATGGTTCCAGGAACCATTGTTTTATACGTGTTTATTTTATTTGCGGTATAATAAGGGGAAGAAGAGGAGGCATTATTACTTAGTCCGTATGCTTTTTCAAGGCCCATGCTCTCGCTGCAAAATGTATTTATAGATTTTGACATGAGCCTGCTCTGTTTATTAATGATGAGGAAACAATTCTATCCAGTGGTGCTGTAACAATTGTCATACGAGGGGTGCTCGCCATCAATGTCATTTTACTAGATTGTGAGTAATCCTCGTGCGACTTAAAGAGCGTGCGTAGCAAAGTGTAGCAACAGACTTCCCTGAGAGAGTAGTGATGCATTTCGCAACACTTTTCTAAAGTGTAGTATGGTTGGGTATTGTGATTTTTTTAAAAGCATATTCCTGAAACAACTACTGACTGCCAGCTCCGATTTAATCGGGGAAGAAAAGACAATTAAACGCATGAGGGGGGAAATAATAAAACAAACAATGTGAACCTAATGGAATGCCAATGCTCCCAAAGATAAAAGAAGTTTAATGGCATTTTTTGATACCCTATGCTAAGTATGGAGGTAAAACCCGAATAGAGGGAAATGCATTTCTCTGGATACTATCCTCCTTATTTAGTACTGGATACAAATGAGACATGTCTATATGTTTAGCCCCAACACTTTAGTGGTGGAAATGTATGACATAGTTTGTACATGCTGATACAGTTTTACCAGAAAGAGTAAACTACACCACAAAATCGAGATTACAGATACAGGTATTGAGCAGACAAGCAATGCTACCTTCCGGAATTGAGTTTTTGCATGTTTGTGTTGCTCTAAATAAGTGTATTTAATATAAATGGTAATCTGAAAGAGACACGTTAGTGACAGATTCCTTACCTTAGAATATCCCCAGGCGTCAGGCTGGATCCGGAAAGTTTTTGCGTAGCAGTACCCTTGCGCGTCGGTAGGCGGCGTCGTGCGGCTCCGCGTCCGTCGTCGGCGTCGTGATCGCCGGGATGATGTCGCGGGCAGTACTTAGACGCCGCCCTGCGCGCTGGACGTCAGTTCTTCTTTTCCGCGCCAGTAAGCGCAGATCCGGGAAGAGCAGTGTCCTAGTCATTTTTTGACTACTTTTTGGGTGATTTTTTCTCTGTCTTTTCTTCGAGTCATCCAGACTCCGAGGTGTCGGTAGGGATGCCCGGCTTCAAGCCATGCGGCGCCTGTGGTCGAATGATGTCGATCACCGACCCGCACTTAGAGTGTCTCTACTGTCTCGGCCGCGACCACGACACGAAGTCGTGCTCCGACTGCCGGGCCTTACACCCGAAGGCTTTGCGAGAGCGGTCTCGAAAGCTGCTCGAGGTCCGGCAGTCGGTCGTGGAGTCCTCGGCCGTCATCTGAGTCCAAGTCTTCGCACTCTTCGGGTAAGTCGAAGCACAAAAGTCTAAGAAGCACCATCGCTCTAAGACTTCGCCTCGCCGGTCTCGCGACTCGGCTGAGGCCCCTGTCGGCACCGTCCCCGCGTCTCCGGATGTGCCTGTGGCGCCGCCCCCGCATTACCCGTCCTTCCCGGGTTCGGGGGCGACTCCGGCCGAGATACAGGAATTCCTGTCGGCCATGGCCCGCCTCTTCGGGCCTCAAGGCCCCTCCGGTGCGCCTTCGGGCCCCGCGGGCCCTGTTCCGGTTGCCCCGGCGCCGCCGACGACTCCGGTCCCGGCGCCGCCTGTATCACCAGCCTCGCTCCCGGCCCCGGCTTCGGCCCCGGCCTCGAACCCGGCTCCGGTGATACCGCAACCTCCATTGACGCCGGTTGACCTAACTACGCCTCCGCCGATGTCCCCGGTGCCGTTCCTGACGCCGCCTGGGGCTCCAGGCGGCGTCGTTCCCCCGTTCTCTCCGGATCCGGACGCAGCGTCGGACCGGCGTCGCCCGACGCCGGCTCCGGCGCCACTGAGACCTTGGGTCCCTGACGTCCCCCCTCCTCCTTATTTTCTATCGGAGGAGGACCAGGAGAACTGGGAGGGGTCGGAAGACCCTCTCACACAGCAGTGTGAGTATGATGAGGACTGGGCAGAGGAACTTGGGGATGCCAGTTGTCTGGACACTTCTCCAGACACTGGCATGCTGTCTCCTCCTTCCGTGGCTACGGAGGAGGGAGCAAATTTCGCAACGGTGTTGCGTAGAGCAGCTGGAGCCTTACACCTCCAATTGCCTACAGTGGCTGTCAGGACTAACCTCCTGACGGAAGTGCTTCAGCCGGCAGTTACCTCCTCGGAGCCATTGCTGCCGTTCAATGACGAACTATCTGACGTTCTTTTGGGCACCTGGTCCAAGCCCGCCACAGGGGCTCCTGTGGATAGGAACGTGGCCCGAGGCCATCGCCCTGCTCCGGGCGACCCCTTGTTTCTCTCTCAACATCCCACCCCCGAGAGCTTGGTTGTCCAAGCCTCTGCCTCCCAAACCGCCTTCCCTACCGCCCCTCCGGATAGGGAATCCAAGCGCCTGGACCACTTTGGGAAGAAGGCTTTTTCTTCCTCCAGTGCTGGCTTGCGGTCAGTCAACACCGCTTGCCTTTTGGGCCGATATTCCCACTCTCTGTGGGATTCGGTGGCGCTCGTTTTGCCCCAGTGTCCTCCGGAGGTCCAGACACTGTTTTCCCGCGCCATTGCGGAAGGAAGGGATGCGGCGAAGTACACCATCCGTTGTGGCCTTGATACCGCCGACTCGCTGGGCAGATCGCTTACAACGACAGTGGCGCTGCGTCGCCACGCCTGGCTGAGGACCACTGGTTTCTCGGGTGATGTCCAGGATACACTCATGGACATGCCCTTTGATGGAGTCGGTCTTTTTGGTTCCAAAGCAGACCATGCGCTGGAGCGCTTTAAGGACTCACGGGCTACTGCCAAGTCCCTGGGCCTTTCTGCTGTGCGCCCTCCGCTAACCTCTGCTTTTCGCCCCTTTTGTGGCCACGGAAGGGGCGCCCAGTCACGTTCGCTGCCCAGCCACCGGCCCGCGCAGCAAGCGTCTTCGCGTGGCCGAGGACGTGGCTTCCGCCGTGGCGGATCGGGCAACCAGCGTGCGGGTCAGGCCACCAACCCCGCCCCGTCCGCGGCCTCCAAGCCCTCCTAGTCCTTCTTTTCAGGTGCACAGCACGCCAGTAGGGGGCAGGGTCCGCCATCACCTTCACCACTGGCGTGCCATCACCTCGGACAGGTGGGTCTTGGACATTGTCCGAAGGGGCTACTCCCTCCCCTTCGAGACCACCCCCCAGCCATGCCACCTCAATTCCACCGCATGTCAGGGGATCACTTGGTGCTTCTGCAGAAGGAAGTCACGGCCCTCTTGGCCAAGAGGGCCATCGAGCATGTTCCGACCCCAGAAGTAGGACGTGGTTGCTACTCCCACTACTTTCTGGTGCCCAAAAGGACAAGGAGGACATGCGTCCTATCTTGGACCTCCGGAACGTCAATCGCTTCCTCCGGAAGGAGAAGTTCAAGATGCTCACCTTAGCTCAGGTCTTGACTGCCCTCGACCCTGGAGACTGGATGGTAGCGTTGGACTTGCAGGACGCTTATTTCCACATCCCCGTCCTGCCGGCCCACCGGCGTTACCTGCGGTTCATGGTGGGCCGCGAGCATTTTCAGTTCACCGTGCTCCCCTTTGGCCTCACAAGTGCCCCTCGGGTGTTCCCGAAAGTGTTGGCGGTGGTCGCAGCTCATCTGCGCCGGGCAGGGGTTCCAGTCTTCCCCTACCTCGACGACTGGCTGCTGAAGGCGGGCTCGTCCCAGGCAGTCGTCTCCCACCTCCAGACTACGGCCGAACTCCTGCACTCGCTGGCGTTCTCCATCAATGTGCCGAAGTCGCACCTGATTCCTTCTCCACAGCTCCTTTTCATCGGAGCAGTTCTGGACACGACGCAGTTTCGGGCCTATCCTCCCGAACGGGGAGTACGGGATATTCAGGCTATGATTCCGATCTTTCAGCCTCTATCCTGGGTTTCGGTACGGATGACCCTGAGGCTGCTGGGCCTCATGGCCTCCTGCATCCTGCTGGTCGATCATGCCAGAGGGCATATGCGGGCTCTGCAGTGGGACCTGAAGTTCCAGTGGGCGCAGCCCCAGGGCAACCTGTCCGATCACGTCCAGATCTCGGAGGGGACTGCAAAACAGTTGCACTGGTGGCTCTCGAACCGGCAATGGGTCATGGGCAGATCCCTCTCCCTTCCCCAGCCAGAGCACACAGTCATGACGGACGCGTCCCTTCTGGGATGGGGCGGTCACATGGGAGAGGCGGAGATCAGAGGCCTCCGGTCTCCGGCGGAGTCCCGGCTCCATATCAACCTTCTGGAGCTCCGGGCGATCCGACTTGCACTCAAGGCATTCCTTCCCTCTGTCAAAGGGAAGGTAGTGCAGGTGTTCACAGACAACACCACCGCCATGTGGTACTGCAACAAACAAGGCGGGGTGGGGTCGTGGACCCTATGTCAGGAGGCTCTGCGCCTCTGGACATGGCTGGAACATCAGGGCATATTCCTGATGGTTCAACACCTGGCAGGTTCCCTGAACGCCAGGGCGGACGAACTCCAGCCGCAGGTGCATGATGGATCACGAATGGCGTCTTCACTCGGAAGTGGCGCAAGGACTCTTTCTACAGTGGGGAGAGCCTTGGTTAGATCTATTCGCCACCGAAGAGAACGCGCAATGTCATCAGTTCTGCGCGTTGGAATTTCCAAGGCGGCACTCGCTCGGCGACGCTTTTCGTCGCGAGTGGAGTTGCGGTCTGTTGTACGCTTTTCCGCCTATACCACTTCTACCCAGAGTGTTGAAGAAGATTCGGCGCGACCGGGCCCAAGTCATCCTTGTGGCTCCGGACTGGGCTCGAAGAGTTTGGTATCCCGAGCTACTCAGTATGAGCGTCGATCCCCGATCCGTCTGCCTCTTCGGGAGGATCTTCTGTCGCAGCAGCAGGGGACGGTCCTCCACCCGAACCTGTCCAGTCTCCACCTGCTTGCGTGGAGATTGAGCGGCGGCAGTTGATTCCTTTCGACTTGCCTCCCGAAGTTTGTGATGTGATTCTGGCAGCCAGGCGTCCCTCCACTAAGGTGGTATACGCCTGCAGGTCGAACAAGTTTGTGGCATGGTGCACAGCAAAGGCTGTGAATCCCTCTCTGCCCCTCTTTCAGAGGTTCTTCTGTTCCTTCTTTCTCTGGCCCAACAGGGTTCTGCCCTGGGTACCATCAAAGGCTATCTTTGTGCGATCTCGGCCTTCCTCAGGCTCCCTGATCAGCCCTCTCTTTTAAGTCCCCTGTTGTTAACAGGTTTCTAAAAGGCATTACACACCTCTTCCCTCCTGTTCCGTTTGTCATGCCTCAGTGGGACTTAAACTTGGTTCTTACCTTTTTAATGTGTGCTTTCTTTGAGCCTCTACATAACTGTCCTCTTCGTCTTCTTACTTTGAAGACAGCCTTTCTGGTGGCTATCACCTCCGCTCGGCGGGTGAGTGAGCTCCAGGCTCTATCATGCAAACCTCCCTTTCTGTCTGTCCATCCAGACAAGGTTGTTCTCAGGACACGTCCGTCCTTCTTGCCAAAGGTGGTTACTGCCTTCCACATTGGGCAGACCATCACTTTGCCCACCTTCTTTCCGCCCCCGCATCCTTCCAGAGAGGAAGAGAGGCTCCACCGTCTGGACCCAAAACGTGCGCTTTCCTTTTATATCAACCGCACACAACACTTCCGGGTGGATGACCAGCTCTTTGTTGGCTACGTGGGCGCCAAAAAGGTTGGGCGGTGCACAAGAGAACCATCTCCCGCTGGGTCACCTTGTGTATCAAAGCCTGCTATTCTTTAGCTAAGAAGGAGCCTCCTGTTGGGCTGCGTGCCCATTCCACCAGGGCAACGGCTGCTACCACGGCTTTAGGCCGCGGTGTTCCGCTGCAGGATATATGTCAGGCAGCTACGTGGGCCTCGCTGCACACGTTTACCAAGCATTACTACCTTGACAGCCAGGTCTGGAGGGACGGCTTCTTTGGCCGTTCTGTTCTCCGGGACTTCCTTGTCTGATCTTTGTTCGCAGACCCACCACCGGGGTTGGTATTGCTGGGGTATCTATTCTAAGGTAAGGAATCTGTCACTAACGTGTCTCTTTCAGATGCACAAGTTACTAACTTGTGTAACGATATATCTGTAAGAGACAGTAGTTAGTGACAGATTACTTACCGCCCACCCATCCTCCCCGTTCTGCGAACTGATTTCTAGGGTTAAGGACATCCCTTTCAGGGCCCTAGTATTTTTCAGACAGCTATGTCAGCTTCTTGCATGGCTCTGCGTTCCTGGCGCGGAAAGTTGTGTACAGAACTGACGTCAGCGCGCAGGGCGGCGTCTAAGTACTGCCCGCGACGTCATCCCGGCGATCACGACGCCGACGACGGACGCGGAGCCGCACAACGCCGCCTACCGACGCGCAAGGGTACTGCTATGCAAAAACTTTCCGGATCCAGCCTGACGCCTGGGGATATTTTAAGGTAAGGAATCTGTCACTAACTACTGTCTCTTACAGATATATCGTTACACAAGTTAGTAACTTGTGCTTTAAGCCAAAAATACATTGTGCCGTTTGTTTTTTTGTTTGCTGTTGTGAATTTTAAATGAAAATAAGACCTAATAAAACTAAACCACTCTGCTTTCAGTGCCACTGACCAAAGCTATTCTGCTACACAGTGCCAGATGCTTCATTTCCTGTAATTTCTCTATAACATTTTAACTTATTGCATCAGTTTGGCATGCTTCAGATCGGTAAGCAGGTGATAGAGTAGGCAAAGCTAGGGAGCCTTGTGACCTACATTGTGATCTAAAGATAGGTGCCCATGTGATATGAATGGTGATTTGAGCCTAATTGGTTTGTGAGCAAGACCTTTGACTTATGGAACTCACTTAAGAAATTTAAGTGTCAGAAGTCTGAGCTTGTTTAATTTTAACTGTCAATGAAAAGAGCGCCCGAAGTCGTGCTCCGACTGCCGGGCCATGAATGCGAAGTTTTTGCGATAGCGGTCCCGAAAGCTCTTGGAGGCCTGCTAGTTGGCTCCGGGTCAATTGAGGTCGCGGTCAAGAGGAAGGTTTTGGGACTGGTCGCGGAGCCACTCTCACCATTCGTCATCCAAGTCTTCGCACTCCTCGGGTAAGTCGAAGCACAAGGAGAAGGCGAAGAAGCACCGTCGCTCTGCACCTTCGCCCTGTCCATCGGCTGACGCGGGACCCGGAGCAACGTCGCTCTCCAGCTCTGTCTTCAGAGACTGCTCCTGGGATGGCTCCGCGCTTCCCTCCTTTTCCCGGAACCGGGGCGTCCCCTGCTCAGCTTCGAGCTTTCTACGAAGCGCTTCACGGCATCTTTGGCAGCCCGACTCCGCCGGCGCGCCTTCAAGCCCGCGAACTCGGCTGGGGGCTCTGGGCCTTCGATGCCGGCGGCTCCGGCCACTGCGCCAGAGGGCCCTCGAGGATCCAGGCCTGGATCCGGATCGACGCCGCTCGACCTCACAGTACCTTCCCCGGCGCTGATTCCAGTGACGACTCCCCTGTCGCCGGTTGTGCCCCCGACCGTCGCCGACCCCAGCCTCACCCCTGACTTGCACACGGTGCCGGACCGTCGTCGATTGATGTCGGTACTGGCACAGGAAGGTACGTTTGTGCCTCTGTTTATTACTGCTGTTCCTTTCAGGCATGAGTGGCAACCAGAGGAGGGTGAGGAGGACTGGGAGGGGTCTGTGGACCCTTTGGCTGACCAGCTTGAAGAGCTGGACTGGCGAGAGGAACTGGGTGATGCCACGGAGGAGGGAGCTTCATACTCAGTGGTGTTGCGTAGGGCGGCTGAGGCCTTGTGCCTGGAGCTTCCTACAGTGGCAGTCAGGACTAACCTCCTGACAGAGGTGCTTCAACCGGCAGCGGCCTCTTCGGCGCCCTTTCTGCCTTTTAATGAAGCCCTCACCGACGTCCTTCTTGGCACTTGGTCCAAGCCCAGCACAGGGTCTCCTGTGGACAGGATGTCTGCCCGACGCCACTGCCCGGCCCCGGGCGACCCACTTTTTCTCTCCCAACCCCCGACCCCGAGAGCTTGGTGGTCCAAACCTCATCCTCTAAGGGCGCATTCCCTACTGCTCCCCCAGATGGGGAATCCAAGAAGCTGGACCACCTTGGGAAGAAGATGTTTTCTTCCGCCAGCTTAGCCCTGCGGTGGGTAAACACTGCATGCCTCTTGTGCCGTTAAAACCAATACAGTGTAGGATACGGTTGCGCAAGTGCTGCCACATTGCCCGGAGGAGGCCCGGGCCGTTCTCACCCGTGCAGTGGCAGAGGGTAGAGACGCAGCTAAGTTCACCATCAGATGTGGGCTGGATGCGGCCGACTCTCTGGGCAGAACGGTTTCCATGTCAGTAGCCTTAAGGCGCTACGCCTGGTTGAGGACGTCTGGTTTCTATGGGGATGTCCAATCCACCTTACTGGACATGCCCTTTGATGGCCATCGCCTTTTCGGTGACAAGGCAGACTCGGCGTTCAAGCGCTTCAAGGATTCTAGGGCTACGGCCAGATCCTTGGGCCTCGTGGCAACCTTTCGCCCCACGCAGTCTGCTTTTCACCCCTTTCGTGGCTACGGACGGGGTGCCCCACCATGTTCGACCCAGTCTAGCCTCCGGGTCACGCAAGCTACCCAGCCTGTGTGTGGCTGCGGACGTGGGACCCAGCGACGCGGGTCCTTGGGCCAGAGGGCGGGCCAGTCCACCCATAACCCCCCCTGCAGCAGCCTCCAAGCCCTCCTAGTCCAACCTTTCAGGGCCACCAGAGGCCAGTGGGTGGCAGGATTCACCATCACCTCCCCCACTGGCAAAACATCACGTCAGACAGGTGGGTTTTGCAGATAGTCCGTAGGGGCTACTCCCTCCCCTTCGAGACTACTCCTCCCTCCATGCCACCATACTTTCATTGCATGTCGGAGGATCACTTGGCCCTTCTCCGGCAGGAAGTTGCAGCTCTCTTGGCCAAGGGAGCTATCGAAAGGGTCCCTGTGCCAGAAGTAGGTCGTGGTTGCTACTCCCACTATTTTCTGGTACCCAAGAAGGACAAAGGCCTGCGTCCTATCTTGGACCCCAGGGCCCTCAACCGCATCCTCCAGAAGGAGAAGTTCAAGATGCTCACGTTGGCTTAGGTCCTGTCTGCCCTCGAACACGGAGACTGGATGGCAGCATTGGACTTGCAGGAAGCATACTTCCATATCCCCGTCCTGCCAGCCCACAGGCGTTACCTACGGTTCACGGTAGGCCATGAGCATTTTCAGTTTACGGTGTTCCCCTTTGGCCTTACCAGCACCCCTCGGGTGTTCACGAAAGTGATGGCGCTGGTCGCAGCTCATCTGCGCAGATCAGAGGTTCCAGTCTTCCCCTATCTCTACGACACTGTTAAAGGTGGGATCGCCCCAAGCTGTCGTCTCCCACATCCAGACTAAGGTGGACCTCCTGCACTCACTGGGGTTCACTATCGACGTGCCGAAGTCACACCTGACTCCCTCTCAGAAGCTCCTTTTCATCGGAGCAGTTCTGGAGACAGCACAGTTTCGGGCTTATCCTCCTGAGCAGCAAGTCCGGGATATTGGTCTATGATACCGATGTTTCAGCCTCTACCTAGGATTTCGGTGAGAATGACCCTGAGGCTGCTGGGCCTCATGGCCTCCTGCATCCTGCTGGTGGATCATGCCAGATGGCATATGCAGGCTCTGCAGTGGGAACTGAAGTTCCAGTGGGCGCAGCATCAGTGGGATCTTTCCGACTACGTCCAGATCTCGGAGGGGACTGCGCGTCAACTGCAGTGGTGGCTAACGAACCAAGCTTGGGTCAGAGGCAGATTCCCTCTCCCTTCCCCAACCAGACCTCACAGTGGTGACAGATGCATCACTCCTGGGATGGGGTGGCCATCTGGGAGAGGTGGAGATCAGCGGCGTCTGGTCTCCGGCGGAGTCCGGGCTCCATATCAACCTGCTGGAGCTCCAGGCGATTCGTCTGGCACTGAAGGCATTCCTTCCCTGTCTCAAAGGGAAGGTGGTGCAGGTGTTCACAGACAACACCACCACCATGTGGTACTGCAACAAGCAGGGCGGGGTTGGGGTCATGGACCCTATGTCAAGAGGCTCTTCGTCTCTGGGCATGGCTGGAACTTCAGGACATGTCCCTGGTGGTTCAACACCTGCCAGGTTCTCTGAACGCCAGGGCGGACAAACTCAGCCGCCGGTGCCTGGTGGATCACGAATGGCGTCTTCACTCGGAGGTGGTGCAAGTTCTCTTTCAGCGGTGGGGAGAGTCTTGGTTAGATCTGTTCGCCACCGAAGAGAACGTGCAATGTCAGCAATTCTGCGCATTGGGATTTCCAAGGCGGCACTCGCTCGGTGACGCTATTTGTCGCAAGTGAAACTGCGTCCTCCTGTACGCCTTTCCGCCTGTACCACTTCTGCCCAGAGTGCTGAAGAAGACCAAGCGCGACCGGGCCCAAGTCATTCTTGTGGCTCTGGACTGGGCACAAAGAGTCTGGTACCCAGAGCTCTTGAGCATGGTTATCGATCCTCCGATCAGACTGCCTCTTCGGGAGGATCTTCTGTGCAGCAGCAGGGGAGGGTCCTCCACCCAAACTTGTCCAGCCTCAATCTCCTTGCCTGGAGATTGAGCCGCGACGGTTGACAGCTTTTGACCTTCCTCCTAAGGTCTGTAATGTCATCTTGGCAGCCAGGCGTCCCTCCACTAAGACAGTATACGCCTGCAGATGGAACAAGTTTGTGGCATAGTGCACAGCAAAGGCTGTGGATCCCCTTTCTGCCCCTCTTTCAGAGGTTCTCTTGTATATACTATCTTTGACCCGGCAGGGCTCTGCCCTGCGCACTCTTAAAGGTTAACTTTCGGCCCTATCTGCATTTCTTCGCCTTCCTGATCAGCCTTCTCTTTTCAAGTCCCCTATTGTAAATAGATTTCTAAAGGGCATTACTCACCTCTTTCCTCCTTCTCCATTCATAATGCCCCAGTGGGACTTGAACCTGGTCTTAACCTATCTTATGTGCGCTCCCTTCGAGCCTCTTCACAACTGTCCTCTCAGGCTCCTTACTCTGAAGACAGCTTTCCTTGTTGCCCTCACCTCTGCTCGCAGAGTGAGTGAGCTTCAGGCTTTGACTTCCAAACCTCCTTTTCTTGCTGTTCATCCGGACAAAGTAGTCCTGCGCACAAGGCCCTCTTTTCTTACCAAAGTGGTTACCTCTTTCCATATAGGACAGACCATCACTTTGCCCACCTTTTTCCTACCTTCGCACCCTTTCAAGGAGGAGGAGAGACTCCACTGTCTGGACCCTAAACGTGCGCTATCTTTCTATCTCGACCGCACAAAAGATTTCCGGGTGGACCATGAACTCTTTGTTGGATATGTGGAGGCCAAGAAAGGGTGGGCTGTGCAAAAACGCACCATCTCTTGATGGGTTGTCCTATGCATTAAAATCTGCTACTCCTTGGCAAAGAAGGAAGCCCCAGTGGGACTGCGTGCCCACTCCACCAGGGCGACGGCAGCTACTACTGCCTTGGGGCGTGGAGTCCCACTCCTTGACATCTGTCAGGCGGCCACGTGGGCATCTCTGCACACATTCACCAAACATTATTGCATGGACAGCCAAGTTCGGAGAGACGGGTACTTTGGCCGTTCTCTTCTCCAGGACTTTCTGGTGTGAACTTGATTTGGAAATTTATATAGGGCATGATTGCCCAAGGGCGTCTAGGCGCTGCGCAGTTAGGTGCCGGAAGAGAGTGAGCGTGGAAAAAAACTTAGTTAGTGAAGAGCCAAGTTTTTAGTGCCTTTCTGAAGGAAAGCAATGTTGGGCTGTTTTTTATATCGGTCGGGAGTGAGTTCCACGATTTCACTGTCCCCAGAACAAAGCTTCTTCCACCCCAACGAGCTTTGTTGAATCTGGGGGTTAGTAAGAGTTTGCTCTGTGCTGACATTAGATTTCTGACTGGTGAGTACCAGGTAAAGTGTTGTTTCATTAACTGAGGCCCATTCCCATGTAATGCCTTGAACGCTAGGCATAGGGATTTAAATTCTATCCTATTTTCAACTGGGAGCCAGTGTAACTTTCTCAGTCCTTGGGAGATTGACTGGAATTTCGGAATGCCCGCAGTAATTTGGCTGCTGCGTTCTGCAGACGTTGCAGCTTAAGGAGATGCTGTTTTTGCAGGCCCATATAAAGGGCATTTCCATAATCGAGTCTGGACAGGGCTAGCACCGTCACCAGAGTTTTCACGGAATATGGTGGAATGAAGGACCGAACTTTTCTAATTGTCTTCAGAATAAAGAAGACAGTGGAGGAAAGCTTGTTAATTTGATGTTGAAAAGTCAGGTTATCGTCAAAAATAACACTCAACTTGGTTTGCAGACCTACCTCCGGGGCTGGCATTGCTGGGGTATCTATTCTAAAGGTAAGGAATCTATAACTACAGTCTCTTTCAGATGAACAAGTTACTTCCCTTCGGTAACGATGTATCTGTAAGAGACATATGTAGTTATAGATTCCTTACCGCCCCACCCATCCTCACTTCTAGGGATAGGGACTTCCCTCCGGGGCCCTAGTTATGTACACCAGTGGTCAGTGTCTTGCATGGCTCTGCGCTTCTGGCATGGAAAGTCATGTCAGAACTGACATCAGCGCGCAGGCGCGGCGTCTAAGTAGACACCGCAACGTCATTCCAGCGACCACGACGCCAACGACTGACGCGGAGTCGACCAACGCCACCTACCGACGCGCAGGGGTACTGCTAAATAAAAAAATCTCTGGATCCAGTCTTGACGCCTGGGGGTAATTCTAAAGGTAAGGAATCTATAACTACATATGTCTCTTACAGATACATCATTACCGAAGGTAAGTAACTTGTTTGATAATCTGTAGATGGTATAATGTATGATATCTGAAAGAGACACGTTAGTGACAGATTCCTTACCTTAGAATATCCCCAGGCGTCAGGCTGGATCCGGAAAGTTTTTTGCGTAGCAGTACCCTTGCGCGTCGGTAGGCGGCGTCGTGCGGCTCCGCGTCCGTCGTCGGCGTCGTGATCGCCGGGATGACGTCGCGGGCAGTACTTAGGCGCCGCCCCTGCGCGCTGACGTCAGTTCTTCTTTTTCCGCGCCAGTAAGCGCAGATCCGGGAAGAGCAGTGCCCTAGTCACTTTTTGACTATCTTTTTTGTGAAATTTTTCACTGTTTTCTTCAACGAGTCTTCACGACTCCTAAGGTGTCGTAGGGATGCCCGGCTTTAAGCCCTGCGAGGAATGTGGTCGTATGATGTCCATCACAGACCCCCACCTCGAAGTGTCTCTTCTGTCTCGGCCGAGACCACGACACGAAGTCGTGCCCTGACTGCCGGAAACTTCATCCGAAGGCTTTGCGAGAGCGGTCTCGAAAGCTCCTTGAAGTCCGGCAGTCGGCTCCGCGCCGCACCAAGCCCCGGTCCCGGGAGAGGTCGAGGGGCCGGACGCGGAGTCCCCGCCGTTCGTCGGAATCCAAGTCTTCGCGCTCCTCCGGTAAGTCGAAGCACAAGAAGTCTAAGCAGCGTCATCGCTTTAAGACTTTGCCTCGCCGGTCGCGCGACTCGGCTGAGGTCCCTGTCGGCACCGTCTCGCCCCCGCGGCCCCGGACGTGCCTGTCGAGTTGCCCCCGCATTACCCGTCCTACCCGGGTTCGGGGCGACTCCGGCCGAACTACAGAAATTCCTGTCGGCCATGGCCCGCCTCTTCGGGCCTCAAGGTCCCTCCGGTGCGCCTTCGTGCCCCGCGGGCCCTGATGGGGTTGCTCCGGCGTCGCCGTCGACTCCGGTCCCGGCGTCGCCTGTCCCACCAGCCTTCGTCCCGGCCTCGGCTCCGGCCCCGGCCTCGACCCCGGTTCCGGTGGTGCCGCAACCCCCATCGACGCCGGTTGACCTAACCACGCCTCCGCCGACGCCGATGTCCCCGGTGCCGCTTCCGACGCCGTCCGGGGCTCCGGGCGGCGTCGTTCCCCGGTTCTCCCCGGGTCCGGACATGGAGCCGGACCGGCGCCGCCCGACGCCGGTTCCGGCGCCGATGAGACCTTGGGTCCCTTATGTCCCTCCTCCTCCATGTTTTCAACCTGAGGAGGACCAGGAGAGCTGGGAGGGGTCTGACGACCCTCTCACACAACAGTGCGAGTTTGACCCGGACTGGGTTGAGGAACTTGGGGATGCCAGTGGGCTGGTTACCTCCCCCGACTCTGGCATGCTGTCTCCTCCCGTGGCAACGGAGGAAGGGGCTAATTTTGCAACGGTGTTGCGTAGAGCTGCTGGAGCCTTAAATCTCCAGTTGCCTACAGTGGCCGTCAGGACTAACCTCCTGACTGAAGTGCTTCAGCCGGCGGCCTCCTCTTCGGAGCCTGTGCTGCCGTTCAACGATGCACTCACTGACGTTCTTTTGGGTGCCTGGTCCAAACCCACCACAGGGGCTCCTGTGGATAGGAACGTGGCCCGACGCCATCGCCCGGCTCCGGGCGACCCCTGTTTCTCTCCCAACACCCCACCCCTGAGAGATTGGTTGTCCAAGCCTCTGCCTCCCAAACAGCCTTCCCTACCGCCCCTCCGGATAGGGAATCCAAGCGCCTGGATCACTTTGGGAAGAAGGCTTTCTCTTCCTCCAGTGCTGGCTTGCGGTCTGTTAATACCGCTTGCCTCTTGGGCCGATACACCCACTCCCTGTGGGATTCGGTGGCTGATGTTTTGCCGCAGTGTTCTGAGGAGGTCCAGACACTGCTTACCCGCGCTATTGCGGAAGGGCGTGATGCGGCTAAATATACCATCCGCTGTGGCCTTGATACCGCCGACTCGCTGGGCAGATCGCTTGCAACGACGGTGGCGCTGCGTCGCCACGCCTGGCTGAGAACCACTGGTTTTTCAGGGGATGTCCAGAATACTCTCATGGACATGCCCTTTGATGGAGTCGGTCTTTTTGGTTCGAAGGCAGACCATGCGCTGGAGCGTTTCAAGGACTCACGGGCTACTGCTAAGTCCCTGGGCCTTGCTGTTGTGCGCCCTCCGCAAACGTCTGCTTTTCGCCCCTTTCGTGGCCACGGAAGGGGCGCCCAGTCACGTCCACAGGCCGGCCAACGGCCCGCGCAGCAAGCGCCTCGCGTGGCCGAGGACGTGGATACCGCCGTGGCGGTTCGGGCAACCAGCGTGCGGGTCAGGCCACCACCTCCAACCCGTCCGCGGCCTCCAAGCCCTCCTAGTCCCTCCTTTCAGGTGCACAGCACGCCAGTCGGGGGCAGGGTCCGCCATCACCTTCACCACTGGCGTCCCATCACCTCGGACAAGTGGGTCTTGGACATTGTCCGAAGGGGCTACTCCCTCCCTTCGAGACCACCCCCCAGCCATGCCACCTCCATTCCACCGCATGTCAGGGGATCACTTGGCGCTTCTACAGAAGGAAGTCACGGCCCTCTTGGCCAAGAGGGCCATCGAGCATGTTCCAACCCCAGAAGTAGGGCGTGGTTGCTACTCCCACTACTTTCTGGTGCCCAAAAGGACAAGGAGGACATGCGTCCTATCTTGGACCTCCGGAACGTCAATCGCTTCCTCCGGAAGGAGAAGTTCAAGATGCTCGCCCTAGCTCAGGTCTTGACTGCCCTCGACCCCGGAGACTGGTTGGTAGCGTTGGACTTGCAGGACGCCTATTTCCACATCCCCGTCCTGCCGGCCCACCGGCGTTACCTTCGGTTCACGGTAGGCCTCGAGCATTTTCAGTTCACCGTGCTCCCCTTTGGCCTTACCAGTGCCCCTCGGGTGTTCACGAAAGTGATGGCGGTGGTCGCAACTCATCTGCGCCGGGCAGGGGTTTCAGTCTTCCCCTACCTCGACGACTGGCTGCTGAAGGCGGGCTCGTCCCATGCAGTCGTCTCCCACCTCCAGACTACGGCCGAACTCCTGCACTCGCTGGGGTTCTCCATCAATGTGCCGAAGTCGCATCTGATTCCTTCTCCACAGCTCCTTTTCATCGGAGCAGTTCTGGACACGACGCAGTTTCGGGCCTATCCTCCCGAACGGCGAGTCCGGGATATTCAGGCTATGATTCCGATCTTTCAGCCTTTATCCTGGGTTTCGGTACGGATGACCCTGAGGCTGCTGGGCCTCATGGCCTCCTGCATCCTGCTGGTCACTCATGCCAGATGGCATATGCGGGCTCTGCAGTGGGACCTGAAGTTCCAGTGGGCGCAGCACCAGGGCGACCTGTCCGATCACGTCCAGATCTCGGAGGGGACTGCAAAACAGTTGCAGTGGTGGCTCTCGAACCGGCAATGGGTCATGGGCAGATCCCTCTCCCTTCCCCAGCCAGAGCACACAGTTGTGACGGACGCGTCCCTTCTGGGATGGGGCGGTCACATGGGAGAGGCGGAGATCAGAGGCCTCTGGTCTCCGGCGGAGTCCCGGCTCCATATCAACCTTCTGGAGCTCCGGGCGATCCGACTTGCACTCAAGGCATTCCTTCCCTCTGTCAAAGGGAAGGTAGTGCAGGTGTTCACAGACAACACCACCGCCATGTGGTACTGCAACAAACAAGGCGGGGTGGGGTCGTGGACCCTTTGTCAGGAGGCTCTGCGCCTCTGGACATGGCTGGAACGCCAGGGCATGTTCCTGGTGGTTCAACACCTGGCAGGTTCCCTGAACGCCAGGGCGGACGAACTCAGCCGCAGGTGCATGATGGATCACGAATGGCGTCTTCACTCGGAAGTGGCGCAAGGACTCTTTCTACAGTGGGGAGAGCCTTGGTTAGATCTATTCGCCACCGAAGAGAACGCGCAATGTCATCAGTTCTGCGCGTTGGAATTTCCAAGGCGGCACTCGCTCGGCGACGCTTTTCGTCACGAGTGGAGTTGCGGTCTATTGTACGCCTTTCCGCCTATACCACTTCTACCCAGAGTGTTGAAGAAGATTCGGCACGACCGGGCCCAAGTCATTCTTGTGGCTCCGGACTGGGCTCGAAGAGTTTGGTATCCCGAGCTACTCAATATGAGCGTAGATCCCCCGATCCGTCTGCCTCTTCGGGAGGATCTTCTGTCGCAGCAGCAGGGGACGGTCCTCCACCCGAACCTGTCCAGTCTACACCTGCTTGCGTGGAGATTGAGCGGCGGCAGTTGATTCCTTTCGACTTGCCTCCCGAAGTTTGTGATGTGATTCTGGCAGCCAGGCGTCCCTCCACTAAGGTGGTATACGCCTGCAGGTGGAACAAATTTGTGGCATGGTGCACAGCAAAGGCTGTGAATCCCCTTTCTGCCCCTCTTTCTGAGGTCCTTCTGTTCCTTCTCTCTCTGGCCCAACAGGGTTCTGCCCTGGGTACCATCAAGGGTTATCTTTGTGCTATCTCGGCCTTCCTCAGGCTCCCTGATCAGCCCTCCCTTTTCAAGTCCCCTGTTGTTAACAGGTTCTTAAAAGGCATTACACACCTCTTCCCTCCTGTTCCGTTTGTGATGCCTCAGTGGGACTTGAACTTGGTTCTTACCTTTTAATGTGCGCTCCCTTTGAGCCTCTACATAACTGTCCTCTTCGTCTTCTGACTCTGAAGACAGCCTTTCTGGTGGCCATCACCTCCGCTCGGCGGGTGAGTGAGCTCCAGGCTCTATCTTGCAAACCTCCCTTTCTGTCTGTTCATCCAGACAAGGTTGTTCTTCGGACGCGTCCGTCCTTCTTGACAAAGGTGGTTACTGCTTTCCACATTGGGCAGACCATCACTTTGCCCACCTTCTTTCCGCCTCCGCATCCTTCCAGAGAGGAAGAGAGGCTCCACCGTCTGGACCCAAAACGTGCGCTCTCTTTCTATATTGACCGCACAAAACACTTCTGGGTGGATGACCAGCTCTTTGTTGGCTACGTGGGCGCCAAAAAGGTCGGGCGGTGCACAAGAGGACCATCTCCCGCTGGGTTACCTTGTGCATCAAGACCTGCTATTCTTTGGCTAAGAAGGAGCCTCCTGTTGGGCTGCGTGCCCATTCCACCAGGGCAACGGCTGCTACCACGGCCTTGGGCCGCGGTGTTCCGCTGCCGGTTATCTGTCAGGCAGCTACGTGGGCCTCGCTGCACACGTTTACAAAGCATTACTGCCTTGACAGTCAGGTCCGGAGGGACGGCTTCTTTGGCCGTTCTGTCCTCCAGGACTTCCTTGTCTGATCTTTGTTCGCAGACCCACCACCGGGGTTGGTATTGCTGGGGTATCTATTCTAAGGTAAGGAATCTGTCACTAACGTGTCTCTTTCAGATGCACAAGTTACTAACTTGTGTAACGATATATCTGTAAGAGACAGTAGTTAGTGACAGATTCCTTACCGCCCACCCATCCTCCCCGTTCTGCGAACTGATTTCTAGGGTTAAGGACATCCCTTTCAGGGCCCTAGTATTTTTCAGACACCTATGTCAGCTTCTTGCATGGCTCTGCGTTCCTGGCGCGGAAAGTCGTGCACAGAACTGACGTCAGCGCGCAGGGCGGCGCCTAAGTACTGCCCGCGACGTCATCCCGGCGATCACGACGCCGACGACGGACGCGGAGCCGCACGACGCCGCCTACCGACGCGCAAGGGTACTGCTACGCAAAAAACTTTCCGGATCCAGCCTGACGCCTGGGGATATTCTAAGGTAAGGAATCTGTCACTAACTACTGTCTCTTACAGATATATCGTTACACAAGTTAGTAACTTGTGCAATAGCTTATCTGTTTTTTTTACCAAGGTCCTGTTAAGTGATGAGTAGTTGTTTATCAGACACAAGAAGCAATACCCTAATTCTTTAGGTGGAATACTGCCATTCTTATCTGAAAGAGACTATTAGTTATAGATTCCTTACCTCAGAATTATTCCCACGTGTCAGACTGGATCCAGAGAATTTTTTCCTCAGCTGTACCCCTGCGCGTCGGTAGGGGGCATCGGTCGACTCCGTCGCCTACTCAGATGCCGCCCCTGCACACTGACTTCAGTTCTTTCTTTTTCCGCGCCAGCCTAGCGCAGATCTGGAGAGAGCGTGCCCCTTAGTCACTTTTTGACTAAACTGTTTTCGACTTTTGTCGACTTCTTATTTTGAGTCTTCGACTCCTGTTGCGCGAGGGATGTCCCATCATCGGACCGACTTCAAGCCCTGCTAGGTCTGTCACAAACTGATGTCTGTGACGGATCCGCATCTCGTGTGCCTCTGGTGCCTGGAGCGCAACCACAACCCGAAGTCGTGCTCCGACTGTTGGGCCATAAATCCGAAGTCTTTGCGGAGGGGTCCCGAAAGCTTTTGGAGGCTCGGCAGTCGGCTCTGCGTCGCTCCCAGTCTCGCTCGAGGGGAAGGTCTTGAGACTGGTCACAGAGCCACCACACCTCGTCCAAGTCTTTGCACTCCTCAGGTAAGTCAAAGCACAAGAAGAAGGCGAAGAAGCACCGTGGCTCTTCGCCTTCTCCCTGTCGGTCGGCTGACGTGACCAGGATCCGGAGCGTCGTCGCTCTAAAGCTCCATCTCCGGTGCCTGACTCTGGGATGACTTCCGTTTCCGGGAGCCGGAGCGTCCTCTGCCCAGCTTTGTACGTTCTACGAAGCCCTCCACCGAATCTTTGGGTAACCTGACTCCACTGGCATACCTTTGGGTTCCGCTGAGTCGGTCGGGGGCCCTGGGCCTTCAATGCCGGTAGCTCTGGCCCTGGCGCTGAAGGGCCCTAGTAGATCCAGGCCTGGATCCGGATCGGCGCCGGTCGACCTTACTCGACCTTCCCCGGCGACGAAGCCCCCGGCGTCGGCCGTGCTCCCGGCCGACGTCGTCCCCATCCTCATCCCCATCCCCATCCTCATCCCCGAGATGGACCCGGAGCCAGACCGACGTCGAATCCCACGCTGGAGGGTACTTTTGTTCCCTTTTTCATCCCAGGTGTTTCCTATCACCCTGAAGGTGTCGATGAGGATTGGGAGGGGTCATGGACCCTTTGGCAGACCAGCTGGAAGAACTGGACTGGAGAGAAGAATTGAGTGACGCCAATGGTCTGGACACTTCACCAGACCTTGGCATGCTTTCTCCCCCTACCGTGGCTACGGAGGAGGGAGCGTCCTATGCTGTGGTGGTCCGTAGGGCTGCCGAGGCCTTGGGCCTGAAGCTCCCTATAGTGGCAGTCAGGAATAATCTCCTGAGGGAGGTGCTACAACCTGCTGCAACTTCTTCCGAACCCTCTTTCCCTTCAATGAAGCCCTCACGGACGTCCTTCTGGGCACTTGGTCCAAGTCCAGCACAGGCGTTCCTGTGGAACGGTTGTTTGCCCGCCGCCACCGCCTGACCCCGGGCGATCCCTTTTTCCTCATGCAACACCCTTCCCCTGAGAGCTTGGTAGTCCAAGCTTCTTTTTCCAAGGGTGCATTCCCCTCTGCTCCTCCAGACAGAGAATCCAAGAAGCTGGATCATCTTGGGAAGCGAATGATCTCTTCCTCCAGCTTGGCACTGCGGACCATGAATACCGCGTGCATCTTGGGCCGATACTCTCATACAATCTGGGATACCGTTGCGCAATTGCTGCCTCAGTGCCCGGAGGAGGCCCGAGCTGTTCTCTTCGAAGCCGTGGCAGATGGGAGATTCGCTGTGCAGTGGATACCACCGACTCACTAGGCAGAACGATTGCCATGTCGGTAGCCCTTCGGCGCTACGCCTGGTTGAGGACGTCTGGCTTTTCGAAGGATGTTCAAGCAACCTTGCTTGACATGCCCTTCGATGGCTGTCGCCTTTTTGGTGTCAAGGCAGACTCAGCGCTGGAGTGCTTTAAGGATTCTCGAGCTACGGCAAGATCCTTAGGCCTCGCAGCGTCCTCCCGTCCACCACAGTCTGCCTTTCGCCCCTTTTGTGGCTACGGAAGGGGCACCCCACCACGTCCGGCCCAGTCTAGCCACCAGTCCCCGCAAGCTGCCCAACCTCTGTGTGGCTGCGGACGTGGGACCCAGTGACGCGGGTCTGTGAGCCAGCAGGTGGGCCAGTCCACTGTTTCCCCCCCTGCAGCAGCCTCCAAATCCTCCTAGTCTGACCTTTCAGGCCCATCAGTGGCCAGTGGATTTCAGGATTAGCCATCACCTCCCCCACTGGCAATCCATCACGTCAGACAGGTGGGTTTTGCAGATAGTACGAAGGGGCAACTCCCTCCCCTTCGAGACTACCCCTCCCTCCATGCCACCGTCTCTCGACCGCATGTCGGAGGATCATTTTTGCACGTCTCCACCAGGAAGTTTCAGCTCTCTTGGCCAATGGAGCTATCGTAGGGTTCCTGCGACAGAATTAGGTCATGGTTGCTATTCCCGCTACTTTCTGGTGCCCAAGAAGGACAAGGACCTGTGTCCTATCCTAGACCTCAGGCTCCTCAACCACTTCCTCCGGAAGGAGAAGTTCAAAATGCTCACGTTGGTTCAGGTCCTGTCTGCCATCGGCCCTGGAGACTGGATGGTGGCGTTGGACTTGCAGGACTCCTATTTCCATATCCCTGTCCTGCCAGCCCACAGACGCTACCTGAGGTTCACGGTAGGCCACAAGCATTTTCAGTTCACCGTGCTCCCCTTTGGTCTTACCAGTGCCCCTCGGGTGTTCACCAAGGTGATGGCGGTGGTGGCAGCTCACCTGCACAAATCAGGGGTCCAGTCTTCCCCTATCTCAATGACTTGCTGTTGAAGGCGGGCTTGCCCCAGGCTGTAGTCTCCCACCTCCAGACTACGGCGGACCTCCTGCATTCGCTATGGTTCACTCTCAACTTGCCGAAGTCACACCTGAATCCCTCTCAGTCGCTCCTTTTCATCGGGGCTGTTCTGGACCCAGTGTGATTTCGGGCTTATCCTCCTGAACAGCGAGTCCGGGATATTCGGGCTATGATATCGATGCTTCAGCCTCTATCCCGGATTTCGGTGAGAATGACCCTGAGGCTGCTGTGCCTCATGGCCTCCTGCATCCTGCTGGTGGATCATGCCAGATGGCATATGCGGGCTCTGCAGACCTGAAGTTCCAGTGGGCGCAGCATCAGGGGAATCTTTCCGACTACGTCCAGATTTCGGAGGGAACTGCGCAACAACTGCAGTGGTGGTTAATGAACCAGGATTAGGTCAGAGGCAGATCCCTCTCCCTTCCCCAACCAGATCTCACGGTGGTGACCGATGCATCACTTCTGGGATGGGGCGGCCACCTTGGAGAGGGGGAGATCACAGGAGTCTAGTCTCTGGCGGAGTCCGGGCTCCATATCAACCTGTTGGAGCTAAGGGTGATTCGCCTGGCACAGAAGGCATTCCTTCCCTCCCTCAAGGGGAAGGCAGTGCAGGTGTTCACGGACAACACCACCGCCATGTGGTACTGCAACAAACAGGGCGGGGTGGGGTTGTGGACCATATGTCAAGAGGCTCTTCGCCTTTGGACATGGCTGGAACGTCAGGGCATAACCCTGGTGGTTCAATACCTGGCAGGGTCTCTGAACGCCAGGGCGGACAAACTCAGCCATCGGTGCCTGGTGGATCACAAATGGCGTCTACACTCGGAGGTGGTCCAAGTTCTTTTTCAGCAGTGTGGAGAGCCTTGGTTAGATCTGTTCGCCACCGAAGAGAACATGCAGTGTCAGCAGTTCTGCGCGTTGGAATTTCCAAGGCGGCACTCGCTCTGTGATGATTTTTGTCGCGAGTGGAACTGCAGCCTCCTGTACACCTTACCGCCTGTACCACTTCTGCCCCAAGTACTGAAGAAGCTCAAGCGAGACCGGGCCCAAGTTATTCTTGTGGCACCGGACTGGGCACGAAGAGTCTGGTACCCCGAGCTCCTGAGCATGGCTATCGACCCTCCGATCAGACTGCCCCTTCGTGGGGATCTTCTGTCGCAGCAGCAGGGCACGGTTCTCCACCCGAACCTGTCCAGCCTCCACGTTCTTGCGTGGAGATTGAGCTGCGACAGTTGGCAGCTTTTGACCTTCCACCCGAAGTTTGTAATGTCATCTTGGCAGCCACGCTTCCCTCCACTAAGACGGTATACGCCTGTCGATGGAAGAAGTTTGTGGCATGGTGCACAGCAAAGACTGTGGATCCCCTTTCTGTCCCTCTTTCTAAGGTTCTTTTGTTCCTTCTTTTGGCCCAGCAGGGTTCAGCTCTGGGCACTCGAAAAGGCTATCTGGCAGCCATTTCTGCTCTTCTTAGGCTACCAGATCAGTCCTCTTTGTTCAAGTGCCCTCCGCACATCTTCCACAGGGCCGCCACCGTCATCGCACCCGAACTAGGACGCACCATCAACGCCTCCCTCACATCAGGCATCTGCCCAGACGACTGGAAACGGGCGGAGGTAAAACCCCTCCTCAAGAAACCATCAGCCGACCCAACGGACCTGAAAAACTACCGGCCCATCTCTCTCCTCCCCTTTGCGGCCAAAGTCACCGAGACACTCTTAAACACCCAGCTGACCACCTTCATAGAAGAGAACTCCATCCTGGACGCCTCCCAGTCGGGATTCCGCAGCAACCACAGCATCTAGACCGCCCTCCTCGCCGCCACTGACGACATCTGCATGCTACTCGACCAGGGACACACCGCAGCCCTCATCCTTCTAGACCTCTCCACAGCCTTCGACACCGTTTCACATCGCACTCTCGCAGCCAGACTGCACGACGCAGGAATTCAAGGAGCCGCCCTCGACTGGATCCAATCCTTCCTCTCCGGCAGAACCCAGAGGATCCGACTCCCTCCCTTCCTCTCCAAACCCACGGAAATCAACTGCGGAGTACCCCAGGGATCTTCACTCAGCCCCACTCTCTTCAACATCTACATGGCCCCCCTCGCCGCCATCGTCAGACAGCATGGGCTCAGCATCGTATCCTACGCCGACAACACTCAGCTTATCCTCACGCTCACGAAGAATCCCGAAGACAACAGACTCTGTTTCCAGGAAGGCATGAGGAACGTTGCAGCCTGGATGAAGGACAGCTGCCTGAAGCTAAACTCAGAGAAGACCGAGGTCCTCATCCTCGGTCCCTGCACATCCGCCTGGGACAACACCTGGTGGCCCTCTGCCCTCGGGAGCCCACCCACCCCTACAGACCACTCTCGGAACCTCGGCATCATCCTTGACTCCTCCCTCTCCATGAAACACCAGGTCAACGCCGTCGCCTCCACTAGTTTCAACTGCTTTTGCATCCTCCGTAAGACCTTCAAGTGGACCCCACCCACCCCCCGACTGCAGAAGGACCTTCACCCACGCACTCATTACCAGCCGACTAGACTACGGCAACGCCCTCTACGCCGGAATCAACAAAACTCTCCTGCACAGACTCCAGACCATCCAGAACGCCGCAGCCAGACTCGTCCTCGGGACACCGAGCCATGAGCACTTGACCCAATACCTACGAGTCCTCCACTGGCTCCCCGTCGAGAAGATGGTCACCTTCAAACTCCTCACCCACGCCTACAAATCCCTCCATAACATCGGACCCAAATACCTCAACGAGAGAGTATCCTTCCACGTACCCAAGAGGACCCTCCGCTCCGCCGACCTCGCCCTGGCAATGGTTCCCCGCATCCGCAGACACAGAACCGGCGGGAGATCTTTCTCCTACATCGCAGCCAAAACCTGGAACGAGCTACCGGTGAACATCAGACGCTCCCCGACCCTGCACACGTTCAGGAAGGACCTCAAGACCTAGCTCTTCGACTGATCCGGAGCCGCACCCCCCACGCCCCCCCAGCCCCTTATGACCCTCACGGGTGAGTAGCGCGCTATATAAACACCTGATTGATTGATTGATAAGTAGGTTATTTAAAGGCATTATTCAGGTCTTTCCTCCATCTCCTTTCATAATGCCTCAGTGGGACTTAATCCTTGTTTTGACTTACCTTATGTGCGCTCCCTTCGAGCCTCTTCATAACTGTCCTCTTATGCTTCTCACTCTAAAGACTGCTTTTCTTGTTGCCATCACCTCTGCTCGCAGAGTGAGCAAGCTTCAGGCTCTTTCTTCTAAGCCCCCTTTCTTCTCTGTGCATCCGGACAAAGTGCTGCTTCGAACGAGACCCTCGTTCCTACCTAAAGTTGTCACTCCTTTTTACATTGGACAGACTATCACTTTGCCCACCTTTTTTCCGCCTCCGCACCCGTCCAAGGTTGAGGAGAGATTCCACCGTCTGGACCCGAAACGTGCGCTGTCTTTCTAACTTGACCCAACGAAGGATTTCCGGGTGGACGATCAACTCTTTGTTGGCTATGTGGGTGCCAAGAAAGGTCGGGCTGTGAAAACGTACCATCTATCGAAGTGTCGTCCTTTGTATAAAGATTTATTACGCTTTAGCTAAAAAGGAACCGCCAGTGGGGCTGCGAGCTCATTCCACTAGAGCTACAGCATCAACTACTGCTTTGTCACATGGAGTCCCACTCATTGACGTCTGCCAGGCAGCCACGTTGGGTTTCATGCACACATTCACCAGACATTACTGCCTGGATAGTGAAGTCCGGAGGGATGGCTACTTTGCCCGTTCTGTCCTCCAGGACTTTCTGGTGTGAACTTGATTTGCAGTCCCTCCTCCGGGGTTGGTATTGCTGGGCTATCTATTCTAAGGTAAGGAATCTATAACTTATGGTCTCTTTCAGATGAACAAGTTACTTAACTGCGGTAACGATGTATCTGTAAGAGACATATATTAATGATAGATTCCTTACTGCCCCACCCATCCTCCCCGCTCTGCGAACTGACTTCTAGGGGTAGGGACTCCCTTGCAGGGCCCTAGTGTGGCGCACCAGTGGTCAGTGTCTTTCATGGCTCTGAGCTTCTGCTGTGGAAAGTCGTGTCAGAACTGACGTCAGCATGCAGGGGCGGCGTCTAAGTAGGCACCGCCACGTCATCCCGGCAATCACGACGCCGATGACTGACTCGTAGTCGACCGATGCCACCTACTGACGCGCAGGGGTACTGCTAAGGAAAAACATTCTCCGGATCCAGTCTGACGCCTGGGGGTAATTCTAAGGTAAGGAATCTATAACTAATATACGTCTCTTACATATACATCGTTACCAAAGGTAAGTAACTTGTTCTTTAAGTCCTTGTGTCAATGAAACACTATTTACAATTCCACAATCCATTACCCGCACAGCTGCTCTCCAAACCATAACTCATCTGCCACAAAATATCTTAAAGATTAGATTAAATTTCACATTACCATTAATACTATAAATGAGATGACTATAAATGCATTATTATTTATTGGTTTCATGTGAATAAATGGTGTGTATTATATGGTGCACGCTTACCAACCTCTTTAGGACCCCTAGGTTTTGTCTGTCGTACCCTTAGCTCAACCCTAGGTAGCTGTGGCACTGAGCAACAAAGCTTACACAGAGGAACAAGTGTAAAGCATTTAAACAGCACTTAAACAATTGAAGAAATCAACACAACACTCAAGAAATCTGACACCAATCTATAAAAATAGACTGTTCTTTTATAAGAATTTAAACACTAGAACAAAACAGTTTCACCAGAGGGTTCCGTAGATATTGATTGTACAAGCAATAATAAATCAGAGCAATTTCACTCAGCTACGAACCAGTCTTGGCAAAGTCAACGACTTGGACATTTAGAAACTTTTTCAAATAAAACTTGGGTAAGTTTCTTTGCGGTCGGTTAGAAGTTCTTGAGGCAACCAACTCCAGTATGGAGCTAGTCAGGGGGAACAGCAAGGTCCCTAGAAGCAGTTACCGCCACAGAAGAAGCAGTCCTCCAGCAGTTCCAGGCACTTTATCCATGTTGCAATGGTTTCCTATGGAGTGGTCCTGATGCAAGGGATGAAGGATGCTGAAGATGCTCTAAGGATGCTGAAGATGCTCTAAGGATGGTGTGGATGTGACGTGGTCGACGGGGGACTTCTTGCAGGAATTCCTCGGTCCACGAAGAAGGTGAAGGGGTCCTGGTTGCAGGGTTGACTTCCCATGAGGCCCTCTCAGGTCTGGTCGAAGTCCAGTCGCCATTGGACTACCAGTTGTCTATTGGGGCGGGCACAGACCAATCCTTCCTGGGTTGTTAACTTGCCTTCTAATGGTTCCAGCAACTCTCTGACACCACCCCTTGGCTCAGTGAACTTGGGTGCAACTCTGTGTGTCAAGTCTAGATCCTTGGTGCTGTACAGCAACGGCAGTAGCAGCTTGAAGACTTTGGGCTTCCAACTTGCCCCAGCAGGCTTCTTTAGCTGTTATGTCCCTGTGCTGCAAACAGGAGGCCAGTCGTCTGTCCCTTGGAGTTCTCTTGGCTTGACTGAGGTCTGGAGACAGCTTCCCCCTTGAGCAGGACATGGCAGGCACAGTCCCTCTCTTCACTAGCCACCAGGTGCAGTCTTCTATAGTGCAGCATCTCTTTGCTGGTACTTTGGTGCAACAGGACAGTACTTCTATCCTTCTTCCAAGCCGGTTAAGGTCTGGGTCACAGGGGTGCCCCTTATATGCTCAGAAAATACCCTCAGGGCAGGAAGCGGTTGGTAGCCAGTGGGCTACAAGGTTCCCACTCACCCAGTAACAAGGTTCCCTCCCACCTAGTGACCACTTTCTGAGAGGAGTGGCATCTGACTATCACAACATGGCGAGACCCCACCCTCATTACTCAGAGCTTCTTAGCCCACCCCCAGAGATGTGCTGCCAAGGGGCTGTATTCCGCTAGAAAAACGGCTTGAAAACTGTCTTCCTCCTCTACTGTCCCCATGCCAGCCTGTCTGCCTAAACAATGGGTTACCCCTCTCCTAAGTGTTACCCATTTGCCCTTCGAATGCAGCTTCTCCTTTGTAGCTCGCCTTTTGGCCTAACACCAGTGTGGCTTCCTGCAGAAGGGAGGTAGCACCTATTGTGTCCTTTCCTGGGAGTCATTTGCATCTCTTCCCAAGAGGGCAGAAAGTGGTCTCAGGGACAGACCCTGTAGTCAACCGTGGATGAGCACAGGGGATTTAGGGCAACAAAGTATTCGCAGCACAGAACTACAACCGCTAAAGAAGCCTGCTAGAGCAAGTTGGTAGCCCAGATCTTTGCCTCACCGCCGTGCAGTCCCAAAGACCAGGACCCGACATTCAAAGTTGCACCCGAGTCTGCTGGATCCGGTTGAGTTGTCGGAGTGCAGCTTGGTCAACCAGAAGGCAAGTTGTCGTCCAAGGAAGGATCTTGCTGTAACCGTGATACCGGGTGACTGATAGCCCTGTGGTGATTGGACTTCTGCCAGAACCGAGAGGACTTTGAGGTCCGGTGACCCCTGGCCAAGACCTCTTCACCAAGTTTGTGGACCAAGGAGTAGCACCAGACAGACCTTTTTGGACCACATCGCTTCCACAGCATCCTTGAGCATCTTCAGCATCATGAATCCCTTGCATCTCAACCACTTCCATGGAAACATACATATGTTGACAGTGAAACCCTTCAGTGGTTAGCACCTAACCTATTATCCCCAAGATTATCACAAAAAGCGGGGGAAAGTGCCCCAAGATGTGTGCACACAATCTGAGCACCCACTGTCAAGGTGCGGTCCTCAGTCGAAAAAGAGGGGGTGTTCTTTAACACAGGGTATAAAAGGCGCTAACCTGTTCTCGTGAAAGTAAATGAAAAGAGTGTATCAGTGTGGTGCATCAGGTGAGGTAAAACACCTAAACCCTCAATAGTGGACAAAAATCCGTATCACACAAATGATAACAGGCCCTGAGCACACACATAAAAGTTGTACAACACACAGTAAACGTTGTATGCGAAGGATGACAGGAGAAACGTTCTTCCGATATTCATTTAATGAAGTGTGGATTCATATGCCAGTCAACACGTGTTTCGTCACTGGGTGTGTAACCCTTGACTTCTTCAGGGCTCAAACGTAAAAATTGTAGGACTTTAGACCTTACGACTGGTGATAATTCCGACCCAGCTGGTCCTCAATGTTTCATCCAAACCGTCAAAAATCCTTTCTTTATCACTATAAAAACTTAGAGTTAAGGTGTATTATCAGCGTATATGTGTTTCCCTCGGTATATTTATTTTAATGACACGTCTTCATCATATCGTAGTCCTGTATACTGAAAACGCGGTGTCAATTACCGCAAGCCCACTTGAGGCGAGTACACCCGTGGCTTGTGCTCCGGCACCGAGTAAACCGGAGGACCACAAGCCATTCGAAGTGCTCTTTAAAAAGATAATGCATGGTCCTTCTTGCGCTGTTTACTGTGTTTGCATCGAGCATCAGGAGTAGATTTAACTGCGCAATTCACGTGTATGTATAACAAGACGCAGCGCACAACAATATATATATTCACTGCGGCTGACTGTGAGTGGAGACCCTTACACAGAAAGAGCAGAGTATTGTGGTAATTCCTCGGGGTCTTTTTTTGTAGCTAAATTGACTCCGTTATTTTGTCGGCCACTTTCAGTTTACAAATGTGTTTCACTCAGAGAGTAACTAACACCCCCCTCCCAGGTTACTGCTGACGAGGGGATGTACCGTGTTCATTTGACGTGAAAACCGTACTTTTCAGATAAAGTTTCATCCCCACTGATTTCACTCGGCTTGCCCCCGAGAATCACTCGACATTACCCTTCTTTGAGACTCACAGGTCTGGGGGGTATGGACAATTGACTGAAAATGTTATGACTGTGACTTTAAGTGAGGTGGGTCCCTCCGGTTCTCAGCCCGGCAGTCATTAAAAACTGACATTGAAACGGGTCCCTATCGGGTCCTCGTGCTCTTAATGCTACAGGGAAAATACTGCTTGATTTCTGAACAATAGCTGTAAAAACGTTACAGAATTCCATCTCATGGATGCAGTACCTGTTTACTTTTCAATGGTTTTACTTGATCTTGCATTCTTTGAGTGTTTGCTTTAGCCAGGATATTGTTTCTGTAGTTTTTTCATGCAGCATATTTCTCTTATATAGAGCTACTCTGAACTGAGTCTAGGTATCTCTGAGTTCACTTTATGGGTGGCTGTTTATCAAGGGCATAATTGCAAGCGCTGGAGTTGAGGCTGCAGACACTGTTTTTAGGTCTCGGCCTGCACCAGCTCTTGCGCTGGTCTGGCCGAGAGTTTTAGTAAGCGGGTTTTGGAAGTGCAAACACTGGCTTTCGGCTGGCGACCAGCTTGAGTTCACGATGGCGTGCACGCGCAGCTGGCATCTTGGTTTCCTATCTCTTCCTCATTTCCTCGTCATGGCTCATTAACTCTCTGGACTCTGATGTTTCAATCGCTATTTGTTTTATATTGGGAGTCACAGCCTAATTACCAGTATTTTTGTCTCTCACTGTTTTTTTTAAAAATATTTATTCGCGCAAAGCACAAAGCTATATTTAAGGTTACTTTTTCCGCGTCACTTCTTCACTCTATTTAAACTCCACACCCCCCACTCTTATTGTCTCTCTCCTTCTCTCTCTCTCCCCTCTCTAATTCTCTCTCTACTTAATTAACTCTCCCCTCTCTATCTTTTTTAGCCTTTCATTCTCTCTCACCCCTTTATCTGTTTCTCTTTCAAACTCCTTCATTCACTCTCTCTCCCCTTCTTTCTCTCTCTCTATCCCGCTCCGCTCTTTATTCTATGTACACCCTTTCTCTCTCTTTCTCTCTCACCACCCTCTCTAATTGGGCATTATATCTTCACTCTATCTCTCACTCGGCAACACCACAGCATCACTCAGCGCAACCACAGCATCAATCAGAGCCAGCACAGCATCAATCAGAGCCAGCACAGCATCACTCAGCACCAACACAACATCTCTCAACGCCATCACAACATCTCTCAACCCCATCACAGCATCACTCAACGCCATCACAGCATCACTCAGTGCAACCACAGCATCACTGAGTGCAACCACAGCATCACTCAGCAAAACCACAGCATCACTCAGCACAACCACAGCATCACTTAGCGCCACAACAGCATCACTCAGCGCCACCACAACATCACTCCGCGCCACCCAGCATCACTCAGCACCACCATAGCTTTACTCAGCGACACCACATCATCACTCAGGGCCAACACTGCATCACTCAGCACCACCACAGGATGACTCAGCACCACCACAGCATCGCTCAGCACCACCACAGCATCGCTCAGCATCACCACAGCATCGCTCAGCGCCACCAGCGCCACCACAGCATCGCTCAGCGCCACCACAGCATCGCTCAGCGCCACCACAGCATCGCTCAGCGCCACCACAGCATCGCTCAGCGCCGCCACAGCATCGCTCAGCTCCGCCACTGCATCGCTCAGCGCCGCCACTGCATCGCTCAGCACCGCCACTGCATCGCTCAGCGCCGCCACAGCATCACTCGGGGCCGCCACAGCATCACTCAGCGCCACCACAGCATCACTCAGCGCTAAGACAATATCACTCAGCACCACCACAGCATCACTCAGCGCCAAGACAATATCACTCAGCACCACCACAGCATCACTCAGCACCACAGCAGTATCACTCAGCAACACCTGAGTATCATTCAGCATCACCTCAGCATCGTCTCCGCAACAGTCACCACCACTACCACCTCAGCATCACTCAGCACCACCTCATCCTGCTCTCGGAATCTGGCATCTGTTGATTCTCCCCTAGCGTCTGGCCGCTGCTAGTGTTATAATACAGGTACTAGTTCCCAACCTTCACCCTCCGATTGTTTATCCCCCTCAAAAAAAAGCTTTAACAAACAACCATTGCAATAGGCAGAAACAAGTTGCCAGCATTGCAAGAACAAAAGAAAACTGAGGAAATTTTTTATTGTAAATACTTTTTTTAATATGGTCGTTCAGTTTTACATAATGCCTTCTTGGTCATATATAAAGTAACAAAAATGCTTCTGACACTTTTTTATTATAACTTTTCAGCATGCCGCACAGCAGCCACACTTCTCTACAGCACAGCTTGAAGACATTGGCAAAGTCAATAGCTCTGGCTAAACACTTATAAGGCCCCAAAGGCGAGACCTATTGGCTATGCCAATGCTTGTTTCTGAAAGTGCCTGTCAGTCACAGTGGGTCATAAAAGTGCCCAGAACACGTGCTCCTCAAATACTTGGACAGAGCAACGGTCACAAGTTACAATTGAATTTGTGATTTAAGTTTTAAGCCATGTCCTTAATTACAAAAGCCACGCATTTTGGAAATGAATCATAGCTGAACCTCTTAGGCCATGCCCGTTTTAGAGACCCGCCTACTTATTTCATCCCACTTAAAGTAATCGGTGTGGCATCTTCCTTAGATAGGGAGAGATCTTGGCGTTAGAGCCACAGCTGCCGATTTTGCAACTGGGAATCAGGTTCGAGTCCTGGCAAAGACTCAACGGCCTGTGATTTTGGGCACATCTCTTAATCTCTCCATGCCTGCATTTGTGATTACAAGCTGCTTTATGGTCTATACAGGCAGCACGGTGTAGTCTCGATGCTAATACGTTGTTAATACACCATTGCTCATGATTTTTTTTTATTTTTTATTTTTTTTTACAGTTTTATATTGTGCGAACTCGACCCGAAGATTTTGGAGCGCTTTACATGAGCACCAGTTACATTACACAAGGACACATTCATTCTTTTTTTTTTGTAGGCGCAGGGAGATTAAGTGATTTGACTAGAATCACAGGATGTTGTTGAGCCGACGCCAAGATTCGAACCTGGTTCCCCAGCTCCAAGATCGGGCAATGTCTGGACCTTATTGAAACGGGATGTCCTTGTGAGGGCGAGAGGGTACCACTAGCTGGGCGTGCCTTGCCCTCTTTGAACCTCCGAAGCACTCTGAGGGCTAGGTTAGAGAGAATAAAAGGACAGTACTGTTGACGTGTGCCGCAGAAGTAAGGTGTCGTGTATGATCTACTCGCATATATTTCAGTGCTGATTAATTGATTCCCCCGACGGAGCGGCGGAATTTGTTAGTAATTTTGCGTAACAAGAGTAACACAGAATTACTAAATACCTCCAATTCCAGCGGCGGAATAAAATAATTCCACCCACCCCTAATTTTTACTAAATCAAGCACAAGCAACCAAGCCTTCTGTTGTGGTGTTAAAATGGGAAATATTACTTTTTTACATCCCCTATATTTCTCCCTTCTCCACCCCCACCCCGAACACCCAGAATGCAGATTGGTCAAACAGCCCTAGCATTCTTACTTATAAAAACTGCTAACTGGTGCTGTTCCTGTGCTTTCCTGGCCTATTCATTTTGCTTCATTACCTAATCTATCCTTATTGTATGCACCATCATGATGTATTGTGTAACTGTGTTCTTTTCCTCCCAGTGGCAGCTACCTAAAATGGTGAGCTTTAGCTTCCTTCAACCTAGGTGTCTGTTCTGAAAATGCCAAGAACGCAAACCTTGGCAGTTCTGTTTTCACAACATAGCAAAAAAGTTTTCTTTTCGTCCTTACCAAAACCTCTATGTAATTGACATTAAATAGTAGAAATTCTGTAGAGGGGGCTATTATGACTCCCAAAGTAGACCTGCCAGCTCTTCTAAAGACAAGCTTTGTATTAACTGGTAAGCGTCGAGCAGTCCCTCGAATGGTGCATTAGGTATCAAACCACTCGGAGAAAAGATTTTAACACCATTCCACAGCCCCTCCCTCTAATTGCGGATTAGAAATATTGACCATCATAACATTTAAATATTTAGGTGACCAGCACTTACGGCATCTACCCACTTTTTTGGCATATTTGTATCCTTGTTTGGTAGCGTTTTTGTATTTCTCAATCCATCTCCCCAATTCATCTTGGGGCAGTCTGTTCTTGCCATTGTATGAAGTCTCTGCGTTGTGCCCCGTTTGTAATTCAGTCGTGGCCACCAGTATCCCATCCTCCTGGACCACAATTCTATGTCAGGACCGGAGGCTCAGATTATGCTATGTCTTTCTTCGCTTTATTATTTAACAAATTTCATAGCAGCGAAGAAAGTCCCGTACTTCACTTCTTTGTTCCCTCAGATGCCCTTGTGCGCAGTTTGTAGTTGTTTGCGTCCTATATCCAGTTACTTAGGGAATACTTTCATCCCACATTTCACATTTCAAGAAATTTCAACACTAATAGGACCTGTAATGATAAGGGATTTGCCTCACTGGATGACATTAGTATGTACGTTAAGTGCCTTCAGCTTCTGCTTTACCACTTCAAGTGATTTGCAATGTTCTTTGACTCTCCTTGTGTAATCAGAAAATTGCCAGATGAGCCATCCTGGTTTAAATCCCCTGTGCTGAATAGGTTTTTGCACTGTGCTATGCACTCAGGCAGCATGAGCGATCTCCCAAAATCACCACTCCGTTTGAGTCAAACCCTTGATCCCCGAAAGGGGTCCCTTGGCACATCTCTCTACAGCCAGCACATTGCGACCATTTCTATGCTCCAGTAATACTTTTGAATCTGGGAATCCTTAATGGATTTGAGATTCTTTGCTCACAGTCAAATGTGTTCTTTTGTCTTTGGGTTTGAGTGTAGACAGTCCATACATTCTATTAATTGTTTAGCAATTGTTTGTATTACCGAAGACCTCAGTGGGTAGTGTATGGATATGTGTAGCAGAGGACATTTTGCCATTCAGTTTGATGAGCTGTCTTGCACTGTTATCGATGTGTGGGCAGTACTTTTTAGATGCTGATTATATGCCTGTCATGCAATGTTGTGTGCTTGTGCTCTGGTAGGCTGAAGTTAACCTGTTCCAAATGGTTCAGAAACCATTGTAGGAATGTATCCTAACAAATTATGATATAATCGTAGAAGGACAACTAAAACTATTTGGCAAAGAGTAGCTTAGCAATCGATTTTTATTTGCACCTCGGGGATGCTTTGAGTTGTTGGGTATCAGGATGTGAGATGCCACTTGGTTTGCTTCGGTCAGGTCACTGAATTTGCTATGGAAAATTAACCATGTTCACATGGGTCTTCCATATCTTTTGCTCCTATTTTGAGGGGGTTGTGCTGCTGATGAGGTAGATGTGGAAAGAATTTATCAGTAAGGGATTGTGCTCCCTGTCATTGTGCCCGGTTTAAAATTGGTATCTGGTGAAAAATGCCAGTAAACTTCTATGCTAAAACAGCTTTTTAGGAACAGTATTAGTTGAATGAGCATCACCTTTTCTATTGCCAGGGTAATTATACTGCGTTTCCTTTGTAGGTCTCACCTGAGACAGCGCATGTGCTGTCCTACGAGAGCTCTTGCTAGCAAAACAAAAATCTTAAAAAGAGGTTGGAGCCCGCCCATTGCTTACCATTAGTTGGCTTCCACGTCACTCTCATTTCCTTGCTTCCTATTGGGCAGTACCTACTAGTTAGAATTCCTCTGTTCAGACAATCTGTGGAACGTACTGATAAATTGCTTTATTAGTGTCCTTCCGCTGCTTGCTCTTCCTACTGGTGGTAGTCTTTGTGCTCAAATACTTCTTCCTTCAAGTTGAGTCAGTCAAAGAAGCACAAGAAAATAAAGTTGAGGCATTCTTCAACTTCGCCCTCCAAACGATGTGCTTTTAGGCCCAACTCCCACACTCCATCTGGCGGAGCCAGTGTCCGGGCCCGCTCCTCTCAACCCTGAGTTTGCTGGAGCGACAACCGTTCAACTCAAATAATTTTACGACACCATGCAAACCATCTTTAGGTCACCTCCTCCCTCTGGAGCGCTTCTGGCCCCACAGAGCTGCGAGCTGCCCCATCTAGGTTACCGCCTGCGGGTCTGCCCCAATGCCAGCTGGCCCTCTGGATCCGCCCCTGGGTCCAATCTGACGCTTCTATCACCCTAGTTCCCTCTATCCTGGCGCTGTCCCTGATGCCTCCAGCTCTTCTCTACTGTGTCGAGCCTATCCTTATACCTGACTCCGAGCTGGCTCCACCCTGATGCTGCTCGCCGTTGTTGCCGGCAGGATCCAGGACTTAACAATCCGTGAACTGCAGGGTAAGATGAGGAAGGGTTTGGTCCTATGGAGGTGTACCCTGATCCAACTGAGAACTAGTATGAGGAGCTGGCTGACACTAGTGGGCTGGACACTTCCCCAAACTCTGGCATGATTTCCTCTCTGGGCCTGGTTTCAGAGGAAGGCGCGTCCTTCGACACAATGATGCACAGGACAGCTGAAGTCCTTGACCTGCATTTGCCAGCAGTAGAAGTCTAGACCAACATCTTGACCGAGCTCTCTTTTAATGAAGCCCTGATAGACATTCTCCTGGGGGTTTAAGGCAAACCTTGCACAGGGCCTCCTGTGCACCGCATGATTGCCTGACTCCATAGTCTCGTCTCAAGGGACCCAGCTACTCTGAGAGCCTGATGGTGCAGTCCTCAACTTCTAAGGTCAACCCAAATGCCTTCCCATCCACTCCACTGGACAGGGAATCCAGGAGGCTGGACACCTTTGAGAAGTGCACCTTTTCTTCCACCAGCCTAGCCTCGCAGTCGGTGAATACCAAATGCCTCTTGGGTCGTCATTCCTATACCGGGTGCAACTCCGTAGCACAACTGCCTCTTATGCTTTCCAAGGAGGGGCGCACCATCATCAACGAAGCCTTCGTGGATGGTTGGGATGTAGCAAAGTTCACCATTAGGTGCTGGCTGGACACAACTGACTCCCTGGGCAGAGCCATGGCCTCAACAGTGGCATTGTGTCTCCATGCCTGGTTGCAGTGCACTGGGTTTTCGGGGGATATCCAGACTTCACTCATTGACAGGCCTTTCAACAGCTCTTGCTTCTTTGGAGATAAGGCTGAGGGCATAGTCACCGCCAGATCTCTTCGGCTTTCCTTGTCTGCCCGGTCTCAGCAGTAGTCCTTTTGCCTATGCTGTGGCACCTATGGGCATCCTCTGTACCAGTCGTACCTGCAGGTTCAACAACCTGTCCAGTCCTTTTGTGGACTGGCCCCAGATCTCATAAAGGACGCTGGAGCAAGGATCAGCGAGCTGTCCTGCCCCCCCACCCCTCCAGCATCTGAAGCCTCTAAGTCCCTTTAGTATACCTTCCATCCCACATAGTCGTCCCATTGTTGGAAGGATCAGGCACCACCTGCCCCAATGGTCTGCTATTACTTCCAACAAGTAAGTACTTCAGATTGTGCCGAAGGGTTAAGCCCTCACATTCGTGGAAGCCCCTCCATCGATGCCACCATCCCAAGATCAGCTGAAGGAGGACCACCAGTGCTTGCTCAGTCGGTAAGTGCAGGCTCTTTTGTCCAAAGGAGCCATCGAGAGGGTGCCTGCACCAGAAGTAGGTAGTAGTTGATATTCCAGCAACTTTCTGGTACCAAAAAAGGATGAAAGACTTTCTCCTATCCGTGACCTACATCCTCTCAATGCCTTTCTATGGATACAGAAATTCAAAATCCTCACCTTAGGTTTTGTCTGCCCTGGACCCTCGAGACTGGATGGTAGGGTTGGAACCTACATGGATGCTTATTTTCGTATCCCTGTCCTACGAGTCCACAGGCGTTCCCTCCGGTTCATGGTGGGCCAAGAGAACTTTCAGTTTGTAGTGCTCCCTTTCAGCCTCACAAGTACCTCTCGTGCTCACGAAAGAAGTGGCAGTGGTTGCAGCTTATCTTCGGAGGTTGGGTTTCAGCCTTTCCCTATCCAGATGACTGGCTGCTGAAGGCGGGCTCATCCCAGGCACTCATTACCCACCTCCAGATTATGGCAAACCTTTGGCAATCACTAGTGTTCACAATCAAGGTGCAGAAGTCACACCTGACTCCTCCTCAGAGGCTCCCTTCATCAGAGCCATTCTGGATTCCATGCACACCCTCCAGAGCAGAGAGTTCAGCATATTCGGGCTATGATCCTCATGTTTTAGCCTCAATGCTAGATTTAAGTGAGGCTGCTAGGCCTTATGGACTCCTGCATCCTGCTAAGATGGCACAAGCAGGCTCTTCAGTGGGATCTTAAGTGTCAGTGGGTGCACCTGAACCTCACTGTCCTGGTTCAGGTGTCGAAGGAGACTTCAAAAGACCTGCAGTGGTGGCTGTTGAACTGAGATTGGGTCAGCAGCAGACCCTCTACCTTCCCCACACTGATCTGTCAGTGGTGACCGATGCATCACTTCTGGGTTGGGGCTGCCATCTGGGAGAAGTGGAGATCACAGGATTCTGGTCTCTGGTGGAATCTCAGCCTCATATCAATCTTCTGGAGCTGAGAGTGATCCGCTTGATATTAAAGGCCTTCCTTTCATCCGTCAAAGGGAGGCTGGGTCAGGCTTTCACGGACAACACCACCGCCATGTGGTATTGCAACAAACATAGCGTAGTGGGGGTCATGGACTCTGTAGGAAAGAAGGATCTGCTTTCATGGTTACCCCCACTTTTTGCTGGTGTCATTCTGTTCTCTGACTAGTCTGACTGGGATCCTACTAATCAGGACCCCAGTCACTGTGCTATATCCCTCAATTGGACTATGGTAAGTAATTTGGTACCTTCCTAAATGGCTACTGGTGTACCCTGCTAAGTCCCTAGTATATGGTACTAAGGTACCCAGGGCATAGGTACACCAGGGGACTCCCATTGGCTACAGCATGTATTGTGCCACCCATGAGAGACCACTCAAACTGTGACTACAGGCTTGCCATTGCAGCCTGTGTGAGCTGGTGCTAGCACCACTCACCACAGATATAAGTTTCCTCATATCTGAGGTCACTGCACTTGAAACCTATAAGTCACCCCTAAGGTAGGCCTTTGAATCCTGAAGGCAGGGTGCTTGGTTATAAGAGTGAGAGTGCCCTGCATGAGCAGGACACCCCCTACAAAGCCAGGAGTTGATTCTCCAGGCTTTGTAAGTGCGGTCAGCCATTTTATACATATAGTGGATGTAGGAAAGTAGAATCTGCTTTCATGGTCATCCCCACTTGTTGCTGGTATCATTATGTTTTTCTGACTGGGATCCCGCTAATCAGGACCTCAGTCTCTGTGCTTCTTCCCTAAATTAGACCATGGTGAGTACTTAGGTACCCCCCAGATTGGCTACTGCTGTACCCTGTTAAGACCCTAGAATATGGTACTAAGGTAGCCAGGGCTTAGGTACACCAGGGGTCCCCCATGGGCTGAAGCATGTATTGTGCCATCCAAGGGAGACCAATCAAATTGTGACTACAGGCCTGCCATTGCATCCTGTGTAAGCTGGTGCTAGCACAACTTACAACAGATATACGTTTTCTTATATCTGAGGTCACACCACTTAAAACCTATAAGTCACCCCTAAGGCTGGCCTTTCAATCCTGAAGACAGGGTGCTTGGTTATAAGTGTGAGGGTGACCCTGCATGAGCAGGACACCCATATAATCCTCGGAGTCCATTCTCCTGGGTTGTAAGTGCATCAGCCATTACGATACATAGAGTGGCCATGCGTCATTACGCAATGGCCAACTCTAAACTGGCTGTAAGGAACTCTGGCATGTTTTGTATCAAACATGCTGGAATCATACCCCAAAACCATAAACAGTGTTGGAGGTATGATTCTATGCACTGTAGGGCTCCACGGGAAGCCCTTAGCGCTCCTGGTACCAGTCTTAACAACACGGACAGCAAGCTATGGCTGCTGGTGACCAGAGACACGATTCTTCCCTCCTGCTGCTGAGCCAAGCTCGAGCAGGAGAAGGCTGGACAATAGGTTTCCTGTTACAGGGAGGTGTGACCACCTACGAGACAGGACTTAGTGTATTGGGCCAGGGTGGGGGTGCTTGCCAGCGCCACTAGACTGCTTTGAAGGGCGCATTTGGTGCCCTCCTTGCTTACTCCAAGTGGAACCAGTTCGGGGGGGGGTCGTTGGCTCCCACTCTGGCGCGAAACTGGACAAAGGGCACAGTCCAGCCCCTCCTGTGGGAGGGACCCCATAATCGTCCCAACCCTTTCTTTAGGGTACTTAAGGGCTTACCTGTGGGTGGTTCCTTAGATTCGTCGTGGGACAAAATTCAGATCCGAAACTACTTCATCTTTAACCGTCTAGGCACTTTGGACTTCGTTGGTCTTTGCTTTGGGAACTGAGACTGTAACTGGGAAGACTCCTGCTGCTACTTGTCTCGTCGTCCTGCCAGTCTTCTGCGTCGTCTGTTCCTGTGCTTCATACAGGTTCTTCTACAGGCCTGAGGAGATCAAAGACACCCGAAGGAATCTCCCTTGGAGTGAAGGAGTCACTCCCCTGCACCTGCAGGCACCACAACGAAGCTGACCGGTCTGCTGTTCCTGAGCTCCCACGGACTCTGAAAGGTTCAGTAACACAGGTGGTGGTTCTGCAACTCCCTCGAGGCCTGCACTGTCTTCACAGCAAGTTTGAAGCCAGTATCCCTTGTCCGAACCTCTGGAGCAGTCCCCTGTGCACCGCGTCGACTTGGCGTTGCCAAGGCTTGTTGACTCTCTTCTCCAGAGATCTTCAGGTTCCAAGAAGCTCCAGCCTCAAGCATCTCTTGCTACCAAGATCTTCGTCCTCACTTCATCCTCTGCACCGTGCGCCTTCATCATTGGTGAGCTGCTCGAGGTCCTCTTGCAACTCCTGTGCCTCCGGCCTGTGGGTCCTCTTGAGGGTCTTCTTTGGCTCCAGGGGGCTCCCCTGCTTGCTCGGGCCTACTCTGGCTTACCTGCTCGTGGTGAGTCCCTTGGACCTTGCTGGTCCCGACACTGCACCTTTTTCGTCTACTATGTTGGTTGCCGTTGCCAAGGCTTGTTGGTGCTCCCGGCGGACACCGACCCCCTGTCTCTTGACATCCAACGTGGGACAGCTCATGAACGGCTCCTGGTCTTCCACTGCGACACCTGGTCCTCTCAGCTGCAGCAGCAAAGTCACCGTCAACCCTCCTGCATCTTCCGTCATCGGTGGTCGTTTGTCGTCCGTGCCTCCTGGTCCCTCTCGAGTGGCATAGATTCTGTCCCCTCTGCTTGCAGGTGGTACTCTTCAAGAATCCACCTTTGGATTCCACTGGACTCTTTCAGCTTCTTCGCCAGGGGCATCTTCACTGAAGTCCTCCATTGTGGTCTACGACTGTTTTCGACGTCACTTTGCACCTATGCAGCTGGCTTCCCTGCTGTAGTTAAGCTAGCTTGAATCCAGTGGCACAGTGAGCAAGGGACCTACGTCTGGGCATACCCATCCCACTTAGGGCGAAAAGTGCTGCTGCATACCCATCCCTCCTTTTAAGCTAGCCTGGCTGATGAGAGGTGTTATCCCGAAACCGGTCCCAGGATGCTTGTTTCTGGTTCAGGGAGGACCCGGCTTGGCAGTTCTGGCTGGACTGTTCCCATAAGGAGCAGAGTCAAGACTGATTTACATATGGCTGGGGTCCAAACTGGGGTGACGTAGTGGGCAAAAGAACAATGGATTTAACCCCGTTCTCTTGACTGGGGGTGAATGTTTGATTCATTCAGCATTCCGCCCATCATTTGTTGCTACAGCACTTTGAGAAAAATTGCATTTTTCTGCTCTTAGCTCTGTGTGCCTGCAGCCTGTCTCTAATATATGTCTGGGGTGGGTGACAGCTGAGCCTTGTGCATTCCCTCTAGACAACCACACATAAAGGGAGCTTGGGTATGACTTGATGGGCCATCCTGGGCAGGATGTGGGGGGGGGAACTGGGCACAGCCTCACACTTGCAGCTGAATAGGCTGTGTCCTGTCCCCACACAAAGGACTGCTTTAACCCCCTGTAGTGAGGCTGGACCCAGGGCAGGGAGGGAGGATCTTTGTGCACTTTAAAGCCACTCTTTGAAGCGTCCCCTTCTTAAAAGGCCCCACTGGGTATAAGAAGTGGACTTCTGGCTCTACAAACTCGGTACACTTCTATACCTGTGGATACTCTGCCAGGAAGGAGGACTGCTGTGCTGCTGAAGGACTGGCACTCTGCTGGACTGCTGCTCTCAAAAGAACTGCTTTTCTGCTGTGCTGACCTGCTGCCCTCCTTGCCTGGTCGGAAGGACTTGGACCCACATCATTTGAACCCAGAACTAAAGTGACTCCAATGGCTTGCTACAGCACCGTGTCTCTGCCGCCTGTGAGTCTTGCCCTGCCAAGTGATGACAACCCAGTCCTGGACCCTTGGAAGTGGGTATAAAATGCTGCTCCAGCAGAAATCCACGCATCAACGCCACTGCGCCGCTCGGAACTGGTGCATTTCCATAGACAACGACGCATCGCTGTGAGGACAGAGTACCTTGCATCGCTGACTGCGTGGCATATTACCTCCATTCCCGGCGTATCCTCGAGTTTGCGCAGCTCAGAGCCAATGTCCATATGCCAATAATGTCACTACTGTGGCATTGCACAGAGTGAGCCATGTATAGTACACAGCATCTTAGAGCTGCCTCCCAGGTCATGTTAGCATCCATTTGTAGCCCTGGACCTCTTGGATTGATGCACGGTGTTCTGGTGGCAGCTGGGAGGGACTGCTGCAGTCCTCCCAATAATGTCACTACTGTGGCATTGCACAGAGTCAGACATCTGCAGTACACAGCACCTTAGAGCTGCCTCCCAGGTCATGTTAGCCTCCATTTGTAGCGTTGGACCTCTTCGGTTGGTGGCAGCTGGGAGGGACTGCTGCAATCTTCCCAATAATGTCACTACTGGGGCATTGCACAGAGTCAGCCATCTGCAGTACACAGCACCTTAGAGCTGCCTCCCAGGTCATGTTAGCCTCCATTTGTACCCCTGGACCTCTTCGGTTGGTGGCAGCTGGGAGGGACTGCTGCAATCTTCCCAATAATGTCACTACTGGGGCATTGCACAGAGTCAGACATCTGCAGTACACAGCACCTTAGAGCTGCCTCCCAGGTCATGTTAGCCTCCATTTGTAGCGCTGGACCTCTTCGGTTGGTGGCAGCTGGGAGGGACTGCTGCAATCTTCCCAATAATGTCACTACTGGGGCATTGCACAGACTCAGCCATCTGCAGTACACAGCACCTTAGAGCTGCCTCCCAGGTCATGTTAGCCTCCATTTGTACCCCTGGACCTCTTCGGTTGGTGGCACCTGGAAGGGACTGCTGCAATCTTCCCAATAATGTCACTACTGGGGCATTGCACAGTCAGCCATCTGTAGTACACAGCACCTTAGAGCTGCCTCCCAGGTCATGTTAGCCTCCATTTGTAGCCCTGGACCTCATCGGTTGGTGGCAGCTGGGAGGGACTGCTGCAGTCCTCCCAATAATGTCACTACTGGGGCAGTTTTTCGTGCGGTTTTTTCACCTGGTTTCACCTGCCTGTTCAGCTGTTGTTTCTGTCGGACGTTTGCAGGTGCAGCACAAACGTCCGACATGGGCTTCGGACATGTGAACGGACTCGCTGGTCTAGAACCCGACTGGTAATAATAGCCGCTAGTATCAAAGAGCTTTTGCGAGGCTGTGCCTCAAGGAAGCCAGCACATTCCGCTGCACCAACACGATGCGGTGTGTGAAGTCCCGCCAACAAATTAACTGTGGTTTGCTGATGACTAAAAGAGTAAACACTCGCTGCATGAGCGCCAGAAGCAGTTAAGCGTTGAGTAAACGCGGCAGAAGAAGCTTTGCCAATGTCATCAGTCGGAATGTCAGATGAGAGGAAGAGCGACAGAGAATATTGTCTTTGTATTCAACTTCTGAAACACATGGTTATTCAAAGTAAATAATACAAAATAAACAGGACTTAACATAAACTGTTTGTCACTTCAGACAGCGTTTCTTAGTTTACAAGGTTGCTCAACTCTCGGTCGAGTCGCTGTGGAGCCTGATGCGCCATCTCGTTGCTCAGCTGGCCTGGCCCAAGTGAGGCTTTCTCAATCCGTTGCCATCATGGAGAGCAGCATTACCGGTCAATATTTAAGTGCTCTCAGTTACCACCTTCCTGTCTCCAGCTCACCACTTCCTGAATGTCCTCCAATGGCATCTGACAGCGCTCTTCGTTTTGGAAGCTGAGCAAGCTGTTTTGTTTGTTTATGGGTTTTGTGTGGCGCCAACATGCTGCTGTGCGGCTATTCAGACACTGCACACATACAGAAAACAAAAAAACATATAGACTGTCCCGGTGATAAAGCAAGCACTGTAGACTTTTGAAGAGTCTCCTTCTTTCCTGCTCAACACTTTCCCAGCTAGTGGATTTCACTCAATAAACATTTGGATTTTGCTTGAGAGGTCATTTCCACCGGTGCGTTTGCCTGTCTTCTCAAGCGTCTTGAACACTTTGAAATACTGACATGCTTCTACCAGGCAACCCCTCTTGGGTACCTGTGGGAGGGAAGGTGGCAGTGGCCAGAAGCACGTCCCTTACCCTAAGACAAAAGGCTGATCATCAGACCTAAGACTGACCCACCTAGTCTTCTCTCCCAATGCTGCTGTGCTTTTTTAATGAATACGTTGAACACTTGCAATAAGTTCAAGTTTGTTACCAAGTATTTTAGCAATTTGCCTTTTGGTGCACTAGGAGTAAAAGCTTCACAAATGTAATGAGAAAATTAAAGGGAACGAGCGGGCAAGACTCAATGTATGAAAAGGTTGGGATGCCAAATTTAGCAGTACTTGTGGTAGAGATATCAGGGTATCCAGTCTGGAATGGGAAAGTGCTTCAAACCACACATTCAGCAACGCAGTTGTACATAGATGTGGAGGCTGCCAATCTAGGGCTCGTCCTGACCAAGATGTTGACTTGTGGACCCTTTAGAATAGAGTTCAAGATGAGAGCATTTCAAACACCAGACTAGAGAGTTTAAGCACAGACTGCAAAATCTCGAAGACCCGTCGACAAGGCCTTGAGTGCCCCCTAGTTTCAAGCACAGAGACGTTTGTACTGAAATTCTGCAAATACAGAATGTGCGGTATCAGTGACATCTTAAGGATTTTTTTAGGACCCAGGGCTAGGTATGTTTTAAGTCCTCCCTTCTTCACAACTTTGATTTTATTTCCAATTTACCATAGTAATGGCAAACTTTATTGAATTATAATTTTAACTTTAAGAAACAGGGCGCGCAAGAACAGCCAAAAGCTCAATACGCCCACTGTCCGCCTACCAAATAGTAAGCAAGTAGTAACAAAATATATAGCTAGATCAAGCCATTTCCTTTTGCAGTTGCAAATCAAATTTTTTGTCTTGCAACAATATTGTACATGAAATTTAGTTTCTAACCAGTCAATTCCTCCCATTGTAGGAAACACACAGTGAAGGTGACTTAGTGGATATTTAGTTGGTTAACGCCTAATATCATAATAAGATACGCATTTTGCACTTAAAATTGTAGCTTTAATTGCCACATATTCACAGCCATAAGTAAATACCCTTTTTATAAGTGCCATTGTAGCAACAGTGAAAATTAAAGCCCTGCCCCGGGGATTTTCACCATTCCATCGGGTGAAATCTAATCATTTTCTTCGAAATGTTGTTTCCCTGAATTGTCCCTCTCCTCATCTTTTTAGGTGTATACCTCTCTGGCGTGACAATAACCTCTTGTTTTGCTTAGTAATCGAAATAGGAAGGAGAAGGAGGCAGGGAAAAAACAGAGCGGTAACAACTGCATAGTAAGAGGGTTGGTGTAAAGGGCAAGGGTAGGTAAGAGGGTGAGATATTTGCAGAGGAGAGACATAGAAGATGAAGAGAAAAAGTTGAGGTAGCAAGAAACAAATTTTGAGAGGTAGAAAGACGTGGGTAGGTAACGAGAGATAGATGGGTACAATTTTAGAGCATGGTAGGGATAGGGAGGTAGACATTTAGAAAGAGCGAGAGGGATGGACACAAAGTGAGGTGAAAGGTAAGGTAAAAAGATAGGGGAGTCCAAGAGAAGTAGTGCAGAGATACATGACAGAATGAATTGTAAGATAAAAGGAAAAATAAGACGGGAGGGATAGAACAAGAAAGTGGTGAGGCAGGGAGAAAGGAAGAGTGATAAGTGAAGATAGAAATGGAGAAAAGGTGTAGAGAGAGAGAAAATAGGTAAAGAAGGAAGACATTGGTAAAGAAGAGGAGTTGAGGTTGATACAGAGGTAAAGGGTGAGGTAAAGAAATGGTATGCCGTAGAGAGACCAGTGAGGCAGAGTGAGCATGGTGAGATAAAAAGATGCATCATGAAAGAGGTAGAGAGGGAAAGAGTGGTGCGGTAGAGAGGGTACATTGAAATAGAGGATGTACAGAGAATTGGTAATGATGGAAAAAGGTTAAAGAGGAGTTGCAAGAAAGAACTAAGGTATTGATAGAGCTGAGGTCGAGGGATCAGAGGTTGAATGAAAGGGTAGGTAAGATACATTCCGAGATAAGACAGTGAAAGAGAGGGGTGCTGCTGCAACTCCATGTTGTCAGTGTGTCCAGTGTTGGGCACCCTCCAAATTGAAGGGTACATCTGGAAAGATTTCCGTAGCCCCGAGTGGATCTTGCTTATCCCCCTTCAGAGAAAAGAAAAACACAGAGGTGTCTCTCACTCTTCTCTTTGATGTGTTTGGCTCAATTAGATTCAGAGTGTTATGGCTCAAGACAACACTGCTAGACAAGCTCTCACTTGCAGGGGTTATTTGTAGATGTGTGGACCGTCACCCTAACCCTGAAACCAGTAGATACACGTTATATATGCTATTGGTGTTTTTTAATAATAGGTTATTTATATTGTACAATCAGTACACAACCCTTATGTATCAGAATAATGGAAATTATCATAATTTAGCAGCCATAATATAAAATAAGATTAACAGGGAAAAAAAAGCATTTTATATTTCACATCCCTATTATGTGTAATAATAAGCCTAACCTCTACCCAACGCCATATCTATATATATTATCAGTCTAATGTGTATGGCATTGACTGAATGATTAACTTTTCCCTTACCTCTTTATGCCAAGCCATGTACCAGCCCTGCATACCTTTAGAAAGCTCCCAGACATGTAGTCTGACACCAGCTCTCAGGCATTTCCCCTCAGACAACTAATCTTCCTGTCTGTCCCTCTGGAAATCTTGGGTCTCTTTATACCTTTCTCCTCACTGACTTTTTTTATGGCAAGTGGAGGAGGAGTTGTAGTGTATCTAGTATGTGCATGTCTCTGTCAGAACATGTCCAAAAGGGAAGCACCATATCAAACATCCTCCCTTCCACACTTGCTCTGTGCTGGGCCACATGACCTTGTAATGTTCTCTCGGACAGCGGAATGGAAGTTTTTCTCTCCGCTGCATTTCTGATATTTTTGTTGGCGAGATTAATGCTACCCTGCTTCTAAAATAATGCACACTCTGGAGCTATTGGCACGATCTAATGTATTAGTTTTCTAGAACCTAAGCCTTGCATATACACACTCGAATGAGTTAGTATGTTCATGCTTGCCATACAACTAGACCTGATTAATATGTAACTAACATGCATGTGTCATCAGAACAGCCCTGCACATACGTCATCAGTCTCATGCTGAAATTTGTGCCCTCCTCCATCTCACAATAATGGGCTGCTGTGCTGATAAAGAACTGATCTAGGACTATGTGGTACAGATTAATTCGCACTCACTACAAAGTGCTCTTGCCATAAGGCTGTGCAGGCGGTTTCGCCGGCTGTCACCAAGTTCAAAGGGTTGTTTGTGCCTGTTACTTTTGCTGGCAGCAGGTGGAGACGACTGTAGTCACGAAAACGTTTTAGAGTTTTGTAGAATGCTAGTGAAAGTAGTGAGCTAAGAATCATAGAACACCATCATTTACAAAGAAGGGGAGGCATGAACATTTTTCCTGTGGTGCCACATCCCTTTTGTTTCTTTATTCCTAGCATCCTCAACCCCTTTAGTTTCGTTGTTAACCACATGACTTACGACTGCTATTTCAGCAGTTTGAAATTATAGTGCAAAACACCAGGACGTGGCACTATTATAGCGCACTATATAATTGAGAATTGACATTATACAAATCTACATTTATACTCTAATAATTCGGCATCTTGTGGATTTACCAACATTTTGAAGACAGCTTTCCTCTGTTCATTGCAGAAGCTCTTTTATTCGCTTAATAATATTACAAGCTAGTGCAGCCCTCCTACCACTCCCCACACTCCTCTCCAAGTCGATCCTTGTCCCCTCTTCAGTTTGTTCCTCTAGTTTGCCAACTCAGACTTGGATGCTTGCTTTCTATAACAGAAGTGTCTCTTCTCCTCAAGTGTTCAAAGCAGGGCTGCTTGTAGACTTTATTTTTCTCCAATTTTGATGCTTTCAGACTTCACGTGGCCGTTGGTTAGTCCCTCCTTCTGACCCCCTCGCTGTCTGTTTCTGCTGATAGGAGTCACTTGAAGGCTGGCCACATTCTCTCTTAGGGATTTCTATTCACAATATCATGAAGCTAAGGGGGATGAGATTATATAATTAGTAAACTGAGTGATACAGAGAACAAGCATTGGCATAGCCAATAGGTCTCGCCTTTGGGGTGTTATAAGTGTTTAGCCAGAGCTATTGACTTTGCCAATGTCTTCAAGCTGTGCTGTAGAGAAGTGTGGCTGCTGTGCGGCATGCTGAAAAGTTTTAATAAAAAAGTGTCAGAAGCATTTTTGTTACTTTATATATGACCAAGAAGGCATTATGTAAAACTGAACGACCATATTAAAAAAAGTATTTACAATAAAAAATTCTCAGTTTTCTTTTGTTCTTGCAATGCTGGCAACTTGTTTCTGCCTATTGCAATGGTTGTTTGTTAAAGCTTTTTTTTGAGGGGGCATAAACAATCGGAGGGTGAAGGTTGGGAACTAGTACCTGTATTATAACACTAGCAGCGGGCAGACGCTAGGGGAGAATCAACAGATGCCAGATTCCGAGAGCAGGCTGAGGTGGTGCTGAGTGATGCTGAGGTGGTAGTGGTGGTGACTGTTGCGGAGACGATGCTGAGGTGATGCTGAATGATACTCAGGTGTTGCCGAGTGATACTGCTGTGGTGCTGAGTGATGCTGTGGTGGTGCTGAGTGATATTGTCTTGGCGCTGAGTGATGCTGTGGTGGTGCTGAGTGATATTGTCTTGGCGCTGAGTGATGCTGTGGCGGCGCTGAGCGATGCTGTGGTGGCGCTGAGCGCTGCTGTGGCGGCGCTGAGCGCTGCTGTGGCGGCGCTGAGCGATGCTGTGGCGGCGCTGAGCGATGCTGTGGCTGCGCGGAGCGATGCTGTGGCGGCGCGGAGCGATGCTGTGGTGGCGCCGAGCGATGCTGAGGTGGCGCCGAGCGATGCTGAGGTGGCGCCGAGCGATGCTGTGGTGGCGCTGAGCGATGCTGTGGTGGCGCTGAGCGATGCTGTGGTGGTGCTGAGCGATGCTGTGGTGGTGCTGAGCGATGTTGTGGTGGTGCTGAGTCATCCTGTGGTGGTGCTGAGTGATGCAGTGTTGGCCCTGAGTGATGATGTGGTGTTTCTGAGTAAAGCTATGGTGGTGCTGAGTGATGCTGTGGTGGCGCGGAGTGATGTTGTGGTGGCGCTGAGTGATGCTGTTGTGGCGCTAAGTGATGCTGTGGTTGTGCTGAGTAATGCTGTGGTTGTGCTGAGTAATGCTGTGGTTGCACTGAGTGATGCTGTGGTTGCACTGAGTGATGCTGTGGTTGCACTGAGTGATGCTGTGATGGCATTGAGTGATGCTGTGATGGCGTTGAGAGATGTTGTGTTGGTGCTGAGTGATGCTGTGCTGGCTCTGATTGATGCTGGGCTGGCTCTGATTGATGCTGTGCTGGCTCTGATTGATGCTGTGCTGGCTCTGATTGATGCTGTGGTTGCGCTGAGTGATGCTGTGGTGTTGCCGAGTGAGAGATAGAGTGAAGATATAATGCCCAATTAGAGAGGGTGGTGAGCGAGAAAGAGAGAGAAAGGGTGTACATAGAATAAAGAGTGGAGCGGGATAGAGAGAGAGAGAAAGAAGGGGAGAGAGAGTGAATGAAGGAGTTTGAAAGAGAAACAGATAAAGGGGTGAGAGAGAATGAAAGGCTAAAAAAGATAGAGAGGGAGAGTTAATTAAGTAGAGAGAATTAGAGAGGGAGAGAGAGAGAGAAGGAGAGAGACAATAAGAGTGGGGGTGTGGAGTTTAAATAGAGTGAAGAAGTGACGCGGAAAAAGTAACATTAAATATAGCTTTGTGCTTTGCGCGAATAAATATTTTTAAAAAAACAGTGAGAGACAAAAATACTGCTAATTAGGCTGTGACTCCCAATATAAAACAAATAGCGATATAAGGTGAAATCAACCCACCGAAGCAATATTTCTAACTAGACAAAAAAAGCTTGCATTTCAATGCTAATCGCTGTTGTTTTTCATGTGACTGTAGTCCAGGGCCCTCAGTTGGTAATGTGAGCTGCTGCTGCGATTGAAACATCAGAGTCCAGAGAGTTAATGAGCCATGACGAGGAAATGAGGAAGAGATAGGAAACCCAGATGCCAGCTGCGCGTGCACGCCATCGTGAACTCAAGCTGGTCGCCAGCTGACAGCCAGTGTTTGCACTTCCAAAACCCACTTACTAAAACTCGCTGCAGACCAGCGCAAGCGCTGATGCAGGCCGAGACCTAAAAACACGACCTTTCAGTTAATGTAAGATATGGAAACACCTGTTATCGGCCGACTTGGTTCTATTAAACAGTGCCAAAACAGAAAGCTTCTGGCTGCATTTTAGCTGAGCACTCCTGTTTGCCACCCCTTTATGCAGTTTAAATAACAGAAGAGGGTGAGGAGTGGTGATGGCGGGAACACAACACGGGATGACAACTTGTCAGTGTGCAGGGTAGGCTCGGCTCAGAAGGGACTGCTGTGATCTGGCCGATGTTTGCAGTGTGGAAGTAAAAATAAAAAATAACAATTTGGCGATGAGCAGATGTCCGGCTAGGGGGGTGATGGCAGCTAAAGGCTGTCTCCGCCCCCATCCTCCAACCTCAGCCTTAGCTCCCCGAGGGGTGCCCTTTGTCTCCGCAATAAACAAGCATTGGCATAGCCAATAGGTCTCGCCTTTGGGACCTTATAAGTGTTTAGGCAGAGCTATTGGTTTTGCCAATGTTTTTAAGAGCATTGTGGCTGCTGTGCAGCATGTTGAAAAGTTATAATAAAAAAGACTTATAAGCATTTTTGTTACTTTATATATAACTAAGACAACATTATGTACAACTGAATGACCCAATTAAAAAAGAATAAACATAAGAAAGGTCTTGTCGTTTATTTTGTCGTTGCAATGTTGGCAACTTGTTCCTGCCTATTCTAATGTTGAGGTGGTGCTTAGTGATGCTGAGGTGGTGTTGAGTGATGTTGAGGTGGTGCTTAGTGATGCTGTGGTGGTGCTGAGTGATGCTGTGGTGGTGCTGAGTGGTGTTGAGGTGGTGCTTAGTGATGCTGAGGTGGTGCTGTGGTGATGCTGAGTGATGCTGTGGTGGTGCTGAGTGATACTGGGGTGGTGCTGAGTGATGCTGGGGTGGTGCTGTGGTGGTGCTGAGTGGTGGTGTGGTGGTGCTGTGGTGATGCTGAGTGATGCTGTGGTGGTGCTGAGTGGTGCTGTGGTGGTGCTGTGGTGATGCTGTGGTGGTGCTGAGTGATGCTGTGGTGGTGCTGAGTGGTGTTGTGGTGCTTAGTGGTGGTGCTGAGTGGAGCTGTGGTGATGCTGAGTGATGCTGTGGTGGTGCTGAGTGGTGCTGTGGTGGTGCTGAGGTGGTGCTGAGTGATGCTGTGGTGGTGCTGTGCTGAGTGATGCTGTGGTGGTGCTGTGGTGGTGCTGAGTGATGCTGTGGTGGTGCTGAGTGATGCTGTGGTAGTGCTGAGTGATGCTGTGGTGGTGCTGAGTGATGCTTTGGTGGTGCTGAGTGATGCTGTGGTGGTGCTGAGTGGTGCTGTGGTGGTGCTGAGTGATGCTGTGGTGGTGCTGTGGTGGTGCTGTGGTGGTGCTGTGGTGGTGCTGCTGAGTGATGCTGTGGTGATGCTGAGTCATGCTGTGGTGGTGCTGAGTGATGCTGTGGTTATGCAGAGTGATGCTGTGGTTGTGCAGAGTGATGCTGTGGTTGTGCAGAGTGATGCTGTGGTGGTGCAGAGTGATGCTGTGGTGGTGCAGAGTGATGCTGTGGTGGTGCAGAGTGATGCTGTTGTGGTGCTTAGTGATGCTGTTGTGGTGCCGAGTGATGCTGTGGTGGTGCTGTGGTTGTGCTGTGGTGGTGCTGAGTGGGGCTGTTGTGATGCTGAGTGATGCTGTGGTGGTGCTGAGTGATGCTGTGGTGGTGCCGAGTGGTGGTGTGGTGGTGCTGAGTGATGCTGTGGTGATGCTGAGTGATGCTGTGGTGGTGCTGAGTGGTGCTGTGGTGGTGCTGAGTGGTGCTGTTGTGGTGCTGCTGTGGTGCTGAGTGGTGCTGTGGTGGTGCTGAGTGATGCTGTGGTGGTGCTGAGTGATGCTGTGGTGGTGCTGAGTGATGCTGTGGTGGTGCTGAGTGATGTTGTGGTGGTGCTGAGTGATGCTGTGGTGGTGCTGAGTGATGCTGTTGTGATGCTGTGGTGATGCTGAGTGATGCTGTGGTGTTGTTGAGTGGTGGTGTGGTGGTGCTGAGTGGTGGTGTGGTGGTGCTGAGTGGTGCTGTTGAGAGATGCTGTGGTGCTGTTGAGAGATGCTGTGGTGCTGTTGAGAGATGCTGTGGTGGTGCTGAGTGATGCTGTGGTGGTGCAGAGTGATGCTGTGGTGGTGCAGAGTGATGCTGTGGTGGTGCAGAGTGATGCTGTGGTGGTGCAGAGTGATGCTGTGGTGGTGCAGAGTGATGCTGTTGTGGTGCCGTGGTTGTGCTGTGGTGGTGCTGAGTGGGGCTGTGGTGATGCTGAGTGGGGCTGTGGTGATGCTGAGTGATGCTGTGGTGGTGCTGAGTGATGCTGTGCTGAGTGATGCTGTGGTGGTGCTGAGTGGTGGTGTGGTGATGCTGTGGTGATGCTGAGTGATGCTGTGGTGGTGCTGAGTGGTGCTGTTGTGGTGCTGAGTGATGCTGTGGTGGTGCTGAGTGGTGCTGTGGTGGTGCTGAGTGATGCTGTGGTGGTGCTGAGTGATGCTGTGGTGGTGCTGAGTGATGCTGTGGTGGTGCTGAGTGATGCTGTGGTGGTGCTGAGTGATGCTGTGGTGGTGCTGAGTGATGCTGCGGTGATGCTGTGGTGATGCTGAGTGATGCTGTGGTGGTGTTGAGTGGTGGTGTGGTGGTGCTGAGTGGTGGTGTGGCGGTGAGTGGTGCTGTTGAGAGATGCTGTGGTGGTGCTGAGTGGTGGTGCTGAGTGATGCTGTGGTGGTGCTGAGTGGTGTTGTGTTGGTGCTGAGTGATGCTGTGCTGGCTCTGATTGATGCTGTGGTTGCGCTGAGTGATGCTGTGGTGTTGCCGAGTGAGAGATAGAGTGAAGATATAATGCCCAATTAGAGAGGGTGGTGAGAGAGAAAGAGAGAGAGAGAAAGGGTGTACATAGAATAAAGAGTGGAGCGGGATAGAGAGAGAAAGAAGGGGAGAGAGAGTGAATGAAGGAGTTTGAAAGAGAAACAGATAAAGGGGTGAGAGAATGAAAGGCTAAAAAGATAGAGAGGGGAGAGTTAATTAAGTAGAGAGAGAATTAGAGAGGGGAGAGAGAGAAGGAGAGAGACAATAAGAGTGGGGGTGTGGAGTTTAAATAGAGTGAAGAAGTGACGCTGAAAAAGTAACCTTAAATATAGCTTTGTGCTTTGCGTGAATAAATATTTTTAAAAAAACAGTGAGAGACAAAAATACTGGTAATTAGGCTGTGACTCCCAATATAAAACAAATAGCGATATAAGGTGAAATCAACCCACCGAAGCAATATTTCTAACTAGACAAAAAAAGCTTGCATTTCAATGCTAATCGCTGTTGTTTTTCATGTGACTGTAGTCCAGGGCCCTCAGTTGGTAATGTGAGCTGCTGCTGCGATTGAAACATCAGAGTCCAGAGAGTTAATGAGCCATGACGAGGAAATGAGGAAGAGATAGGAAACAACAGATGGCAGCTGCGCGTGCACGCCATCGTGAACTCAAGCTGGTCGCCAGCCGAAAGCCAGTGTTTGCACTTCCAAAACCCGCTTACTAAAACTCTCAGCCAGACCAGCGCAAGCGCTGGTGCAGGCCGAGACCTAAAAAGTAATGTTGGTCCTGTACATCTGCTTCATAGCTGTGAGAGTTTACTTCTGAAGAAATCTCACACTAAAATCCTTTCAGGGAATTCAGTTGTCACTCGTCCTCTGTCAGAACAACTTTATTTTTGTGAGTCCAAAAGCTGCTCTGAACTACCGTGTGAATAACAGCAGTACATGAACCGGTTGAGCTATTTTTCTGTGTAAAAGACATTGTAAACCAAAATGTGGGTAGATTAATTCATGGCTCAGATATAATAATAATATTGTTGTGAAAAACTCACCCAGCGTTTCACTTGAGTGTATATCTGTGATGCAGTTTTCAGGTTCATGTGCAATCGTAGTAAGAACTCAGCACATACATTTGTGAATGGAGCTAAAGGCACCTAACCTGTGATAAATATGTTAATTAAAAGCTAATAGTGTAATCAAATTAGAATATTGCGGTGGTTATACAGGCCAACATAGGAACAGCGGCCCTTTAGTGTCATTCATGGCATTTAGGCAAAGGAGAGGTAATTACAGCAAAGTGTAACTTAGAAAACCAATAAAGCACTTTCAAACTGTAACGTCCCCTGTGTAGGAAGCAGTTCATACTTTTAAATATAGTCCATATGAAAACGACACAAATGAATGCATTGTTCAGCTCAACCATTGTCCCTTTGGATTACATGAATAAGAGACGAACACTGCAGACTATTAAACTTCTAACCTTGCTGTATCATACCCCACTAACCAAGAGTAGAAAATGGAACAGTTGGGGGTATTTTTGGATCCAGGGTTCTCTTGTTTCTCGACTCTTCTACAGTTTGAGCATCAAAAATACAGCCCTTGCACTCAGCGGGTGAGCTGGTGTGGCTCCAGTAATCAATGGGAAACCTTACCTGTTGACTGTAAGTCCTTCAGTCATCAAAAATTAGTATATTTTATCCTTTCTTCCTCCATAATTATACAGTCAAGACAGAAGTGAGTGAAAGTGTAAGGTGCTCAAGGGAAGGTCCCCCTCTGGCCGCCCTCTCTGAGAAACATCCACATACACGTGCCCCTGTTACCTCTGGGACTACATGTCTGAGGAGTGAGGATTGGAGCACCAACCAACGCTAAATTGATTACTACCCCTGCCTCAGTAATCATGTCACACAGGATATAGTACGTGTTATTTGTCTGTCTCAGACACTCTTAAACTTTTGTTTTATTCCAGTCTGCTGCTTGGAATAGATGAACCATTGAAACTGAATATCAGTGAAACCATGCAAATGAAAGGCGGTGATCAACTTGGATTCGGAAAGTGAAAAAGTACTTTTAGATTAAAAGACTACTTTGGTTCTGTCACATGCCATTTCACTAAAGGAAGAATGCAAACATAAAAGATAAATATTCATAGAATATATTTGCACCATTTCAGAGTTTAAACGTTTGTGTCGCTCGCTTCGATTGGTCATTGATACACTTATGTAATAAAAAATGAACACAAACATAAACGCTACATCCTACCCTTTTCACACATTCACACTTAGAGTGCCATACAAAAGCCAGACCTATTACCTTTGTCAATGCTTGATTCAATGGGTTACATAGTTTTTCACCTCGTGGACTAATTGCAGGTGGTAGTGATCCATAAAGTGAACATGCATTACGAATGACTAGTACTGCAGCATTCTATTGTATGCTTATTTCACATTTTATCACTAAGTGAAAATGTTTACGATTTCCCTGTCTATTTTTCTGTTATAGTTGTAGGTAAGTGGGTGGATACTGTCTGGAATTCCGGTAACAAATAGGGTCAGGACCCAAGTCGGTGATTGGCACTTCCCCCTCAAGTGGCTACACCCAAGAACCACTGAGTTAAACAGCTTAGTAGAGGTATAGAGGAAGATGTAGCGGTGTAATCCAAAACATATTCTACTTTTTTTGTGTTTATCAGCTGATTTAACCGGTTTGCAACTTGCGCGGGCTGATATCCATTACTTAGGACCGCAGAGACTGTTAGGAGAAATTTCAAGGCACTTGACCTTTAACAAGACTCTTTGCCTTGAAAAAGCCCTTGGCCTAATGGCCCCATGGACGAAACATGTGTCGGCTGTTCTCTTTTTGTCTTGGCTCATTAGATCGGTTTCAAATAAATAAACACAAAAACCGTAGAATGTGTTTTGGATTACACTGCTACAGGAATCATTAATTGAAAATTTCTTTGGGCACTACATTCTCCCTCTATACCTCTATTTTTCTGATAGGTCTGTGCCATAGAATATGAATACTACGAGTTTCACTTTTATGAGATTTGTAGTTGTTGCGAGTCATATTCATTTGTGAAAAATGTTTCTATCCATTAAGTAGCTCTGCATGCTAGTGTTGTCCAAAGATGGACTTTGCCTAATGTATTTAATAATTTTCTTTGAATGCCTGCAGGTCACTATGTAACACAGTCCATGTTTACTACTTGGTGTGCTCCAACTGCAAAGAGGCCTGCAACTACGTCCTCTTCAGTAGCAAGATCACTTTTTTAATGGATCTGCTGATACATCAGCTAACGGTAAGCAGTGTTCGTAAATGCACTAGTTAAGTTCAGTGTGGTTGGCCATCTCCACATTAGACTGGCGTTAAAATTAAGTGAAGTGATGTTTCCTGCCTCCTCAGTACTTTTAAATGATCATCGACTGATGGCCCAACACCACCTAGATTCTGTATAATACTTGTGTGGCAGTGCCAATTTATGAATTCTTTGTTTGAAATGTGTTTTGCGCCAACATGCCGCTTGTTGAAGATTCTGAGCTCTTTGAGACACTCTCAGCTTGTAAAGCTATGAAACGAGAACCCTAAGCAATACAGCATCAAGTTTGAGCGATATCCATAAACCCATGGGCTTATGGCCTGCATCTCGTACTCTGGTTTCTTATTTCTGAAAGCCTGAAAAGGATTAAAAAAATTGATGGCAGAAAAGACCAGAGACGCATCTAGTCTGAGAATTTCTATTGCAACAGCCAAGGGTCTACACTCACCCTACTTTGGGAATTGTATGCTTTATATATTTCTATTGCTAAACTGCTCACCACTTTCAAGTATTGCAAATTCCTGTGCTTAAGCTTTAGCCTCCTGTTCTGAGTCAAAGTGCGACCAGTTTCGAGGAGAGTACTGCTCTCTACACCATGTTCATTCCTCCTGCATCATGACAAGCCACTGCCTGTCACATTGGAGAGATGCCCTGTAAAATAGGAGGGTAGCCAGCCCTCTGTTTTGGCAAACAGGCTTACCAGGCGTCTCACTCACGGGTTCTTACTATCTATTATTAAGGGGATGCAGATCTAGTCGTTCTTCTCTCGGAAACCCTTACTACGTTTGTAGCAAAATGAAGACATTAGTGACAGTTTCCTTAGCACCACCCTTTCTTTCCCCGTCTTCATCTATATCCTTTGCTGTATCAAGCCAACAAAGACCATTGTTTTTAGGTCTCGCCTTGGCAGCGCATGCGCTGTCTCAGCGAGACATAAAGTAATCTCTATATGTTGGCAAGCGGCCGGTAGTTTCTCCTGCCGCTTGCCATTTGCTGAATGTTTATATAGCTTTTGTTAGCTTGGTTTTGACTGGCTGTTGATGGCAAACTGACTTCCGTGTAGTCCGGAAGCAGCGGCCACCAACTACAGTTTTTGTCCACACTGTTCGCACTCTTTCTTTGTCTCGCGCATCTCTGCCTGACGTAAACATGGCAGCGGCGCATGCGCGTTCTACACCATATTCAGTGCTGTACTAAGCGGCCCTGCGACGTTGTATGTTTTAACCTGGGCCCAGCTGGTGTCTGTCACGGAGGCTGCTTTGCCTGCACCTAATTGACCCCATGGATTACCTCTACGGCTCGGTGCGCGTGTCGGCGCACAGCTGTTGTCTGCCGATCACCGCTCTGGCCCGAGTTCCAGGAGGAGGACCGCATCACTGGAGAAGCCGTGCCATTGCTGGGTAACCAAGGACGCCTCAGCGAGGAAGCGCCGGCAGCGTTGCACCCCGCCCAGCAGGACGTCAACAACCGGAAGAGGAGCTGCGCTCAAAGTTGGGAAGGCTTCCCCGACCCCTCCGTGAGGCACCTTCGAGGGAGGAGAAGTCCCGTCTGCTGATCGCCCCGGCGGGGGCCGCAGTACCAGAATAGCTCCCAAGGTAAAAATCTTCTACCCGCATTGTCGCTTTGCATTAACATAGCGGGTTGGAAGTTAACGGGTCTGCCGAGGGTGGCTCGTATGACCAGGGATTATTGTGGACACTTATTTTTTTGCTCATGTTACTGGCCTAATACGTCTGGAACAGTGTTTCATTGTGCGTGGATGCTGGTTTGGAAGTGGTACAGATGTGCTTAAGTGTCAGAGTGAACGTGTTGATGTACGCATGTGTGCATCTGTTAATCCGTGTGAGCCTGTCTGTGTCCGTATACAGAAGTGTTTGTGTGCGTGTTTCAGTATGCAGATGTGTTTGTTTGTGTACGTGTGTCTGTATACAGATGTTTGTGGAGAACAAGTGATCTATACACTCCAATGCGCTTTCCTCGTTGCGCCGGATCCCCAGTAGCTGCAATGTAGAGTGTAGGCAGCAGTCATAGTCCATGTTGATGCTACAGCCGCCCCGTGGGCCATTTCACTCCCCGGAGTGTCTTTTCTGTGCTTAATGTGTTCTACAGTATGCTGAATTAGTCTTACACACAAAGATGGCCGGGCCAGGAAGTGTTATAGTGATCATACAAGGCAACTCGCACCTCTCTGAGATTTGGGGTCAGCAGTTGCGGGGAGCCCCTGCAGCACTGGCCCGGGTAGCGCCACAACTGCTGGTGCCACATTGTCCCTGCCAGCACAGGACACAGGCCCGACATCACTCAGGGCTACGATGCAGCAGCTATACTTTAAGTGGGCAGGCCAGCGCTGTTCCGCCCTCAGAGAGGGCCCAGGCTGCACCCATAGGTGTCCTTCCTCTGGGGCCTCGCGGCGTTCCTTTTCGCAGCTCCGCCACTCTCTTTAAGGGGCCATCCATGCCAGTCCCTCTATCATCGTCCAGTGAGGTGGCAGGATGGGCGTGGATAGAGGAAGATTACTCCATCGGCCGTCAGAGCTCTAATCGAGTGAGGCCATCTTGCTGGGCTTCCAGGCCATGCCTCCACCAGCACAGTGCTTACAGAACGTCTCTATGCAATAGGTCAGTGACCTTGCATCGCAGCACATCAGGGGACAAGGAGATGGCCACCAGGCAATAGGTCTCGCATTTGCGCGAGTTTGAGCTATTGGCATTGTAAATGACACTGCCTTTTATTTATGTTTTGGTTTTTAAAACATAAATAAAAGGAATTGTCATTCACAATACCTATAGCTTAAACTCGCATAAATGCGAGACCTATTGCATTGCAAATGCTTGTTTTCTCTGGATTTGCACATTTTGGGTCTAAAAAGGCAGCTGGTGTCCTTGCAGACACTACTTAATGGACCACCATTATAACCACTATAACTGTGGAGACATTGCTCCTAGCAGATCCTGTTTTGGTGGCTTAGGCACCTGCTGCTATGTTGCAAGTCTATATCAATCTTAAGAAGATGGCCTGGGTAGGCCATCGGACGGATCCGTTTCCAGGGCCAACTGCCCAAAGTAGGGAATCTTATAACAGTAGATCATGTCGGCGACCACGTTTCTGAAGCGTTGCAATTTCCGTGGGATGAAATGTTCATCTTAAGGAATTTGACAAGAACTGGCGCATTAGGCAAATCATGAATACACAATTGGTCAGTTGTCTGTTCAAGGCTTCCACCATTGGCAGGTTGCCAAACAAGGAAGTATTTTATCACACAGAAGGTTACCTCAGATACAGAGGGGCACAATCACCTGGAAGAGCTAAAACGAAAATGTAATGATTTTACTCAGCTTATACAAACCCAGGTTGGGGGGGAGGGGCGGTTGGGTGCACCAGTAAGAGTCCGAGATGGCCTCGGAGCCCAAGACTCGAGACATATTCATCAACAACTTGAGTTAGTGGAAGGCAAGGTCAGATTCATGCCACTTGGTATGACTTGGTTATCCTGTTTAAGTTACACAGGAAAGATTCCAAGGTAAGTAGGTCCTCTTTTAGCATGGTGTGCAACGATGTGAAGTGGTGCTAGAACTTCTTCCCCGGAGTGGCCACTGAAAACCAACAAAAGAAGGCCATGCCCATCAGGCACACAGGAGTGACAAAACTCATTCTCACCCTCGATAACGTGCTTGAATTTAATGGCAGTGCACTTTCCGTCAAATGTCTGCCACCTTGTCTTTGAGGTGGCAGAAATTGCACCTGATCAAGTCGAGCTTCATCTCATGGAAAACTTGTAGCCATGGTTCGTCTCTAACCCTTATCAGCCACTGGTGGAACCCTGTTCCATGTGGAGTACTGTATTGCAACCCGTAACAAGGTTGCTGCATTAATTTCAGTGGGCAGTGCCAGTGAACTGGAAATTGTGCCGGTAAAGAACTATCCCAGCAGCCTGCCTCACCTAGCAGTCCAAGCATCTAAACGTTAAACAAAAAAAATGCCAAAGGTAAGTAAAAATTCGTTAAAATGGATGTTACGCTTACTCACCCTTTTTTGGGTTATACGCTGTTGACCACAGGTAACCTTTGACTTAAGGGGCTATCCCAAGGTTAGGATAACATATTACATGAAGTTACTGTAGTGTAATATTATGAAGAGATTATTTTTTTAGCGTTCATGCTACTTTGAAAAGGTTTGCATAATTAATAAGTGTAACATTTATTACAGTATCAGTTGTCCAGCAATAATTGCACTCTCTTCAATCCCACGAGTTTAGCAGAGAACACTTTTTACTTGCATCCCAAACATATAAAAAAAAATAGTGGTGTCTAGATCTTATGGGCCCATGCCACCCAATGATGCACAGGCCAAACATTTACATTTATAAGATTGCACACACCCTACATAAATCAAATATCAGTCAAAAACTGCAATATATCCTGAACAACAATCACTTTTATTCCAAGTGATCTCCTGGTATACAATACTCAAAGGTTATCTTAAAATTAAGCAGACATGTGTTTTATCCTATGGCATGTGAAGGACTTTTAAAAGGTTCTAGGTTCCTTTATTTTAAAAACTCCACTGCGAATGTGCTCTGACATTAAAAGTTCCAATAAACAGAATATGAGTAAAAAAAACTAAAAAAAACTTGTTCCTATAGTATATTGATGTGTCTGTGACCCATTCTGAATTTCTTGCCCTCGGATTCTATAAGTTAAGCTCCCAAACGCTTGACTGCGTTCATACCAACACTTATCTTCTGAAATAGGCCTTTATAATCTTTTTTCTTTCATTAGCACAGGATGCATGATGGCGCCTGATGCCATCTTGCATCCCGTACAAATAGAAGAAAAGATTTTCAAGTCTTATGTGACTAAAATAAAGTAATTGTAAACCTGTCCACATGCTCTGCTACTTTGAAAAATGTGCAAAGCTCATACAGTAATTTTACATTACCATAGGAATAACTTCTAAAACAATTAGAAAGTGAAAAGTATAATTTTTATCCTGAAAAATATTTTTGCCTCCTGTTTACTGTATTATTTCAGGCCTTATATATGATTTGTAAAAGATACTTTGCTCTTTTCATCCTTTTAACAAGTGTATGAAAACCCAGGTTTTAGTTGTTTAGGAAAGGTCACTTGATGCTGGCTCAGAGAGCGCCCCAATAAGTACTTGGATAATCAAGATGACACTGTTTTCAGCATCGAAGAAGAGTGGTAGCTTATGCTGGGTTGGGATGTGTATCTAACGGATGATTATAGAAGCGCTCAAAGACCCATAGAAAATAATAGGTATTCTGTTGGCTGTCTCATTTCTAATAACTGCCTGGGCTAATGTGTTGATAACTATTGTCATAATTATTTGTTAGTCTTTATTCCCTGAGTTAGAGCATAATAAACATTTATAACTATAATTTTGATATTCATTCTGTGGTATACATTTATTATGAATTGCCATTGTGTTAATGTGTTGTTACTTACCATCTAAGTAGAAAGAACTCCGAGTACAAATAGCCCAGCAAGAATCCTGACAGATAATGTGACAGTCTATACACTGATCCTTCACCCTGATCCCACAGAGTTGGTGAGATCCCTCTCTGTTCTATCCAGTCATGCTATCGGTAAGGATCCGAGGGCCACAGGATATCTAGCCTGGGGGTAGCCAAGAACATAATCCACAGCGTGCAGAAGACCAGGAGTACCCCTCACTTCCAGTGCTTTAAACAGTTTTAATGCTTTGATTCACTAAGGAGTTGTGGGGATGATCTCACCCACTAAGAGCACTCAAAATGAAATTCATCAGGGTGGGACAGGTGATATGACCCTGACCTGTCACGTTTGTCACCTGTGGAGCAGGGAGAGAAGGTATAAACCCATATACCTACATAGGAATCCTTCTTGAGGATCTAGCCTCTGATTGGGGGCTCTCTTGTTCAGACTACATGTTATAGTTTGTGTAGCCCACCCAGTGGATGCGAGGGAGGGGGCAAGTGTAGCTCTAAAGTAATTTCTCAGGCACTCAGAGTCTTGTGCCCAGATATATCAGTTGAGTACCTGGGAGAGCTCCAGATACCGAAAAATTGAATGATTTGAGTCCCCACCCCCAAGAGTACCTGCCCACTTAAGAAAGGTTGAGCAGCCTAAGTTTTACTTGTTTGGGAATCACTGGTCACAAGCCTTGATTACTCTGAGGTAGTCTGCTTGCAGCTCACACTCAGATGTTTGCATTTGTTTTGTTATACATCTGTTATACAGATATGTAGAGCTCACTATCACCCAAAAGTGTATCCTGGAGCTGATCAGGCATCCTGGCGCCAGAGTATTCTGGCGCTGGCACTAGCCTGACCTGTAGGTGGCACATTTGAGTGTAAGACTGCTTCTTCACTTGTCCTGATTGAAGTCCCAACAAGGTGAGCTCACCTAGCACCTGTATCTTGAGTACCTCATTCCTGTGGTGCAGAACAGATATCTTCTTGGTTGTCTTGCAACTCTCTTTGCACTTGAGCCTGGCATCGCTAAAGAACAGGTTATCATTGATCTCTGCAATTGACTGACAGTATGTGATGAAAGCAAACAGCTTCTCAGGTGTTGCTCCTTCCAGGCAAATATTCTGGCATCTCCTTTCAGAACTTAAGGGTTCCAGGGATCCTGAGCTTGACGGACTTTTCCTTGATAGTGAGTGCTGCAAGGCCCAGGCCAGTCCAAGCTAATAGAACCTTAGGTCCTTTATGCTAATATTTCCATGTACTTCAAAAATAGCTACTTGAGTGTGCTACTCCCATCAATTTGTATCTGATAGAAACTTCTAGCCGCAGATTCCCTACCTTAGAATATTCCCCAGGCATCAGACAGGATCTGGAAACTTTTGGTGAGCAAAACACTTGCGTGCCAGTAGGTGGCATCGTTCGGCTCTGCGTGGTGTCAACGGCATCGTCTGCGCCAGAAGTGATGTGCGAGGTGTGAGAAGTTGGCCTGGTATATGCTGTCCACTAATTAAAGTGGGCACCTTGCACCAGTCCAAACGACCTTTATTGATGATTAGGTTAAAGACAACCTTTATTGAAAGCTATCCTAGTGGTAGCTATGGAGAGCAGCCTTCAGGCTAAGTCTCGAAGGAATGTAAAGCAGCTTGTTTTACCAGTATATAACCTCCTGAATGACCAAATGAAAGGAGAACCACACCAGGTGTATATAAAATATATGTATTTATAACTAAACACTCTCTATTAACCTCTTTATGAGATTAGAGAACAAGACACACAATATTAAATCACTAGACAGTAAATAGCACAATACACAGCGGGCTCCAGGGGAGACCGAACCATATACTAAGAAAGTGGTATAAGAACCACGACTTGACTAGACACAGTGCCTAGAGCACGTAGAATCGCTGGGACCCCAAGGAACCACCCAAGGTAGTGACACCGGGGACCCACGGAGGACGGGTGCAGTGTGGGATCACAGACGCGAGCTCCGTACAACTCTATGGGGAAATTCGCGGTTGGAATTTTAAAGATTAAGGACACTTAGGAGAGGACTTCAAGCAAACCCAGCTAAACATAGAAGGTTCTAAGGCCAGCACCCTTGAGAGTACCGAGGTACCTGTGTTACCTATCCCAGAGGAGCCGGGTGCATAGGGGTCAAGTGGTGTCGGAAACCCTCGTCGTTTTCAATGGCGTGATGTGAGAAAGTACTGCTGCCGTGGAGAAGAAAAGTGTCCGGTGTGATCCATGCCTGGATTGGAGATGAGAAGAACCTGAAAGCAGAGGGGACAAAGTCTGGGTCACTTCACGTGACCAGGAGCGGAGCAATCGAATGCCCACCGATGTCGGGTGCTTCAGGTGAGATGAGGTGAAGCTTGACTTTGCAGCCACGGGGACCAGGAGATGTCGACTACGACCACAGTCCGGATCCGAGCTCTCCCACGAAGGATGTCGAGTGCTGGGGGGTCAGTGTCCGAATTGAACACCAACAAGCCTTGGCAGCTGCAACCCACGCGGTCAGAGGAAAGATGCTTCTGTGAGGACCAGCAAGGTCCTGGGGACTCCCCAAGTGATGGAGAGTCAGGGCACGTCTGGAGCAACCAGGGAAGCCCACTGAAAGTTAAAGTTGCCTTCTCAGGGACCCACAGGACAACGGACCAGGGATCGCGAAGGGACCTCAAGCTGAATCACTAAATACCAGCCCACGGAACACTCGTGGAGTGTAGGCCGGAAATCTTCGGTGGAATTACTGCTCGGGGTCAGGACTACAAGAAGCCCAAAGCACAGTTTCAGGGATCGCCGAAAAGCATATGCTGCTGCAAATGTACACGGTGCCCAGGGGTACGGGCTTTACGGTCCCCACGAGGGATACGGGCCTCAGAATTGCTGAGAGCGCAGATCGACCTCGGAGACCTCGGGAACCCACCTCCTGTATTGCAGAATTCTTCGGAGTCCTTCAGGAGCTTCGTAGATGCAAACCGGTCAGATGCGTTTAGGTGCCTGCTCAGCAGGGGAGTAACTCCTTTACTCCAAGGGAGATTCTTCAGTCGTCCAGCAAAGCGTAGATCGTCGAAGGATACTTGGTTTCTGTAGCAGAGTTTAGTCCAGGTAATATCTAAAGTCCTGTAGTCAGGGGTTCCTACTTTATACCCAAGGAAGGGGTGGGACAAACTCTGGGACCCACCTATGGGAGGGTCAGGACAGAGGGTGGCTACACCCATGTCCTTTGTCCAGTTTCGCACCAGAGCAGGAGCAAATGGCTCCTACAACCGGTTTGAGCTGGACTATGCACAGGGACACCAAATGTGCCCCCAGTGCAGACATCAAAGCACTCTGAGAGTGCACCCACCCAGCCCCAATACACTAAAGCCTGTCTGGGAGGTGGTCACACCTCCCTGCGACAGGAAACCTATTGTCAAGCCTTCCCCTGCCGGAGTTTCGTCCAGCAGCAGGAGGGCAGACTCGTGTCTGTGGCTGGCAGCATCCATTTTTTTGATGCCAGGGTTCTGTGAAGCTGGTACCGGGTGTACCGGTGTTGTCATATTTCTCCCTCTAAGAAGGTGGAATCATACCTCCCACACCAGTTACTGGTGATGAGGTATGATTCCAAGGTGTTTGACACCAAACACGACAGGTTTCCATGCAGCCATTTTTAAGTTAGCATTTACCGCGAGGTTATAATGCACTTAAGTATATATGGATGGCTGCATCACAAACAACCCCGGAGAATAGGTTCCGAAGGCTGCAGAGGGGCTCTGCTCATGCATGGGCACCCTCTCACATAAAACCCAGCACCCTGCCTTCAGGATCGATAAGGCCTGCTATAGGGGTGACTGATAAGTTTATATGTGCAGTGATTAGGATAGATATAGTGAACCTATATCTAAGTAAGGGGTGCATGCACCACCTTACACAGGCTGCAGTAGCAGACCTGTGGTGTCATGTTAAATGGTCTCTCAGGGGTGGCATGATACATGCTGCAGCCCCTGGGAGGCCTCTGGGGTACCTATGCCCTGGGTACATAGTATACCATATACTAGGGACTTAAAAGGGTACCCAGGAATCCAATCTGAAGTGTACCTAAAGTACATGCAATCAATTTAGAGGAGAAAGCAGATAGGCTGGGGTCCTGAATAGCAGGATCCCAGTCAGACTAAGTCGAAAACAGTGAAACATCAGCAAAAAGTGGGGGTAACTATAAGAGGCAGATCCTACTCTCCTACACCAGGTGCCTTTATCGGGACCACCCCAGTGCGTTGACGTCAGTTCTTTCCTTTCCGTGCCAGTCAGCTCAGATCTGGAGAGAGCTATCACCAGTCACTTTTTGACTGGCCCTTTTTCTACCTTTTCTCGTAGATTTTTCAAGACTTTGTCTCCTGGTCTGAAGAATGTCCACCAGAAAGCAAGGTTTTACACCATGCGGCGCCTGTCACCGAAAGATGTCAGTGACGGACCTACACTTGGTTTGTCTTTGGTGTCTGGAGAGAGATCATGACACTAAGACATGCAAGGATTGCCGCGCCATCCTGCTAGGGTGCTGAGGGAGCAGTCCCTGTAGCTCCTCGCCTCCCGACGTCAAAGTACTCCGCAACTCTCCAGATCTTGTTCACGAGGAAGGTCCCGAGAACGTTCGAGAATCGTACCCAGCGATCATCAACCCACTCCAAGTCGTCGGGGAATCCGGTAAGTCCCAAAATAAAAGAAGTCCCCGAAGAGATCTTAGACTTCGCCGCGCAAGTCTTCGCTCTGTGATGGAGCCTGTGCCATCTCGGCGCCTCCCTGCATATCTGGGAGCCAGAGTGACCTCGGCCCAACTCAAAGAATTCTACGAGGCCATACATCTCATCTTTGTGCGGCCCACCCCTCTGGAGCGCTCTGGGCCCCATGCGTCCAGGAGGAGCCCCTAATAATCTTCTGCCAGTGGGTCGCCCTCGGCACAAGTTGGGCCCCAGAGATCCATTGACAGATCGGGAGCAGCTTTGGTTGAGCTACCCCAACCTTCCCAGGCGCCCGCTCCAGTCCCCATGCCCTGGCGCCACCAACGCTCAGCGGTGGTGCCGCCCCTATCATTCCCGATGCTGATTTGGAGCCTGTCTGGTGTTGTCCGACTCCGGTGCCAACCGGCTGGCAGACTCCCTATATCGGAGCCAGTGCCATATTCCTATAACAGGCCTGGATTGGGTGATGATTGGGAGGGGTCTGTGGACCATTATGGATATCAACCATTAGAAGATCACAAGGCCACCTGATATGAGGATCTGGTGGATGCCAGTGGACTGGACACCTCCCCAGACACTGGGCTGGTCTCTCCCCTGTGTCATGCCTACGGAGGTGGGTGCCTTTTTCACAATGGTGATGCAGAGGGCGGCTGAGATCCTGGACCTTATGCTACCCTCTTGACAGAGGTGCTTCAGCTGGGAGTTGCCCCCACCAAACCATTCAATGTACTAGCTTTTAATGAAGCCCTTACCAGCGTTCTAATCCGGGCCTGGTCTGAACCCTGCACAGGCGCTCCTGTGCATAGGGCAAATGGCTGCCACCATCGCCCAGCCCCAAGGGACTCCAGTTCCTCACCCATTGCCCCAGTGGGCTTGGCGGAGCAGGAAACACTTCCAAAATTAACCCTGACGCATTGCCTATCACTTTACCAGGTTGGAAATCCAAAAGGCTGGATACCTTCGGGAAGAGAATGTTCTCTTCTGTCAGCCTCGTCCTGCAGTCAGTGAACACTGTAGGCCTCTTGGGTTGAAGCTCCTATACAATCTGGGACTCTGTTGTGCAAGTGCTGCCCATGGTATTGGAGGAGGCTCAAACCATACACTCTCAAGCATTGGCTAATGGAATGGAAGGGATGCAGGTAAGTTCACCATACGATGAGCATAGCAATTCAGGGGTGTGGAATTTAATAAAATATCTACTTGTCCATAGGGCAGGCTGCTTCATAAATCTACTTGTCCTGTAACAAAATCCACTTGTCCCTTTTGTACCATGTAACATGGCGACAAATTATGGCAGCAATATCATGATATAAGAGCTCTGAAATAGTCTCTCTTATTATGCCAGGGCTACTTCCATAGTAGGGTTTGAATATTAGCAATTCCCTTATGTTGCCACGTTTCTGCAGATCTACATACTGGGGCTGAAGGTAATGGTAAGCATCTGAAAGAGACACGTTAGTGACAGATTCCTTACCTTAGAATATCCCCAGGCGTCAGGCTGGATCCGGAAAGTTTTGCGTAGCAGTACCCTTGCACGTCGGTAGGCGGCGTCGTGCGGCTCCGCGTCCGTCGTCGGCGTCGGGATCGCCGGGATGATGTCGCGGGCAGTACTTAGACGCCGCCCCTGCGCGCTGACGTCAGTTCTTCTTTTTCCGCGCCAGTAAGCGCAGATCCGGGAAGAGCAGTGCCCTAGTCATTTTTTGACTAAGTTTTTGGGTGATTTTTCACAGTTTTTTCTCAACTAGTCTCTCGACTCCGAAGGTGTCGGTAGGGATGCCCGGCTTCAAGCCATGCGACGCCTGTGGTCGGATGATGTCGATCACAGACCCGCATCAGGAATGTCTCTACTGCCTCGGCCGCGACCACGACACGAAGTCGTGCCCCGACTGCCGGGCCTTGCATCCGAAGGCTTTGCGAGAGCGGTCTCGAAAGCTCCTCGAGGTCCGGCAGTCGGCTCCGCGCCACACCAAGCCCCGGTCACGTGAGAGGTCGAGGGGCCGGTCGCGGAGTCCTCATCGGTCGTCGGGGTCCAAGTCTTCGCACTCCTCCGGTAAGTCGAAGCATAAGAAGTCGAAGAAGCGTCATCGCTCGACGACTTCCCCTCGCCGGTCTCGCGACTCGGTTGAGGGTCCTGTCGGCACCGTCCCCGCGGCTCCGGGAGTGCCTGTGGGGCCGCCGCCGCATTACCCCCCTTATCCGGGTTCGGCGGCGACTACGGCCGAGATACAGGAGTTCCTGTCAGCCATGGCCCGCCTCTTCGGGCCTCAAGGTCCCCCCGGTGCGCCTTTGGGCCCCGCGGGCCCTGATGGGGTTTCTCCGGCGCCGCCGGCGACTCCGGTCCTGGCGGCGCCTGTCACACCAGCCTCGGTCCCGGCTCCGGCCCCGGCCTCGACCCCGGCTCCGGTGCTGCCACAACCCCGATCGACGCCGGTTGACCTGACGACACCTCCACCGGCGCCGATCTCTCCGGTGCCGTTCCCGACGCCGTCCGGGGCTCCGGGCGGCGTCGTTTCCCGGTTCTCTCCGGATCCGGACACGGACCGGCGTCGCTCGACGCCGGCTCCGACGCCGATGAGACCTTGGGTCCCGCATGTCCCTCCTGCTTATTTTGAACCAGAGGAGGACGAAGAGAACTGGGAGGGGTCGGATGACCCTCTCACACAGCAGTGTGAGTTCGATCAGGACTGGGCTGAGGAACTTGGGGATGCCAGTGGTCTGGACACCTCCCCTGACTCTGGCATGCTGTCTCCTCCTTCCGTGGCAACGGAGGAGGGAGCAAACTTTGCAACGGTGTTGCGTAGAGCAGCTGGGGCCTTACACCTCCAATTGCCTACAGTGGCTGTCAGGACTAACCTCCTGACAGAAGTGCTTCAGCCGGCGGCTACCTCCTCGGAGCCACTGCTGCCGTTTAATGACGTGCTTTCCGACGTTCTTTTGGGCACCTGGTCCAAGCCCGCCACAGGGGCTCCTGTGGATAGGAACGTGGCCCGACGCCATCGCCCCGCTCCGGGCGACCCCCTGTTCCTCTCCCAACACCCCACTCCTGAGAGCTTGGTTGTCCAAGCCTCTGCTTCCCAAACCGCCTTCCCTACCGCTCCTCCGGATAGGGAATCCAAACGCCTGGATCAATTTGGGAAGAAGGTCTTTTCTTCCTCCAGTGCTGGCTTGCGGTCTGTCAACACCGCTTGCCTTTTGGGCCGATATTCCCACTCTCTGTGGGTCTCGGTGGCGCAAATTCTGCCCCAGTGTCCTGAGGAGGTCCAGACACTGCTTTCCCGCGCCATTGCGGACGGAAGAGATGCGGCTAAATACACCATTAGATGTGGCCTTGATACCGGCGACTCGCTAGGCAGATCGCTTGCGACGACAGTGGCGCTGCGCCGTCACGCCTGGCTGAGAACCACTGGTTTCTCGGGTGATGTCCAAAACACCCTTATGGACATGCCCTTTGATGGGGTCGGTCTTTTTGGAAACAAAGCAGACCATGCGCTGGAGCGCTTTAAGGACTCGCTGGCTACAGCCAAGTCCCTGGGCCTTTCTGCTGTACGCCCTCCGCTACCGTCTGCTTTTCGCCCCTTTCGTGGCCACGGAAGGGGAGCCCAGTCACGTCCGCTGCCCAGCCACCGGCCCGCGCAGCAAGCGTCTTCGCGTGGCCGAGGACGTGGCTCCCGCCGTGGCGGGTCAGGCAACCAGCGTGCGGGTCACGCCACCAACCCCGCCCCGTCCGCAGCCTCCAAGCCCTCCTAGTCCTTCCTTTCAGGTGCACAGCACGCCAGTAGGGGCAGGGTCCGCCATCACCTTCACCACTGGCGTACCATCACCTCGGACAAGTGGGTCTTGGACATTGTCCGAAGGGGCTACTCCCTCCCCTTCGAGACCATCCCCCCGCCATGCCACCTCAATTCCACTGCATGTCAGGGGATCACTTGGTGCTTCTTCAGAAGGAAGTTGCGGCCCTCTTGGCCAAGAGGGCCATCGAGCGCGTTCCGACCCCAGAAGTAGGACGTGGTTGCTACTCCCACTACTTTCTGGTGCCCAAAAAGGACAAGGAGGACATGCGTCCTATCTTGGACCTCCGGAACGTCAATCGCTTCCTCCGGAAGGAGAAGTTCAAGATGCTCACCTTAGCTCAGGTCTTGACTGCCCTCGACCCTGGAGACTGGATGGTAGCGTTGGACTTGCAGGACGCTTATTTCCACATCCCCGTCCTGCCGGCCCACCGGCGTTACCTGTGGTTCATGGTGGGCCTCGAGCATTTTCAATTCACCGTGCTCCCCTTTGGCCTCACAAGTGCCCCTCGGGTGTTCACGAAAGTGATGGCGGTGGTCGCAGCTCATCTGCGCCGGGCAGGGGTTCCAGTCTTCCCCTACCTCGACGACTGGCTGCTGAAGGCGGGCTCGTCCCAGGCAGTCGTCTCCCACCTCCAGACTACGGCCGAACTCCTGCACTCGCTGGTGTTCTCCATCAATGTGCCGAAGTCGCACCTGATTCCTTCTCCACAGCTCCTTTTCATAGGAGCAGTTCCGGACACGACGCAGTTTCGGGCCTATCCTCCCGAACGGCGAGTCCGGGATATTCAGGCTATGATTCCGATCTTCCAGCCTCTATCCTGGATTTCGGTACGGATGACCCTGAGGCTGCTGGGCCTCATGGCCTCCTGCATCCTGCTGGTCGATCATGCCAGATGGCATATGCGGGCTCTGCAGTGGGACCTGAAGTTGCAGTGGGCGCAGCACCAGGGCAACCTGTCCGATCACGTCCAGATCGCGGAGGGGACTGCAAGACAGTTGCAGTGGTGGCTCTCGAACCGGCAATGCATCATGGGCAGATCCCTCTCCCTTCCCCAGCCAGAGCACACAGTTGTGACGGACGCGTCCCTTCTGGGATGGGGCGGTCTCATGGGAGAGGCGGAGATCAGAGGCCTCTGGTCTCCGGCGGAGTCCCGGCTCCATATCAACCTTCTGGAGCTCCGGGCGATCCGACTTGCACTCAAGGCATTCCTTCCTTCTGTCAAAGGGAAGGTAGTGCAGGTGTTCACAGACAACACCACCGCCATGTGGTACTGCAACAAATAGGGCGGGGTGGGGTCGTGGACCCTATGTCAGGAGGCTCTGCGCCTCTGGGCATGGCTGGAACATCAGGGCATTTTCTTGATGGTTCAACACCTGGCAGGTTCCCTGAACGCCAGGGCGGACGAACTCAGCCGCAGGTGCATGATGGATCACGAATGGCGTCTTCACTCGGAGGTGGCGCAAGGTCTCTTTCAGCAGTGGGGAGAGCCTTGGTTAGATCTGTTCGCCACCGAAGAGAACGCGCAATGTCAGCAGTTCTGCGCGTTGGCATTTCCAAGGCGGCACTCGCTCGGCGACGCTTTTCATCGCGAGTGGAGTTGCGGTCTATTGTACGCCTTTCCGCCTATACCACTTCTGCCCAGAGTGTTGAAGAAGATTCGGCGCGACCGGGCCCAAATCATCCTTGTGGCTCCGGACTGGGCTCGAAGAGTTTGGTATCCCGAGCTACTCAGTATGAGCGTCGATACCCCGATCCGTCTGCCTCTTCGGGAGGATCTTCTGTCGCAGCAGCAGGGGACGGTCCTCCACCCGAACCTGTCCAGTCTACACCTGCTTGCGTGGAGATTGAGCGGCGATAGTTGATTCCTTTCGACTTGCCTCCCGAAGTTTGTGATGTGATTCTGGCAGCCAGGCGTCCCTCCACTAAGGTGGTATACGCCTGCAGGTGGAACAAGTTTGTGGCATGGTGCACAGCAAAGGCTGTGAATCCCCTCTCTGCCCCTCTTTCTGAGGTTCTTCTGTTCCTTCTTTCTCTGGCCCAACAGGGTTCTGCCCTGGGTACCGTCAAGGGCTATCTTTGTGCAATCTCGGCCTTCCTCAGGCTCCCTGATCAGCCCTCTCTTTTTAAGTCCCCTGTTGTTAACAGGTTTCTTAAAGGCATTACACACCTCTTTCCTCCTGTTCCGTTTATAATGCCTCAGTGGGACTTAAACTTGGTTGTTACTTTTTTAATGTGTGCTCCCTTTGAGCCTCTGCATAACTGTCCTCTTCGTCTTCTTACTCTGAAAACTGCCTTTCTGGAAGCCATCACCTCCGCCCGGCGGGTGAGTGAGCTCCAGGCTGTTTCATGCAAACCTCCCTTTTTGTCTGTTCATCCAGACAAGGTTGTTCTTCGGACGCGTCCGTCCTTCTTGCCAAAGGTGGTTACTGCCTTCCACATTGGGCAGACCATCACTTTGCCCACCTTCTTTCCGCCTCCGCATCCTTCCAGAGAGGAAGAGAGGCTCCACTGTCTGGACCCAAAACGTGCGCTTTCCTTTTATATCAACCGCACACAACACTTCCGGGTGGATGACCAGCTCTTTGTTGGCTACGTGGGCGCCAAAAAAGGTCGGGCGGTACACAAGAGGACCATCTCCCGCTGGGTCATCTTGTGTATCAAGGCCTGTTATTCTTTGGCTAAGAAGGAGCCTCCTATTGGGCTGCGTGCCCATTCCACCAGGGCTACGGCTGCTACCACGGCTTTAGGCCGCGTTGTTCCGTTGCAGGATATTTGTCAGGCAGCTACGTGGGCCTCGCTGCACACGTTTACCAAACATTACTGCCTTGACAGCCAGGTCCGGAGGGACGGCTTCTTAGGCCGTTCTGTCCTCCGGGACTTCCTTGTCTGAATCTGTTCGCAGACCCACCACCGGGGTTGGTATTGCTGGGGTATCTATTCTAAGGTAAGGAATCTGTCACTAACGTGTCTCTTTCAGATGCACAAGTTACTAACTTGTGTAACGATATATCTGTAAGAGACAGTAGTTAGTGACAGATTCCTTACCGCCCCACCCATGCTCCCCGTTCTGCGAACTGATTTCTAGGGTTAAGGACATCCCTTTCAGGGCCCTAGTATTTTTCAGACACCTATGTCAGCTTCTTGCATGGCTCTGCGTTCCTGTCGCGGAAAGTCGTGTACAGAACTGACGTCAGCGCGCAGGGGCGGCGTCTACGTACTGCCCGCGACGTCATCCCGACGCCGACGACGGACGCGGAGCCGCACGACGCCGCCTACCGACGCGCAAGGGTACTGCTACGCAAAAACTTTCCGGATCCAGCCTGACGCCTGGGGATATTCTAAGGTAAGGAATCTGTCACTAACTACTGTCTCTTACAGATATATCGTTACACAAGTTAGTAACTTGTGCAATAGTTCCAGGGTTGGAATGCCCTTTTGAGTCTCTGCAAACCTACTAACTTAAATGTTTTAAGGGTTTTCGCTAACTCTTCTCTAACCTTTTCCCATAGTGAGAAAGGTTGGAAATTTACTCCTGACAATGGCAGACATAAAACTTCTTCCAGGGTTGGTAAAAAAAAGTGGTTGGAGGGAGAGTGAACTTGCAAACACTCAGAGTTTCGCATGAGCAAATCCACATATGCATATTTGCTCATGCTAAAGCAGTTCACAAATATATTCTAGGAGTACTATTTCTTGGCCTATTTTTGTAAATTCTTGTGAATTTACAAAAGCCTTATATCTGCACTTAATGCAAGGACATGGGTGCACTTTTGAGACTTTGTTTAATAATTGGGCCCCTAATTAGGTCTAGCATTAACCAGGACCTTTTTTGTTTATTAAAATTCTCTCAATCCCTCTCGCTTTCCCTCTCTCCCTCTCCCTTTCCCTTTCCCTCCTTCACTCTGAGTGACAGCATTCTGTTGTTTCACAAGGAGCATATCGACACAATCGTTTTGTTCAGTGCCAGGAACTACTGTGGCAATGTGTGCTTTTTGAGACCAAATACAATTTTTGCTTTTGCCGATGTTCGTTATAATGGTGAGGGCCCAGCAGCTCCCACACCAATAAGGTTTTACAAAAACCATGCCAAAACAAGTCATGCAATGACAAAACCAAAAGGCTGACCAGCAATTTCAGACCTACTGGCTTTACTAATGCTTGTTTATTTTTATGTTTCCCATAATCTTAGTAAAACTGGTTACACTGATTTTCCATTATGAATATTTTTGGGAAATACTAGCATACATCCACACATTTTACTAAATGATGCTGCAAAGAAATGGCACCTAAAATTTGACAATAGTTTAGGGAAGTGTTTTTGCATTTTTTTGTGAACATTTGATTTTGAAAGCAAAGAATCATCAATCTTGCTTTCAAGCTTCTGCGAATATTTGCATAAAATCAGAAATCATTCTGGGAGCATTATTTATAGCCTCATTGCTAAACATTGAAAACGTGTGTACATGTTTTTATACTGGAACCACTGTCAGTAGCGCAGTCTGAGCTTACAACATTTACTTAGAGCGCTCACCCTAATAATAAAGGCTTTGCATTAATGAACCATAAATACAAGTTTGAACAGTATTAATACATGGACATATTTTTTTAACTGTAGGCAATGCCTTTCCCTGATCCATAATTTGGTACTGTAAACTAGCAGCAAAAGGGTTTGTGCGGGAGGGGGTTGGACCCACTTGTCCTAAGGACAAAATACACATGAAAACTTGTTGCCCTTGACCCCAAACAATATGTCCTGGGCGTCTGACTATAGGAATTCCAATCCCTGCAATTACATCGTCGATTGGCCTTTAGACACCATGCCTGGTTGAAAACCACTGGCTTTTCGGGGAATGTCCAGGCCTCACTTATGGACATGCCCTTTAATGTCTTCCGTCTGTTCTGAGAGAAGGCGGAATCAGTGCTGGAGCGCTACAAGGATGGCAGGAATACGTCCAGGACCTTGGGACTTTCTGTGGTCCCTTGCCAACCCCAGTCCGCCTTCCACCCCTTTCATGGCCATGGAACGGGCTTTCATCCACTTCTCTGATCTCCCAGCCACTACGGATAGCAAGTTTTCTCAATCTTTTCATGGTCGAGGATGCGATTCCCACAGACCACATGGGACAGATAGCCAGAATTTGGGCTAGTACAGCACCCCCTCAGCAGCTGCAGCCTCCAAACACCTTTAGTTTGTCGTCCAACCATCATGGGCACCCATTGTGGTGCAGGATACGCCATCACCTGCACCTCTTGATGTCAGTAACATCCGACCGTTGGGGTTTGCAGCTCGTCCAAAGGGGCTACTCCCTCCCCTTAGTGACCACCCCTACACAAATGTCATCTACTTGCAACAGGCTGACGGAGGCCCTCCTCTTGTTGATCCGTCAGGAAGTGTTGGCTCTCTTGGCAAGGGGAGTTACAGAGAGGGCAGAGAGGGTGCTGGCATCAGAAGTAGGTTGTGGTTGCTATTCCTGCAACTTTTTAGTGCTCAAGAAGGACGGAGGCCTTCTTCCTATTCTAGAACTGCGCCGTTTCAACCTCTTCCTAAAAAATTCAAGACGCTTATGCGCTGCGCAAGGCCTGCCTGCCCTTGACCCGGGAGACTGGGTGGTAGCATTGCAGGACACTTATTTCCACAGCTCCGTCCTCATGCCCACAGATGTTACCTGTGGTTCACGGTGGACAGGAGCATTTTCATTTTGCCTTGCTCACCTTTGGCCTTAACAGCGCCCCTCGGGTTTTCACCAAAGTGATGGCTGTGGTTGCAGCGCACCTCTGGAGGGCAGGGGTTCCAGTCTTCCTCTTCCTTGACGATTGGCTGTTGGATGCGGGCTCACCGCAGGCAGTCCTTTCCTACCTCCAGACTACGATAAACCTTTTGCACTCGCTTGGGTCAATGTCCCAAAGTTGCTCCTGACTCCCACTCAGGTGCTCCCTTGCATCTGAGTTGTTCTGGACACAGTGCAGTTTCGGGCCTAACCTCCTGAGCGGCGAGTCCAGGACATTCATGCTATGGTACCGATGTTTCAGCCTCTATCCTGGATTTTGGTGGGATTGATCCGGAGGTTGTTGGGCCTCATGGCCTTCTGCATCCTGCTTGCAACACAAGCCCGTTTGCATATGTGAGCTCTGTAGTGGGACCTGAAGTCCCTGTGGGCGCAGCCACATGGGGAATCTCTCCAACATAGTCCAGATCTTAGAGGTCACTGAAAAAGACCTGCAGTGGTTACTAACGAACTTCGATTGGGTCTGTGGCAAACCCCTCTCCCTTCCCCACCCAGAGCTGACTGTAAAAATAAATAAATAGAGACAGATGCGTCACTCCTGGGCTGAGGTGGGCATCTGGGAGAGGTGGAAATCAGAGGACTCTGGTCTCGGGTGAAATCCGGGCTCCACATCAATGTAATTGACCTTTGGGCGATCCGTTTGGCATTGAAAGCCTTTCTTACGTCAATCAGGGGAAGACTGATGCAGGTGTTCATGGAGAACACCAACACCATGTAGTATTGCAAGAAACAGGGCTATGCGTCTCTGGACATGGCTGGAACACCTGGGCATATCACTAGTGGTTCCACACTTGACAGGCTCTCTAAATGTTAGAGAAGATGAACGCAGCCATCTGAAAGATAGTATTAGTTATAGATTACTTACCTTCGAATTACCCCCAGGCGTCAGACTGGATCAGGAGAATTTTTTCCTCAGCATTACCCCTGAGCATTTGTAGGTGGCATTAGTCGACTCCGCGTCGTGGTCGCTGGGATGACGTCGCAGTGCCTACTTAGACGCCGCCCCTGCTCGCTGACGTCAGTTCTTTCTTTTTCCGCGCTAGCCTAGTGCAGATCCTGAGAGACCTTGCCCCTTAGTCACTTTTTGACTACACTTTTTTCGACTTCTTTTTACGAGTCTTTGACTCCTGGTGCACGAGGGATGTCCCATCGTCGGACTCGCTTCAAGCCCTGCGAGGTCTGTCACAAACTGATGTCTGTGATAGACCCACACCTCGTGTGCCTCTGGTGCCTGGAGCGCGGCCACGACCCAAAGTCGTGCTCTGACTGTCGGGCCAATGATCCGAAGTCTTTGCAGGAGCGGTCCCGAAGGCTTCTGAAGGCACGGCAGTCGGCTCCGCGTCGCTCCCAGTCTCGCTCGAGGGGAAAATCTCGAGACCGGTCGCGTAGCCACCACACCTCGTCCAAGTCTTTGCACTCTTTGGGTAAGTCGAAGCACAAGAAGAAGGCGAAGAAGCACCTTCGCTCTTCGCCTTCTCCCTGTCGGTCGGCTGACGCGATGCGTGACCCGGAGTGTCGTCGCTCTAAGGCTCCGCCTCCGTTGCCTCAATCAGGGACGACTCCACGCCTACCCCCGTTTCCGGGAGCCGGAGCGTCCCCTGCACAGCTTCGTACATTCTACGAAGCCCTCCATCAAATCTTTGGGCAGCCCTACTCCGTTGGCGCGCCTTCAGGCCACGCGGAGTTGGTCGGGGCCCCTGGGCCTTCGATGCCGGCGGCTCCGTCCCCGGTGCCGGAGGGCCCCCGTTGATCCAGGCCTGGATTCAGATCCGCGATGGTCGACCTTACTCCACCTTCCCCGATGCCCTCCCCATCCCCGAGATGGACCTGGAGCCGGACCGACATCGGTAGATGTCGAATCCGACGCCGGAGGGTACTTTTGTTCCCTTGTTCATCCCAGGTGTTCGGGTGTTCTCATCCCTGAAGGTGGTGATGAGGACTGGTAGGGGTCGCTGGACCCTTTGGCTGACCAGCTGGAAGAACCGGACTGGAGAGAGGAATTGGGTGACGCCAATGGTCTGGACACTTCACCAGACCTTGGCATGCTTTCTCCCCCTACCTTGGCTACGGAGGAGGGAGCGTCCTATGCTCTATGGTGCGTAGGGCAGCCAAGGCCTTGGGCCTGGAGCTCCCTACAGTGGCAGTCAGGACTAATCTCCTGACGGAGGTGCTTCAACCTGCAGCAACTTCCTCTGAACCACTCTTGCCTTTTAATGAAGCTCTCACGGACGTCCTTCTGGGTGATTGGTCCAAACCCAGCACAGGGGCTCCTATGAAATGGACGATTGCCCGCCGCCACCGCCCGGCCCCGGGCGATCCCATTTTTCTCACCCAACACCCTTCCTTCAAAAGCTTGGTGGTTCAAACTTCTTCTTCCAAGGGCGCATTCCCTTCTGCTCCTCCAGACAAGGAATCCAAGAAGCTGGATCATCTTGGGAAGTGAATGTTCTCTTCCTCCAGCTTGGCACTGCGGTCCGTGAATACAGCATGCCTTTTGGGCCGATAGTCCCATACAATCTGGGATACGGTTGCGCAAGTGCTGCCTCAGTGCCTGGAGAAGGCCCGGGCTGTTCTCTCCCAAGCCGTGGCAGATGGGAGAGATGCAGCAAAATTCACGATTCGCTGTGGACTGGATACCACTGACTCACTGGGCAGAACGATTGCCAGGTCGGTAGCCCTTCGGCGCTACGCCTTGTTGAGGACGTCTGGTTTTTCAGGGGATGTTCAAGCAACCTTGCTGGACATGCCCTTCGATGGCCGTCGCCTTTTTGGTGACAAGGCAGACTCGGCGCTGGAGCGCTTTAAGGATTCTCGAGCTACGGCCAGATCCTTAGGCCTCGTGGCATCCTCCTGTCCACCACAGTCTGCTTTTCGCCCCTTTCGTGGCTACAGAAGAGGCACCCCACCACGTCCGGCCCAGTCTAGCCACCGGTCAACGCAAACTGCCCAGCCTCTGTGTGGCCGCAGGCGTGGGACCCAGCAACGTGGGTCTGGGAACCAGCAGGCGGGCCAGTCCACCTTCCCCCCCCCCCCTGCAGCAGTTTCCAAACCCTCCCAAGTCTGACCTTTCAGGCCTATCAGCGGCCAGTGGGTGGCAGGATTTGCCATCACCTCCCCCACTAGCAATCCATCATGTCAGATAGGTAAGTTTTGCAGATTGTCTGAAGGGGCTACTCCCTCCCCTTCAAGACTACCCCTTCCTCCATGCCACCGTCTCTCGACTGCATGTCGGATGATCATTTGGCGCTTCACTGCCAGGAAGGGAGCTATCGAAAGGGTCCCTTCGCCAGAAGTAGGCCGTGGTTGCTATTCCCGCTACTTTCTGGTGCCAAAAAAGGACAAGGGCATGTGTGCTATCCTAGACCTCATGGCCCTCAACCGCTTCCTCCGAAAGGAGAAGTTCCAAATGCTCACGTTGGCTCAGGTCCTGTCTGCCCTCGACCCTGGAGACTGGATGGTTGCGTTGGACTTGCAGGACGCCTATTTCCATATCCCCGTCCTGCCAGCCCACAGACGCTACCTGAGGTTCACGGTAGGCCACGAGCATTTTCAGTTCACCATGCTCCCCTTTGGCCTTACCAGCGCCCCTGGGTGTTCACCAAGGTGATGGTGGTGGTCGCAGCTCACCTGCGCAGATCAGGGGATCTAGTCTTCCCTTATCCCGACGACTGGCTGTTGAAGGCGGGCTCGCCCCAGGCTGTCGTCTCCCACCTCCAAACTATGGCGGACCTCCTGCATTCGCTGGGGTTCACTATCAACGTGCCGCAGTAACACCTGATTCCCTCTTAGTCGCTCCTTTTCATCGGAGCTGTTCTGGACACAGTGCGGTTTCGGGCCTATCCTCCTGAACAGCGAGTCCGGGATATTCGGGCTGTGATACCTTATGTTTCAGCCTCTATCCCGGATTTTGGTGAGAACGACCCTGAGGCTGCTGGGCCTCCAGCATCCTGCTGGTGGATCATGCCAGATGTCATATGCGGGCACTGCAGTGGGACCTGAAGTGAAGTTCTAGTGGGCGCAGCATCAGGGGAATCTTTCCGACTAAGTCCAGATCTTGGAGGGAATTGCGTAACAACTGCAGTGGTGGCTAACGAACCAGGATTGGGTCAGAGGCAGATCCCTCTCCCTTCCCCAACCAGACCTCACGGTCATGACCGATGCATCACTTCTGGGATGGGGCGGCCACCTGGAAAAGGCGGAGATCAGAAGAGTCTGGTCTCTGGCGGAGTCCGGGCTCCATATCAACCTGTTGGAGCTCCGGACGATTCACCTGGCACTGAAGGCATTCCTTCCCTCCCTCAAGGGAAAAGCAGTGCAGGTGTTCACGGACAACACCACCGCCATGTGGTACTGCAACAAACAGGGCGGGGTGGGCCGTGGACCCTATGTCAAGAGGCTCTTCGCCTTTGGACATGGTTGGAACGTCAGGGCATAACCCTGGTGGTTCAACACCTGGCAGGTTCCCTAAACGCCAGGGCAGACAAACTCAGCCGTTGGTGCCTGGTGGATCACAAATGGCATTTTCACTCGTGGGTGGTCTAAGGTCTCTTTCAGCAGTGGGAAGAGCATTGGTTAGATCTGTTTGTCACCGAAGAGAATGCACAATGTTCTGCGTGTTGGAATTTCCAAGGTGGCACTTGCTCGGCAACGCTTTTCGTTGCGAGTGGAACTGCAGCCTCCTGTACGCCTTTCCACCTGTACCACTTCTGCCCCGAATGCTGAAGAAGATCAAGCGCGACTGGGCCTAAATCATTCTTGTGGCAGTGGACTGGGCACGAAGAGTCTGGTACCCCGAGCTCCTGAGCATGGCTATCGATCCTCCAATCAGACTGCCCCTTCGGGAGGATCTTCTGTCGCAGCAGCAGGGGATGGTTCTCCACCCGCACCTGTCCAGCCTCCACCTCCTTGCTTGGAGATTGAGCGGCGACAGTTGGCAGCTTTTGACCTTCCACCCGAAGTTTGTAATGTCATCTTGGCAGCCAGGCGTCCCTCCACTAAGAAGGTATAAGCCTGTCGATGGAACAAGTTTGTGGCATGGTGCACAGAAAAGGCTGTGGATCCCCTTTCTGCCCCTCTTTCTGAGGATCTATTGTTGCTTCTCTCTTTGGCCCAGCAGGGTTCGGCTCTGGGCACTCTGAAAGGTTATCTGGCAGCCGTTTCTGCTTTTCTTTGACTACCAGATCAGCCCTCTTTGTTCAAGTCCCCTATTGTAAGTAGGTTCTTCAAAGGCATTATTTATCTCTTTCCTCCATCTCCTTTCATAATGCCTCAGTGGGACTTAAACCTTGTTTTGACTTACCTTATGTGCGCTCCCTTCGAGCCTCTTCACAACTGTCCTCTTAGACTTCTCACTCTGATGACTGCTTTTCTTGTTGCCATCACCTCTGCTCGCAGAGTGAGTGAGCTTCAGGCTCCTTCTTCTAAGCCCCCTTTCTTGTCGGTGCATCCGGACAAAGTGGTGCTTCGAACGAAGCCCTTTTTCCTACCTAAAGTTGTCACTCCTTTTCACATCAGACATACTATCACTCTGCCCACCTTTTTCCTGCCTCTGCACCCTTCCAAGGAGGAGGAAAGGCTCCACCTTCTGGACCCAAAACTTGCGCTGTCTTTCTACCTTGACCGCACGAAAGATTTCCGGGTGGACGATCAACTCTTTGTTGGCTATGTGGTTGCCAAGAAAGGTCAGGCAGTGCAAAAGTACCATCTCTAGATGAGTCGTCCTTTGTATAAAGATTTTATTACGCATTAGCTAAAAAGGAACCTCCAGTGGGGCTGCGAGCTCATTCCACTAGAGCTACGGCAGCAACTACTGCTTTGTCACGTGGAGTCCCACTCATTAACATCTGCCAGGTGGCCACATGGGCTTCTATGCACACGTTTACCAGACATTACTGCCTGGATAGTCAAGTCCCGAGGGATGGCTACTTTGCCCGTTCTGTCCTCCAGGACTTTCTGGTGTGAACTTGGTTCGCAGTCCCTCCTCCGGGGTTGGTATTGCTGGGGTATCTATTCTAAGGTAAGGAATCTATAACTAATAGTCTCTTTCAGATGAACAAGTTACTTACCCTCGGTAACGATGCATCAGTAAGAGACATATATTAGTTATAGATTCCTTACCGCCCCACCCATCCTCCCCACTCTGCGAACTGACTTCTAGGGATAGGGACTCCCTTGCAGGGCCCTACTGTGGCGCACCAGTGGTCAGTGTCTTTCATGGTTCTGCGCTTCTGGCGTGGAAAGTTGTGTCAGAACTGACGTCAACACGCAGGGTCGGCGTCTAAGTAGGCACAGCGACGTCATTCCGGTGACCACGACGCCAACGATGGACTCGGAGTCGACCGACGCCACCTACCGACGCGCAGTGGTAATGCTAAGGAAAACATTCTCCGGATCCAGTCTGACGCCTGGGGGTAACTCTAAGGTAAGGAATCTTACAGAAACATCTTTATCGAAGGTAAGTAACTTGTTCATCGATGCCTAACGTATCATGAATGGCGTCTCCATCCGAAGGTGGCGCAAGGTCTCTTGCAAGAGTTGGGAGATCCTTAGTTAGATCTGTTCGCGTACGCCGAGAATGCACAATATCCACAGTTTTGGGTGCTGGAGTTTCCAATGCAGCTCTTGCTCGGAGACGCTTTTCGCGAATACCACTCTTGACCAGAGTTCTCAAGAAGATCAGATATTACCAGGCCCAAGTCTTTTTTTGTGGCTCTATATTGGGCACAGAGAGTCTGGTATCCCGAGCTGTTGAGAATGAGCATTTGTCCTCCAATCAGGATGCCTGTTCGGGAGGATCTTCTGTTGCAGCAGCAGGGCAGGGTTCTGCATCCGAACCTGAAAACACTTCGACTTCATGTGTGGATGTTGAGCTGCGACAGTTGACGGCTATCAACCAAAGTCTGCAATGTTATCTTGTCCCTCCACCAAGATGGTATGTGCCTGCCATTGGAGCAAGTTTGTGGCATGGTGTACAGATAAACATGTTGACCCTCTATCTTCACCCCTTTCCCTGTTTCTTTTGTTTATTCTTACCTTAGCCCAGCAGGGCTCTTCTTTGGGCACATTGAAAGTTCTATATCTGCCATTTCGGCATTTCTATGTTTGCCAGATCAGCCATCTCTTTTCAAATCTCATATTGAACATAGGTTCCTGAAAGGTCACCAGACTATGTGCCTTTTATTATGCCCCAATGTTATCTCAATCTAGTTCTCACTTTTCTGATGTATTCTCCCTTTGAGCTGCTCCACAACTGTCCACTGAGGCTTCTTACTATCAAAAAGGCCTTCCTTGTGGCTGTAACATCTGCCCGGAGAGCCAGTGAGTTACAGGCAATATCTGCAAATCCTCCATATCTTAACTTCTACTCCGACAAACTGGTCCTTCAAACTAAAGTATCCTTATTACCAAAGTTAGTAACTCCTTTACATGTAGGCCATTCACTTTGCCTACCTTTTACACTCCTCCTCTTCCCCCTAAAGAAGAGTAGAGATTCCCCAGACTGGACACAAACGGAGCATATTTTTTCTACCTTGATCATACTTGTGAGTTCCAGGTGGACCATCAACTCTTTGTGCAAAAGAAACAATTGATGGACGGGATGCTGGACAATGCAAACATTCACCCCCAGTCACTAGGATCTGGGTTAAATCCATCATTCTTTTGCTCACCACACCACCCCAGTTTGGACCCAGCCATATGCAAATCAGTCTTGACCCTGTTCCTTGTGGGAACAGTCCAGCCCGAACTGCCAAGCCAGGTCCTCCCTGGACCGGGAACAAGCATCCTGGGACAGGTTTCAGGGCATCACCCTTCATCAGCCAAGCTAGCTTGAATCCAGTGGTGTAGTGAGCATGGGACCCACGTCTGGGCATCCCCTTCCCACTTAGGGCGACATATGCAAAAAAAACAATTAAGGGACGGAATGCTGGACAATACAAACATTCAACCCCGGTCACAAGGAACTGGGTTAAATCCATCATTTTTTTGCTCACCACACCACCCCAGTTTGGACCCAGCCATATGCAAATCAGTCTTGACCCTGTTCCTTGTGGGAACAGTCCAGCCCGAACTGCCAAGTCAGGTCCTCCCTGGACCAGGAACAAGCATCCTGGGACCGGTTTCAGGGCATCACCCTTCATCAGCCAAGCTAGCTTGAATCCAGTGGTGTAGTGAGCATGGGACCCATCTCTGGGCATACCCTTCCCACTTAGGACGACATATGCAAAAAAAACAATTAATGGACGGAATGCTGGACAATACAAACATTCACCCCCGGTCACAAGGAACTGGGTTAAATCCATCATTCTTTTGCTCACCACACCACCCCAGTTTGGACCCAGCCATATGCAAATCAGTCTTGACCCTGTTCCTTGTGGGAACAGTCCAGCCCGAACTGCCAAGCCAGGTCCTCCCTGGACCGGGAACAAGCATCCTGGGACCGGTTTCAGGGCATCACCCTTCATCAGCCAGGCTAGCTTGAATCCAGTGGTGTAGTGAGCATGGGACCCACGTCTGGGCATACCCTTCCCACTTAGGGCCACATATGCAAAAGAAACAATTGATAGACGGAATGCTGGACAATGCAACCATTCACCCCCAGTCACAAGGATCTGGGTTAAATCCATCATTTTTTTGCTCACCACACCACCCCAGTTTGGACCCAGCCATATGCAAATCTGTCTTGACCCTGTTCCTTGTGGGAACAGTCCAGCCCGAACTGACAAGCCAGGTCCTCCCTGGACCGGAAACAAGCATCCTGGGACAGGTTTCAGGGCATCACCCTTCATCAGCCAAGCTAGCTTGAATCCAGTGGTGTAGTGAGCATGGGACCCACGTCTGGGCATCCCCTTCCCACTTAGGGCGACATATGCAAAAGAAACAATTAATGGACGGAATGCTGGACAATACAAACATTCACCCCCGGTCACAAGGAACTGGGTTAAATCCATCATTCTTTTGCTCACTACACCACCCCAGTTTGGACCCAGCCGTTTGTTTCTTTTGCATCAACTCTTTGTGGGCTGTCCTGGGCCAAGAAAGAGTTGGTGATGCAGAAGTGGGCCATCTCACAATGGATAGAGCTCTGTATCAAAATCTACTACAAATTTGCAAAAAAGCAACCCCCTGAGGGTTTGCCTTCTCACTCTACCAGAGCTAGGGCTGCGACCACTGCGTTGGCCCACAGAGTTCCTATCTTAGATATCTGTTGAGCAGCAAAGTGAGCTTGCATGCACACGTTTACAAAGCACTACAGCCTGTACAGTGAGGTCCGGCATGATGGTCACTTTGCCCTCCTACAGTACTTTTTGTTTAATCCGCATTGCAGCCCCCCTCCGGAGAGGTATTGCTTGGCTATTCTAAAGTAAGGAATCTCTGGCTAGAAGTCGCTATCAGATGAACAAGTTAATTACCTTCGGTAATGCCTTATCTAGTAGAGACGCTATAGAGCAGCATATTCCTTTCTGACCCTTCAATCCTCCCCGCTCTCTGACCCGATTATAGTGTAGGGGAATTACCTTTTTAAGGGCCTTAGTTTCGTGCACCAATGGTCAGTGTTCCTCCTGGCTCCACGCTTCTGGTGTGGAAAGTCGTGAAAAGAAACTGACGTCAGCACTCCTGCGTGGCGCCTGTATAGGCACCACATATGTCACTTCCGGCACAGACAACACCAAGCAGAGCCGACCGACACCAACAACCAGCGTGCAGAGTTACTGCTCACCAAAAGTTTACAGATCCAATCTGACACCTGGGGAATATTCTAAGGTATGGAATCTACGACTAGATAGAGTCTCTACCAGATAAGGCGTTAGCAAAGGTAAGTAACTTATTTTTTAGGGTCAGGGAATCAATTGGTGTAGACCTATGAGTAGTGAGGCCAATAGGGGAGAGACGCAGAGAGCCCAAATACAAGCCATGGTTTCATGAATTATCACCATTTATGGTCTTTGACCCCTCTTCCCTGGTGGTTATCTACTAATGAATTTATATTATGACCATGGTACATGATCATTTTGGATTGTGGACATTCAGAATATGTGCATATGTTAACCTTTTAATATCAATTTAGGGCACCAGCACCTCGACAAAGAACTACAACTGGGAAGCAAAACCAGTAGATCATCTCAAGAATAAAGCAAAAGGATGGTCTTTGTTTAAAGCACCTGCACTTTAACCCAGGGTTTACGTAACGTACAAGGGAAGAACAATAATTACTCTGAGCAAAAGATCCGAAGGTCATTTAATAGAAATTAGTATTGTAAGAGCGGTTAAACAAAAGACCAAAGACAACTCACTTTAAACCCCGGGACAACGTGAAGGAAGACATTCTAATTAAAATGTACCTCAGCACAATAGTACTTTAAACATTGACTCTTGCACTTTAAATAACGGGATCACACAAAGATATGAGGAAAATGGTCACGCTCGGAGTAGCGAGCTATTAAAGAACAATCATTCGAGTCAAGGCCTCATAAGAACTGTATTAATGACATTTTTACATTCGTTTGAACTTGGAGTTTATAGGTCCGCTTTAAAAGACTTGTTAGGAACCTACGCTTAAATCAATTTTTATGAAATGTAAGGAATGAACGATTGTGTAATGGTTTCTTATTGACTAAATACATAAATCAATAAATACAAAAAATAAATACAACCTTTTAATATCTGCTATTGGCTGTATTTACCAATATTACATGAAAGCCTAAAACTGTTCATTGCCACATTTGTTGCTAATGCTCCATCTTTCTCATTACCTTGTGTGTGCTTAGTGCCCTGTTATATTTTTCACCAACTAGGCCTCCCTACACTTAATGCCATCATAGACTCCATCCTTTAAGTGGTATACTCCTTGCTGTTCCTTGGTCACCTTTCTACCTTCCACTGCTCTCAATGAGCTACAGTCACAACCATCCTTCCTTGTCATTCTCCTGATGTTTCCAGCTGCCATTTTGCTCTGTTCAAATTGTAAGCTGCTGGCTTCCTCTTCAAACTTTGGTGGGTTATTTCTTACCGTGCTCGGGTGCTGTCTCACTTGATGCAATTCTTTGCAATCTATAGGTTAAATGTTATCGCCCATGGGCCAGACCTCAGTGCAGAGCTGTCCTGAGTTTTCTCAACCCAAGCAAGTCTCTTGGCAACTGGGAGTATAGAAAGCGACTGACCTGGCTAGCACCCCTGAGAGCTACCCTCCTGCCCTTCAACACCACCACACTCCCAGGAAGCACCCGGTTTCGATGTGCCTCTTCACTCTTTACTGGAAAGCCTTGTAGAGAAGGCTTCGGCCGGCAAAGTGAATTAGAATGCGTTTCTCACTGCTCTGCCTGATAGAAATTCGAAATGCATTTATGTGCTTGGCAAGAGGGTGTTCTGCCTTAGTTACGCTCTTTGAATGGCAGATACTCCCATCCCCTCTGGGACATGGTCTGAGTGAGATATTGTCTTTTATCCCCAAGGTGATTTAAAATTCCTTTTCCCAGACATAAAAATGCATCTTACAGGCTGGACTGGCCACCACAGATTGTATAGGCTGTGCTGCAGTCACAAACATGATTATTCGTCATCATCCTTGGATGATTTCCCGATGCCACCGCCTGACCCCGGGCGACCCCATTTTCCTCTCTCACCACCCCACCCCTGAGAGCTTGGTAGTCCAAGCCTCGACTTCCAAGGGCGCATTCCCTAATGCACCACCTGATAGGGAATCCAAGAAGCTGGACCATCTTGGGAAGATGTTTTCTTCCTCCAGCTTGGGACTGCGGTTGGTGAACACCGCATGTCTCTTGGGCCGTTACTCCCACTTGGTGTGCGACACGGTTGCGCAGATGTGCTGCCACAGTGCCCGGAGGAGGCCCGGGCCGTGTTCTCCTGTGCAGTTGCCGAAGAGAGAGACGCAGCAAAGTTAGCCATCCGATGTGGGCTGGACACCGCCGACTCACTGGACAGGACGATTTCCACTTCGGTAGCCCTTAGACGCTACGCCTGGTTGAGGTCTATTGGCTTTTCGGGTGATGTCCAAGCTACACTTTTGGACATGTCCTTTATGGCCATCGCTTGTTTGGCGACAAGGCGGACAACGCACTTGAGCGCATTAAGGACTCCAGGGCTACGGCCAGGTCCTTGGGCCTCGCATCCACCTCCCACCCAGCGCAGTCTGCCTTTTGCCCCTTTCGTGGCTATGGAAGGGGTGCCCCACCACGTCCCACCCAGAGCCACAGGCCTGCGCAAGCTGTCCAGCCTCTGCGCGGCCGGGGACGTGGGACCCACCGCCGTGGGTCTGGGGGCCAGCGGGCGGGCCAGTCCACCAGCGCCCCCTCTACAGCAGCCTCCAAGCCCTCCTAGTCCGACCTTTCAGGGCCATCTTTTGCCAGTGGGCGGCAGGATTCGCCATCACCTCCCCCACTGGCTCAACATCACGTTGGACAGGTGGGTTTTGCAGATAGTTCGAAGGGGCTACTCCCTCCTCTTCGAGACTACCCCTCCACCCATGCCACCTCAGACCCATCGTATGTCGGAGGATCACTTGGCCCTTCTCCAACAGGAAGTTACGGCTCTCTTGCTCAAGGGAGCCATCGAGCGAGTTCCTGCCCCAGAAGTAGGTCGTGGTTGTTATTCCCACTACTTTCTGGTGCCCAAGAAGGACAAGGGCCTGCGTCCTATCTTGGATCTCCGGAACGTCAACCGCTTCCTCCGGAAGGAGAAGTTCTAAATGTTGACACTGGCTCAGGTCCTGTCTGCTCTCGACCCTGGAGACTGGATGGTAGCGTTGGACTTGCAGGATGCTTATTTTCACATCCCTGTCCTGCCGGCCCATCGGCGTTACCTACGGTTCACGGTAGGCCACGAGCACTTTCAGTTTACCATGCTCCCCTACGGCCTTACCAGCGCCCTTCGGGTGTTCACGAAAGTGATGGCGGTGGTCGCAGCTCATCTGCGCAGATCAGGGGTTCCAGTCTTCCCCTATTTCGACGACTGGCTGTTGAAGGCAGGTTCGCCCCAGATTGTCGTCTCCCACCTCCAGACTACGGCCGAACTCCTGCATTCGCTGGGGTTCACCATCAATGTGCTGAAGTCGCACCTGATTCCCTCTCAGAAGCTCCTTTTCATCGGAGCGGTTCTGGACACAGCGCAGTTTCGGTCTTATCCTACCGAGCAGCGAGTCCAGGATATTCGGGCTATGATTCCGATCTTTCAGCCTCTATCCCGGGTTTCGGTCAGAATGACCCTTTGGCTACTGGGCCTCTTGGCCTCCTGCATTCTGCTGGTGGACTATGCCAGGTGGCATATGCGGGCTGTGCAGTGGGACCTGAAGTTCCAGTGGGCACAGCATCAGGGGAATCTTTCCGATTGCGTCCAGATCTCGGAGGGCACTGCACATCAATTGCAGTGGTGGCTAACAAACCGGGACTGGGTCAAAGGCAGATCCCTCTCCCTTCCCCATCCAGAGTTCACAGTGGTGACAGATGCATCACTGCTGGGGTGGGGCGGCCACATGGGAGAGGCGGAGATTAGAGGCCTCTGGCCTCCGGCGGAGTCTGGGCTCCGGCGGAGTCTGGGCTCCATATCAATCTTCTGGAGCTTCGGACAATTCGTCTTGCACTAAAGGCATTCCTTCCCTCTGTCAGGGGAAGAGTAGTGCAGGTGTTCACGGACAACACCACCGCCATGTGGTACTGCAACAAACAGGGCGGGTGGGGTCGTGGACCCTATGTCAAGAGGCTCTCCGCCTTTGGACATGGCTGGTACATCAGGGCATATCTCTGGTGGTTCAACACCTGGCAGGTTCTCTGAACGCTAGTGCGGACGAACGCAGCCGCAGGTGCATGATGGATCACGAATGGCGTCTTCACTCGGAAGTGGTGCAAGGTCTCTTTCAGCAGTGAGGAGAGCCTTGGTTAGATCTATTCGCCACCGAAGAGAACGCGCAATGTCAGCAGTTCTGCGTGTTGGAATTTCCAAGGCGGCACTCGCTAGGCGACGCTTTTCGTCACGAGTGGAGTTGCTGTCTTCTATACGCCTTTCCGCCTATACCACTTCTGCCCAGAGTGCTGAAGATCAAGCACGACCGGGCCCAAGTAATTCTTGTGGCCCCGGATTCGGCACGGAGAGTCTGGTATCCCGAGCTATTACACATGGCCATCGATCCTCCGATCAGACTCCCTTTTCGGGAGGATCTTCTGTCGCAGCAGCAGGGGACGGTCCTCCACCCAAACCTGTCCAGCCTCCACCTCCTTGCGTGGAGATTGAGCGGCGACAGTTGACAGCTTTCGACCTTCCTCCCGAAGTCTGTAATGTTATCTTGGCAGCCAGGCGTCCCTCCACCAAAACGGTATACGCCTGTAGATGGAACAGGTTTGTGGCATGGTGCGCAGCAAATGCTGTGGATCCTCTTTCTGCCTCCCTTTCAGAGGTTCTCCTCTTCATTCTTTCTTTGGCCCAGCTGGGCTCTGCTCTGGGCACTCTCAAAGGCTATCTTTCGGCCATTTCGGCCTTCCTTTGGCTGCCTCACCAGCCTTCTCTTTTCAAGTCCCCTATTGTAAATCGCTTCCTTAAGGGCATTACTCATTTGTTTCCTCCAACCCCTTTCGTAATGCCCCAGTGGGACCTGAACCTGGTTCTCACTTATCTTATGAGCGCTCCTTTCGAGCCACTACATAACTGTCCTCTCAGACTTCTGACCCTTAAAACTGCCTTTCTGGTTGCCATCACCTCTGCTCGCAGGGTGAGTGAGTGAGCTTCAAGCCCTTGCTTCTAAACCTCCTTTCCTGGCTCTTCATCTGGACAAAGTTGTCCTTCGCACTAGGCCTTCTTTTCTTCCCAAAGTGGTTACCTCTTTCCACATTGGACAGACCATCACTTTGCCCACCTTCTTTCCGCATCCCCGCCCACTCTTCCAGCAGACCCAGACTCTGCCGATAAATCACTGTCCGACTTGATTTACGGTGCTCTCGACTCTCTTATTCCAGTAAAATGGTCTAAAGGCTGCAGCACCAAATCCAGTCCTTGGTACAACGCTGAGCTTACTTGCTTGCGTAAAGAGTGTAAGAGGTTAGAGAGAGCATGGAGAAGGAGCTATGACCCTAATCTAAAGAAGCCCTATAGTACAGCCATTAAGCAATACCATAGATCCATCCAGTCGGTGCGGGCCACTTATTATGCGGAGGAGATCAAGAGCAGTGCTAATCCATCTAAAAGTATCTTTTCGATACTGAAGGAGCTGAAATCATCCACTGCCCTGACTGCCACTCCGATTTCATCTGATGAGCAATGTGACGCTCTGGCCTCCTTCTTTGTGGAGAAGGTTGAGAAGATTTATAATTCCTTCCCTCAGATCGCGCCTGTTCCAGATCTTGTGCCTCGTTCCCCACTCCTTACACTCTGACTACTTTACCTGCCATCTCTCATGAGATTTTGTCTGTGTTATGCAGCAAAGTCAAGTCTGGCTCCCCATCTGATCCTCTCAAGCCGGCCGATGCGTTGAAAATCTTACCTGTGCTCATTCCTCCTTTGAGCCATGTGATCAACTTATCTCTCTCTACGGCTGTCGTACCGAGTACTTGGAAAAACACTAAGGTGGTTCCCCTGCTAAAAAAGCCTAACATGGATGCGGCCAAACTGGAGAGCTTCCGCCCCATCTCCCTCATGCCCTGGGTCTCTAAACTCTCTGAGGTCTATGTCAATTCCATCTTGACGGGGTATCTGGAGGAAAATAACATACTAGACCCCTCTCAGAATGGTTTCCGTGCTGGTCACAGTACGGAATCTGCTCTTCTTGCTGTTACCGAACATCTGAGATGGGCCTTAGATGAGGGCCGTACGTCGGCACTGATTCTGCTTGATCTCAGTGCCGCGTTCGATACGGTCTCCCATCAGATCCTGTTGAGGCTTTTGGAGGAGGCGGGTATAACGGGCTCCGCCCTGGATTGGTTTGCTTCCTTTCTCTCTAGAAGGACCTTCCAGGTTGCTGCTCCTCCTTTTACCTCTAGAGTTATTGCCATCAAGCAGGGTGTACCGCAGGGCTCTGCTCTGAGCCCTACCCTTTTCAATTTGTACGTTCAACCGCTGGCGAGAGTGGCTAAGAACAGAGGGCTCACGATAGTGTCGTATGCAGACGACACTCAGTTGGTGGTCACACTCTCCGATGACATTACCCGGGACGCTTGTAAGTTTCGTAGCGATCTTGAGGCCATTTCGGAGTGGATGACTGCCAACTGTCTCCAGCTCAACGCCAGCAAGTCTGAAGTACTGCTGGTGGGGAGAGATGCAGAGCTGTGGAGTGAGCACTGGTGGCCTGCCACGATGGGGTCAGCACATGTTCCCAAACAGGTTGTAAAAAACCTAGGGTTCTGGATAGACACCGCCCTCTGCTTTCGAACCCAAACGAAGAAGGTGGCAGGGACTTGTTTTGGGCTATTGCGAGGGCTCAAACCCCTGTTGGGCTTTTTTGATCCCCCTATTAGGCAGGTTATCATCCAGGCCTTCATTCTGTCAAGACTGGACTATGCCAGTTCCCTCTATCTGGGGGTCAACCAGTCTGAGATTGTCAGACTACAAAGGGTTCAGAATGCAGCGGCTCGAGCTCTCCTTGGTCTGCCAAGGAGGTGTCCTACCCCTAATGCCATCCGCCGCCTTCATTGGCTGCCCGTGGCCAAGCGTTCAGAGTTCAAGGCCCTCTGCATTACCTTTAAATTTCTTAATTTTTCATCTCCTTGTATCCTGACTAATCTTCATACCTTCTATATCCCCTCTCACCAACTTCGTTCCATGGGACAGAATCTTGTGGCTGTCCCCAGGGTCAGGAGGGCTCGTGCTGGTGGGCGCTCCTTTCGTGTGTTGGCCTCGAAGCTCTGGAATGCGCTCCCCATCTCCATTCGCAGTATAAAGTCCTACCTGCCTTTTCGGAAAGCTGTGAAAACATACCTCTTCCCTCCGTTATAAGCTGTCTCGTTCTGTGACTTGCTTTGCAGTTTTCTGCTCTCAGCGCCGGGACGCCCCTTTGCTGGGGAAGCCGTGCGCTCTATAAAAATCTATAATATAACATAACATCCTTCTAAAGAGGAAGAGAGGTTCCACTGTCTGGATCCAAAACGTGCGTTTTCGTTCTATCCGGATCGCACAAGACAATTCCGGGTGATGGCCAGCTCTTTTCGGTTATGTAGGTGCCAAGAAATGCCAGGCCGTGCAAAAACGAACCATCTCCCGATGGGTCGTTCTTTGCATCAAAATCTGCTATTCCTTAGCGAAAAAGGAACCTCCAGTGGGGTTGCGTGCCCATTCCTCCAGGGTGACGGCAGCCACTACTGCTTTGGGACGTGGAGTCCCCCTTCTTGACATCTGCCAGGCAGCTATGTGGGCTTCACTGTACACATTTACCAAACACTACTGCCTGGACAGCCAAGTCCGGAGAGACGGCTTCTTCGGCCGTTCAGTTTTCCAGGACTTTCTGGTGTGAACTTGGTTCGCAGACCCACCTCCGGGGTTGGTATTGCTGGGGTATGTATTCTAAGGTGAGGAATCCATAACTTACTGTCTCTTTCAGATGAACAAGTTATTTACCGTCGGTAACGATATATCTGTAAGAGACATAGGTTAGTTATGGATTCCTCACCGCCCCACCCATCCTCCCCGTTCTGCGAACTGACTTCTAGGGTAAGGGACTCCCTTTCAGGGTCCTAGATTTGTGCACCAGTGGTCAATGTCTTGCATTGCTCTGCGCATCTGGCGTGGAATGTCGTGTAAAGAACTGACAGCGCGCGAGGGCGGCATCTAAGTAGATACCGCAAGGTCATTCCGGCGACCACGACGCCAACGACGAACGCGGAGTCGACCGACGCCACCTATCGACGCGCAGGGGTACTGCTGAGGAAAAAATTCTCTGGATCCAGTCTGACACCTGGGGGTAATTCTAAGGTGAGGAATCCATAACTAACCTATGTCTCCTACAGATATATCGTTACCGAAGGTAAGTAACTTGTTCGTCACCCCTATAGCAGGCCTTTGCAATCCTGAAGGCAGGGTGCTTGGTTCTAAGTGTGAGGGTGCTCCTGCATGAGCAGGACACCCTTACGGCCTACGGAGTCCATTCTCCCGGGTTGTAAGTGAAGCAGCCATATACTATATAGAGGGGCACCGCGTATGACCATCTCGAAACTGGCTGCAACAAATACTATCATATTTGGTATCAAGCATGTTGGAATCATACCTCCCACTCCGTAAACGGTGTGGGAGATATGATTCCAAGCACTGGAAGAGCCTTCCGCCAGGCTCTCAGTGTTCCCGTAACAGCCTTCTGGACCCGGACAGCTCAAAATGGTTGCTGCCGACCAGAGACACAGTTCTGCCACCCTGCTGCTGAGCCAAGCTCGAGCAGGGGAAGGCAGAACAATAGGCATCCTGTCACATGGAGGTGAGACTACCTCCCAGACAGGATTTAGTGTATTTGGGCCGGGTGGGTGCGCTTGCCAGCGTCACTCAGTCTGCATGAGGTGCACATTTGGTGTCCCCATGCATAGTCCAGTTCAAACAAGCTCTGGGAGCCGTTAGCTCCCGCTCTGGCGTGAAACTGGACAAAGGACATTTGAGTAACCTCCCCCCTGTCCAGACCCTCCCCTGGGAGGGAACCCTGAATCGTCCCAACCCTTTCCTTAGGGTTCTTAAGGTCTTACCTGTGGGTGGGTCACTAGATTCGTCGTGGGACAAGATTCAGATCAGACACCACTTCTTCTTCTGCCGTCCGGGCACTCTGGACTTCGCTGGACTTCGTTTGGGCTCGACTTCGTCTCCCTTCCAGTCTGCTGCATCGTTTGTGCCTGTGCACCATACAGGAACCTTCCAAGGCCTGTGGGCATCAAAGACACCTGAAGAAATCTCCCTTGCAGTGAAGGAGTCACTTCCCTGCATTCGCAGGCACCGCAACTAAGTCGACCGGTCTGCTGATCCTGAGCTCCTCCGGACTCCGAAAGGTTCTGCAACACAGGTCGTGGTTCTCCACAGCTCTCTGGCCTGTCCTGCCCTCTCACCAAGTTTGAGGCCATTATCCCTCGTGGGGGCTGCAATAACTGAACCCCTGTGGACCGCATCAACTTGCATTTGCAAAGGCTTGTTGGCTTCCTTACAAGAAGATCTTCGGGCTCTAAGTAGCCCCAACCTTGAGCATCTCCGGTGACCAGAATCTTCGGCCACACAGCATTGTTGTCCAGGGTGGCCTGCATCTTTTGGTGAGCTGCTTAAGGTCTTTTCGCAACTCCTGTGCCTCCGGCCTGTGGGTCCATTTGAGGGTCACCTTTGTTTCTTTTGGACTCCCCTCATTGCTCGGAGCCTGCCCTGACTCCCCTGCTTGTGGTGAGTCCCCTGGACCTTGCTGGTCCCGGCATTGCACCTTCTTCGACTTCTGCGTGGGTTGCATTTGCCAAGGCTTGTTGGTGCTCCCGCCGGACACTGACCCCTCAGCACTCAACATCCGACGTGGGACAGCTGGTGCACGGCTCCTGGTCTTCCTCAGCATCGCCTGGTCCTCACAGCTGCAGAGTCAAGGTCCTCGTCAACTCTACTGCAACTCCCGACTTTGGTGGGCATTCATCTTCCAGATCTCCTGGTCACTCCTGAGTGACAGACTCTGTCCCCACTGCTTGCAGATACCTCTCAACTAGAATCCACCTTCGGATTCCACCGGACACTTTCACCTTCGTCAGCAGCTGCACTTTCCTGAAGTCCTCCATTGGGTTCGACGAGGTGGTTTCCGACACCACTTCACACCTATGCACCCGACTTCCCTGGTGTAGGTAACGTGGGTACTAGGGTTTCCACGGGTGGGGTGGTCTCTAACCTGTCTTCCACGGGTTTTCTTCAGGGTCCACTGGGAAGGGTAATTTTTCTTTAAAACTCCAACCACAACTTATACGTTGATTTGTACGGAGCACGCGGTCGTCTTCCCACACTGCACCTGCTCTCCATGGGGTTCCTAGTCACTCATCTTGGGTGGTTCCTTGGTTCCCCAGCAGTTCTACGTCCTCTTGACATTGTCTTGTCCCGAGTCGTGGTTCTTATACCACTTTCCTAGTATATGGTTTGGTCCCCCCGTGCGCCCACTGTGTATTGTGTACTATTTACTGTATTTCTATACAAAGTATTGTGTGCATTGTGTTTATATCCGGGTAGGAATTATCTAAATGTGTTAAAGAATATTATTTATTAAATACATATTTTTATAAATACCTTATGTGGTTCTTTTTCATTTAATCTATACTATAAGATTGCATTCTGGTAAAACAAGCTGCTTTACACTCCTTCTGGACTAAGCCTGAAGGCTGCTCTCCACAGCTACCACTTAGAGAGCTTTCTAAGGTTGCCTACCCCCTCTTAAATCACCATAAGGGTTGTCTGGACTGGTGCAATGTGCCCACTTACATTAGTGGACATCATATACCAGGCCAGCATCGCACACCCTGCTTGTCCATAAAGTTTATGGTCTGGTGCATGCATTGCAGGCTAACTCTCCTGATATAATTCTGTTTATCTGAAAGAGACACGTTAGTGACAGATTCCTTACCTTAGAATATCCCCAGGCGTCAGGCTGGATCCGGAAAGTTTTTGCGTAGCAGTACCCTTGCGCGTCGGTAGGCGGCGTCGTGCGGCTCCGCGTCCGTCGTCTGCGTCGGGATCGCCGGGATGACGTCGCGGGCAGTACTTAGACGCCGCCCCTGCGCGCTGACGTCAGTTCTTTCTTTTTCCGCGCCTGTAAGCGCAGATCCGTGAAGAGCAGTGCCCTAGTCATTTTTTGACTAAGTTTTTGGGTGATTTTTCACTGTTTTCTCGAAGTCACTCGACTCCGAAGGTGTCGGTAGGGATGCCCGGCTTCAAGCCATGCGACGCCTGTGGTCGAATGATGTCGATCACAGACCCGCATCAGGATTGTCTCTACTGCCTCGGCCGCGACCACGACACCAAGTCGTGCCCCGACTGCCGGGCCTTGCATCCGAAGGCTTTGCGAGAGCGGTCTCGAAAGCTCCTCGAGGTCCGGCAGTCGGCTCCGCGCCACGCCAAGCCCCGGTCACGCGAGAGGTCGAGGGGCCGGTCGCGGAGTCCTCATCGGTCGTCGGGGTCCAAGTCGTCGCACTCCTCCGGTAAGTCAAAGCATAAGAAGTCGAAAAAGTGTCATCGCTCGACGACTTCTCCTCGCCGGTCTCGCGACTCGGCTGAGGGTCCTGTCGGCACCGTCCCCGCGGCTCCGGGAGTGCCTGTGGAGCCGCCGCCGCATTACCCCCCTTATCCGGGTTCGGCGGCGACTCCGGCCGAGATACAGGAGTTCCTGTCGGCCATGGCCCGCCTCTTCGGGCCTCAAGGTCCCCCCGGTGCGCCTTCGGGCCCCGCGGGCCCTGATGGGGTTTCTCCGGCGCCGCCGGCGACTCCGGTCCTGGCGCCGCCTGTCACACCAGCCTCGGCCCCGGCTCCGACCTCGACCCCGGCTCCGGTGCTGCCACAACCCCGATCGACGCCGGTTGACCTGACGACACCTCCACCGGCGAGATCTCTCCGGTGCCGTTCCCGACGCCGCCCGGGGCTCCGGGCGGCGTCGTTCCCCGGTTCTCTCCGGATCTGGACACGGCGCCGGGCCGACGTCGCTCGACGCCGGCTCCGACGCCGATGAGACCTTGGGTCCCACATGTCCCTCCTCCTTACTTTGAACCAGAATTGGAGGACGAAGAGAACTGGGAGGGGTCTGATGACCCTCTCACACAGCAATGTGAGTTTGATCAGGACTGGGCTGAGGAACTTGGGGATGCCAGTGGTCTGGACACCTCCCCTGACACTGGCATGCTGTCTCCTCCTTCCGTGGCAACGGAGGAGGAGCAAACTTTGCAACAGTGTTGCGTAGAGCAGCTGGGGCCTTACACCTCCAGTTGCCTACAGTGGCTGTCAGGACTAACATCCTGACGGAAGTGCTTCAGCCCTACAAAAGGGGATGATGGACGGAACGTTTGAGCCAATCAAACACTCACCCCCAGTCAACTGATCTGGGTTTAATCCATCATCATTCTTTAGCTCACTCCACCACCCCAGTTCAGACATGGCCATATGCAAATCAGTCTGACCCTGTGCCTCATGGGAACAGTCCAGCCCGAACTGCCAAGCCATGTCTTCCCTGGACCGGAAACAAGCATCCTAGGACCGGTTTCTGGCATTCCAGCCGTCATCAGCCAGGCTTGCTTGAATCCAGTGGCAAAGTGAGCAAGGGACCCACGTCTGGGCATACCCCGCCAACTTAGGGGCGAACAAAGCGATACAAAAGGGGATGATGGACGGAACGTTTGAGCCAATCAAACACTCACCCCCAGTCAACTGATCTGGGTTTAATCCATCATCATTCTTTAGCTCACTCCACCACCCCAGTTCAGACATGGCCATATGCAAATCAGTCTGACCCTGTGCCTCATGGGAACAGTCCAGCCCGAACTGCCAAGCCATGTCTTCCCTGGACCGGAAACAAGCATCCTAGGACCGGTTTCTGGCATTCCAGCCGTCATCAGCCAGGCTTGCTTGAATCCAGTGGCAAAGTGAGCAAGGGACCCACGTCTGGGCATACCCCCGCCAACTTAGGGCGAACAAAGCGATACAAAAGGGGATGATGGACGGAACGTTTGAGCCAATCAAACACTCACCCCCAGTCAACTGATCTGGGTTTAATCCATCATCATTCTTTAGCTCACTCCACCACCCCAGTTCAGACATGGCCATATGCAAATCAGTCTGACCCTGTGCCTCATGGGAACAGTCCAGCCCGAACTGCCAAGCCATGTCTTCCCTGGACCGGAAACAAGCATCCTAGGACCGGTTTCTGGCATTCCAGCCGTCATCAGCCAGGCTTGCTTGAATCCAGTGGCAAAGTGAGCAAGGGACCCACGTCTGGGCATACCCCCGCCAACTTAGGGCGAACAAAGCGATACAAAAGGGGATGATGGACGGAACGTTTGAGCCAATCAAACACTCACCCCCAGTCAACTGATCTGGGTTTAATCCATCATCATTCTTTAGCTCACTCCACCACCCCAGTTCAGACATGGCCATATGCAAATCAGTCTGACCCTGTGCCTCATGGGAACAGTCCAGCCCGAACTGCCAAGCCATGTCTTCCCTGGACCGGAAACAAGCATCCTAGGACCGGTTTCTGGCATTCCAGCCGTCATCAGCCAGGCTTGCTTGAATCCAGTGGCAAAGTGAGCAAGGGACCCACGTCTGGGCATACCCCCGCCAACTTAGGGCGAACAAAGCGATACAAAAGGGGATGATGGACGGAGCGTTAGAGCAAATCAAGGCGCTTTCAGACGTTCTTTTGGGCACCTGGTCCAAGCCCACCACAGGGGCTCCTGTGGATAGGAACGTGGCCCGACGCCATCGCCCTGCTCCGGGCGACCCCCTGTTCCTCTCCCAACACCCCACCCCAGAGAGCTTGGTGGTCCAAGCCTCTGCTTCCCAAAGCGCCTTCCCTACCGCTCCCCCGGATAGGGAATCCAAACGCCTGGATCAATTTGGGAAGAAGGTCTTTTCTTCCTCCAGTGCTGGCTTGCGGTCCGTCAACACCACTTGTCTCTTGGCCCGATATTCCCACTCCTTGTGGGACTCAGTGGCGCAAGTTCTGCCCCAGTGTCCTGAGGAGGTCCAGACACTGCTTTCCCGCACCATTGCGGAGGGAAGAGATGCGGCAAAGTACACCATCAGATGTGGCCTTGATACCGCCAACTCGCTAGGCAGATCGCTTGCGACGACAGTGGCGCTGCGCCTTCAAGCCTGGCTGAGAACCACTGGTTTCTCGGGTGATGTCCAAAACACTCTTATGGACATGCCCTTTGATGGGGTCGGTCTTTTTGGGAACAAGGCAGACCATGCGCTGGAGCGCTTTAAGGACTCGCGGGCTACGGCCAAGTCCCTGGGCCTTTCTGCTGTACGCCCTCCGCAGCCGTCTGCTTTTCGCCCCTTTTGTGGCCACGAAGGGGTGCCCAGTCACGCCCGCTGCCCAGCCAGAGGCCCGCGCAGCAAGCGCCTTCGTGTTGCCGAGGACGTGGCTCCCGCCGTGGCGGGTCAGGCAACCAGCGTGCGGGTCAGGCCACCAACCCCGCCCCGTCCGCGGCCTCCAAGCCCTCCTAGTCCTTCTTTTCAGGTGCACAGCACGCCAGTAGGGGGCAGGGTCCGCCATCGCCATCACCTTCACCACTGGCGTGCCATCACCTCGGACAAGTGGGTCTTGGACATTGTCCGAAGGGGCTACTCCCTCCCCTTCGAGACCACCCCCCCAGCCATGCCACCTCAATTCCACCGCATGTCAGGGGATCACTTGGTGCTTCTTCAGAAGGAAGTTGCGGCCCTCTTGGCCAAGAGGGCCATCGAGCGCGTTCCGACCCCAGAAGTAGGACGTGGTTGCTACTCCCACTACTTTCTGGTGCCCAAAAAGGACAAGGAGGACATGCGTCCTATCTTGGACCTCCGGAACGTCAATCGCTTCCTCCGGAAGGAGAAGTTCAAGATGCTCACCCTAGCTCAGGTCTTGACTGCCCTCGACCCTGGAGACTGGATGGTAGCGTTGGACTTGCAGGACGCATATTTCCACATCCCCGTCCTGCCGGCCCACCGGCGTTACCTGTGGTTCACAGTAGGCCTCGAGCATTTTCAGTTCACCGTGCTCCCTTTTGGCCTTACCAGCGCCCCTCGGGTGTTCACGAAAGTGATGGCGGTGGTCGCAGCTCATCTGCGCCGGCAGGGGTTCCAGTCTTCCCCTACCTCGACGACTGGCTGCTGAAGGCGAGCTCGTCCCAGGCAGTTGTCTCCCACCTCCAGACTACGGCCGAACTCCTGCACTCGCTGGGGTTCTCCATCAACGTGCCGAAGTCGCACCTGATTCCTTCTCCACAGCTCCTTTTCATCGGAGCAGTTCTGGACACGACGCAGTTTCGGGTCTATCCTCCCGAACGGCGAGTCCGGGATATTCAGGCTATGATTCCGATCTTTCGGCCTCTATCCTGGGTTTCGGTACGGATGACCCTGAGGCTGCTGGGCCTCATGGCCTCCTGCATCCTGCTGGTCGATCATGCCAGATGGCATATACGGGCTCTGCAGTGGGACCTGAAGTTCCAGTGGGCGCAGCACCAGGGCAACCTGTCCGATCACGTCCAGATCTCGGAGGGACTGCAAAACAGTTTCAGTGGTGGCTCTCGAACCGGCAATGGGTCATGAGCAGATCCCTCTCCCTTCCCCAGCCAGAGCACACAGTTGTGACGGACGCGTCCCTTCTGGGATGGGGCGGTCACATGGGAGAGGCGGAGATCAGAGGCCTCTGGTCTCCGGCGGAGTCCCGGCTCCATATCAACATTCTGGAGCTCCGGGCGATCCGACTTGCACTCAAGGCATTCCTTCCCTCTGTCAAAGGGAAGGTAGTGCAGGTGTTCACAGACAGCACCACCGCCATGTGGTACTGCAACAAACAGGGCGGGGTGGGGTCGTGGACCCTATGTCAGGAGGCTCTGCGCCTCTGGACATGGCTGGAACATCAGGGCATATTCCTGATGGTTCAAAACCTGGCAGGTTCCCTGAACGCCAGGGCGGCGAACTCAGCCGCAGGTGCATGATGGACCACGAATGGCGTCTTCACTCGGAGGTGGCGCAAGGTCTCTTTCAGCAGTGGGGAGAGCCTTGGTTAGATCTGTTCGCCACCGAAGAGATCGCGCAATGTCAGCAGTTCTGCGCGTTGGAATTTCCAAGGCGGCACTCGCTCGGCGACGCTTTTCGTCGCAAGTGAAGTTGCGGTCTGTTGTACGCCTTTCCGCCTATACCACTTCTACCCAGAGCGTTGAAGAAGATTCGGTGCGACCGGGCCCAAGTCATTCTTGTGGCTCCGGACTGGGCTCGAAGAGTTTGGTATCCCGAGCTACTCAGTATGAGCGTCGATCCCCCGATCCGTCTGCCTCTTCGGGAGGATCTTCTGTCGCAGCAGCAGGGGACGGTCCTCCACCCGAACCTGTCCAGTCTACACCTGCTTGCGTGGAGATTGAGCGGCGGCAGTTGATTCCTTTCGACTTGCCTCCCGAAGTTTGTGATGTGATTCTGGCAGTGAGGCGTCCCTCCACTAAGGTGGTATACGCCTGCTGGTGGAACAAGTTTCTGGCATGGTGCACAGCAAAGGCTGTGAATCCCCTTTCTGCCCCTCTTTCTGAGGTTCTTCTGTTCCTTCTTTCTCCGGCCCAACAGGGTTCTGCCCTGGGTACCATCAAGGGCTATCTTTGTGCAATCTCGGCCTTCCTCAGGCTTTCTGATCAGCCCTCTCTTTTAAGTCCCCTGTTGTTAACAGGTTTCTTAAAGGCATTACACACCTCTTTCCTCCTGTTCCGTTTATAATGCCTCAGTGGGACTTAAATTTGGTTCTTACTTTCTTAATGTGCGCTCCCTTTGAGCCTCTGCATAACTGTCCTCTTCGTCTTCTTACTCTGAAGACAGCCTTTCTGGTAGCCATCACCTCCGCTCGGCGGGTGAGTGAGCTCCAGGCTCTTTCATGCAAACCCCCTTTCTGTCTGTTCATCCAGACAAGCTTGTTCTTAGGACGCGTCCGTCCTTCTTGCCAAAGGTGGTTACTGCCTTCCACATTGGGCAGACCATCACTTTGCCCACCTTCTTTCCGCCTCCGCATCCTTCCAGAGAGGAAGAGAGGCTCCACCGTCTGGACCCAAAACTTGCGCTTTCCTTTTACATCAACCGCACACAACAGTTCCGGGTGGATGACCAGCTCTTTGTTGGCTACGTGGGCGCCAAAAAAGGTTGGGCGGTACACAAGAGGACCATCTTGTGTATCAAGGCCTGCTATTCTTTGGCTAAGAAGGAGCCTCATGTTGGGCTGCGTGCCCATTCCACCAGGGCAACGGCTGCTACCACGGCTTTAGGCCGCGGTGTTCCGTTACAGGATATATGTCAGGCAGCTACGTGGGCCTCGCTGCACACGCTTACCAAACATTACTGCCTTGACAGCCAGGTCCGGAGGGACGGCTTCTTTGGCCGTTCTGTCCTCCGGGACTTCCTTGTCTGAATCTGTTCGCAGACCCACCACCGGGTTTGGTATTGCTGGGGTATCTATTCTAAGGTAAGGAATCTGTCACTAACGTGTCTCTTTCAGATGCACAAGTTACTAACTTGTGTAACGATATATCTGTAAGAGGCAGTAGTTAGTGACAGATTCCTACCGCCCACCCATCCTCCCCGTTCTGCGAACTGATTTCTAGGGTTAAGGACATCCCTTTCAGGGCCCTAGTATTTTTCAGACACCTATGTCAGCTTCTTGCATGGCTCTGCGTTCCTGGCGCGGAAAGTCGTGTACAGAACTGACGTCAGCGCGCAGGGGCGGCGTCTAAGTACTGCCCGCGAAGTCATCCCGGCGATCCAGACGCCGACGACGAACGCGGAGCCGCACGACGCCGCCTACCGATGCGCAAGGGTACTGCTGCGCAAAAACTTTCCGGATCCAGCCTGACGCCTGGGGATATTCTAAGGTAAGGAATCTGTCACTAACTACTGTCTCTTACAGATATATCGTTACACAAGTTAGTAACTTGTGCATCTGGTCTTTGGCCCAGCAAGGTCTTGTCGTGGGCACAGTTAAAGGCTATTTGTCTGCCCTCTCGACCTTTCTATTTTGCCTAATGGGCTCTCCACGTTTAGTTCACCTGTTTTGATACTTTTTTTGAAAGGGCTTACATATATGTTTCCTTCTTTATCTTTTGTTATGCTTCAGTGGGACCATAACTTTGTTCTAACTTTAGTGTGCACGCCATTCAAGCCAATGCATAGCTGTTCATTGAGAAGTCTGCCACTTAACACTGTATTCCTTATTGTCATACTTTCCCCGTTATATCAGTGAATTGCAGACGCTGTCAGTACAAACACCATATATAACCTTCTTTCTGAACAGGTTGGTGCTTCAATCGCATCCTTTCTATCAAGTGTAGTGTCGCTCTTCCATCAGAGGCAGTATTATCATGCTTGCCCTCTTTTTCTTTCTTACACATCCCTCTGAGGAGGAAGAGGAAAGGCTTCACCGGTTCAAACCCAGGAGAGCCTTTAGCTTTTACATTGTTTGAACCAAAGAGAAATTAGATTATGACCAACTCTTTGAGGTCTTCTGGTGTGAAGAAGGGTTAGGAGTGTAAAAAAAAAACCACCTTGTCTATATTGATAGTTCTCTGCATCAAAATGCACTGTGCCTTGGTTCAGAAAGAGCCACCCAAGGTTCTTTGAGCTCATTCTACTAGAGCTAAGGAAAATGGGCTGCATTAAAAATAATAATAATAAAGTTAACTTTATTAAAAGACCATTGCAAACATAGTGATCTGCTTACTGTTGCAGGCCACCATCCTTGTTATAGCCACCAAGCAGAATGAAACACAATGTGTGACCTACCTCATTAATATTCATGATGTAGGTCTAATAATAATGCACTCTGATTCAGAATTGTTAGGAGTTGACCTACTAGTGCAAGGATCTGTTCGTAAAATTCAAAATTGGTAGCACAAATAGTGGTTGCAAATTGCGACAAAACATTTGCGGTGTGTATTTAGTAAATCCGACTCTAAGGACAATATGTCCAAAAAAAAGAATTGTGATTTTCGAATTGCAATTCTTACCGAATCGCAATTATAAAATTGCAATTCCTTATGTAAGAAAACTTAGATCTTTTAAATAGCGATTCCTAGTGGGTTGCAAATCGACCTATGTCATGAATATTATTGTGGTAGGTGGAAGTTTGCAATTCATTAGGAATGATATCAATCACTGGCATGGATGCCTGCTGAGGGTCAGCAGACCACCATGTCTGTGATTGCTTTTTAATAAAGCAATCTTTTTTTATTTTTTTTAATGCAGCTATTTTCTTAAAGGAAAATGGGATGAGTTTAAAAATAGAAAATTAAACTTTTACGTTTCTTTTTTAAGAGTAGGTATTTTTGTTTACATTCGCAAAGGGGAAGGGGTCCGTGAGGACCCCTTCCCATTTGCAAATGGTTACCACTACCCTTTAGTAGCCAAAACAATAATACGTACCGCTGCGATTCGGTAGTTGAAAGGGACGCCCTAAACACGCCCCTTGCAAATATCGAATCTGCATTTATTCGCAATTTCAAAATGCAGTTAGATAATGTGTTATTACAGTTTGGGATTCATACATACCAAAATGCTTCATTGCATTCACAAATGGACCGATTGTGTCTGCTTGCGACCAAAAAAGTTTTGTACATAGGGTCCTAAGTTCCTATTTATAGCTACATGTAAGTCAGCTGTACAATAATCAACTTAGATAGCAGTTTGCAGTGTATCATAAAACGCCGTGTAGGACACAGTAAGAGAATTGGAGTTTGTAGAATATTTTTATAAGTCTTGTTGCTTGAAAAGATTCACCATGGAGGCTTCCATTAATTTCAGATATCTTTTAATATTTTATTTGAAAAATCATTTCTAATTTATAACCGCCGGGTCATCATAAGAAATTTAGTCTGAAAAAGTACTTAAAATTTGGCATGTACATGTTTTCATGAGCCTGGCAATTTTGTTAATTGAAATGTTATGTACAGGCTTTGAATAATGTACATGTCACATTTGGAATAAACAAGACATAGAGCCGTTTTGAGAGTTGAAACAAAGGCACTGAAAAGGTTATTGGCAGCGGCCGAGCCGATCAAGTGTTGCAGTGAAGCTTTCTTCATGTAGGGTACTCCGGTATTCATGGTGGCTGTTTTCATTAGCTCGTTTGAGGGACTCGTCGAGGTAGGAGATTTTATTTAGTTTTTGGCAATAGCATGCATGCCTAGAATTTCAACCTGCAATGAGGGAGATTTTGGAAGAAAAGTGAGGAATGTATTTTCCTTATTGACTTACTTGGAAGCAGAGGAAATTATAGGCGGGCGACAGCTAAAGTTAAGCCATTTTGGTCTTAAAAAATCGGGAGTCTCCCGCTCGAATGTGGTCTTTTGGCAAGTATGGAGAAGGCCCCATCTCCGCCACAGTATTCTCTTCTCGCTACTGAACGTACCAGAACAGCAGTCTGTATTTGTTCTAATGCCAGATGCTGTCCCTTTCTCCTTCCGGTGTGCAGTCTGCTATTTCGCAGAACAGAGTTATGCTATTGGTATTTGGTTTATCATTCCACCTACCAGGAAATGCTTCTAACAGAAGGTTTGGATTACTTTACCTTTGAATCATCATGTCGTCTGCCACATTCAAAGCTCTTTTTACAATATGCAGAAAGCAATCCTTTTTTCCCACTCTTTCCCAGTGCCAGTACAGGGCGGCTTTGAAGGCCTGTGTTGGCACAATAAAGTCAGATCTATTGACTTGCCTTTGCTTGCTACTAAGTATGGGTGAGGAAGGGGAATGCTAAACTGGTTACACCCTCCCAATACTAGAATTATTTTTTATTATTTGTGGAGGCAAGACCCACAAAGAGTAGCAGAGAGCTTTTAAGAAGGCTCATGTTACAGTGAGCAAAGATGGACATAAGGCAATTTTACAGTGAGCAGTATCCATGTAGCTCTGTATGCATATTTGTAGTTGATTATACAAAGTGGGACAAAGTTTATGCTCCAGCTGGTGTACTCTCTTGAGCCGTCAGGAAGTTAGATTAACATAAGGCGAGTGAAACAAGTAGTTCGGGAGGGGGGTGGGGGGAGACCAGATGTACGAAGCAAAAGCTGTAGTTGGCAGTCATGGGTGGCTGGAGGTGGAATTGGGGCACTAGAACAAACTATTTGTGTTTAAGCTTAGACACTACATTTAAAACTTTAATACACCATAAGAGAAATCCTCCATCATTAGTGGAACATGATGGGTTACCTGTTGCTAGTCAATTCAAACCTTGTGTGCAGGGGACATTTTTGCAAATCTTGAGTATATTCCTACATTGGCAAAGAATTGGGCTCCTGCCCCAGGAGCAGTGTGTGTTTTTATGGATATTACAAATGGTGTCAATACTCTCTCAAATTTGTTGAAGTTTTGCAGTCCGTTTTCCATGGTATACATTTTCCACAACTGGGATCACCATAAATCTAGAGGCAGTAGAGTATGCGATTTCCAAAACTGAGCAACAAGTGTCATCCCTTTCCGCATAGGAGTTGTGCATTGGTAAGAACCATCCTCTCCAGTGAAGCCTGGCAAAATGACTTAAGGGTCATGTGGCAGGGTTATGCCCATTATATCTTTTATGGTGTTCAGTATCAGGTTCCAGTATGTTTTCATGTTGTTGTAGCACACTGTTTTGAGTTGCTTAACATTGCTCCCTAGTCTTGCTTGTGTGAAATACCATCTTAGTAGAATCTTATTTGAATATTCCTTATGTTGCTAACATATTGAGAATTTTGCCGCCCTTCTCCATGATTACCCATACCTCATTTGGCTCTCTCCAATTTAGACTTATATTTATGCTTTCTATCTGTGCTCTGGTTTTGTAAAACGGTGTACAATCTAGGTATCTTTATTTGTCATAGGGAATATCCAGTTCCATTAGAAATGTGTCCCTACCTCCAGCTGCCACCCATTATTCTGTCCTGGCCCAGTGGAGTTGATGAATCATTCATTTATTGTCTTCAGGGGACTAGTTAGTTTTCTTCATAGGTGTTTGCACTTTTAATATCACCTGTAGCAAACAGGTCCACAATCTATAGGGGTAATTTTTTCTCCACGTCTGGAATGTAGGATGCGTCATACCTGTGGGAGGGAAGGGAGAAACCCAGGAATTGGCAATAATGGGGCCGATGAAGAGGGGTATTTATTTATTCATTGTATTTATTTAGAGTTTTGTTTAGCGTGAACTCGACCCAGAGGTATCATAGCACTTTACATAGTTAGCAGAGAAGCAGTTACTGTCCTTCTTTTCGTCCTACCTTCAGACGAGACGTGCGCTTTCGGTAGGAGGGGGTGGGGGCAGTCCCTTGAGCGACAGATGTCGGGGGCAGCACCCTGCAGACCCTGAGCACTCGGGTGTCATCGGGGGACCACACGGTAGTCCCTTGTGCAGACCGGAGCCAATCGGACGAGTCAGGGGGCAGCGTCTGACTCACCTCTTTATCTTCCACGTTCGGTCTTTTCCTGCCGCACCTCTTGCTTCTCCACTTTTGGCACTTTTTTCCGATCCGGGCATCAGATGTTCTCCAGTATTGGGGTATCTTTCATAGATTCACCTGCTTGAATCATTCCCCGTCGTCGGAGTGGGAGTCACACGATACATAAAAATAGCAATAAATATGCATGAAATAGCCATAACATAGGTACATTAGAACCAGGAAGTAAAATAGCTAGAAGTTAATAGGAAAAAATCTTCCACTTTCATGACTCGTCCAAGTCATTATATATAGTCCAAACTATAGCCAATCAGGCGACAGCACCCTCCAGAATGTTCTCCCCAGAGGCTCAGGCTCTCAGATTTTCTACTGCACGTCGTGTGAAGGGAGTCTCCCTGAGCTCTGCTCAGTACTTCTCAGGTTTCTTCAGAATTTCTTCATTTCATGATGTCTTCTTCTAAGAAATCTCTCTTTCGACCTTGTGAGCCTTGTGGGAAGCTCCGGCTGTTTTCTGAAGACCCCCACAAGAAGTGCATTTATTGCTTGTACCCGGACCACCAGGTAAGAGACTGCAAAATCTGCAGAACTTTCCCTCAAAAGACTCTGAGGGACAGAGAGGGACGTCTACTTCAGTGGCTACAGAAGATTAAGGACCAGGACAACCCTTTATCTGATGTTGGAAGTGTTTCCTCTGTCAGGACTGCTGCCTCTAGGAAGAGGACTAGCGACACGGATTTGACTTCTCCTGGGGCTAAGGTGTTGAAAAAACAGCACACCTCTAAGAGTGCTGAGTTGCCAGCCACTTCCAAAAAGGCTCCTCCACCTAGTAAGGGTAAAACTCTACCCTCTACACCCTCGAGAAAGTCTGTGAAATCTCAGGCGTCTAAACCTTCTTCTGACAGAGATTTCCCTCAAAAACGGGGTCCCTCGTCGACAAGCTTGTCGACGACGTCTTCGGCGACTAAGCCTGCCGTCGCCGCGACGACGACGTCTACTGCAACCTTCTCGTCTCCAAAGCCTCAGATGATACTGTTGTGGGCTTCTTCGCCGTCGACGCTGGTGTCCGTCTCAGTGAGACCAACCACGTCAGTCACTGCCTTCTCGTCGACGAAGAGATTGAAGTCTACCGTCGACGTCCCTCCATCGACGAAGAGTAAGAAGACCTCGTCGACGATTGTATCGTCGACGATTGCCTCGTCGACGGCCGCCTCGTCGACGATTGCCTCATCGACAGTTCCCTCGTCGACGGTTGCCTCGTCGACAGTTGCCTCGTCTATGCCCACCTCGTCGACGGCTGCTTCGTCGACGTTGCTATCTTCCTGCACTGATCTTCAAGTTTGGTCGTCATCTACAGCCACAGCAACCTCAAAGACATCTGCGATGCTGTCTACGCCATTGCCACCGTCGACGACAGCGCCTTCTTTGCTTCAGAGGCGTGGATCTTCCTTGGCGGTTCTCTCTCCAGTTCACACATCACCCAGCAGAGTTCCTCTTGTGTTGCCCGAGCAGTTACTGGATTATGGGGTAGATGAGGATGAATCTGAGGAGGATGACAGATTCCGTACTGCCAGGAGCCCTTCAGAGCTCTTCATTAAATATCAAGACGTAGATCAAGAAGAAGACTACTACCCTGATGCTGCTCCAGAGCCAAACCCTACGGCACAATTGCCTCTATCACTTCTCAACAATCTGCAGTACATGTTAGATTATTACCGCCGATTTCCACCATCTGAATCGGCTTCTTCTGTCCCAACAACACCCGTTCCTCAATCTTCAACAGTGTTGAGGTGGCCCAGACCAGTTTCTCCGGTACCTTCAATGTCGCATCATCAGGAAGCTCACACCACGGATGATGACAGGGAAGAAGGAGAATTGGATGACAGGTCACTCCTTACTGAATGGGATGACTATCAAATACAAACGCCGTCTCCTTCGACTCAGGCTCCTGTTGACTCACCTCCAGTTGACATCAGAGGTTTTCATGTTCTGATGGAAAGAGCAGCACAACTGTTCCTTCTTCCCATGGAAACAAGGAAGGATGATTGTTTCCTTTACGATTTTAAAGACCAGCCAAGGAAGCAAGTGCGTACTATCCCTATTATTGACTTTATTTGGCAGGAAGGACTGAAAGTCATGCGGACTCCTGCCTCCATTCTGGCGGTCCTGCCTCGCCTTGACAAGAAATACAAGGCACCGGATAATTCACCAGCTTGTCTGATAGGTCAGCCTAAGCCAGATTCAGTTATCGCCCAAGCAGCGCAGCGCCGAGCACGGAATCCCTCCTCTCCATTGTCAGCTCCCCCGGATCAGGATGGGAGACGTCTAGACGCAATTGGAAAAAAGGTTTCGACCATGGCGGCCACTACTGTCCGTGCAGCTAACTCACTGACCATCTTAGGCCGCTATGATAGGCAGATGTGGTTGGACATCTCCCCCTACATCGACATGTTACCTGAGCCCTCTAAGGCAAAAGCGCTCAAGATCCTCCAGGAGGGAGAACGAATCTCGGCTGAGATTATTGATTCTGCTGTGGATGTTGCGTCCACGGGTTTTCGGCAACTGGCAGGGGCTGCTGTCCTGCGGCGACAGGGCTGGTTGAAGTCCACATCTTTTCGTCAGGAAGTTCAGACGAAGATAATCGATATGCCTTTTGACGGCGAGTCTCTTTTCGGCCAGCATATTGACAATGCCCTACAAGCCATTAAAAAGGATACCGAGACAGCAAGATCTCTCGGTACTCTTCAGTTTCGAAACCGCCTTTTCGTTGCGCTAGAGGGCGTGGATCCTTCTCCACCCGAGGAGGCTATAATCAGTCGAGGCAATACCAGTCCTATCAGGGTAATCAACGCTACTCTTCGCAAAGACAACAATCCTTCAGGCAGCAACCAACTACGTCTTATGGGCAAAACAGAAATAAGTCCTCCTACCGGAGAAGGAACTCGTCTAAAAAACAGTGACAACTGCCACCTGCTCTACCGCCCAATCTTACAAAAGTTGGAGGAAGGATCTCCCGTTTTTACTCAACCTGGTCTGCTATAACTACAGACAAATGGGTCTTGGACATTGTGGCCAGAGGCCACGTTCTAGAGTTTACCAAGCTTCCTCCGAATTCTCCTCCCAAAGGTCCGCCTCCAGCTCATCTCACAGAGCTTTTCTCCCAGATAAATTTGATGTTAAAGGGAGCGATCGAAATGGTTCCAAAGTTGCAAAGAGGCACCGGTTTCTACTCCAGATTTTTTCTAATAAAAAGAAATCGGGAGAATGGCGCCCCATCTTGGATCTTCGTTCCCTGAACAAATATCTCAAAAAACAGTCCTTTCGGATGTTGACTCTACAAGAAGTCCTTCAACTCCTCTCTGCGGGGTATCACATGACCACCCTCGACCTCCAAGATGCTTACTTTCATGTCCCGATTTTACACAGACACAGAAAGTTCTTGAGGTTCAGAGTAGCTGGCAGGGACTTCCAGTTCAAAGTCCTTCCCTTCGGACTACGCTCCGCGCCCCGTGTCTTCACCAAAGTTTTGGCACCGGTGGCGGCACACCTTCAAATTTTTCCTTATTTAGACGACTGCCTTATCAAGGCGAATTCTTATGCAGTCGCAAACATCCATACTCAGAAATGCCTGTCACTTTTCCAGTCCCTGGGTCTCTCCATCAATCTGGGCAAGTGTCAACTCATCCCATCACAGACAAGAACGTTCTTAGGAGCCACCATAGACACTCTACGGACACAAGCCTTTGTCTCAAACGAAAGACAACAAAAGCTGTGCAAGCTTGCCCAATTAATACGGTCAAAAAGGTGCGTTTCTGTCCGACAGTTCAAGTCACTTCTAGGGATGCTCTCATCCTGCATTCCTTTGGTCCCCAACTGTCGCCTCAAGATGAGACCCCTGCAAGAGGAGCTCAACAAGCAATGGCTACAGGTCTCAGGGTCCTTCGAAGATCTCATCCGCATCACTCCTCAGATGTGGAAGGCATTACTCTGGTGGACTTGCAAAAGGAACGTGGCAGCAGGCCTCTCATTCCTCGTGGAAGCTCCTAGTTTCGTCATCAGCACGGACGCCTCCCTCGAAGGGCGGGGAGCACACCTTCAAGGACTAACAGTCAACGGCAAATGGGATGCTCATCAAAGGACTTGGCATATCAATCTCTTAGAGTTGCTAGCGATCTTCCTAGCCCTAAAATCTTTTCGCACCATCATTCTAGGTGCATCAGTGTTGATCCGGACGGACAACACAACACGTATGCACTACCTAAACAAACAAGGAGGGACAAGATCCACTCTGCTGTCCCAGCAAGCCCAGCAAATTTGGGATTGGGCGATCCGACATCAAATAACGCTGGCAGCAGTCCATGTTCCGGGAGTATCCAACATCCTAGCGGACTCCCTCAGCAGGTTGACAGTGTCCAATCACGAGTGGGAGCTCCATCAACCAACCTTGGATCGTATAATTCAGAAGTGGGGTCGACCCGATCTGGACTTGTTCGCGACCAGTCTGAACCGAAAATGCCCATTCTACGCAAGTTGGCTTCCCCAACAAGACTCATGCGGGAATGCGTTTTTGATGAATTGGTCGCAGATCTATGCCTACGCTTTTCCGCCGATACCGCTGGTTCCCAGGGTTCTCCGGAAAATGAAGAAGGAGCCTTGTCGTCTTCTCCTCATAGCTCCCAGGTGGCCTCGCCAGTTTTGGTTTACCGAACTCCTCCTCCTATCCGAAGGCGATCCCATTCAGTTGCAACCAATACCGAATCTCCTGTCCATCCACAACGGGCAGATCTGCCATCCGGATCCTGCATCTCTGCGTTTAGCAGCCTGGCACCTGAGCACCTTGAATTTGCTCACTTAGACATTCCTTCGGAGTGTAGGGAGGTCTTAGCTAATGCTAGAGCGCCCTACATGCTCAAATGGAAACGCTTTTGCCTCTGGTGTCAAGCCGCCAACATTCATCCAATCCGTGCAACACCGGAACAATTATTGCCTTTCTTTCTTCATTTGGCAAAGTCACGACTTTCCCATTCTACTCTTAAAGTATTCTTAGCGGCTATCTCACGATTCCAACAAGATGGTTTACATTCTCTTTATTCCTCTCGGATCATTCAACAATTCTTCAAAGGATTGTTTCGTATGTTTCCTCCCATCCGCCGTCCACCTCCACCCTGGCATCTTAACATTGTTCTATCACAGCTCATGCGACATCCTTTGAACCTATTCATAAAGGTGACTTAAAGTTTGTATCGTGGAAGATGTCTCTGCTGTTGGCTCTCACATCAGCCAGGCGAGTCAGTGACATTCAAGCCTTCACTACTAAACCGCTTTTCCTCCAATTCATTAAGGACTTGGTAGTGCTCCGCACTAACCCCATTTTTATTCCTAAAGTACCTTCTGATTTCCATCTCAATGAACCAGTGGTTTTAAAAGCTTTCTTTCCTGATCCTCAATCACCTGCGGAAAGGGCTTTACATACTCTTGATGTCAAACGATGTCTAAAATTTTATTTGCAAAGGACATCCTCAATACGAAAATCTGATCAGCTTTTCATTGCATACGGAAAGATGCGCAAAGGGCACCCAATAACCAAACAGACCATAGCTCGTTGGATTTCTGCTGCAATCTCTTTCTGTCATTAGCAAGCGGGTAGACCGCTACAAGCCACTCCGAGAGCTCATTCAACTAGAGCAATCTCTTCTTCTACTGCTCTCTTTGCTGGTGTGCCTCTTTATCAAATCTGCAGAGCTGCAACATGGTCCAGCAGGCACACTTTTACCAAGCACTACTGTCTGGAAGCTGCCAGCAATGCAGACACGTCTGTGGGACAAGCGGTTCTCCGTAATCTTTTTAAATAAGGTGAGCCTCTGTTTGTCCCTCCTCCTCTATGATGCATTCTTATATACATATCTTTTATAATTATATATACATTTATATGTTGATACAGATATACATATGCGTATTTTATCTGGTCTTGGTTTATGTTTCTATGTATATTTCTATATACTTATATATATGTCTATATATATATATATATATATTTATATATATATATATATATATATATATTTCTTTGATGATCTCACAAGCATCATTATGGAATTACTGCTTTCTACTCTGATTCAAGCATGTGAATCTATGAAAGATACCCCAATACTGGAGAAGAACAAAAGTTACTTACCTGTAAACTGTGGTTCTCCAGTATTGGTATCTTTCATAGATTCACATGCGACCCACCCACCTCCCCTCAGAGGCTCTTCTATGCTCTTTTACTCATTTATCACACTTGTGCTGGAAAATATGAGAGCCTGAGCCTCTGGGGAGAACATTCTGGAGGGTGCTGTCGCCTGAATGGCTATAGTTTGGACTATATATAATGACTTGGACGAGTCATGAAAGTGGAAGATTTTTTCCTATAAACTTCTAGCTATTTTACTTCCTGGTTCTAATGTACCTATGTTATGGCTATTTCATGCATATTTATTGCTATTTTTATGTACCGTGGGACTCCCACTCCGACGACGGGGAATGATTCAAGCATGTGAATCTATGAAAGATACCAATACTGGAGAACCACAGTTTACAGGTAAGTAACTTTTGTTCTTCTCCCAGATTATCCTCCTGGTTGTCTCAGCGTTTATCGAGAGCGGTTTAAGGCACTGGGGGCCGATCCGGCAGCGTGGGCCAAGGGAGGCTGATAGCTGGGAGGGGCAGCCGTGGGAACAACATGGCTGCCTCCTTCTCTCTATCCCCTGCTCCGGCAAGGCAAAGGCGCATTGGGGAGCAGGTGAGGCAGCGTCAGTGAACCTTTGCAGATTGTCATAGTTCCAGGCTCAAGTTGATGTTTCTAGGAGAGGGAACGGGCTGCATCGAGACAGCAGGGCAGCCATCTGCAGGCACCCCGCAGGGTAAAAAACTCCCAGGCTTTTTACACACTAGCCCAGCCTTTGTTCTGATCTTCCGATCTTCGCTGTATCGCCCTGAACGATTATTCTGGACCCTTTTTTAAATTTCCGAGAATTTTTGTATTGAACATTTTACAAAACAAATGAGCAAGGGAGGAAGGAACAACAAAATTATATAAAAGTTACATATTGAAGATCCAAGACCTAGTGTAGAGGATCCTGGATGGTAAATTGGAGCAAAAGGATCAAATATATATAATGAACCCCAGGTGGAACGTATCAAGTGAGGGCAATATAACATACAAATCTCTATAAAATCCCAGAAAATGAAATAGGGAAGTGGCGAAAATAAAGTAAAGAAAAATAAGAACCAGTAGGTGGTTGATTGAGGTGAGATACATAGGGAAGAGCATTTCAGTGAGAGTGCAGCGTACTTGGATAGAGATATATTGTGGAATGTATTTCCCTACCAGGCAGATGTATAGCACATGGATTGGAGAAATGGTGACAGCCAGTATTGCGGAGCACATTGCATGTTTGTTCAGGGTAATCACTGACCTGAGGGCTTAGGGATTCACAGGGGTTTCGTGGTAGCAAAGTAGTTCTCAAGGGATTTCCAGAGAGAGGTGTTGCGCATTTTCCATGGGGAGTTTTGAAGGGAAGCGATGTCCGTGCCTCTCAGGAAGGAGGCCCAGTTTAGCGCGAAACAAAAAGAGGTGGCTGCTGTGCTTTTCCAATTAACAAGTACTATTTTACAGGCAGCGGTTAGAAGGATGTCAATCAAGAGGCTATCGCTACGGGCGCTGATTTTTGGGTCAAGGCATCCTTTGATCAGGAATATGAAGTTCCGATCTAGTTTGACCCTGCATATGGAGTTTATAAAACTGAACACGGAATCCCAGAATGGAGAAACCGCTCTACAGTAAAAGAGAAGGTGTGGGAGATCACCAGTCGGATCTTTACAGTTCTAGCAAGCAAGATGAATTATCCCTGAGGGAGAGTTTGTGGCGTCGAGCCGGAGTCCAGAAAGTCCTGTGTAATAGCCAGAATTTCATCTGGGAGAGGGAGGGAGAGATTTTGTATGAGACCACTGACTTCCATATTAGGTGCCAGGACTCCATCGTGACACACTTTGAGGGGTCCCATTTTGCTTGGAGTCTTGAGGACAGGTTAGTAGATTTCGGTTTTAAGAGCTGATAGAACTTGGAGGCCTGATGGCCGGACTTATTAAAGGTCAGGATGGCTTTGGTAAGAGAGGGCTCATTAGTTGGCAGTTTGAATTTAGATAGTTTCTGGAAATCGTACAGGTCTATGTTCTGTAGATTGAAGTGAATTTGTAGTTCCCTAAAAGATAATGGAGACTGTGGAGGCCCAAGATCTTTCAAGAAATAAATGCCCTTAGAGGCCCAGTGTGACCAAAATGCTGGAGCACCTTGGATTCTAATTTTAGGGTTGTTCCATAGGGAGATCATGTTCGATCTGGAGTTCGGTGTCTCAAGCAACCTACAATTTTCAAGAGGGCTCTTTTGGTAGTGTTAAAAATATATTTATCAGAGGAAGCAGGCTTGAGATTGCTAGTTAGAAGGGAGATCGGTAGGAGCTCGCCTAGAAGTTCCCTCTCAATAACCATGTGGGGGTATAATCCAGAGATTGAGCGAACCAAAGGGAACCCTGTCTGGCTAGAAAGGCGGTTTGATAGTTTTTGGAGGTCGCCAGATTAACGCCCCCGAGCTGAACAGGTAGGCAAAGTTTTTTGATAGAGATTCTGGGACGTTTATTTTGCCATATGAATTTGTTTAATAATCTATCGATCTTCTGAAGGAATTCATACAATAGGACTAACGGTAACATATTTGCAATGTAGTTGACTATAGGTGTGATCATCATTTTAACGGTCTCAATACGGCCCCACCATGTAAGGAATTTAGGTTTCCAGCTCTCTAGTAGAGCCTCTATCTTCTTCAGTGTTAGGGCCTCGTTATGATGTAGGGATTCGAAGATGTCCTAAGTTGAACTCCAACCCCAGGTATTTAACAAACTTTGGTTGCCAGGATAGGCCTGTGTTCACGAATAGGGCACTGGAGCAGAAATTATTCAGTGCAAGAATTTCAGATTTTTCTTTGTTACGTTTATAATTTGAGACTTGGGCATACTCTTCAATGGTCTGAAGCAAGGCGGGAATAGATTGAGAAGTTTTTTCGGACATTATAAAAATATTGTCGGCTCAGGCTGCTTTTTTCACACTGGTGTTATTAAAAGAGACACCATGAATCTGGAGGTTAGTTCTAATCATGTGGAGTAAGGGTTCTAGGCTCAGGATAAATAAGGAAGGGGAGAGGGGACAGCCCTGCCTCATACCTCTTTCTAGATTGAACGCTGGGGATGGTAGGCCCTTGGATCTCACTTTAGCCGATGGCCCGCTGTAGAGAGCCATGACCATTTTGGTGAAGGATTCTCCTAGGTTAAATTTCAATAAGGATTTATGAAGTAATGTCCATGAGACCCTATCAAATGCTCTTTCAGCATCGAGGGTAACCGCTACAGTTTCAGTAGAAGTTATCTTAGCCTTCTCAAAGACGTGGCATAGGAGACGGGTATTGTCATTTGACAACCTATGCTTCATGAAGACCTCCTGTGAGCGATCAATCAGTCGAGGGAGGATAGGTTTGAGGCTTTTGCCAAGAATTTTGGCGTAGATCTTTGCGTCTAGGTTAATTAGGGAAATTGGTCTATAATTCTTTACCTGCGTCGGGTCTTTACCGTCTTTTGGGAATTACAACAATGGTGGCTTCGGTAGTAGTGCCAGAGGTGGTTCCGGAGTCAGCAAAGTGTTGGTAGAGGGCCAAAAGGGTTGGTTTGAGTAGATGAGCAAATGTTTTGAAAAAGGTAGCTGAGTAGCCATCTGGGCCAGGGGCTTTATGAGGTTTTAAAGATCGTATTGCCATATCGAGTTCTTTAGTTGAGAATGGGGAGCTTGGGTATAACATATCTGAAAGAGACACGTTAGTGACAGATTCCTTACCTTAGAATATCCCCAGGCGTCAGGCTGGATCCGGAAAGTTTTTGCGTAGCAGTACCCTTGCGCGTCGGTAGGCGGCGTCGTGCGGCTCCGCGTCCGTCGTCGGCGTCGTGATCGCCGGGATGACGTCGCGGGCAGTACTTAGGCGCCGCCCCTGCGCGCTGACGTCAGTTCTTCTTTTTCCGCGCCAGCAAGCGCAGATCCGGGAAGAGCAGTGCCCTGGTCATTTTTTGACCAAACTTTTTTGGTGAATTTTTCACTGTTTTTCTCAATCGACTTCAAGGTGTCGTAGGGATGCCCGGGTTTAAACGTTGCGGCGCCTGTGCTCGGATGATGTCCATCACAGACCCGCATCGGGAGTGTCTCTTCTGCCTCGGCCGAGGCCACGACACAGAGTCTTGTTCCGACTGCCGGGCCCTCAACCCGAAAGCTTTGCGAGAGCGGTCTCGAAAGCTCCTGGAGGCCCGGCATTCGGCTCCGCGCAAGCCCCGGTCGCGTGAGAGGTCCAGGGGTCGATCGCGGAGTCCACACCGGTCGTCGGCATCGAAGTCTTCTTCGTCCGGTAAGTCCAAACACAAAAAGTCCAAAAAGCATCGTCGCTCTAGGACTTCGCCTCGCCGGTCTCGCGACTCGGCTGAGGCCCCTCCCGGCACCGTCCCCGCCCCCGCGGCCCCGGACATGCCTGTGGAGTCGCCCCCGCACTACCCGTCCTTCCCGGGTTCGGGGGCGGATCCGGCCCAAGTACAGGAATTCCTGTAGGCCATGGCCCGCCTCTTCGGGCCTCCAGGTCCCTCCGGTGCGCCTTCGGGCCCCGCGGGCCCTGATAGGGTTGCTCCGGCGTCGCCGTCGGCTCTGGCCCCGGCGTCGCCTGTGCCTCCAGCCTCGATCCCGGCCCCGGCCTCGATCCCGGCTCCACAACCCCCACCGACGCCGGTCGACCTAACGACACCTCCGCCGGCGCCGATGTCTCCGGTGCCGTTCTCGACGCCGCCTGGGGCTCCGGGCGGCGTCGTCCCCCAGTTCCTTCCGGCTCCGGACATGGACCCGGACCGACGTCGCTCGACGCCGGTTCCGGCGCCGATGAGACCTTGGTCCCAAATGTCCCTCCTCCCCCTTATTTTGAACCAGAGGAGGACCAGGAGGACTGGGAGGGATCTGATGACCCTCTGGCACAACAGTGTCAGTACGATGAGGACTGGACAGAGGGTCTAGGGGATGCCAGTGGTCTAGATACTTCCCCTGACACTGGCATGCTGTCTCCTCCCGTGGCTACGGAGGAGGGAGCCAATTTTGCAACGGTGTTGCGTAGGTGCGGCTGGAGCCTTACATCTCCAACTCCCTACTGTGGCGGTCAAGACTAATCTCTTGACAGAGGTGCTTCAGCCGGCAGCCTCCTCTACGGAGACTGTGCTGCCGTTTAACGACGCCCTCACTGACGTTCTTTTGGGCGCCTGGTCCAAGCCCAACACAGGGGCTCCTGTGGATAGGAACGTGTCCCGACGCCATCGCCCAGCTCCGGGCGACCCCCTGTTTCTCTCTGTCCACCCCACTCCTGAGAGCTTGGTTGTCCAAGCCTCCGCTTCCCAAACCGCCTTCCCTACCGCCCCTCCGGATAGGGAATCCAAACGCCTGGATCAATTTGGGAAGAAGGGTTTTTCTTCCTCCAGTGCTGGCTTGCGGTCCATCAACACCGCTTGTCTTTTGGGCCGATATACCCACTCCTTGTGGGATTCGGTGGCGAATGTTTTGCCCCAGTGTTCTGAGGAGGTCCAGACACTGCTTTCCCGCGCCATTGCGGAAGGAAGGGATGCGGCCAAATACACGATACAATGTGGCCTTGATACCGCCGACTCGCTGGGCAGGTCTATTGCAACGACGGTGGCGCTGCGACGCCACGCCTGGCTGAGAACCACTGGTTTTTCAGGGGATGTCCAGAATACTCTCATGGACATGCCCTTTGATGGAGTCGGTCTTTTTGGGTCCAAAGCAGACCATGCGTTGGAGCGCTTTAAGGACTCACGGGCTACTGCCAAGTCCCTGGGCCTTTCTGCTACACGCCCTCCGCTGACTTCTGCTTTTCGCCCCTATCGTGGCCACGGTAGGGGCGCCCTTCACGTCAGCAGCCCAGCCACCGGCCCGCGCAGCAGGCGTCTTCGCGTGGCCGAGGACGTGGATTCCGCCGTGGCGGATCGGGCAACCAGCGTGCGGGTCAGGCCACCACCTCCAACCCGTCCGCGGCATCCAAACCCTCCTAGTCCCTCCTTTCAGGTGCACAGCACGCCAGTAGGGGGCAGGGTCCGCCATCACCTTCCCCACTGGCGTACCATCACCTCGGACAGGTGGGTCTTGGACATTGTCCGAAGGTGCTACTCCCTCCCCTTCGAGTCCACCCCCCCAGCCATGCCACCTCAATTCCACCGCATGTCAGGGGATCACTTGGTACTTCTGCAGAAGGAAGTCACGGCCCTCTTGGCCAAGAGGGCCATCGAGCATGTTCCGACCCCAGAAGTAGGGCGTGGTTGCTACTCCCACTACTTCCTGGTGCCCAAGAAGGACAAGGAGGACATGCATCCTATCTTGGACCTCCGGAACGTCAATCGCTTCCTCCGGAAGGAGAAGTTCAAGATGCTCACCCTAGCTCAGGTCTTGACTGCCCTCGACCCTGGAGACTGGTTGGTAGCGTTGGACTTGCAGGACGCATATTTCCACATCCCCGTCCTGCCGGCCCACCGGCGTTACCTTCGGTTCACGGTAGGCCCCGAGCATTTTCAGTTCACCGTGCTCCCCTTTGGCCTTACCAGTGCCCCTCGGGTGTTCACGAAAGTGATGGCGGTGGTCGCAGCTCATCTGCGCCGGGCAGGGGTTTCAGTCTTCCCCTACCTCGACGACTGGCTGCTGAAGGCGGGCTCGTCCCAGGCAGTCGTCTCCCACCTCCAGACTACGGCCGAACTCCTGCACTCGCTGGGGTTCTCCATCAATGTGCCGAAGTCGCATCTGATTCCTTCTCCACAGCTCCTTTTCATCGGAGCAGTTCTGGACACGACGCAGTTTCGGGCCTATCCTCCCGAACGGCGAGTCCGGGATATTCAGGCTATGATTCCGATCTTTCAGCCTTTATCCTGGGTTTCGGTACGGATGACCCTGAGGCTGCTGGGCCTCATGGCCTCCTGCATCCTGCTGGTCAATCATGCCAGATGGCATATGCGGGCTCTGCAGTGGGACCTGAAGTTCCAGTGGGCGCAGCACCAGGGCAACCTGTCCGATCACGTCCAGATCTCGGAGGGAACTGCAAAACAGTTGCAGTGGTGGCTCTCGAACCGGCAATGGGTCATGGGCAGATCCCTCTCCCTTCCCCAGCCAGAGCATACAGTTGTGACGGACGCGTCCCTTCTGGGATGGGGCGGTCACAATGGAGAGGCGGAGATCAGAGGCCTCTGGTCTCCGGCGGAGTCCCGGCTCCATATCAACCTTCTGGAGCTCCGGGCGATCCGACTGGGCTCGAAGAGTTTGGTATCCCGAGCTACTCAATATGAGCGTAGATCCCCCGGTCCGTCTGCCTCTTCGGGAGGATCTTCTGTCGCAGCAGCAGGGGACGGTCCTCCACCCGAACCTGTCCAGTCTACACCTGCTTGCGTGGAGATTGAGCGGCGGCAGTTGATTCCTTTCGACTTGCCTCCCGAAGTTTGTGATGTGATTCTGGCAGCCAGGCGTCCCTCCACTAAGGTGGTATACGCCTGCAGGTGGAACAAATTTGTGGCATGGTGCACAGCAAAGGCTGTGTATCCCTTTCTGCCCCTCTTTCTGAGGTCCTTCTGTTCCCTCTCTCTCTCTGGCCCAACAGGGGTTCTGCCCTGGGTACCATCAAGGGTTATCTTTGTGCTATCTCGGCCTTCCTCAGGCTCCCTGATCAGCCCTCCCTTTTCAAGTCCCCTGTTGTTAACAGGTTCTTAAAGAGCATTACTCACCTCTTCCCTCCTGTTCCGTTTGTGATGCCTCAGTGGGACTTGAACTTGGTTCTTACCTTTTTATTGTGCGCTCCCTTTGAGCCTCTACATAACTGTCCTCTTCGTCTTCTGACTCTGAAGACAGCCTTTCTGGTGGCCATCACCTCCGCTCGGCGGGTGAGTGAGCTCCAGGCTCTATCTTGCAAACCTCCCTTTCTGTCTGTTCATCCAGACAAGGTTGTTCTTCGGACGCCGTCCGTCCTTCTTGCCAAAGGTGGTTACTGCTTTCCACATTGGGCAGACCATCACTTTGCCCACCTTCTTTCCGCCTCCGCATCCTTCCAGAGAGGCTCCACCGTCTGGACCCAAAACGTGCGCTCTCCTTCTATATCGACCGCACAAAACACTTCCGGGTGGATGACCAGCTCTTTGTTGGCTACGTGGGCGCCAAAAAGGTCGGGCGGTGCACAAGAGGACCATCTCCCGCTGGGTTACCTTGTGCATCAAGACCTGCTATTCTTTGGCTAATAAGGAGCCTCCTGTTGGGCTGCGTGCCCATTCCACCAGGGCAACGGCTGCTACCACGGCCTTGGGCCGCGGTGTTCCGCTGCCGGTTATCTGTCAGGCAGCTACGTGGGCCTCGCTGCACACGTTTACAAAGCATTACTGCCTTGACAGTCAGGTCCGGAGGGACGGCTTCTTTGGCCGTTCTGTCCTCCAGGACTTCCTTGTCTGATCTTTGTTCGCAGACCCACCACCGGGGTTGGTATTGCTGGGGTATCTATTCTAAGGTAAGGAATCTGTCACTAACGTGTCTCTTTCAGATGCACAAGTTACTAACTTGTGTAACGATATATCTGTAAGAGACAGTAGTTAGTGACAGATTCCTACCGCCCACCCATCCTCCCCGTTCTGCGAACTGATTTCTAGGGTTAAGGACATCCCTTTCGGGCCCTAGTATTTTTCAGACACCTATGTCAGCTTCTTGCATGGCTCTGCGTTCCTGGCGCGGAAAGTCGTGTACAGAACTGACGTCAGCGCGCAGGGCGGCGCCTAAGTACTGCCCGCGACGTCATCCCGGCGATCACGACGCCGACGACGGACGCGGAGCCGCACAACGCCGCCTACCGACGCGCAAGGGTACTGCTACGCAAAAACTTTCCGGATCCAGCCTGACGCCTGGGGATATTCTAAGGTAAGGAATCTGTCACTAACTACTGTCTCTTACAGATATATCGTTACACAAGTTAGTAACTTGTGCTTCTTAGTCGGAGATGGTCAGAAAGGGGATGTTCCTGAGGTAGGCTGCACAGGAGGATGCTGAGATCTCAGAGTTGTCTGTGTATAAAGATTGGTAGAAATCTTTGGGATTTCTAGTATTTTTTGTGGTCTAGTGTGGGTGACATTATATTTGTCTGTGAGGGAATCGATTCCTTTGTGGTTCTGCTTGTGTATCTGAAAGAGACAGTTGTAGATTCCTTACCTTAGAATTTCCCCCAGGCGTCAGTCTGGATCGGAGATTCTTCTTTAGCAGTACCCCTGCGCGTCGGTAGGTGGCGTCGGTCGACTCCGCGTCCGTCGTGGTCACCGCAATGACGTCTCGGTGCCTACTTGGACGCTGCCCCCGCCAGTTCCTTCTTTTTTCGCGCCAGCCTAGTGCAGATCCGGAGAGAGCTACCCCTTAGCAGCTGTTTTTTGGCTAGCTTTTTTTGACCTTTTGTCAATGTCTTTTTCAAGTCTTCGACTCCTGGTGCGCGAGGGATGTCCCAACGTCGGACCGGCTAAAAGCCCTGAGGTGCCTGTCACAAGATGATGTCTATGACAGATCCGCACCTTGTGTGCTTGTGGTGTCTGGAGCGCGACCACGACCTGAAGTCGTGCTCCAACTGCCGGGCCATGAACCTGGCGGTCAGCTCCGCGTCGCTCCTGGTCTCATTCGAGAGGAAGGTCTCGAGGACGTTCGCGGAGCCCCCATTCCTCGTCACACTCCAAGTCGTCGAGGTCATCGGGTAAGTCCATACACAAGAAGAAGGCGAAGAAGCACAAGCGCTCTTCACCTTCTCCCCGCCGGTCGGCTGATGCGACGCGGGTCTCAGAGCGTCATCGCTCAAAGGTTCCGTCTCCGGTGCCTGTTCCAGGGACGACTCCGCGTCTCCCAACCTTTCCGGGAGCTGGGGCACCCCCTGCCTAACTTCGACAATTTTACGAGGCCTTACACCTCGTCTTTCGACAGCCTGACTACGCCGGCGCGCCTTCGGGCCCCGCTGAGCAGGGTCCTGGGCCTACCATGCCGGCAGCTCCGGCGCTGGAGGGCCCCGTGGATCCAGGCCTGGATCCGGATCGACGCCAGTCGATCTCACTCGACCTTCCCTGGCACCGATTCCGACGCCCCTGGCGTCGCCTGTGCCCCCGGCCAACGCCATCCTCATCCCCAAGTTGGACACGGAGCCGGACCGACGTCAGCTGATGTCGGAACAGATGCCAGAGGGTACTTTTGTTCCTCTGTTCTTCCCTGGTGTTCCCTCTCAACCAGAGGATGGTAATGAGGACTGGGAGGGGTGGATGGACCATTTAACTGACCAGCTGGAAGAACCGGACTTGCGAGAGGATTTGGGTGATGCCAGTTGTCTGGACGCTTCTCCAGACACTGGTTTGCTTTCTCCCCCTACCGTGGCTACAGAGGAGGGAGCGTCCTATGCTGTGGTGGTGAGAAGGGTGGCCGAGGTTTTGGGCTTTGAGCTCCCTTCGTGGCAGTCAAGACTAACCTCCTTGCAGTAGTGCTTCAGCCTGCGGCTTCCTCTTCGAAACTCCTATTGCCGTTCAGTGAGGTCCTCACTGACGTCTTCCTGGGCACTTAGTCCAAGCCCAGCACAGGGGCTCCTGTGGAGAGAACAATTGTCCCCCACCGCTGCCCAGCCCCGGGCGACCTAGTTTTCCTGACCCAACACCCTTCCCCTGAGAGCTTGGGGGTCCAAGCCTCTTCTTAAAAAGGCACATTTCCTTCTGCCCCTCCAGAGAGGGAATCCAAGAAGCTGGACCGTCTTGGGAAGCGTATGTTCTCTTCCTCCATCTTGGCACTGCGGTCGGTGAATACCGCATGCCTCTTGGTTTGCTACTCCCATACCATCTGGGATACGGTCGCGCAGGTGCTGCCTCAGTGCCCGCAGGAGGCCCGGGCCGTTCTCTCCCAGGCAATGGCGGATGGGAGACATGCAGCCAAATTCGCCATCAGATGTGGACTGGATACCACCGACTCCATGGGCAGAATGCTAGCCACGTCTGTATCCCTTAGGCGTTATGCCTGGTTGGGGACATCTGGCTTTTCGGGGGGATATCCAGTCAACCTTGATGGACATTCCTTTTGATGGCCGTAGTCTTTTTGGCTACAAAGCAAACTCGGCGCTGGAGCGCTTTAAAGATTCTAGGGCTACGGCCAGATCTTTGGGCCTCACTGCGCCGCCTTGCCCACTCCAGTCTGCTTTTCGTCCCTTTCGTGGCTAAAGAAGGGGCACCCAACCACGTCCGGTCCAGTCTAGCCACCCATTGACGCAAGCTGCCGAGCCTCTGCGTGGCCGCAGACATGGGACCCAGTGACCTTGCGGGTCTGGGAGCCAGCAGGCGGGCCAGTCCACACTTTCCCCCCCTGCCGCTGCCTCCAAACCTTCCTAGTCAGACGTTTCAGGCCCATCAACGGCCAGTTGGAGCAGGATTCGCCATCACTTCCACTTCTCACTGTCCTCCGGGATGGTGCCTCCCACATGGAAGAAAGCAATGGTCAAAACACTTTTGAAAAAACCCAGCTTAGATCCTAGCTGTCTTGGCAACTACCGGCCCATTTCGCTTCTTCCGTGGGTTAGTAAGGTCACAGAAAAATGTCAACTTAGTGCTCTCTAGGTACTTGGAAGATGCCAACCTCCTCCATTCTTCTCAAACGGGTTTCCGTCCTTGCCAAGGAACAGAAACGGCGCTACTGGCAGTCGTCGAAGATACTAGAAAGATCCTTGATGCAGGAGGATCTGTGGCCGTGATACTTCTAGATCTTAGCGCGGCCTTTGATACAGTGAATCACCGTATCTTGGTCCAACGACTGCGAAACCTGGGTGTGTCTGGAGTCGCCTTAAATTGGCTACAATCTTTCTTGGAAGATAGATCTTTCCAAGTTTTTGAGGGCAAAGCCATGTCAAACCCCCGGCCCCTCCATTACGGAGTGCCGCAGGGCTCATCTTTGAGCCTTTCCCTTTTCAATGTTTATGCTGGCTGATATTGTCCTCTCTTTTGGAGTGCAAATTGTCACTTATGCTGACGACACTCAATTAGTGGTCGCACTGAACCACGCAGACAGAGCCTCTACCCACCTCAGTCCTTGCCTCAAAGAGGTAACCAGATGGATGGAAAAGTCCCACCTAAAACTGAATGGTGACAAAACTGAGCTCATGCTCCTCGGCAGTAATTTTTCCCTTAATACCGATTCCATCTGGCCAGCGTGTATGGGCCCTGTGCCCACCCCAAAACCAGAAATAAAGAGCTTGGGCTTCTGGCTGGACATGGAGCTCAGTTTTAAAACCCAAGCTAGAACAGTCGTCGCCTCTTGCTTTGGCATGTTAAGAATGCTTCGGAAGGTGCTCCCTCTGCTTCCTTTCAAAGCTAGAAAACTGATGGTCCAGGCACTTATACTATCACGCCTGGACTACGGAAACGCCTTATACCTGGGTGCCCCTAGCTCGGTTCTGGCGAAACTTCAAATCGTACAGAACTGTGCCGCCAGGATCCTTTTGGGGATCCCAGGTCGCCAATCGGCAAGGCCTGCCCTGAAGTCTCTCCATTGGCTTCCGATCAGGGAAAGGGTCCACTTCAAGGCCTTGTGCATCACTCACAGGGTGTTGAGAGGGAAAGGACCAGCTATTATCTCTTCTCTGGTCCAGCCCTACCGAGCAAACAGGCGCTTGCGCTCCGATGATCTCCATCTAACCTCCGTTCCCAGAATCAAGAGGGCCAGAAGTGGTGGCCGACTTTTTTCATATAATGCGGCTAAACTTTGGAATGCCCTCCCGCTTCAGCTACGAATGGAATCCAGCTATTCTGTCTTCCGTAAGGGGCTGAAAGCCTGGCTCTTCCCCAAATGATCCTGCTGCAGCTTTAGCTCTGTACCTGTTAGCGCTGGGATGCCTCCGGGTAACCACGCACTTTACAAATGTTGCTTCATTCATTCATTCATTCACTTCCTCCACTGGCAATCCATCACGTCGGACAGGTGGGTTTTGCAAATCATCCGAAGGGGCTACTCCCTCCCCTTCGAGTTTACCCCTCCCTCCATGCCACCGTCTTTCGACCGCATGTCGGAGGATCATTTGGCACTTCTCCGCCAGGAAGGTTCAGCTCTCTTAGCCAAGGTGCTATAGAGAGAGTCTGAGGTCCAGAAGTAGGTCGTGGTTGCTATTCCCGCTACTTTCTGGTGCCTAAAAGGACAAAGGCCTGTGTCCTATTCTAGACCTCCAGGCCCTCAACCGCTTCCTCCGGAAGGAGAAGTTCAAGATGCTCACGTTGGCTCATGTCCTGTCCCGGAGACTGTATGGTGGCGTTGGACTTGCAGGACGCCTATTCCCATATCCCTGTTTTTGCAGCCCTCAGACGCTATCTACAGTTCATGGTGGGCCACGAGCACTTTCAGTTCACCGTGCTCCCCTTTGGCCTTACCAGTGCCCTTCGGGTGTTCACAAAGGTGATGGCGGTGGTCGCAGCTCATCTGCGCAGAGCAGGGTTTCCTGTCTTCCCCTATCTCGACGACTGGCTTTTGAAAGCGGGCTCCCCCCAGGCTTTCGTCTCCCACCTCCAGACTACAGCGAACCTCCTGCATTCGCTGGGGTTAACTATCAACGTGCCGAAGTCACACCTGTCTCTCTCTCAGATCCTCCCTTTCATCTGAGCTGCTCTGGACACAGTGCAGTTTCGGGCCTTTATTTCCCGAGCAGCGAGTCTGGGATGTTCGGGCTATGATACCGATGTTTCAGCCTCTATCCCGGATTTCAGTGAGAATGACTGCGGCTGCTGGGCCTCATGGCCTCCTGAATCCTGCTGGTGGATCATGCCAGATGGCATATGCGGGCACTGCAGTGGGACCTGAAGTTCCAGTGGGCGCAGCATCAGGGGAATCTTTCCGACTATGTCTAGATCTCGGAGGGAACTGCACAACAACTGCAGTTGTGGCTAACGATCCAAGCTTGGGTCAGAGGCAGATCCCTCTCCCTTCCCCAACCAGATCTAACAATGGTGACAGATGCGTCACTCCTGGGATGGGGCGGCCATCTGGGAGAGGCGGAGATCAGACTCCATATCAGCCTGCTGGAGCTCCGGGCGATCCAACTGGCACTGAAGGCATTCCTTCCCACTCTCAAAGGGAAAGTGGTGCAGGTGTTCACAGATAACACCACCAACATGTGGTACTGCAACAAACAGGGCGGGGTGGGGTCATGGACCCTCTGTCAGGAGGCTCTTCACCTCTGGACATGACTGGAACATCAGGGCATGACCCTGGTGGTACAACACCTGGCAGGTTCTCTGAATGCCAGGGAGGACAAACCCTCTGCTCTGGGCACTCTCAAAGGCTATCTTGCTGCTATCTGTGCTTTTCTTCAGCTGCCAGATCAACCATCCTTATTCAAGTCTCCTATTGTTAATAGATTCTTTAAGGGCATTGCTCATCTATCTCCTCCATCTCCTTTCATAATGCCCCAGTGGGACTTGAATCTTGTTCTCACATATCTTATATGTGCTCCCTTCGAGCCTCTTCATAACTGTCCTCGGAGGCTCTCAAAACTGCCTTCCTTGTGGCCATCACCTCTGCTCGCAGGGTGGGTGAGCTTCAAGCTCTGTCTTCCAAGCCCCCTTTTTTCTCTGTGCATCCGGACAAAGTGGTGCCCACCTTTTCCCCACCTCCGCACCCTTCCAAGGAGGAGGAGAGACTCCACCGTCTGGACCCTAAACGTGCACTGTCATTCTACCTTGACCGCACCAAAGACTTCCGGGTGGATGATCAACTCTTTATTGGATATGTAGGTGCCAAGAAAGGCCGGGCTGTTCAAAAACGTACTATCTTTCGATGGGTTGTTGTTAGAAGCAAAGAATTCCAAGGAGACGAAAAGTAAACAGTGCTTCTTTATTGACCATCCGGCTCTCCACACTCTACATGTCCCCAACATTCCAAGGTGAGCTTCAGGGCTGGGGAATACCAAAGGAGGGCTAGGGAGAGGGGGGGGACGGAATGTACCAACCGGGAAAAGTGCAGGTTACAACACACCTCCCACCCTTATCAATTATTATTACATGACAAAGGGGGAAGAGAGAGATGTGCAAAATCTCAACGGGGGATACAAGGATGATGAACATAAATTCAGTAAAGGATCACATCTGGGATCTTACAATTTTGTCATAACTCCACCATTGTCCGTTATCAAGTAAAACCACATTTTTTAGGGCCCTGACAACCTTGCATGGGGGGTAGAACTTACTCTGAGTTTGCCAGTCTTTGGTGTTTCTTCTCACTTGCACCACATCCCCCACTTCCCAGTTAGGCACTCTAACCCCATTTTTTTGATCGTACCATTGTTTGTATTTGGCTTGGTGCTGTCCAATCCTCTTGGCTATTTCTTCAGGATTTTGACAGATGGTCTTGCCACCCTCCAGCCACATGGGGTTGAGTTTGGTGCACGGCTCTCTCCTACGGAGAGACACAAATGGAGAAACCCCGTCACTCTGCTGGGCGAGGTGTGATACGCCCAAAGACATTCCCTTAGAGATGTTTCTATGTCGTGACCATTAACGATAGCTAGTTGAATGTTCTCTCTATTTGCTCTCTCTACCAGGCCATTGGCTTTCGGTTCATACAGTGTGGTGGGCTCGTGCTTCACATTCATTTTCTCAAGGAAATCCCTCATCTCCTGTGAGGTGAATTGTACCCCATTATCTGTCACTAGCGTTGCGGGTATACCTTCCCTGGAAAACACATCCTTCAAAAATTCAAGGACCGTCCTCGTTGTAATGGGATGTACGAACTTCTGGATGATCCAATGTGACGTATAGTCAATTAAGACTATCATGAATCTTTTTTGGATACCTAAGTTTTCCATTGGCCCTATTATATCCATTGCAAGTTTACTCCTTGGTTTGGTTGGTATCTTGACTGGAGAAAGAGGTGCTTTCCGTACTGTTTTAGATTTATCGCTGGTCGCACAAGCTACGCAATCTTTGACTACTTGTTCAGCCAAGGCGTCCATCTTTGGGAACCAGAAATTCGCCCGAACTCTGCTTTTAGTTACACTGCGACCCAGGTGTCCCTCATGGGCTAGCTCTACAATTCTTTGCCTGAGGCCAGTAGGAGGTACCACTCTGTTCTTCCTGTATACTTTATTTCCAATAATGCTTAGCTCATTGCGTATCTCCCAGAAGTCCTTGAGTACGTCATCCAGTTCATTCCTCTTGTCGGGCCACCCTTCAGTTATGATGAGCTTGAGAGATAGTAATTCCTTGTCTTCCTCCATGCACTTCTCCCATTCCTGTTCTTTGATGGCCGGATTGTCAGTCATCATGATAGGACTGTCCAGCACTTCATCTTGTTCTTCTGCCTCCAATGGTGTCCTTGATAGAAAATCAGCAATCCTGTTGTCTTTCCCCGGGACATATTCCACTTTAAAGTTGAAGTGCTCGAGGCCCAAAATCCATCTACTTATCCACGGAGTACAGTTCTCTAGGCCCTTGACAGTAAAGATGAACGAGAGAGGTTTGTGATCCGTCCGGACGGTGAAACTTAAACCCCACAAGAAGAATTTAAAGTGCTTCACTGCCCAGAAGCACGCAAGGGCCTCCTTTTCAATTACGGAGTAGTTACGTTCTGCACCCGACAGACACCTTGACGCAAAGGCAATAATCCTCTCCTCTTTGCCATCCTTCTGTACTAAAGTGGCTCCCAACCCTTTGTTAGAAGCGTCAGTGGTGAGGATGGTTTTCCTCCTAGGATCGAATGTTCCCAGAGCTGGTGAGTTCACAATCTCTTCTTTGAGAGCTTCCACCACACTCCTACACTCCTCATTCCACATAAATTCCTTGTTCCTTTTTAATAGGTTCCGCAACGGCTCACATTTGGATGTGAAGTTGTTGATGTATTTGGACATATACTCCATGAGCCCTAGAAAGCTCCTCAACTCGTCCTTGTTCTTTGGATGGGGGGCATTCTTGACCGCACTCAGTAAGCTACTTTTGGGTCTGAACCCTTCCTCCGAGATGGAGTGCACCAGATACTCCACAGATGGGACTTTTATTTTGCATTTGTCCCTCCGTACTGTCAGTCAAGCATCCATGAGTTTCTTGAAGACCAGATTAAGAGAATGGTCGTGTTCCTCCGCGTCGCGACCATATACCAAGATGTCGTCTTGGAAGCACAGAGTGCGATCTACTCCTTTGAGAATCTGCTGCATGGCCTTCTGGAAAACCGCCGCTGCCGACGCTAATCCGAATGGCATCCTCCTAAACATGAACGCTCCATACGGAGTTATGAAGGCGGTGAGAGGTCTGGATTCGGGGTGGAGATCCACTTGATGGTATGCCATGGACAAATCGATTACACTAAAATACTTTGCCTGTTCCATTGTGCTAAGCATTTCATTTATAATCGGCAGCGAGTGTCTTTCCACCCAAATGCTTTCGTTGAGGCTGCGGAGGTCCACACACAGCCGGATCCCTTCGCCGTTTTCTTTCGCCGCGATCTCAACCGGAGCCAACCACTCCGAACACTCTACAGGTTGGATGATTCCCATGTCGCACAGCTTGCACAATTCTTCCTCCAATGGCTCCTTCATGAGTTGTGGCACGGGGCGTAACTTGTGAACGACAGGCTTGGTGTTGGGCTTCAACTTGATTTTATGTTGGAAATCATGTAAACAACCGAGTTCCTCCTGAAATAGTTTAGGATACTTCCCGCAAATGTCATCACCATCTAAGGTTTTTTCCATAAGGAGGACCTGTTCTGTTCCATTCGGGTCCAGGATGATGCCCAGGTCTTTCTGGTGTTGCCATCCAAGTAAATTTGACCCAGATTCTACTACATATACCTTTCCAACCGCTTTCCTATCCTTAAATTGTATTTGCATCTCCTTCATTCCCATGAGAGGTATTGGTTCTCTGCTGTATCCTGTGGGAGAAATATCCGGTTCTTGCAAGGAGTTCAGGGATTGACCTCCAATGCTTTCATAGTCACTTCTGTTAAGTAGTGTGAAGGGCGAACACGAGTCCGCAAACATGGTAACTGCTTTATTGTCGAGAAGTACCTCACATTTGGGATAGATGGCATTCACTAGCCCAGACCCATCTTTAAGCTGTAGCACATATTTCCCTTCACTGGGCAACACGCACTTAACTTCCTTGATCACCCTTTTATCCATTTCCTTCACACCCTTGCAAAGTGCCCTCTCCTATTACACTTTTTGCAGGTAACCATTCTAGCAGGGCATTGGAAATAATTTTCAAAGTGATTACTGCTACCACATCGGTAACACTTGCCATTCCTTTCTTTGTTAATTGCCCCTTTAACTGTGCTTTCTTTGCCTGTCACTTTACACACTTCACATTTCTCGTCAGCATCCTGAATGCTGGCCACCCCTTCAGTATTGGGTTTCATTTCTTTTTTACATTTAGCAGTGTGCTCCACTGATTTTGCAATCTCTACCGCTTCTCTTAGACCAGGGTTCTTCGCCAACAATTTTTCTTGAATGCGTACATTGTTAGTGCAACGCACCAGTTGATCCCTTATGAGAGATTCGGTGAGATTGCCAAATTCACACAACTGCGTAAGACCCCACAAAGCTGCAATGTAGTTCGAGACAGACTCCTGCTTATTTTGGACTCTACTGAAGAACTTGTGGCGTTCTAGAACAACGTTCACTTTGTCCCCAAAATGTGCCTCCAATTTACTCATGGTACATACAAAGACATCCTCATCCTCCCCCTCCCTAACCTCCCCTTCAGGATTAGGTAAGGTTTCATAAATTTTCCGCCCATGTACACCTAAATTGTGGAGGAGGAGGATGTGCTGTTTGCGCACAGGACTGTAACGCTCTCCCCCAATGGCTATTAGGTAGGATTCAAATAATTTCACCCATTCGTTCCAACATATCTCGGGTTCTCCTATCTCGTTCAAAAATGACGGAGGTTGACTCATGCCTGCCCCTGCCATCATCTCGTTTACCTCAGAACACAATAGCTATGCACAATACAATAAAGAGTCAACAGGCTACAGAATATTAAGGGGAAAGATGAAGAGAATGACCGATGATGATGTACTTTCTTCGCAATCTCACTAACAGTCTAACATACTGGTTACCACTAAATATGTGTGTGGTGTTCTGAATATGTGGTTAGGGGGTGAAAGCCCTGGCTGGGGCAGGGTAAGAGGAATTGAATACAATGAAATTGGATGATAAGACAGAGGGGTTCAGTGCACTTCACTGGAATGGCAGTCACAATTGGCAAAGAGAGAGAAGGCTACACTTCCCTTGTGCATCCCGTTAGCAAGAGAGCGCTGGTAAGTTCAAATTGATGAAAATCAGGGTGGAGATGCGCTCACAGCCAGCACAGGAGGAGAAACAAGTTCACAATTGGTACAGTACACATTAGATGGATGCTGCCCCAAGTCCGTAGAGAATACCATACAGCAAAAAGGCAGAATGCGGAGAGAAAAATATACTAAAGGTGAGGTTCCTTCTGGAAAAACAAGTCACTGTTCTCACACTGCGGAGCCCTCCAGCACTTCCTGGAACTCCGTTGTGAAGACAACGTCAGCTTGACAAGGACGCCACCTGCCAACAAAATGCCGGAATTGCAGCTTGGATATGCGTCGACAGGCGGAAGAGCTTCCTGACAGGAATGCAGAAACTGACGATATCGCACTTGCCCTCAGCCAGTTTCTCCGGAATCCGCAGGACTTGAAGCACAGTTGCAGCGGGGACACTTCACACTGAACTGGAGCAAAAACACAACCGCAGCTGCGCCGAGACTCTTCCTCACACGAGTGAAACCAGCACAGCTGCACCAGGACACTACTTCCCGGACCGAAGCTAACGCTGACACCTCCTGTCACGATGAGAGTCGCGCATTCATCCCAGGGATCACTGTTCCCCCTGACAGTTCACTACCACATCGCCAGCTCAAAAACAATTTAGGCAATCACGGCAGTCGTCAGGAGCGGGGACCCCCACGCAGCACCTGCCCAGGAGGGAGCAAGGATCGGCACAACAAACAGCGCAGAGTCCCAAAGCGCCGTCCGCTCCCAGACACGATCACCTCGAGTAGGTCACAGGGCACCCCAGGCTCCCGTCCTTCTTCCTCAGGTGACAACCCACACAAGTGTAGGTTCACAACACTAACCTCCTGTTCACGCTTGTTCTAATTACGCCGCGGAGTCTCTGAGCACTTCCAGAGGGAAACAATGACAATCAGCTGAACCAGCTTCCTGCGATGTGGACACAGTACGTTTCCTGAAGCCACAGGAGCAATGATGCTGAGCAGAACTTGAATGCAGCACAAAGTTAGTACACAGGACTTTCAGCATACGTGGACGGAGAGATACACAGAGGGGAGATGGTCAAACCGCTCCCTTCGCAGTTCCCGTCTCGTCGCCAGTGTTAGAAGCAAAGAATTCCAAGTAGACGAAAAGTAAACAGTGCCTCTTTATTGACCATCCAGCTCTCCACACTCTACATGTCCCCAACATTCCAAGGTGAGCTTCAGGGCTGGGGAATACCAAAGGAGGGCTAGGGAGAGGGGAGGGACGGAATGTACCAACCGGGAAAAGTGCAGGTTACAACAGTTGTCCTTTGCATAAAGATCTGCTATGCTTTAGCGAAGAAGGATCCTCCAGTGGGGTTGTGTGCTCATTCCACTAGGGCTATGGCAGCAACCACTGCATTGGCACGTGGAGTCCCACTCCTTGATATCTGCCAGGCGGAAACATGGGCATCTGTGCACATGTTTACCAGACATTACGGCCTGGACAGCCAAGTCCTGGACAGCCAAGTCCGGAGTGACAGCTATTTTGCCCGTTCGGTCCTGTAGGACTTTCTCGTCTGAACTTGGTTCGCAAACCCTCCTCCTTGGTATTGCTGGGGTATTGTCTTGTTTTTATTGTTGCTCAACTCAGCCCCTCTGGCAATGGACTCATACTGTCAGGCTCCAAGAGATGCTAGTAGCATTGACACATTTTCTTCGAGTGTTGAAACCGTGGCTGGGAGATTTCACAGTTGTCTGAAGCACATCATGGGGTGGATACATCAGAACTATCTTAAATTAAACACAGACAAAACGGAGGTCATGGAGTTTGGTAATGGACCACGACTCTGGAACCAATCTTGGTGGCCGGTAGAAGCAGGCCACTTTCCGAATTCTGCTGCAAAAGGATTCCTGTTTGATGTCCAACTAAACTTTGCAGGACAGATCAACCTTTTGACATCCTACTGTTTTTTTCTACTAAAAACTTTGCCTTTTATTCCTCTAGACCTCAGAAAATCGGTTGTAATCGCCTTAATTCTCTCTCGAATTGACTACTGTGACGCCCTTTTCTTGGGCGTAGACAAACGCCAACGCCAACAAACGCCAACTGCTAAAACTTCAATCACTGCAAGTGCTGCTCAATATTCCAAAATACCACCATATTTCTAGCAGCATCAGGGAGCTTCACTGGCTTCCAGTCAGACAGCGCATCGAGTTTAAGGCGCTATGCCTGGTGCATAAAGCACTGTATGGTGGAGGGGCGTTTGACCTACAGAAACTTTTTCAGTGGCACTCCCCGTGCAGAATCTTAGATCTCCCAGTAAAAGTCTAGTCCAAGTCCCCAAAATCCATAAGGCTAGATAGGGAGGTAGAAGCCTTTACTATCGAGCATCGAAGCTCTGGAATGAACTGCCCAGTGGCGTAGCTGGGCATGAGGTTTGGGGGCGGCGGCCGGCCCCCCACCCCCGCTCTTACCGGCAGCTGTCACGGCAGCAAGAATCGGCAGCGCCTCTTACCTGCGGCCGTCTTCGATCAGGCCGCTGCGGACGCCAAACGCCGGGGGCGCCACGGGCGGCCTAAGGCCTAGCTATGCCATTGGAACTGCCGGTCATCATTAGGCTCCTCCCTCTGGTGCTGTACTTATGCTGTAGAACCTACTTTTCAGAAATGTTTCTCTCCTTGTCTTCTGCCTAGGTAGGTATAAGTTTACTGTAAAATGAGTTAACATAAAGGTCCCAGACTTTGCTCTTGGGCTGGGTGCAGTGTTTTTGCTTGTAGTGACCAATGCAAACCTTTTTCCCTTTTCTACCCCTCCCCAACCCTTCTCAATCCAAATAACTGCCTAACATATCCACCACTCAAATTACTTTCATATTTCACTATACTAATTCAACACTAATCCTTATGGGTTCCAGAGTAGCGTGCTACTCGGCACAAAAGCGCTTCAAAACCCCATCAGGGGTAGCAAGCGCTATATAAATACAAACCTCTTTCCCTTTTCTATTCCCACCGCCTACCCTTCTCTATTCAAATAACTGAATAACATATCCACCACTCAAATTACTTCATATTTCACTATACTAATTTTCAACACTAATCCTTTATGGGTTCCGGAGTAGCGTGCTACTCGCCAGAAAAGCGCTTCAACACCCATCAGGGGTAACAGGTGCTATATGAATGCAATTCTTTCTTCCCCTTCTATCCCTCCGCTATCCTTCTCACTCCAAATAACTGACTAATATCCACCACTCAAATTACTTTCATATTTCACCATACTAATTCACCACTAATCCTTTATGGGTTTCCGGAGTAGCGTGCTACTCGCCAAAAAAAGCGCTTCAACACCCCATCTGGGGTAATAAGCGCTATATAAATACAAACCTTTTTTCCTCCTCTATCCTTCCGAATCCAAATAACTGACTTACCTATCCACCACTTAAATTACTTTCATATTTCACTATACTAATTCAATACTAATCCTTTATGGGTCCCGGAGTAGCGTGCTACTCGCCGAAAAAGCGCATCTGAAAGAAACACGTTAGTGATAGATTCCTTACCTTAGAATTACCCCCAGGCGTCAGACTGGATCCGGAAAGTTTTCGTCAGCAATACCCCTGCGCGTCGGAAGGTGGCGTTGTGCGGCTCCGCATCCGTCGTTGGCGTCGTGGTCGCCGAGATGACGTCGCGGCAGCTACTTAGACGCCGCCCTCGCGCGCTGACGTCAGTTCTTTCTTTTTCCACGCCAGCAAGCGCAAATCCGGAGAGAGCGGTACCCCCAGTCACTTTTTGACTGAGTTTTTTTTCGCGGCTTTTTGTCTCTATTTTTTGAGTCGATCGACTCCTGGTGCAGTAGGGATGCCCGGCTTCAAGACCTGCGGGGACTATCATCGCATGATGTCGGTGACGGACCCGCACCGCGTGTGTCTTTACTGCCTGGAGCGCGACCACGACCCCAAGTCGTGCTCCGACTGCCGGGCCATGGCGCCGAAGACTTTGCGGGAGCGGTCCCGAAAGTTGCTAGAAGTCCGGCAGTCGGCTCTGCGCCGCTCAAGGTCCCGGACCCGTGGGAGGTCAAGGGACCGGTCGCGGAGCCGCCACCACCGTTCATCGGGATCGAAGTCTTCGCACTCTGGGTCAGGTAAGACGAAGCACTCAAAGAAGTCGAAGAAGCGCCATCGCTCTCCGTCTTCCCGTCGCGCTATGTGGCTGAGGGTGCGGGTGGTGCCTCCCCCGCGGCTCCGGCCGAGCCTACGCAGTCGCCACCGGCCTTCCCGCCCTTCCCGGGTCCGTCGGTGACTACGGCCCAGCTGCAGAAATTTCTGTCAGCCATGGCTCGCCTCTTTGGGCCGTCGGGCCCCACCGGTGCGCCTTCGGGCCCCGTGGGCCCGACTGGGGGTTCTAGCCCTTTACTGCCGGCGGCTCCGGTATCGCTGTCGGTTCCGGCCCCTGCGCCGCAGGACCCCCATGGATCCGGGCCTGGATCCCGGTCGACGCCGGTTGACCTTGTAACAGCTCCACCGACGTCGACCTCACCGGCACCACCTCCAACGTCGCCTGGCCCACCGGACGACGTCGCCCCCGGTTTCAGCGCCGATGTGGATACGGCGCCGGACCGGCGTCGCTCGACGCAGATTCCGACGGCGATGGGGGATTTCTATCCCTATGTCCGTCCTCCTTATTTTCGGCCTGTTTATCAGCCTTCGGAGGAAGGGGAGAACTGGGAGGGGTCTGAGGACCCTCTCACAGCACAATGTGAGTTTGACCCGGACTGGGCAGAGGAGTTGGGGGATGCCAGGGGTCTTGATACCTCTCCTGACCATGGCATGCTGTCTCCTCCTACCGTGGCTACGGAGGAGGGTGCAAGTTACACAGTGGTGTTGCGTAGGGCGGCCGAGGCCCTCCACCTCGAGCTCCCTACAGCGGCCGTCAGGACTAACCTCCTGACAGAAGTGCTTCAGCCGGCGGCTACCTCTTCGGAGCCACTGCTGCCTTTTAACGATGCACTTTCGGACGTTCTTTTGGGCACCTGGTCCAGGCCCAACACAGGGGCTCCTGTGGATAGGAACGTGGCCCGACGCCATCGTCCGGCCCCGGGCGACCCCCTTTTCCTTTCCCAACACCCCACCCCTGAGAGCTTGGTTGTCCAAGCCTCTGCGTCCCCGAGCGCATTCCCTTCCGCACCACCGGACAGGGAATCCAAGAAACTGGAGCATTTCGGTAAGAAGATTTTTTCTTCCGCCAGTTCAGGGCTGCGGTCTGTGAACACTGCATGCCTCTTGGGCCGTTATTCCCACTCTGTGTGGGATACGGTGGCACGCGTGCTGCCTCAGTGTCCGGAGGAGGCCCGGACAGTTCTCTCTCAAGCTACTGCTGAAGGGAGGGATGCAGCCAAGTTCACTATTAGTTGTGGCCTTGACACCGCCGACTCGCTGGGCAGGGCGATTTCCACGACGGTGGCGCTCCGTCGCCACGCCTGGCTGAGGACAACTTTTTTTTCTGGGGATGTCCAGAACACTTTGATGGACATGCCCTTTGATGGCTATCGCCTTTTTGGCAACAAACCAGATAGTGCGTTGGAGCGCTTTAAGGACTCACGGGCTTCGGCCAAGTCCTTGAGCCTTTCCGCCACGCGCCCTCCTCCGCCTTCTGCTTTTCGCTCCTTTCGTGGCCACGGAAGGGGCGCCCGACACGTTCGTTTCAGAGCCAGAGGCCTGCGCAGCAACAGTCTCAGCGCGGGTGCGGACGTGGGACCCGCCGAGCCGGGTCAGGGGGCCAGCGGGCGGGTCAGTCCGCCTCCACCACTGCCTCCAAACCTTCCTAGTCCGGTTTTTCAGGCCCATCAAACGCCAGTGGGCGGCAGGATTCGCCATCACCTCCCCCACTGGCGCGCACCATCACTTCAGACAGGTGGGTTTTACAAATAGTACGAAGGGGCTACTCCCTCCCCTTCGAGACTACCCCTCCAGCCATGCCACCCCAGTACCATAGCATGTCGGGGGATCACTTGGTACTTCTTCAACAGGAAGTCGCGGCCCTCTTGGCCAAGGGGGCCATCGAGCGCGTTCCTACGCCAGAAGTAGGACGTGGTTGTTACTCCTACTACTTTCTGGTGCCCAAGAAGGACAAGGGCCTGCGTCCTATCTTGGACCTCAGGGACGTCAATCGCTTCCTCCGGAAGGAGAAGTTCAAGATGTTAACTCTAGCTCAGGGCTTGTCTGCCCTCGACCCTGGAGACTGGATGGTAGCGTTGGACCTGCAGGACGCATAATTCCACATTCCCGTCCTGCCGGCCCACCGGCGTTACCTGCGGTTTACGGTAGGCCACGAGCACTTTCAGTTTACCGTGCTCCCCTTTGGCCTTACCAGCGCCCCTCGGGTGTTTATGAAAGTGATGGCGGTGGTCGCAGCTCATCTGCGCAGATCAGGGGTTCCAGTCTTCCCCTATCTCGATGACTGGCTGTTGAAGGCGGGCTCGCCCCGGACAGTCGTCTCCCACCTCCAGACTACGGCCGACCTCCTGCATTTGCTGGGGTTCTCCATCAATGTGCCAAAGTCGCACCTGATTCCCTCTCAGAAGCTCCTCTTCATCGGAGCGGTTCTGGATACGACGCACTTTCGGATCTATCCTCCCGAACGGCGAGTCCAGGATATTCAGGCTCTGATTCCGATCTTTCAGCCTCTATCCTGGGTTTCGGTCAGGATGACCCTGAGGCTGCTGGGCCTCATGGCCTCCTGCATCCTGCTGGTCGATCATGCCAGATGGCGTATACGGGCTCTGCAGTAGGACCTGAAGTTCCAGTGGGCGCAGCATCAGGGGAACCTGTCCGATTATGTCCAGATCTCAGAGGGCACTGCTCAACAATTGCAGTGGTGGCTCACGAACCGGCGTTGGGTCAATGGCAGAACCCTCTCCCTTCCCCAACCGGAGCACACAGTGGTGACCGATGCGTCCCTCCTGGGATGGGACGGCCACATGGGAGAGGCAAAGATCAGAGGCCTCTGGTCTCCGGCGGAGTCCAGGCTCCATACCAACCTTCTGGAGCTTCGGGCGATCAGACTTGCACTGAAGGCATTCCTTCCCTCTGTCAAGGGGAGAGTAGTGCAGGTGTTCACAGACAACACCACCGCCATGTGGTACTGCAACAAACAGGGCGGGGTGGGGTCGGGTCGTGGACCCTATGTCAGGAGGCCCTGCGCCTCTGGACATGGCTGGAACGTCAGGGCATTTCCCTGGTGGTTCAACACCTGGCAGGTTCCCTGAACGCCAGGGCATACGAACTCAGCCACAGGTGCATGATGGATCACGAATGGCGTCTTCACTCGGAGGTGGCGCAAGGTCTCTTTCAGCAGTGGGGAGAGCCTTGGTTAGATCTATTCGCCACCGAAGAGAACGCGTAATGTCAGCAGTTCTGCGCGTTGGAATTTCCAAGGCGGCACTCGCTAGGCGACGCTTTTCGTAGCGAGTGGAGTTGCGGTCTGTTGTATGCCTTTCTGCCTATACCACTTCTGCACAGAGTGCTGAAGAAGATCAGGCGCGACCGGGCCCAAGTCATTCTTGTGGCTCCGGACTGGGCTCAAAGGGTTTGGTATCCCGAGCTACTCAGTATGACCATCGATCCCCCGATCCGACTGCCTCTTCGGGAGGATCTTCTGTCGCAGCAGCAGGGGACGGTCCTCCACCCGAACCTGTCCTGGCATGGTGCACAGCAAAGGCTGTGGATCCCCTTTCTGCCCCTCTTTCAGAAGTCCTACTGTTCCTTCTTTCTTTGGCCCAGCAGGTTCTGCTCTGGGCACTATCAAGGGCTACCTTTCTGCTATTTCAGCCTTTCTTAGGCTTCCTGATCAGCCCTCTTTTTTCAAGTCCCCTGTTGTCAATAGATTCCTCAAGGGTATTACTCATCTTTTCCACCTATTCCCTTTGTAATGCCTCAGTGGGACTTGAACCTGGTTCTCACATATTTAATGTGCGCTCCCTTTGAGCCTCTTCACAACTGTCCTGTTCGTCTGTTAACTTTGAAGACTGCTTTCCTGGTTGCCATCACCTCTGCTAGGAGAGTGAGTGAGCTCCAGGCTCTTTCTTGCAAACCTCCTTTTCTGTCTGTCCATCCGGACAAGGTTGTGCTCAGAACACGTCCATCTTTTCTGCCAAAGGTTGTCACTGCCTTTCACATTGGGCAGACCATCACTTTGCCCACCTTCTTTCCGCCTCCGCATCCTTCCAGAGAGGAAGAGAGGCTCCATCGTCTGGACCCAAAACGTGCGCTCTCATTTTACCTGAATCGCACACAACAGTTCCGGGTGGATGACCAGCTCTTTGTTGGCTACGTAGGCGCCAAGAAAGGTCGGGCCGTACACAAGCAGACTATCTCCCGATGGGTCGTCTTGTGTATTAAAGCCTGTTATTCTCTGGCGAAAAACGAGCCTCCGGTGGGGCTGCGCGCCCATTCCACCAGGGCGACGGCTGCCACTATGGCATTGAGACGTGGTGTCCCCTTACAAGACATCTGTCAGGCAGCTACCTGGGCCTCATTGCACACTTTTACTAATCATTATTGCCTGGACAGCCAAGTCTGGAGAGACGGCTTCTTTGGCCGTTCTGTTCTCCGGGACTTCCTGGTGTGATCCTGGTTCGCAGACCCACCACCGGGGTTGGTATTGCTGGGGTATCTATTCTAAGGTAAGGAATCTATCACTAACGTGTTTCTTTCAGATGCACAAGTTACTTACCTTCGGTAACGATATATCTGTAAGAAACATTAGTTAGTGATAGATTCCTTACCGCCCCACCCATCCTCCCCGTTCTGCGAACTGATTTCTAGGGTTAAGGTCATCCCTTTTAGGGCCCTAGTTTCTATGTACCAGTGGTCAGTATCTTGTATGGCTCTGCGTTCCTGGCGCGGAAAGTCGTGTACAGAACTGACGTCAGCGCGCGAGGGCGACGTCTAAGTAGCTGCCGCGACGTCATCTCGGCGACCACGACGCCAACGACGGACGCGGAGCCGCACAACGCCACCTTTCGACGCGCAGGGGTACTGCTGACGGAAACTTTCCGGATCCAGTCTGACACCTGGGGGTAATTCTAAGGTAAGGAATCTATCACTAACTAATGTTTCTTACAGATATATCGTTACCGAAGGTAAGTAACTTGTGCTTCGACGCCTCGTCAGGGGTAGTAAGCGCTATATAAATGCTATTAGAATACAATACAATCTACCAGACCCCTGTTTAGGAAAATTCTCAAGACCTGGTTATTCCCTTCAAAGGAATGATGCTGTATTTCCCGATTATTACTCGCTTCCTCGTAACACCCAGCGCCTAGATGCCTCTGCATTTGTGCGCTCTACAAGTTCTTTTACTTCCTTTCTTACTTACATCCCTTGAATTGGAAATGGGGACCCCTGCCATACAAAGTAGTTTGCAACCATGCTGGGTCCAAACTGGGGTGGTGTGGTGAGCAAAAGAATGATGGATTTAACCCAGATCCTTTTGACTGGGGGTGAATGTTTGCATTGGCCAGCATTCCGTCCATCAATTGTTTCTTTTGCATATGTCGCCCTTAGTGGGAAGGGTATGCCCAGACGTGGGTACCGTGCTCACTACACCACTGGATTCAAGCTGGCCTGGCTGATGAAGGGTGATGCCCTGAAACCGGTCCCAGTATGCTTGTTTCCTGTCCAGGGAGGACCTGGCTTGGCAGTTCGGGCTGGACTGTCCCCACAAGGAACAGGGTCAAGAGTGATTTGCATATGGCTGGGTACAAACTGGGGTGGTGTGGTGAGCAAAAGAATGATGGATTTAACCCAGATCCTTTTGACTGGGGGTGAATGTTTGCATTGTCCAGCATTCCGTCCATCAATTGTTTCTTTTGCAGAGGTTTGGAAGACAGCAGAATTTTTGGAATGACCCCTTCCAACCATAGAAGCCAGAGCTAATATTCTCACAGAGTTGCTGCAGCCATCTGCTCAGTCCCCACAGCCTGACATGGTGTTATTGGACCCCAGTACTGGCTGCATGGAGGAAAGCCTGTGTCTTCCCCAGCGTTGAGCATGTTGGTGGCCAGACATTATAAGTCTGCTGCTGGTGATCCACCCTTTTTCTCATTCTGCACATCCCCGAGAGTCTGGTTGTTCAGGCTTCTTGCTCTCTCAAAAGCTTCTCCAAGAGCTTTACCTACTGCCCCAGCATACAGGAAATCAAAAAATGTAATATGCAATCAAACCTTCTTGGCAGGCAGCCTAGCCTTGCAATTCCTTAACTCACATGCTTCCAGGGGCATGTCTGTGTGTGTGTCTCTCTCTCTCTCTCTCTCTCTCTCTCACACACACACACACTCTCTCTCACTCTCTCTCTCTCTGTCACTCACTCTTACTCACTCACTCTTTTATTAAAAAGGGGAGAAATCAGTTTAACAATCTAAATGCATATAGGTCCATCTTACATTGTGGACATAATTCTCAATACAAATCTATGATTATAATTATTTTATTTTACAAAAAGATAATTACCTTGACCTATTAAATTAAAAAAAATATTACTGCCAAAAACGTACATTCATAATTTTATTCAATTGTTTCCACATTTCTAGATACACAATCTTTACAGCCTTTAATAAATGAGTACTAATGTAAATGTAAATCCAGTACTTGTATAGCGCACAAATCACCCCCGAAGGGGTATCTCGGCGCTGGGGGCCGTTGGGAAGATTAAGCGAGCTATTGCCCAGAGTCGCATGGTGCTGGGCAGACCCCTGCCGCCGGAGCCAGGGATCAAACCGTGATCCCCAGCGTCCAGTGTCAGTCGCCCTAGCCGCGGCGCCACACTTCTCCCCAATCACAAGTTCCAAGACAGTTAAAGAACCAGCAGTAACTGAATGATAAGACCTCCTCTGATCTTATTGAAGACACAATCACACTAGCTTTTGGCCTTGAGCCACAAGTCAAAGACTTAAGCTTGAGTCGACACGTATTTCGCAGCGTCCTGCTGCTTTCTATGGGCTCTTAGAGACACTGTTGATTTTCTCTCTCACAATCCCATATTTGTTTGATCTCTTTCATGGGCCCTTGTCAGAACTACTGAGAGACTGACATGCAGCATCGCAGTAGATTATTGATTCCGGGGGTGGACACTGCCGACCCGGTGTGGGGGGGGTGGGGGTGTACTCTTCTGTTACCCTTCGCCGACATGCCTGGCTTTGTATATCAGGTTGCTCCACTAATATTCAGTCCACATTCATGTATCTGTCTTACAATCTTGGCTATTTGATAACCAAGCAGACGCTTTAAAGAGATTCAAAACAAGTGGAGCTATGGCAAGGTCCTTAGGTCTCCAACTCCCCGTCAAAGGAACTATAAACAATTTTGAAAGTAAAGTTTTTAGCCTTATTGCAAGACTTTTGTTTTTACCTGCACAAGATGACTCTGCCCCTGTAGCAGTAGAACCTGCTGCTTGAGCAATACAGGGCCTGTGGAAAAGGAAGAGCCCATGCCCTTCTACAGACAGCCTCCTCCCTCGCCCCACCTGGGAAGCAGCTCTAGTTTGCCCTTATCATCATAGTATGTAAGACCGGTGAGAAGCCAGGTGTGAATCTTCCTTCAGGCCTGGAAAGCCATAACTTCGGACCAGTGGGTCGTTCAAATAGTAGACAAAGGTGTATGACTTAACCTTCCAACAAGCTTCTCCCCACATCCTTCCTCTCAGGTCTCTCCATTCAGAAGAACATCTCCATATCCTGCAGGGTATGGGTGCTACTCTCTTCAATTTCTGTGTACTAAGGATGTCAGTCTTCGTTTCATCCTAAACCTCAGGATCTTGAATCTCTTTCTCTGCAAGAAGAAATTCACGATGCTGTCCCTGGCTAAGTTCCATTTGGCACTGGAAGCAGGACATGATACTTGATCGTGTCCCTTGAAATGCAGAACATGTATTTCAGTGTACCGATCCTGCAGTCGTACAGAAAGTAGGTGTGGCGCTGCGGCCAGGGCGACTGACGCTGGAATCTGGGGCTCACGGTTCGATCCCCGGCACCAGCGGCAGGTCAGCCCAGCACCATGTGACTCTGGGCAATAGCTTGCTTAATCTTCCCGACGGCCCCCAGCGCCGGGATGCCTTCGGGTAGCTGTTCGCGCTTTATAAATACTGGATTTACATTTTTTTACCTGCGTTATGTGGTAGGGTACAGTCGGTACAAGTTCTCAGCTTTGGTTTGACATTGGCACCTCAAGTCTTCACAAAGGTGATGGCAGTGGTAGCACATCATCTCAAGCGTTGGGAATCTCAGTATTCCTGTGCCAAGACAACTAGCTGCTAAAAGCCAGGTGATCGCAGCTGGTGTCATGCCACGTGCAGTCGACAGCATCACTGCTGTTCGCTCAGGGTTTTTGATCAATTTGCACAAATCTCAACTGGGCCCTCTCAGCGCCTCCTGTTCAGAGGGACAGTGCTGGATACAAAATCACTCCAGCCTTCCCTCCTCCTTAGAGGATCAGGGCCATTCAGTCATGATTCCGATGTTTTATGATGAGGTTCAGGTTCTAGTCCTGATACTCTCATGCCTGCTAGGTCTCCTGGCTTCTTGCACCGTCTTGCTCACATACACACACTGGTACGTGAGGGCTCTCCAGTGATGTCAACACAGGCCATGGTTCCAGCACGGGGGAGACCTGTGTGACACTATTGTGAACGCTTGGATGCTCCAGCAGACCTATCCTTGTGGGCAGTGGAGTAGATCCTATTGAGAAGGTTGTCCTTCTACCCCCCCCCATACCAGCCGTGGCATTGGTGGTGATCGTATGCAACTGTATGCCTCCACTGTAGGGTGGAGTGCCTACATGGAGGAAC